>OZ030025.1:29904596-30504596 GCA_964023405.1 Apodemus agrarius | reverse complement strand
GAGAAACCCTGTCATGAAAAACCAAAAAAAAAAAAAAAAAAAAAAAAAACCAAGAAAAAAGAACTAAGTTAATCAAAATGCATGATGACAAATGTGCATGGATATAGGGATACAGGAATGGATAACTAAATATTGGTGGGGATGCAAACTGGCACGATGGCAATCACACAGTGTCACTAAATGAGGACCAAATGGTCAAACATGGGAGCCTATGGGGGAGATTTGTTATGCAAAGCAGCACACCCTCGAACCTGTTTGCCTTTATCTATCTGATGCCATCTCCACTGAAACATTTATTTCGGTATATTTGCCCCATTCTTTAATGTCCTTTTGTGTTCTACTATGCACCTAATTGCCTGTTTTAAACTTGTGCTGCAAGACCACAGGTCTCCATATAACGTTTATACTCCCACTTTATTTTACTTAAGCCTTTTCCCATCCTCCACTCCTATCCACACTTTTCCTTTCCCATCCCCTGTGTTGACTTAACAGCCAAGGACATTGAATAGTTTACTAGACGAACATAAGGGTATGCACCTGTAATCTCAGTGCTTGGGAGTCAGAGGCAGATGCATCCCTGAGATCAAGGCCAAGCCTGTGCTGCAAACATGGTATGTCCCAGAACAGTTTGAGCTGTAGAGTGAAACCCTGTTTCAAAAAAATAAAATCTTACTAGCTATTTGTATTTCGTTTTGCAATTTATTTTTGAGATTATAACTGTGGCAGCCTATGTACAAAAGCCGTAAACTTACTGTGCGTGCTGAACAAGAGTGCAGAATGTTCTTTTCACAAGGCTTCCTTCTAGAGAGAATCGCCTAAGCTGCGATAATTGAAAGCAAGGGCAGGAAGGGGACGCCCTGGCATGGGGACAATATCTATGTGGGAAAGGCAAAGGTCTGGGAGAATACTCTTGGCTCTTGTCATATGGCCAAGGATGCTAAGACATAACAACAGGGGGATTCCCTCAATGCACTTATGTTTGCTTAAATGCTACCTCATGTCTCACTTGCTTTTTGCCTTTTTTTTTTTTTTTTTTGAGAAGTGCTTTGTTTGCATTCTTCTTAGACCTGGAGTCCCCTGGACATCCCATACAAATCTTTTCACATAACCTCCGACGTGCAGAGACTTAGTCTCCCTGACCAGGGCAGGTTAGCAATAATTACATTTCTCCCTTTTCTTTCCTCTCTCAAAACCCATCTAATATAACCTCCTTTGCTCTCCATCAAATACGTGGCTTTTTTCATGAATTGTTATCCCATGCATGTATGTAGTAAATATACATATATACCCAAATATAGCCTCTTTCGTCCACTTAATGTGCGTGCTGAACAGGAACTGGTATGTATGTTTTCAGGGCTGTTTGGGATTGGACAGCCAATCCATGTGCCGTTCCTTGGGAAGGAGCACCTCTCTCGTTCCCAGCTCTCCTCAGAGGCCTAATGGGCTCTTCTCTTCCCTCTTCACCACATCCACTCATGTCCTCCTTGTTCATTCCGGGGCAGTCATGTGAGTGGGATGTACAGGTGTCGCTTCTGACATTACTAGGAGACGGAATCTCACACGCTCCCTGATTCTCTGCCTCTCACCATCCTTCCACCCCTTCCTCCTCAATTTTTTTTCCGAGCCTGAGGTGTGGATGTGTTTTATAGCTGGATCTCTTGGGACTGAGCTCCATACTCTGAATACTGATGGACTGTGGTTTTTCTTAGTGGCTCCACCTGTTGCAAAGAAACGTTTCCTTGACGAGGGGTCAAGACTAACCTCATGTGAGGGTACAAGGACACGTGTTTATATTGCCGGGGATTATGCTAGCTTAGTAAATTAATGGTTGTAGTCTCTCCTCCAGCAACCACGACTTCAGTAGCACTGAGTGGTTAGGCTGGTTTCCAGGACGAGGCATGGCTTCCCTCTTGTTGAGCGGGTCTTAAGTCAAATTAGTCCAATGAAGTCCGATACTGAACTCTGATTACCAGGCTGTACCGGATGATGTGGTTCACGGGTGGCACAGCTGGGAAAGGGCTGTTGTCTGCCTCCTTCCTCTGGAAGCTTACATGGTGCCTTCTGGTGCCAAGACATCTAGTCCTCAGGAAGCATATATTCTGATCAGTTCTGGCTCGGGGTACTGAAGCTGTTTTTATATCTTGGGTTAAACAACAGTACTCTCTTTTGGAAAGAGTCTACTCTTCAGCTGTTTTCAAGAACCTAATGCTTTTTACCTTGGGCTATTTTGCTGTTCTCCTTTCTCCCAATTCAAAGGTTAGGAGACCAGCATGATGCAAAACAAGGTGTATCAGAGGGCAATTTAAAAATAAATAAAAATAAATAAATAAATAGATCTACAGGAAAATCCAACCTGTAGGGGCAGCTTCTCACTTAATTTCAAATAGTGCATGAACCTGACTAACAAAAGGTATACGGTCCACTTGTAAAACTGAAGGAAATCCGTCTCTGAAGGATCAGAGACAAGAGAGAAGACATCCAATCGCTTGTTGTGCTGTAAATTGGGAATGAGGATTGAGATTTTTCTCCATGGTAATGATTTTTCTCCCCTCCGAGTATTATCAGGGAGAAAAAAACATCATTTTGAACTTGATGTCTTTATATTTTGTAAGGTGATGCCATATGACTTCCAGAAGCCATGATCAAAACCAACAAAAATACCTGGCTTTCCCCATAGGGAACTTGAAAAACTCTCTGGCTCTACTTGGGTTGAGGGCCCAACTGCTTGAAGGCCTAGACCTGCAATTAGGGTAGGCCTACACCTGGAGTTGGACAACCTGAAAAACCTGCTGAATAAACGGCCCTCTCACCTACAAAAATATGTTAATATTCACCACCATTGGCCACTTGTTCTGTCCTCTAGTTTATGTTTAGGCCAGGCTTAACAATAGAAGAATATCAGACATTTTTTAAGACCTAGGTCAGTCTAAAGGTGCCCTGTTACCACTCCATAAGACAATAACCACGAAAATCTATATTGTAATATCTCCGGTCTCTCTGGGGTTTGTTTTGTTTTCTTTATCTTGCGTTCATCTCCCTGTGAGCAACTACAAGGAAAGGAAGACCTGTAGGACTCTGACAGAACTCTTGAATCCCTTTCCCCTGTCCTCTCTCATGTGGGACCACAAGGGAGGGCGCCTGTCAGACACTAGTCACTCTGACCTTCCCACACTGTGACCTTGAGAAACTCCAGTGGGTTTTCTTGAGGAGAAGGGCAGCAAATGAGAGGTTGCTTTGTCCTGCTGACATGCCCTAAGGGTCCCGGTATAATTTCAGGTCCTTGTAGAATGGTAAACACACCGTGTCCTTCGACTGTGGGTCAAGGTTGATCTTGGACCTCCATGCAAACTGCATGCCCTTTCAGGCATTGGTACTGCATGCCCCACTGAGCCACTGCCTGCCTCTTGGCTATGACAGCCTTGCAAATGGATATGTCAAGGAACTCACACTTGGCAATGCAGGCCTGTGCTAGACTTTGGAAGCTCAAGATTCAGAGAGGTTTCTGAGGACTAGTCACAGTGAGAGGAGACAGACCTCGAGAGAGATTGATTCATTGACTGTGTGTCCAGCATGGAATTAAATGTTCACAAATGGATGCACTCTCCTTCAGGATGATGTTTATTTACAAGATTGTGACTTGAACACATGATAAGTTCACTTGACATTCCACATGCATGTTTCTGTAGCAACCGACGCCCATCTCTCCATTGGACACAGCCCAGCTTTCCTTCTTCTCTACCCTTGCTGCCCCGCCTCTCTGCATCCCTCCCGGGGACATTCCCATGTCTTGAGTCCCTTTTCATTGGAAAGCCCATGCATGTCCTCTGCTTAAAACAAAACAGCTGATTCAACCCCCACTGCACAAAACAACACACACACACAAACACACAAAAGTCAAACAAAGAAAGAAACAAACAGAGCAAAACTGTATTGAAAGGAACCAAAAACGAAAACAAAACAAATATTAAAGAAAACAAACAAACAAACAAAAAATCCGATGAGTAGATACAGAAGGACTGGCTTGTGAATCTTCTCACAGCTCAGATCAAGGCATTGGAAAGAACAGCAGCAATTCTTTAAACACTAGGGGAAAAGTCTTCGGTCCCCATGCCCCTCAGGTAGTGTCCTGTGAAGTCTGGCTAGACCTTGTGCCCTGTGAGATATCCGGAGGTCTCCTGGAGCCAGTCACTTGGTGTGGTCATTCTGTTGGGGTTTCCTGTAGGCCCCCTTGTTGGTGAAGAGTCACTAGTGAGTGCTCCCTCTGCTCCTGTAGCAGAGTCACTTTCTCAAGGGCAGATTTCCTAATCCCGAGTCCCTGGAGAAGGACCTCCACTTGTAAAGCCAACCTGCCAGCCCTGCGAATAGTTAAGGAGACACCCTCCATTTCGGGAAGGCACTGGAGTTGGGTGTTTGATGCCAATCCTTCCTGGATGGGGACCTTCGCCAGTCCCGAGTAACGGGCACTTCTGGATTTTGGCCTCAGGATCTTTGAGGAGCAAGGAAGCCAGGTTGGGAGTCAGAGCATATCCAGCAGAGCCTGGTATTCTTCTTGAGAGAGGGGCAGCTCAGGTATTGTGTCCATTTCCAACCCGGTGTTCTCCAGATTGACAGGATCAGGCCCATGCTCCTCAACATGGACTTGGGGCAGGAGTTGAACAAGGAGGCTCTCCAGAGGGTCTGTGTTGCTTGCTTGGATGGGGAGATCTGCTTGGCCTGATCCAGGTGGCTGTGCTCCTTGGCATGGCTGGAACTCTCTCCGGAAGGTGAGCGGGTCAGTAAAGCTGGATATATGTTTAAGCACTCTTCCTGCTTCATCCAGTGGCAACAAGCTGTCCTGGGCAAATTTATGTTCCCTGCCCTCAGAAGCTCCATCCCGATCCATAGGCGCTGGTGCATGCTCCTGCATTTGGACTGGATCCAGCAGTTCACAATGGAGGAAGTCCAGAGGGTCTGTGATGCTTGCTTGAGTGGGGGCCGGTACTTGGCCTGGTGCACTGGGCTCTGCCTCTTGGTAAGGCTGGGACTCTCCGCTGAAGGTGGGCAGAAGGTTCTGACTCGAGGGATCCATTCGCACACCTCCTGCTTGATCCAGTGGCAAGAAGCTGTCCTGGGCGCCTTCCTGCTCCCTGCTGCCTGGAGTTGCAGGGGTCCCATCCAGCCCACCTGAGGCCAGCAAGTCTTGATCTTGCGCTGTGGACCTGGCCCTGCTGGGGTGCCGAGCTCTTCGGTTCTGAAACCATATGTGGATCGTGTCTTCGGGCAAACCTGTCCTCTGAGCCAGCGCATCCCTGGTCGCCGAGCCTGGCAGTGGGTTCATCTCAAAGGCTTGCAAGAGGATCTCTCGCTGTGGCAAGGTGAGTGGAGTGCGAGGCCTTCTGAGCGCTGAGGGCATGCCTCTCCCTTCTTGGCTGGAGCCCAGTTCTTCCTGGTGTTGTGGCGAGGCTAGCCGGCTAGAGCCTGTGGGGGAGCGCTTTGGGACCTGTCCCACCTCTCCAGTCCGATTTCTGCGGTTCTGAAACCACACGCGGATGCGGGATTCCGGGAGCCCCATTTGCCTGGCCAGTTCCTGCCTGTCCCTGAAGCTCAAGTACCTGCTCTTGGTGAAAGCTGACAGCAGGGCTTCCTTTTGCCAGTCCTTCCAAACAGTCTTCCTGCGCCGGGAATGCCTTGCCAAGCCGGGACCACCGACATCGATGCAACCTTCCATTTTGCCAAGGATGGCCTGCCAGGAGTCTTCGTCTCCTTGGAGAATATACTCAGAACATCTCCAGAACAAACAGGAGCTGCCTCAAGTACCAGGCAGTGCATCTGGGGGCTGTGAGCCCTGCCCCTTAAATACCTCTGCCTCTGCTCCGGTAGCCCCGCCCACTCCGAAGTGGCCTTGGCCTATAGACCCTCCCTCCTGTGGGTGTCAGGCCCAGAAGCGCCACACCTGCCATGTTTGGCACTTGAGAACAGAGCACTAACAGGCCGACCTCAGGCCTCCTCTAATATTCAGCAGTCTCCTCAAAGCCTCTGCGCCCCTTGAGCGCCATGGGGTAGCCATTCTACACCCAGACCCAGATAGCAGACAGGCGTCATAGGACTCACCGTTCCCATCAGACATAGCAGCCAATGACTGGCAGGTGGCTTACTTACCAGAAGATCCTGGAGAAGGAGAGCAGGCTTCAGAAAACCCTCTGGAATTTGATGTGGTCTTCCAGGCATCCCTAGCCCTATGGAATCCATGCTGTCTTCATCCCATCTGGATTCACACACCTTACAAAGAGAAGATCCCCACTGAGGATCCAACCTCATGTCCTGAGATCCAAAGAAATCACCACCTCCTTCCTATCTCTAGAGTGTTTGCGACACCTCACAAGGCTTTCCAAGTCTGGCTATACTACCAGGACGAGACCTAACTTCACTTCTTTTTGGATCAAAATTTGATACCAAACTGACCACAAGAACATACCAGCAGCACACAAACCGGGCACACACTCAGAACACAAATGCACACCAAATCCTGATGGAGGAGAAAGTGAGGACCAGGCAGATGGTTGGAGGATATGAAGAGAGACAGAGAGAGAGAGAGAGAGAGAGAGAGAGAGAGAGAGAGAGAGAGAGAGAGAGAGAGAGAGAGAGAAAGAGACAGAGACAGAGACAGAGACAGAGAGACAGAGACAGAGAGAGACAGCGAGAGAGAAAGAGAGAGACAGAGAGAGACAGAGAGAGAGGGGAAAGAGAGAGGAGAGAGAATGAGAGAGACAGAGAGACAGAGAGAACAAGAGAGAGTCAGAGATAGAGAGACAGAAAATATGAGATTGATGAGCCTGGAAGTTTTAGGTATCATTAAATTGTTCATTCAATAGCTAACATGATGTAGAAAAGGGTTTATATCTTCTTGCATCAAGCTGTGTTTCTGTGGGTAGGTTCTGTGCTCTTAGATCTCTAGAAGGGTGGAGCATCTTCCAGTGGGTTTTCGTGAGGAGAAGGGCAGCAAATGAGAGGTTGCTTTGTCCTGCTGGCATGCCCTAAGGGTCCCGGTATAATTTCAGGTCATGAGTAGAGTTCAAGGCCAGCCCGGTCTACAGAGTGAGTTCCAGAACAGCCAGGGCTACACAGAGAAACCCTGTCTCGAAAAAAAAAAAGGGGAGGGGAGTCAGGAGTTGAACTGAAGCAGGACAGGAAGCACGAGGTGATGTGGAGGCCTTGGTGGGATTTTTTTTTACTGTCTTACTTTCTCTGCCTTGTTCAGCTAGCTCTTCTATAGAACCCGAGACTACTAACACAGGGATGGCCCCACCCACAAGAGATCTCATGGAGGCATGCTCTCTACTGAAGCTCCTTTCTCTGTGATAACTGCTGCTTCCGTCAACTTGACATACAAAACCAGCCAGTACTATTGACCCCTTGCCAACTTGACACACAAATATATCTCTATTAAGCCTCTACTCTCACTTTCTTATTCATCTCCAAAATCTAAATAACTTTTAAAGTTTCAGTCTTTGCAAATTCTTATGTAGTAAAATTTCAATCCACCCCACATCCGACAGAGGGCTAATATCCAATATATACAAAGAACTCAAGAAGTTAGACCACAAAGAACCAAATAACCCTATCAAAAAATGGGGTACAGAGCTAAACAAAGAATTTTCACCAGAAGAAATTCAGATGGCCGAGAAACACCTTAAGAGATGTTCAACATCATTAGTCATCAGGGAAATGCAAATCAAAACAACCCTGAGATTCCACCTCACACCAGTCAGAATGGCTAAGATTAAAAACTCAAGTGCTGGCGAGGATGTGGAGAAAGAGGAACACTCCTCCACTGTTGGTGGGATTGCAAAATGGTAAAACTTCTCTGGAAATCAGTGTGGCGGATCCTCAGAAAATTGGGCATGTCACTTCCAGAGGACCCTGGCATACCACTCCTGGGCATATACCCAGACGATTCCCCTGCATGCAATAAGGACACATGCTCCACTATGTTTATAGCAGCCTTGTTTATAATAGCCAGAAATTGGAAGGAGCCCAGATATCCCTCAGAAGAGGAATGGATACAGAAAATGTGGTATATTTATACAATGGAGTACTACTCAGCAATTAAAAATAATGAACTCATGCAATTTGTAGGTAAATGGTTAGATCTGGAAAATATCATCCTAAGTGAGCTAACCCAATCACAAAAGAATACACATGAAATGCAATCACTGATAAGTGGATATTAATGAGCCCAGAAGCCCTAAATGCTCAAGGCACAATTAGCAAGTCAAATGACTCCCAAGAAGAAGAAAGGAGAGGACCCTGGGCCTGTAAAGATTGGATCCAGTTTTGTAGACCCAGAACAGAGAAATCGTGGGGGGGGCAGGGAATGATTGGGGAATAGTTGGGGGGGAGAGGAATATGGGACATATGGTGGGGGGAACTGGGAAAGGGGAAAGCCTTTGGAATGTAAACATAGAATATAGAAACTAAAAATTAAATAAAAAATTCAATCCCTTTAAATATTCAATCTCTTTTAAAATTAAAAGACCTTTTACAATTAAAAGTCTCGCCAGGCAGCGGTGGTGGCGCATGCCTTTAATCCCAGCACTTGGGAGGCAGAGGCAGGCAGATCTCTGAGTTCAACATTCTTAATCATCAGGTAAATGCAAATCAAAACAAATCTGAGATTCCACCTCACACCAGTCAGATTGGCTAAGATAAAAACTTAGGTGACAGCAGGTGCTGGCAAAGATGTGGAGAAAGAGGAACACTCTTCCAATACTGGTGGAATTGCTAGCTAGTATAACCATTCTTGAAATCAGTCTGGTGGTTCCTCACAAAACTTGGCATAGTACTACCTGAAGACCCAGCTATAGCACTCCTGGGCATATACCCAGAAGATGCTCCAACATCTAATAAGGACACATGCTCCACTATGTTCATTGCAGATATATATATATATATATATATATATATATATATATATACAGATATGTATATAATAATATACATATTAGCCAGAAGCTAGAAGCAACCAAGATGCCCCTCAACAGAGGAATGGATTCAGAAAATATGGTACATTTACACAATGGAGTACCACTCAACCATTAAAAACAATGACTTCAACAAAATCAGAAATGAAAGGGAGACATACAACAGAAACTAAGGAAATTCAAAAAGTCATCAGATCCTACTACAAAAGCCTATACTCAACAAAACTGGAAAATCTGGATGAAATAGACAATTTTCTAGACAGATACCAGGTTCCAAAGTTAAATCAGGATCAGATAAACCATCTAAACAGCTGCTGATATTGTTTCCCTGGCGGCAGTAGATCTCCTAGGAGGCCTTCAGACTGCTGTATCTTCATTGGAGCAGTCAAGCTGTTGTCCAATTGATCTGAGTACAGCTGGTCTTTAGCTGCTATGAGTGGAGTGGGTCTTCTACTGCCATGAGTTTTGGTGGTTTGGGTGGGTGATGGGTCCTGAGTCCACCAGGATCCCAGCAGTAGTTGTGAGACTCTGGGGGTGGAGGGGAGTTGTTCTAGTGGGTCTTCCAGGATTGGTGAGGGTATGATGTCTTCACTTTAGCAGACCAGCCAAGTGTCAACTGCTCTGAGTGTATGGGTCCTCTAGGATGGGCCAGGATATGGTGTCTTCCCTGGAGCAGACCAGCTAAGAGTCTGCCCCAGCAGAAAGGACCTGGAAGAACAACCATACACATTATTAAAATTTGAAAAGGATCAATAAAAGTTCTGACATGTTCATCATTCAAAAAAAATAAAACTTAAAAAGATACGAATATGTAAGATTTAAAAATATTATATTTGTGGGATTGTAAGCTGGTAAAACCACTCTGGACATCAGTTTGGCAGTTCCTTTGAAAATTAGACATAGTACTACCTGAGAACCCAGCTATACCACTCCTGAGCATATACCCAGATGATGCTCCAACATATAATAAGCACACATGCTACACTATGTCCATGGCAGCTTTATTTATAATAAACAGAAGCTGGAAAGAACCCAGATGTCCTCCAACAAAGGAATGGATACAGAAACTGTGGTATATATATACACAATGCAGTACTATTCGGCTAATAAAAATGATGAATTCAGCCGGGCGGTGGTGGCACACACCGTAATCCCAGCACTTGGGAGGCAGAGGCAGGCAGATTTCTGAGTTCAAGGCCAGACTGGTCTACAGAGTGAGTTCCAGTGACAGCCAGGACTACACAGAGAAACCCTGTCTCAAAAAACCAAAAAAAAGGAAGAAAGAAAGAAAGAAAGAAAGGAAGGAAGGAAGGAAGGAAGGAAGGAAGGAAGGAAGAAAGAAAGAAAGAAAGAAAGAAAGAAAGAAAGAAAGATGAATTAATGAAATTCTTAGGCAAATGGATGGAACTAGAAAGTGTTATCCTGAGTGAGGTAACAAAATCACAAAAGAACACACATGGTATGCACTCACTGATGAGTGGATATTAGCCCAAAAGCACAAAATAAACAAGTTGCAATTCACAGACCACAGGAAGCTCAAGAAGAAAGAAGACTGAAGTGGGGGTGCTTTGGTTCCTCTGAGAAAGGGAACAAAATACTCACAGGAACAATTATGGAGACAAAGTGTGGAGCAGAGTCTGAAGGAAAGGCCACCCAGAGACTGCCCTACCTGGGGATTCATCCTATAAACAGTCACCAAATCCTGACACTATTATGGACGACAAGAAGTGCATACCAAAAGGAGCCTGTTATGGTTGTCTTCAGAGGGGCTCTGCCAGAGCCTTACAGACACAGAGGCAGATGCTAGCAGCCAACCATTGGACTGAGCATGGGGTTCCCAGTGGAGGAGTTGGAGGTCAGACTGGAGGAGCTGAAGGGGTTTGTAGCCCCATGGGAAGAACAATGATGTCGGCCACCCAGACGCTTCAGGGCTCCCAGGGACTAAACCATCAACCAAGGGGTACACATGGTTCCAGCCAAAAGTGTGGCAGAGGAATGCCTTGTCTGGCATAAGTGGGAGCAGAGGTCTTTGGTCCTATGAAGGCTCAATAGATGCCGCAGCATAGGGAAATTGAGGGGGGTATAGGTGGGAGTGGGTCAGGTAGAGGGGCATATACTTGGAGGCAGGGGGTGGGAGGAGGGGTCAGGGGTTTTCAGGGACGGGAGAAACCAGGACAGGTTTTAGCATTTGAAATGTAAATGAAGAATATATTCAATTTAAAAAAAAGTCTCCTAACGACAACAACAAGAAGCCCAAGATCAAATGTTTTAGCACACAATTCTAGCAGATTCTGAAAGAATAAATGACAATACCCCTCAAATTATTCCACAAAATAGACACAGAACATTCCCCAACTAATTTTATAAGACCAGAGTTAACTTGATACCAGAATCACATAAAACCCCATCAATGAAAATTACAAACCAATTTCCCTTTGAACATAGATACAAAAACTCTCAGTAAAATACTTACAAGCCAAATCCAACAACAGATCAAAACAATCATCCAAGATAATCAACAAGTAGGCTTCATCTTAAAGCTGCAGGGATATATATGAATCAATAAATGTAGTCTACCAGATAAACAAACTAAAAGACAAAACCATATGATCATCTTATTGTATGTTGAAAAGCCTTTGAAAAAAATCCAACAGCCCTTCATGATAAAGTCCTGGAGAGAGAGAAGTGATACAGGGACCTACCTAAACAAAGAAAGGGAGTTTGCAGCAAGCCCATAGCCAACATCAAATTAAGTGGAGAGAACCTCAAAGGAATTCCACTAAAATCAGGAACAAGACAAGGTTGTGCACTATCTCCTTATCTAATAGAGCATTGAGACAACTGATGGAGATCAAAATGGAAACAAGGAAGTCAAAGTATCTTTATTTGCAGATGATAGCATACATAAGTTACCCTAAAAGTACCCCTGGGAAACTCCTATAGCTGATAACACTTGCAGCAAAGTCGCTGTATACAAATTAACTCACAAAAATCAGTAGCTTTTCTCTATAAAATTAAATACATACTGAAAAAATAAATCAGGGTCGCCGGGCGTACTGGCACATGCCTGTAATCCCAGCACTTGGGAGGCAGAGGCAGGTGGATTTCTGAGTTCGAGGCCAGCCTGGTCTACAGAATGAGTTCCAGGACAGCCACAGCTATACAGAGAAACCCTGTCTCAAAAAAAACAAAAAAACAAACAAAAAAAAGTGTCCTTAAAAGTCTTGGCTGGAGGGCTGGAGAGATGGCTCTGTGGTTACTACAACTGACTGCTCTTCCAGGAGTCATAAGTTCAATTCCCAGCAACCACATGGTGACACACAAGTAGCTATAATGGGATCTAATGCCCTCTTTTTTTTTTTTTTTTTTTGGTTTTGTTGTTGTTGTTGTTTTGTTTTGTTTTTCTAGACAGGGTTTCTCTGTGTAGCCCTGGTTGTCCTGGAACTCACTCTGTAGACCAAGCTGGCCTCGAACTCAGAAATCTGCCTGCCTCTGCCTCCCAAGTGCTGGGATTACAGCTGTGCGCCACCACGCCCAGCTTTAATGCCCTCTTCTAGTATGTCTGAAGACAGCTACAGTGTACTCATGGAAGGATAGAAGGAATGAGGGAAGGAAGGGAGGGAGGGAGGGAGGGAGGGTGGGAGGCAGGGAGAGAGGTAAGGAAAAGGTACAAAAAACTCATCGCTGGAGCAACAAGGTAAATTAAGGCAATAAAAATGATACAAAGGGAAAAGAATAAATATTTTCTTACATGCAAAACTCAAATCCCTCACCTCAGGGCTCAGGAAATACTGCAGAAGAGACAGAAAGAAGGTCAGAACCAGAGGGCATGGAGGACACCAAGGACTAGCACACATTTGGACTCACACAGACAATGGCAACACGTGCAGGACTGCCATTCATTCATCTGCAGCAGATGTGGTTCTAGAGCTGAGAGGAGAAATGGGCACATAGCCCATCCCTAACCCAGAACCCAGCTCCAATTGAGAGTCACTGAAAACCTGGTGTTTCCCAAAGGAGTCTCACTGGACAACCAAACCACTCTTAAAGGCAAAGCCCATGCCTAGCAATAGATGGACCAAAAAACGGAATTCAAAGGCTCAAAGGCAACTTTGGAGGTTGTCACATAATATTAAATTGGGGCTTTTTAACCCTACATATCAGTGTGTGTGTGTGTGTGTGTGTGTGTGTGTGTGTGTGTGTGAATTTCCCAGCTTCTGTTTTGATGTGATTCCTATGTGTGTGAACATGTGTGTTTAGTAGCTATATGCATTTCTTTTTTTGTTTGTTGTTGGGTTTTGTTTTGTTTTGTTTTGTTTTGTTTTGTTTTGTTTTGTTTTGTTTTGTTTTGAGACAGGGTTTCTCTGTGTAGCCCTGCCTGTCCTGAACTCACTTTGTAGACCAGGCTGACCTCGAACTCAGAAATCTACCTGCCTCTGCCTCCCAGAGTAGGATTAAAGGCGTGCGCCACCACCGGCTTCTATATGCATTTCTTATGCTTATTCTTTGCTCTTTTCCTTGTTGGCTTGTTTTTTCAGATTAAAATTTGAAAAAATCATAACATTTTATTTTATAATTTGTTCCTTAGGTGTCTCTCTACTTTCTAATGAGAGACAGACAAGGTGAGGATCCACATGGAAGGGGAGTTGTAGAGGAATAAGGGGAAAATGAAACTGTAGTCACAACATATTGCATTTCTAAAAATCTATTTTAAAATTTTAAAAGCATGATATACAAACTCCACAAACACCTGTCCCCTGTATGTGTTTTATAAGCAATGTTTCATAAACAAAAAAATAATAATAAGGGGGGAGTCTTTACCAACCTATGCAGTGTCAATGGCTGTGCTTTAAAATATTCAAAGAACAAAAAAATATCAAACCTCAAGAAAACAAAGAATAGCCCAATTAAATGTGGAATGTGGAACTAAACATAGCATTTTCAAAAGATAAAACACAAATGACGAAGAAATCTGCCAGAATCCATCTAGGAAAGGCTATGGCAAGCAAGTACGTTTCTTGGATAAGGCCCACCATTTTGCATGGCTTCAGTGGGTGCACACTGGAGAGGCACAGACCCAGAGACTTTGTCCTGGGACTGCTTCTTACTGCTGATATGGCTTTCCTGCCACTATGGCATACCTTAATGATTCATGGGCAACAGCACACCCTATTGGGCAAATTTCCTGCAAATCAACGTGATGATGAACTTTCATGAATTAATGCTGTTTCGATAAATTAATGACTTCATAGCACTTCTGATTTAATCCAAATAATTTTAGAGTTGTTTTGCCAGAAATATGTAATAGTTAGGATCAAGAACAGACCCCCTTCTCATATAATTTTTTTTGTTTGTTTGTTTTTTGTTTTCCGAGACAGGGTTTCTCTGTATAGCCCTGGCTGTCTTGGAACTCACTCTGTAGACCACGCTGGCCTTGAACTCAGAAATCCACCTGCCTCTGCCTCCCAAGTGCTGGGATTACAGGCATGCGCCACTACGCCCGGCTCCCTTCTCATATAATAGTAAGTAAAGGCTGCATAATAAGGAATACTTTCATAAATTGCACCAAGAAGAGAAACAGGCTTTGGTACAGATTTGTGATTAAGGAATAACATTCATTCAAGGTCAGGTCCAAGGATGAAGCCACAGGTGTGCACTATGATAAGGCAAGGCTATGTGAAATTGTTGCTTTAAACTTACAGTGAGCTTATAGTATGAAGCACCGCTTTGGACTTACTGTGGACATCCTTTTGTAATACCCCTACTGTATAACATTTTATCTATGAGGTAATTTTATAAAGAACTTTTTGTCTAGAAAGTATGTATTGCCAGAGAGAAGAAATAAAATGTCACTTTAGAGGGTCTGCTCCATCCACCAAATGATGGATATATTCCCCCAAATGATGTGTGTGTGTCTATATGTATGTACATACATACATGTGTAGGTATATGTGTATGTATGCATGAACACTTGTGGAACTGATGAAGCAGGTGGTTGGGCATGGCCAAAGAGTGTGTGTGTGTGTGTGTGTGTGTGTGTGTGTGTGTGTGTGGCATTCCTCCTTCCTTTTCTTTTCTCTCTGACTCATGAAGAGTTAATGAACTCCAAGCCAGTGAGGGGCCCTTAATCCTAACTAAGCTTTTTGTTTTTAGTTCCCTGCTGTTATCAGCAGGAATTAAATTACCCAGAAGTGAGAGGGTTTGGGCCACCTAATAGCAGAGTTAAAGAAGGTAGAAATTGACAAAAGTAAGTGGCTTTGGCCATCCCCTCTTCCCCTCCCCGCCCCCACCCTGCCTCAGTTTACCTTGTGATGCCCTGTGGACTCCAGCAGAAATCATTTGGAAAGTTTAACATCAGGGAATGAATATGAAAACTACGTTTAGATCTAATGTTAACCAAGGAATATTGACTAGTATTTTTTTTTTTTTTTAAAGAACTAAGTCGCCAGGCATGGTGGCGCACACCTGTAATCCCAGCACTTGGGTGGCAGAGGCAGGCGGATTTCTGAGTTCGAGGCCAGCCTGGTCTCCAGAGTGAGTTCCAGGACAGCCAGGACTATACAGAGAAACCCTGTCTCGAAAAACCAAAAAAAAAAAAAAAAAAGAAAGAAAAAAAAGAACTAAGTTAATCCAAACGCATGATGACAAATGTGCATGGACATAGGGAAACAGGAATCGTAACTAAATATTGGTGGGGATGCAAACTGGCACGATGGCAATCACACAGTGTCACTAAATGAGGACCAAATGGTCAAACATGGGAGTCTATGGAGGAGATTTGTTATGCAAAGCAGCACACCCTCGAACCTGTCTTCCTTTATCTATCTGATGCCATCTCCACTTAAACATTTATTTCGGTATATTTGCCCATTCTTTAATGTCCTTTTGTGTTCTACTATGCACCTAATTGCCTGTTTTAAACTTGTGTTGCAAGACCACAGGTCTCCATATAACGTTTATACTCCCACTTCATTTCACTTAAGCCTTTTCCCATCCTCCACTCCTATCCACAGCTTTCCCTTCCCATCCCCAAGGTCCTGTCTATTTATATTTTAATGTATATTATTATCTCCTTTCTCTTAATGGGATGTGCTCCCAGCAGCCTGTTTCTAATTATCTGACTACCACATGGATCCCAACTTAAACACAGGAAGCAAAAGATTTAAAGCTAGCAGCCACATATGTGAGAGAACATATATACATTGTCTTTCTGAACTTTATTCCAGTGTTGTAGTTCTCAACCTTCCCAATGCTGAAACCCCTTAATTCAGTTTCTCATGTTACGATGACCCACAATCATAAAATTCTATTCAGTGTGGTCTCGTAGCTATGAATTTGCTACTGACAGTAACCATTGTGCATACATCAAATATTCAGATGGTCTCCTGAGACCCCTATGAAAAAGTCATTTGATCCATGGTGGAGTCTCCACCCACAACTGAGAACTACTGTTCTACCACCTTTTTTTTTTTTTCAATTTTCATCCATTTATCTGCGAGTTCCAAGATGTTCTCACACCGTGGAGTAGCATTCCTCTGTATATATGTGCCACATTCTCCTGGTCTGTTCAACTCTTGATGGAAATCTATGTTGGTATGATTTCCTAGCTATAGTGAGTAAAGGAGAAATCAGCAAGGATGTGCAAGTTATTGGTGCAGGGGGGTTAAAGTTCTTTGATTATTTCCCCATGGGTGGTCTTGATGGGTTACGTTATGGTAGGTCCGTTTGTAGATTTTTGGGAAGCATCCAGATGATTTGACAGGGATTGTACTAGTTTGAACCACCCACCAACAATATAGAACAGGTTCCTTTTCTGCACATCTACAGCAGTACTGCCTGCCACTTGTATTCCTGATCATAGGTATCCCGTGAGATAGAACCTTGAATTAGTTTTAATCTGTGTTGACTTAACAGCCAAGGACATTGAATAGTTTACTAGACTAACATAAGGGTATGCACCTGTAATCTCAGTACTTGGGAGTCAGAGGCAGATGCATCCCTGATTTCAAGGCCAAGCCTGTGCTGCAAACATGGCATGTCCCAGAACAGTTTGAGCTGTAGAGTGAAACCCTGTTTCAAAAAAATAAAATCTTACTAGCTATTTGTATTTCGTTTTGCAGTTTATTTTTGAGATTATAACTGTGGCAGCCTATGTACAAAAGCCGTAAACTTACTGTGCGTGCTGAACAAGAGTGCAGAATGTTCTTTCCACAAGGCTTCCTTCTAGAGAGAATCACCTAAGCTGCGATAATTGAAAGCAAGGGCAGGAAGGGGACGCCCCGGCCTGGGGACAATATCTATGTGGGAAAGGCAAAGGTCTGGGAGAATACTCTTGGCTCTTGTCATATGGCCATGGATGCTAAGACATAACAACTTTGTTGTTGAGGATTCCCTCAATGCACTTATGTTTGCTTAAATGCTACCTCGTGTCTCGCTTGCTTTTTTTTTTTTTTTTTTTTTTTTTTTTTTTGAGAAGTGCTTTGTTTGCATTCTTCTTAGACCTGGAGTCCCCTGGACATCTTATACAAATCTTTTCACATAACCTCCGACGTGCAGAGACTTAGTCTCCCTGACCAGGGCAGGTTAGCAATAATTACATTTCTCCCTTTTCTTTCCTCTCTCAAAACCCTTCTAATATAACCTCCTTTGCTCTCCATCAAATACGTGGCTTTTTTCATGAATTGTTATTCCATGCATGTATGTAGTATATACATATATGTTCCCAAATATAGCCTCTTTCGTCCACGCTACTGGTATGTATGTTTTCAGGGCTCTTTGGGATTGGACAGCCAATCCATGTGCCCTTCCTTGGGAAGGAGCACCTCTCTCGTTCCCAGCTCCCCTCCGAGGCCTAATGGGCTCTTCTCTTCCCTCTTCACCACATCCACTCATGTCCTCCTTGTTCATTCCGGGGCAGTCATGTGAGTGGGATGTACAGGTGTCGCTTCTGACATTACTAGGAGACGGAATCTCACATGCTCCCTGATTCTCTGCCTCTCACGGTCTTTCCACCCCTTCCTCCTCAATTTTCTCTGAGCCTGAGGTGTGGACGTGTTTTATAGATGGATCTCTTGGGACTGAGCTCCATACTCTGAATACTGATGGACTGTGGTTTTTCTTAGTGGCTCCACCTGTTGCAAAGAAACATTTCCTTGACGAGGGGTCAAGACTATCCTCATGTGAGGGTACAAGGACACGTGTTTATATCGCCAGGGATTATGCTAGCTTAGTAAATTGATGGTTGTAGTGTCTCCTCCAGCAACCACGACTTCAGTAGCACTGCGTGGTTAGGCTGGTTTCCAGTACGAGACATGGCTTCCCTCTTGTTGAGCGGGTCTTAAGTCAAATTAGTCCAATGAAGTCCGATACTGAACTCTGATTACCAGCTGTACCGGATGACGTGGTTCACGGGTGGCACAGCTGGGAAAGGGCTGTTGTCTGCCTCCTTCCTCTGGAAGCTTACATGGTGCCTTCTGTTGCCAAGACATCTAGTCCTCAGTAAGCATATATTCTGATCACTTCTGGCTCGGGGTTCTGAGGCTGTTTTTACATCTTGGGGTAAACAATAGTACTCTCTTTTGGAAAGAGTCTACTCTTCAGCTGTTTTCAAGAACCTAATGCTTTTTACCTTGGGCTATTTTGCTGTTCTCCTTTCTCCCAATACAAGGTTAGGAGACCAGCATGATACAAAACAAGGTGTTTCAGAGGGCACTTTGAAACTAAATAAATAAATAAATAAATAAATAAATAAATAAATGGATCTACAGGAAAATGCCACCTGTAGGGGCAGCTTCTCACTTAATTTCAAATAGTGCATGAACCTGACTAACAAAAGGTATACGGTCCACTTGTAAAACTGAAGGAAATCAGTCTCTGAAGGATCAGAGAGACAAGAGAAAAGGCATCCGGTCGCTTGTTGTGCTGTATATTGGGAATGAGGATTGAGATTTTTCTCCATGGTAATGATTTTTCTCCCCTCGGAGTATTATCAGGAGAAAAAAACGTCATTTTGAACTTGATGTCTTTATATTTTGTAAGGTGATGCCATATGACTTCCAGAAGCCATGATCAAAACCAACAAAAATACCTGGCTTTCCCCATAGGGAACTTGAAAAACTCTCTGGCTCTACTTGGGTTGAGGGCCCAACTGCTTGAAGGCCTAGACCTGCAATTAGTGTAGGCCTACACCTGGAGTTGGACAACCTGAAAAACCTGCTGAATAAACGGCCCTCTCACCTACAAAAATGCGTTAATATTCACCACCATCGGCCACTTGTTCTGTCCTCTAGTTTATGTTTACGCCAGGCTTAACAATAGAAGAATATCAGACATTTTTTAAGACCTAGGTCAGTCTAAAGGTGCCCTGTTACCACTCCATAAGACAATAACCACGAAAATCTATATTGTAATATCTTGGGTCTCTCTGGGGGTTTGTTTTGTTTTCTTTATCTTGCGTTCATCTCCCTGTGAACAACTACAAGGAAAGGAAGACCTGTAGGACTCTGACAGAACTCTTGAATCCCTTTACCCTGTCCTCTCTCATGTGTGACCACAAGGGAGGGTGCCTGTCAGACCCTAGTCACTCTTACCTTCCCACACTGTGACCTTGATGGGTTCTTGCAAATGAATGCTGGAGTTCACTCTGAGTTCTCCTTTTTATTCAACCACGGACACCAGTCTGTGGACTGCTGCCACCCACAGTTACTGGGAGGGGGTCTCCATAGCTCAATCTAATCTAGATAAATTTCACATACATGTCTAGTGGCTTGTCTCCTAGATGATTCTAGATCCTTTAAAATTGACAATATTAACAATAAGAAGGACCTCAGCCAGCAAATTAATATTTAGGAATACAAAGAGCATGCCAGCATTTTGAAACTCCTGAGAAAGTAATGGATTCGGTGATTTATTCCCAATTTCTACTCACAAAGGAACCTATTTTGAACATGACAGAATCAAGTCACCTATAAACTATTTGTTTCACATATGCCTGCTAGTCGGGATGGTTAAATCTGTAAAGCACTTCTTTAAACGTCAGGAAACAAAGTGCTAAAAGGAACGTGTGCTCACACCTGTCACCAGGCACAGGGCAGTGCAGGACGACTGCGCGCATTCTGGCGCGGGCCAGGGGACCTGCGCACAGAGGACTTCCTCCCGGACACCGAGGAGGAAGCGGAAGTGCCGCTCTGCGTAGCCTTGGAGACGCGGGGGAGGCGTCGTCGTCGCCGCCCCGTAGCAAGACCTTTGACCCGCGCTCTGCAGCCTCGGAGGCGGAGCAGCTGGGACTCCTGAAGAGGCGTTCGTGGCCGCCGGTCGCCGCCGCGATGGAGGTAAGAGTGGGCGTCGTATCCGCCTTGGGTGCCTCTCGAGGAGTGGGAGGGCATGGCCAGCACCCTGTCCCCACCTTCCCGGCCCGACCCCTGCCGCGGCGCTCGCTCGGCATTGAACCTGGGGCTGGCTCCTGCCTTGGCGACGGCCGGGCTCAGGCTCCTACCGCCTAAAGGGGTCCTCCTCTGCACTGATTTGTTTGGCCGCGCCTTGTACCGGGAATTGGGATGAGCTCTCGATTTGTTTATTACAGGATTCTGCTCAAGATGCGGTGGCTGCAGCACCCTCCGGGACCCCGAAATCCAAGGTAAGGCGAGCACTCTGCCGCCAGGTTCCCCGTAGGGCGTAAGGTTAATGAAATTGGAAAGCTTTGGCCTGGGGAGAATTGTTATTATTAAAAAAAAAGAAGAAGAAGAACTAATCTTTCCTCTGGGTGTTTCATTTTAATTTACTGTCACTGAGAGATTTCCTGTTCTTTTTTTTAATTTCCCGATGTGCAAGCAGTTTGTTTACTTCCTGCCCCGTGTTAGCACTCTACTGAGATCCTGCTGTATTTCAAACATTTAAAGTAGTCTGTTTTATGAAAGTTTACACAGTGACACGACGACGGGGGCATTAGATAAGAGGAAGGAAGAATCAAGGAGCCATATCCTGTTGGCTCCAGCACTATAGTCCACGGAGGGTAGAATAAGGCGGTTCTTACAGCACTGGGCAATGTTTAATTCTAAATGATTCGGGAAGGTAGTGGTTTATTACCAAAATGTATTGTTTGCATACTGATTTCTAGACATTTGCCTAAGTACCAGGTTCTTTCATGTAAGCTTTATTGAAATAAGTATCTTCACTGTTCTCTTTCTGCAGATGAGGAAACTTCGTGCACAAAGATTAAGTAATTTTCTGTTAGTAAACCCTAATATTTTAGTTGAAGTCTAAATGTGACCCGATTCACATGTGAATGTAGTTATGTTTTCAACTTCCAACAGAATGAATCCTGCAGCTCTAGAAATCTTTTAGTTCCCACCCCTACCTGTACAGTTAGAGAACTTCATGTGCTCTGTAAGAGTTTTATGCTGGGGTTTTTGTTTGACTTCCAATTCATCTAATAACTTCTTGTTATTGAAGTTATATTTGTCAATTAAAAAATATGATTGGCTTGAAAATTTAGAGTGTTTCCTTTTTCAGGCAGATGTTGGGTTTCTCTTGGTGGGCATACTAGAACATGGGTTATAAAAGTCAATATAACACGACCCCATCTTTCAGCTAGAAACATTGCCCAGAGAAGACCTCATTAAGTTTGCCAAGAAGCAAATGATGCTCCTACAGAAAGCCAAAGCAAGGTGTACAGGTACTGCGCTTGGAATTATAGTTTTTTTCATTAGACCACCATGCCTAGCCTTGCAGTTTCCTTTGAAGAAATAAAGGAACAAATGAATTTTTAATTCATTTTGTGTGTGTGTGTGTGTGTGTGTGTGTGTGTGTGTGTGGTGTTTTGCCTAGATGTATGTCTTTGTTAGGGTTTTGGATTCCCTAGAACTGCAGTTACAGACAGTTGTGAGCTGCCTTGTGGGTGCTGGGAATTGAAGCCAGGTCCTCTGGAAGAGCAGCTCACGCTCTTAACCACTGAGCCATCTCTCCACCCCAAGAGGAATATTTTTTTAATGGTAAAATGAAACCCTTTTTTGCTTCATGTGAATTGTAAATGCTTCTAAATTAACTGTCTTTTAGAGAAATCAGCTGAAATGTAAAAGGCACAAAGTGTAATTTCTAAGATATTCTGAGAAATCTGAAGTGTATGTACACACTGAAGTCGGGTGATTCCCTATTTGAATTCTCATATAACTTAAAATTTTAAATGCCAAGGCTTTTTTTTTTTCTTAACCAGAACAGATAGAGTTTATTTTTAGAAAATGGAACAGTTTGTACTCAAGTAATTTATTTGGGAAGATGACCTAAGCTGTGGAACTAGTGTGTATTGATGTGTGTGTGTGTATTGTTGAAATTTTCAAATTAATACATGTGTTAGATATAAGTTTAGTTATCGCTTTAAGATTATACAGTAAATGTTTACAACAAAAATAATAGAATGTATGGGACATGCTTCCAGATTTTCAGGGTAGTTAGTCATAGTGGTGCCCACACCTGTCCCAACCTGCAGGACAGTCAACAGGGTCCCCGAACCACCTAGGAGAAGGCAAGAGACAAGAGACACGAGAGACGGACAGCCAGACAGTATTCTGATCAAGCTGCCAAATTTTATTTTTTACACAGGCTTTTTAAAGGGAAGCAAGCAGGTGTGGGGAGGAGTGAAGGGGGAAAGTCATTGTATTCGGGGAACAATCTCAGGGGGCTAGTATCATTTTCTCAGGAACAGTTTCTCAGAACTGTCTCTCAGAATCTCAGGGAAAATCTTGGCGATTGATGTAGGAACTTGGCAGGAGAAATTGATCATGAGGAGGTGAAGTGGAAAGGGGTTGCTATGGCAACCGAACCACAGGTGAGCTTCGTTTGTTCTAGCCCACTCAGGTGAGCTCTGCATGTACTGACCATCCAGCTTACTTGGCTAATCTTTAAGCTAGTACTTTTCCTTCTAAAAGCAGGCTAGAAGAAGCAGGCTAGAAATGGCTGAAAGGAGGGGGTTTTGAGATCTGTGAGAATGGCTCCTGGCACACACCTAGTCCCCTGATTTTCTAGAGGCTAAGAACAGAAGCATCAGCTGAGCCCAGGATTTCAACGCCAGCTTGGGCAACATAGCAAGTCCTCTACATCTATGTGGACGAATAAGGAAAGACAGGAAAGGAAGAAGTGAATGCAGTTTCAGATGAAACACAGCTACTCATGTGCACTAAAGCAGGGTGGTGGGAGCTTAGATCACTCTTCCAAATGAAACCTTTCATATTAAGAGGGAGAAGAAAACCAGCTACTGTTGTTTGGATGGAGTTACTATTTCTTCTAGCACTGACTTCGTAGGTACATTCTAATTTATAGGCTTAGGATTCTTAGCATGTATTTGTCAATTCGGTAGTAATTATTTTCTTAATTTTTGAACTGGAATCTGTTTTATTATTTAGAATTAGACAAAGAAGTCGAAGAACTCAAATCAAAACCTGCTGATGGAGGAACCGATGATATTATTAAGGTAATGGAGCAGTTTTTGTTGACTTAGAGAAAATGTCGTGTCACAAGTAAAATTTCTGTGAGGACTGTCTTGCTGCTGCAGACGATCTTGCTTTTGGTTTGATCGCCTCATTACTGGCCTTGGTTTAGCCTACTAGTTCTTTAACTCAGAGTGAAGGGGCAGGACTCATTTCAAACAAAAAGTCGGAAGTCCTCCCTCACTATAGTTAGTACTTTTATCTTTCCTGCTCTGATCTCCTTAGAAAACTCAGTCCTGTGTAGCACTTCCATCACGTGCAGATAGATTTATACATGACTGCTGACCCGCATTTGATAGTTCAGCTCTGGCCGCCTCGGGCAGTGTGGGGGATGGTATCACATTGCCTTGTGATCTCCACTCACTTGACAGGTCCCCAGCACTAGGCGCCGTCATTAGTTTTCGTCCCACTTAACTTTAGAGTCGCTTTCTTTCCTATTTCCTCTATCCTGTGCCTGCAACGGTCACTGCAGACCTGTCGCAGCCTCAGGAGACGGCTCCAGTGTGTCCCTGCTCTGCATTTGCGTGGCACTCCAGCTTCCTGCAGCCTTCTGTTTCCTGCAGGGACCTGCTCTGGCTGTCCTCTAGATCTGTGGCAGTTCTGAAACTGGACTTTGACAGTCGTCCTGTAAATAAATGTTTGCACCATTTCCTTACCCTGCACACCTCTTTGCTAGGACTCTTAGTCAAACTTATTGACTGGATTAATGGTTGGTTTTGATAGGTTTGTCCATACAGGTACCTAAGAATAGTGGCACAGGAAATTTCAGAAACAAAAGAAATCGAGACAGGGTATCTGCCTTCTTCTGCCTCCTGAGTGCTGGGGTTAAAGGCAAGCACCACCATTCCAGGCAAACATAAATTATTATGTGCTGTTTTCTATTTTTAAGGCTTACTCTATGTCTTAGGGTTTCTGTTCCTGCACAAAACATCATGACCAAGAAGCAAGTTGGGGAGGAAAGGGTTTATTCAGGTTACACTTCCACATTGCTGTTGATCACCAAAGGATGTCAGGACTGGAACTCAAGCACGTCAGGAAGCAGGAGCTGATGCAGAGGCCGTGGAGGGATGTTTCTTACTGGCTTGCTTCCCCTTGGCTTGCTCAGCTTGCTTTCTTATAAAACCCAAGACTTTTTTTCTTATAAAGCCCAGGGATGGCATCCCCCACAGAGGGCCCTCCCTCCTCGATCAGTAACTGAGAGAATGTCTTACAGCTAGATCTCACGGAGGCACTTCCCCACCTGAAGTTCCTTTCTCTGTGATAACTCCAGCCTGTGTCAGCAGTACACTCTACTCTTCTTTTTTATTGAGAGCTATGGCCTGCTGTAGAACTTCACATACTGAGCAAAAACATGGAAACATTTCGAAAGTTTTAGTTTTGTTGAACAGCAAACTTTTCTTTCTTAAAAAAAAAAAAACAAAAACAAAAACAAAAAACACGGTTTCTCTATGTAGTCTTGGCTTTCCTAGAACTCTTTTTGTAAACCAGGTCTGCCTCTTAACTCAGAGGTCCACCTGCCTATGCCTCCCAAGTACTGGGATAAAAGGTCTATGCCATGAGACCAGGCAACAAAGGTTTTTTCAGTTTCACAGAAATTAAAAACGATTCCCAGAAGTATGGAAGTTGGAAGTCCTAAGGAGTCTGGTCTCCCAGTAACGTCAAGACAGACTATCTTTGTTTCTTTGTTCTTATTTTTTTCACCCTGGGTAATCAGGAGATTAGATTTAGCTTTTTGGTATCAGAAACAATGGTTGGTTATAAGGATTAGAAGAGGCATTCTTCAGAGTATGCCACAGAACATCTTTGGATTGCTCATCAGGAATTTTCTTTTGGGACTGGTGATGGCTCTGCAGTTAAGAGTGCTTGCTGTTCTTGCAGGGGACTCAGGTTGGGTTCCCAAGGGCACATGGTGGCTCACAACGCTCTGTGTAACTCCAGTTCCCATGCCTGGGCCTCCACAGGCACATACATGCACATAGGGAAGCACTCATACACATGAAATGAAAAATATTTTTGTGTGACTTTTAAATTATTTTAAAATGCTTCATACACTATATCGTGCTCATATTCCTTCCCTACCCCAGTCCCAGGTCCTCCCAGCTCTTCTGCTCTTCTTTCTTACCCACCCAATTTCATGTTCTAGTCATGTCAAGGAAAAAAAAATCAAATCATAACAAAGCATGCAAAAAAAAAAAAAAAAAAAAAAACATGGATTTTTGGATTGGTGAACTACTCCTGAGTATGAGGCCTGCCTTGTGATTAATTACCCAATGTTACCTAACTGTTGTAGAAAACTGGTTTTCCTTCTCCCAGCAAGTATCAGCTAAAAGTATTTTATTAAGAATATTTGCACACACACACAAAAAAAGAATATTTGCACCTATGTTCATACAGGATATTGATCTATTTTTCTTTTTTGAAGGTGTGGTAAAAGTCTACATTGACTGTCTGGCCCTGGACTTTTTTGATTGGGAGACTTGTAATTACTGCTTCTGTTTTCTTTCACCAGGAGTAATGGCTTTGCTTAAATTGCTCATATGATCTTAGTTTAACTTTGGAAAGTCGGGCATTATTCTGATGGGCCTGCCTTTAAAAGTGACTTGGTCTTTTTCCCTTGCAGCTTTTAATATCCTTTCTTTCCTTTCTGTGATTAAGGCTGATTAGTATGTATCATGGGGAAATTTCTGGTCCTGTTATTTGGTGTTCTTGATTGGTACCTCCTTCTTTAGATTACAGAAATTTTCTTCTCTGATTTTGTTAAAAATCTTCCCATGCCTTTGACCTAGGTCTCTACCCCTTGTGTCCCCACGGTTTGTAGATTTGGTCTTTTCTGGATGCCTTGGGTTTTTTTCCAGATTTCACATTTTTTTTTAACTAAGCTATCCATTTTTTTCTACCTTATCTTTAGTGTTTGAGATCTCTCTTCTATGTCTTAAAACTCTTTTTGATGAGATTTACTGCTGAGAGCCTGCCTGGGCACTGGGTTTCTCTAGAAGGCAGCAGATGCGGTGCAGTGTCTGCTGAGGGCAAAACTTGGTTTTGCGAGAGTAAAAGTTGCTTAGTATACATAATATTTCATCTCCTTCTTTCTTCTCTTATTCTGGGGCCGGAAGTGGATGGCTTCAGACGAGTTAACATCTGTTGGCTAACAGCTGGGAGATGGGGGAGTTAGTAGGTAAAGGTGCTCCCTTCTCTGACCAGGGAGCCCAAAACCCCTCACTGGCCAATCTGGTTCACTCTTTGTGAACCAGAGAAGAAGAAAAGGAAAATAATCAAAATCCTTTACACAGGCAAATATGCACAGATACATACATATATTCACACTTTGGTCTGCAGGCTTACATCACATACACCTACACACATATAGACAGACATCTGGATGGGGGGACGGGGCAGAGCCTCCCAAGACAACCCCTCCCTCGTTACTTCTTTTCTCTGACAAAAGTTCTTAGAAAATTACCTCATAGATAAAATGTTACATAAAATGGGAGTTACAAAAGGATCTTGATATTAAGTTTGAAGCAGTGTTTCATTCTGTAAGCTCACTGTAAGTTCAAAGCAACAATTTCATATGGCCTTGCTTTATCGTAGTGTACACCTGTGGCTTCATCCTGAGACCTGATTGCTTTCCCTTGAATACAAGTTTGTCCTGAGCCTATCCCTTTTTAGTGTAATTATAAAAGCTCATTGTATTTATTATGCAATCTTTACTATTATGAGGAGTAGGCACATTCTATTCTTGATTCTTTTGAATCAAAAAGTTTGCACTTTATTATATCTTTCTAGCAAGACAACTAAAGCCATCTCTTAAAATGTTCTTCCTAAGATTATTTGAATCAAAACAGTAATTCTATAAAATATTAATTCATGAAAGTTCATCTTTGTGTTGCTCTGCAGGAAGTCTGTTCAATATTGGGTAGGCTAATGCCCAGGAATCCTTAGGCTATGTAGTAGTGACAGGAAAGACATATCAGCAGCAAGAAGCCATCCTGAGATGAAGTATCTTTGGGACCTTGCCTTTCAGAGTTCTTCTTAGACTTTCATGTCCTGAACTGTTTTCATTGTTCCATCCAACTGTTTGTGTTTTCATGGTCTTTCTTTATTTAGAGGTTTATTTGTATCCCTTAAGGACTGTGCATATGTTCATAGTCCTTGATTTGAGTTTCACTTATGCTGCCATTTCTCAGGGATTACTGTATTGGAGTTACTGGGTTCTCCTTGAGGCATATTGTCTTATCTGTTTTATGTTTGTGATCTGGGTGGGGGGAGTGTCTAGGCATGTGGACTTACAGTGTTTGAGGTATTTCTTGGTGTTGATATCTGGTCTTGCCTTTGTTGGCTGGGTACTCTGTTCTTTGAGTGTGCTGGCTGTGTGGTCTCTAAGAGAGTGCTTCTAAAGGTTGGCAGAAAAGAGAGACGGGCTAGGAGGAAAGGCTGAGGGTGGCTGTGGAAAAGAGCTAGGAGAACCAGGTCTAACCCAGAGTAGAATCTCCAAGGAGTGGAGGTGTGGTGAGAGGCAGGGCTTCTGCTGTAGGCTGCAGTGGGACAAAGAATACATCTGGGAAGACTGAAGTAAAAGGGTCCACACCAAAGGTAGAGTCCCCAATGCATGGGGTTGGGGTGGTAGGCAGGGCTTCTGCAAGGAGGCTGCTATGGGATTAAGAATAAATCTGGACAGAGGGTGATGGAGGACAGGAAGGATATAAGAATAAAAATAATAAGAAACTTCTACCGGAATCCTAATAACCAAAACAGAACTACTTTACATATTGATCTTATATGTAGCTACTTCTGTGACAGTCTCTGCAGTTTCTAATTACCTGTAGGGTGTGTTTGTTTGTTTGTTTGTTTGTTATACGCATTTATATATGCTATAAACAAATTTTCCTTTTTAAAAATATTTTTTCATATGTCTTTCATAAGCTATGGTTCATTTTGTCTAGAAATAACTTTGTCTTTTGTTTTTCCATTACTGTATTAAAGTTTCTGTTCGGCAGTTACAGTCTTTTTCTTATATATTGGGGGGAGGGGAATATGGAGTGAAATGGGAGCTCGCCATGTATCCTACGCCAGCTTCAGAGTCCTGGCTCAAGGAATATTCCTGTCGGGCTGGAGAGATGGCTCAGTGGTTAAGAGCACTGACTGCTCTTCCAGAGGTCCTGAGTTCAAGTCCCAGCAACCACATGGTGGCTCGCAACCATCTATAAAGAGATTGGATGCCCTCTTCAGGTAGCTCATATACCTGAAGAGTATATACAGTGTCCTCATATAAATAAAATTTTAAAAATCTTTAAAAAACAAGAAATATTCCTGTCACAGTGTCCAAACTAGATGTAGTCCTGATTAGATACATCAAGACTTATTGTAAAGTAAACCTCTTATTTACACTTTCTATAAATTATTTCAGTTAGTTTTTGTGTTATAGTGATTTTGTATATCTTATTTTTTTTCCTTCTAGACAAGTTCATATGCAACTGAGATAATTTTCTACTCCTTGAAAAACTAACTATTGTTCATTCTTTCAATTTTCTTTATTCCGTAGTATTCATTAATAAAGAGTATTATGCCGGGCAGTGGTGTCACACGCCTTTAATCCCAGCACTCGGGAGGCAGAGGCAGGTGGATTTCTGAGTTCAAGGCCAGCCTGGTCTACAGAGTGAGTTCTAGGACAGACAGGGCTACACAGAGAAACACTGTCTCGAAAAAAATAAACAAAAAGAGTATTATGGTTTGTAATGTCTCTTGAGTATCTAAAGCTGAGTTATTTTAGAAATTTTTATCCATTTTACTTGCGGTTCCAATATTATTGATGTCATATCTCTGACTTTTTAGACTCTGCTTTATATAGAGAACTCCTGTTTTCATTACGTCGTCTGTGACCTCTGTTCTCCTCATCTGCCTTGTTAGACCCGTCTTAACTAAGAACTGACTTGGCTTGTTGATCTAGTTCCCATTTATTAATTTGCCTTCCCACACATTTTCTAAAGAAGATTAAGGTTATCTAAAGATGTTTTAAAGACAGGGTTTCTCTGTGTAGCCTTTGGATTCCTGGACCTCACTCCATACAGGCTAGCCTCAAACTCAGATCTTCCTGCCTATGCTCACCAATTACTAGGATTAAAGGTATCAGCCGTCATACCTGCGCTGTCAGTCTGACTTTTAAGCGGAGAAACAAGATTATTTCTTGCCAGTTCTTTTTTTTTAATAACTATTTTATTTTTTATTGGATATATTCTTTATTTATATTTCATTTCCCTTTTTCTGGTTCCCTGCCCCCACAAAGGTCCCACATGCCCTTTTCCCTCCCCCTGTTCCCCTCTTTCCTGTTCTTTTAACTACACCTTATTCCGATTGTCAACTAAGCTATTTGTTTGTTCCTTGTTTGTTTGTGGCAGGGTGTTTCTCTAGAGCCAGTTCTCAGTCTGTCGATCACAAGTCCTTTGGGGATTGAATGACACTTTTATAGGGATCACATTTCAGAAGTTTACATCACGATTCATAACAGTGGCTAAATTATGGTTATGAAGTGGCAAGGAAAATAATTGTACGTTTGTGGGTCGCTGAGGAACATGTATTAGGGGGTTGTACCATTAGAAAGGTTGAGGACTGCTGCTCTGTGTAGTATGAACCACTGTATGTAGTCCAATTCTTGGTGTTATTAAAGATTTTTTTTAAATTATGTGTGTATGTATTTATGAGTCTCAGCATGTGTATGTGTGTGTGAATGCAGGTGCCCAGGGAGGCTAAAAGACGGTTAGAGCCCCTGGAGCTGGAGTTATGGGTGGTTGTGAGCCTTTCAACATGGGTGCTGGGAAGCCCAACTCAGATCCTCTGTAAGACAGTCGTAATCTCAGCTCCTACAAAGACTCCAATCCTCGGTCTCTAAGACCCACACTTTATACCTCCATTGACAAAACCTGCTCTTTCTAATTTATTGGATGTTGGCTTGTTTGTGTCTATAATGCTGAAATTGATATCCAGGCTTTACTTACACTAGGTGTGAGGACTCTAGTACTTAGCTATTCACTTAGCCCCTGATAAGGCCAGTTCCTGAGATCTCACTTTACAGAACTGTTTGCCACTTTCTAACATGTGTGTGCCTTCCAGCACAGGCTCTTCTTTTAGAGCATTTTCTTTCTGATTTAGTTTATCCCCTGTCACATGGTTTTCCAAAAGTAGGTGGAAACTTTCTGTGTCCTGAACATCTTTTTTCCCCCATTGTTCTTTTATTTTGTTTGTTTGGTTTGGTTTTTGAGACAGGGTTTCTCTGTATAGCCTTGGCTGTCCTGGAACTCACTCTGGAGACCAGGCTGGCCTCCAACTCACAGAAATCTGCCTGCCTCTGCCTCCTGAGTGTGGGGATCAAAGGCATGCACCACCACCACCCAGTTTTTTCCTTTGTTTTTAATGATTTTACCTTTTGAATCTTTCATTTTCACTTTAGCATGACTTGGAAAGGGTAGAGAGATAATTATACATGTGATCAAAATACCTTTTTAGTTGTTCATAAACTATAAACCATACAATTATTCTTCACAGTTGTAGGGGATCAAGGCTTTTTGCTTTTGTTGTTGTTTTGTTATTTTGTTGTTTTGTTTTGAAATTTTTTAAATGAAAATATATTCTTTTCTCATACAATATATACTGATTATAGTCTCCCTCCCTCTGCCCCTCCCAGTTCCTAACTGCTTCCCTTCTCCATCCCATTGAAGCCACTCCCTTTCTGTTCTTTATAAAAGAACAGGCTTCTAAGAGGTAACAACCAAACAACAAAATAAAATATAATAAGATGAAGCAAAAATTAGGTATAAGAGTCAGAGATCCACTTGTTCTCACAGTCAGCAGTCCTGTAAAAGGACAAAGCTAATAGCTCTAACATCTATACAGAGGCCTGTGGGGACCCACGGAGGCCCTGTGCCTGCCGCGCCCGTCTGAGAGTTCATGTGCATCCTGCCTAGTTGATTCTTTTCTGGTGCCCGTCATCCCCTCTGGCTCCTAAAGACTTTCTGCCTCATCTGTGGGAGTCCCTGATCTCTTGAAGGGGAAGGATTGGAAGTAAACCTCTCTGTGTAATGTCTCTGCATCCATTTTCACTTGCCAATGGAGGAAGCCTCTTTGATGTTGACTGACAAGGCACTGATCTATGGAGTATAGCAGAACACCATTATAAGTTACTTTATGGATTTTTTTTTCCCAGTAGCATTTGGTTACCCTAGGTATCTAGTCTGTGGGTCTTGGCTCTTGGTTCCCTAAGAAGTGTCAGGTATGATTTCCTCCTTGTGGAGTACGCCTTAAGCCAAATGAGGCATTGGCAAGTTCTGTGCCACCATTGCCCTGGTATTTATTAATTGTTCATAGTGTCTGCCCTTTCAGTGTTCTGTTCAGAATATTGTCTTCTCTGCCAGTGTGTTGAAGGCCATTCCCCACTTTCTCCTCTGTCAAGTTCAGTGTGTCTGGTTTTATCTTGAAGTCTTTGATCCACTTAGACTTGAGATCTAAGTTATATTTGCATTCTTTTACATGCAGACTTACACTTTGACCAGCACCATTTGTTGATGATACTTTGTTTTCTGTTGTGTATTTCTGACTTCTTTATCAAATACCACTGTTCAAGACCTTCTAGTTTTTAGTCTGTTGAGAAGTCAGGTGTAATTCTGATCATTCTGCCTTGTGTATCTTGGTCTTTTTCTCTGGTGGCTTTTAATATTCTTTCTTTCTTTGTTTTGTATGTTTAGTGTTTTGATTATTATATAGCATGAGGACTTTGTTTTCCAGTCCAATCTATTTGGTGTTTTGTATGCTTCTTATACCTCGATAAGCATCTCCCTTAGGTTAGTAAGATTCTTCTATGATCAAATTGAAAACATTTTCTAGTCCTTTGAGCTAGGTTTCTTTCCTTCTTCTATACCTATTACTCTTACATTTGATCTTTTCATAGTGTCTCAGATATCCTGGATGTATTGTCTCAGGAGGTTTTTTTAGATTTAACATTTTTCTTTGACTGATACGTCTGTTTCTTCTATCATATTTTCAGTGCCTGAGAATCTGTCTTTTCATTTCTTGTATTCTGTTGGTGAAGCTTATGTCTGTAGTTCTTGTTTGAATGTCTATTTCCAGAATTCTGTTGGTTTTGGTTTTCTTTCTTTCTTTTTTTTTCTTTTGACTTTTGCTTCTTTTCCTTTTTTTATTAGATACATTCTTTTTTTACATTTCAAATGTTGTCCCCTTTCCTGATTCCCGCCCCCCACCAAAAATCCCATAAGCCATCTCCCCTCCTCCTGTTCCCTAATCAACTCTCGCCCGCTTTCCTGTCCTGGTATTCCCCCATGACATCAAGCCTTTCCAGGACCAAGGGTCTCTCCTCCCTTTGATGTCCAAAAAGGCCATCCTCTGCTGCCTATGCGTCTGGAGCTATGGGTAACTCCATGTGTACTCTTTGGTTAATGGTTTTGTCCCTGGGAGCTCTGGGAGCACTGGGTGGCTCATATTGTTGTTCTTTCTATGGTGCTGCAAACCCCTTCAGCTCCTTGGGTCCTTTCTCTGGTTCCTCCATTGGGGACCCTGTGCTCAGTTCAGTGGCTGGCTGAGAGTGGCCTGTTCTATATTTGTCATGCACTAGCAGAGCCTCCCAGGTGACAGCTATATCCAGCTCCAGTCAGCAAGCACTGTGGGCATTGATAATAGTGTCTGGGTTTTGTAACTCTATATGGAATGGATCCCTAGGTGGGGTAGTCTCTAGATGGTCTTTCCCTCAGACTCTGTTCCACGCTTTGTCTCTGTATCTCCTTATGTGGGTATTTTGTGTTAAAAAAAAAAAACAACTGCATGGTATTAGTACAGTGACAGGCAGATAGATCAGTGGAATAGAATTGAAGACCCAGATATGAACTCACACACCTATGGTCACTTGATCTTTGACAAAGGAGCTAAAACCATCCAGTGGAAAAAAGATAGCCTTTTCAACAAATGGTGCTGGTTCTACTGGCAGCTATCATGCAGGTGAATGCAAATCAATCCATTCTTATCTCCTTGTCCTAAGCTCAAGTCCAAGTGAATCAAGGATGTCCACATAAAACCAGACATACTGAAACTAATAGAAAAGAATCTGGGGAAGAGCCTTGAGCACATGGGCACAAGGGAAATTTTCCTAAACAGAACACCAATAGCTTATGCTCTAAGATCAAGAATTGGCAAATGGGACCTCATAAAATTACAAAGTTTCTGTAAAGCAAAGGAGACTGTCGATAGGACAAAACAGCAACCAACAAATTGGGAAAAGATCTTCACCAACCCTACATCCGACAGAGGTCTAATATCCAATGTATACAAAGAACTCAAGAAGTTAGGCTCCAGAGAACCAAATAACCCTATTAAAAAATGGAGTACAGAGCTAAACAAAGAATTTTCACCTGAGGAATATTGATTTTCTTTATTGATTCTACTTCCAATTTGAGGTCTTGAATACTATTCACTTCCTCCTCTGTTTGTGTTTTGCTGGACTTCTTTGAGAGGTTTACTCTTTTTCTCTCTAAGAACCTCTATCATAAAGCTCTTTTCAGGTCTTTTTCTTGTGCTTTAGCTGTGTTGGAATTTTCAGGGAGTACCTGTTATTGATTGTGTGTCTATGCTGGCATCTAGGCATCGGGGTTTGAGGTGAAAAGGTCTGGGTGTTGACTTCTGGGTTTGTCTTTGTTGGCTGGGTGTTTTGTTCCTTGGCTTCTGTTTTCTTTCTAGATTTTCAGAGAGTGTAATGGCTCTGTGTTTCCTGTTTTCCGGGCCTGCTCAGCTGATATGTTGGAGCCTGGGATAAGTTAGGGAAGGAAGGCTGGAGGAGAAGGTCTTGGTGGTCTGTTAGGGTTGGGGTCAGGGAAGAAAGAGAAATGATAGTAGGTTTCCTGCTGCAGATCTAGGGATAAAACTAAGGAGTTGTATCTCAGGAGCAGCTGGAAAGGTGTGCGTCTGCTTTCAGCCTGCTTTTGGCCAGAAGGGAGCCACCCTTGGATTAGCAGTGGGTGCCTGCTAGCATGGGACAAAGCAACAAATGGGTCAGGGGGAAGTTTAGCAGGGGGAGCTCTTTTGGGATCTGTGTAGCAGAGGGGACAGGGAAGGCTGCCATGGGTGTTCTGCTTCAGAGCTGGGCATGAGACTGAAAGATTATGTTTGGGGATAACAGAGAACAAGACACCATTTTCCTAGCCTCGTAAAGACAGTCCTGTCATGTGAAAACAGGTGCTAACCGAACGCTTGGACGCTCTTCTTCTGGAAAAAGCAGAGACCGAACAACAGTGTCTGTGTCTAAAAAAGGAAAATATTAAAATGAAGCAAGAGCTTGAGGTAAGACAACATTTAGTGTTCTTTTATCTGTTAACTTACACAGAATAGTAATGAATTTTACAGCTGACTAGGATCTTAAGCATCTAATCTAGCCAAGCATAGATACACTTGCACTTGGGAGGCTCAGGTAGGAAGATGTCAAAGTTAAGGCCAGCCTGGGAGACTTAATAGGGTACTGTCTCGAATAAAAGCAGCCAACAAGATGGCTCAGTAGATAGAAGTGCTCGCCGCCAAGCTTGGTGACCGCCTCCAGAATGTACATGGTAAAAGAGATAACTGACTCCTACAAGTTGTCTGTAACCTCCACACATGTGCTCTGGCACATGATCACCCACGCCTACCTGTCAATCTCCCTCTCCCTCTCCCTCTCCCTCTCCCTCTCCCTCTCCCTCTCCCTCTCCCTCTCCCTCTCCCTCTCCCTCTCCCTCTCCCTCTCCCTCTCCCTCTCCCTCTCCCTCTCCCTCTCCCTCTCCCTCTCCCTCTCTCCCTCTCCCTCTCCCTCTCCCTCTCTCCCTCTCCCTCTCCCTCTCCCTCTCCCTCCTCCTCCCCCTGTCCCTGTCCCTCCTCCTCCCCCCTCTCCCTGTCCCTCTCCCTCTCCCTCTCTCACATACACCTCTCACAAATAATTTAGGTTTTTAAAGGTTATCTGACCCAGTCTTACCACTTTTATCACAAACAAAGCAGTCAACTCTGGAATCACAGGCCCATAATTCCAGCTACCCAGAAACTCAAGATATGAGGTTCAAAGTTCAGGGCCAGTCTGGCATCCAGAATGAGTTCAAGGAGAGCTTGAGCAGCTTTGTAACACCTTGTGTCAAAACGTGAAAAGAGGAGTAGGGCTACGGCCCAGTACTAGACTGTTTGCCTCTGTGTAGAGAACCTGGGTCTAATTCCTTGTTCAGCTAACAATACTAAAAGCATGCAGTTATACAGAAATAAACTAACATTTTATTTCTAGCATAGTTTAATCTTTCTTATAACCATGTCATTCTTTAATAAATATTTTAAGATTTTGAGGGTTTCACAACTCTAAATACTTGTATCTGTTCAGTTTTAGGACATTTAGTATCACATTGTTACTTTCTTGTCTGTAAAGTTTTAGTGTATTTTCTCTAAAATGTCTTTTATTAATCTGTTCAGGAGGAATACAGTGAAGCTTTTTTAATCTTAATGTATTACCTTTAGAAAGATAGTTAAATACAGAGGTTTCCTAGTTGTTAGTTCCTTTAATAGATTTTGTATTGATGATAATATTTCTACTTAAGTGAGGCAAGCCCTAAACAAAATTCTTCAGATTTCTCTAGGTATATTCTGTTCACCTCTTTTCTCATCTCATTAACTCTTTAGTAAAGATTAAGATTTCCTTCATCTTCAAAGATGTATTTGTGCTTTTTTTGTGTGTGTGATAGGATTCTGTCACTAAACTGGAAGAGACACAGAAAGAGTTTGAACAATCACATAGAAACTACGTAAAAGAAATTGAAAACTGTAATAATGAACTGACGGCAGTGCACTCAGAGCACAGCAAAGCAAAGGCCATCTTACAGAAAGAACTGGAAGAAGCAGCCCGTAAGCAAGCAGAGCTGATAGAACAGCTTAAGTCTCAGAGCGACTCTGAAGATAATGCTAAAAAACTGCAGGAAGAGATTCAAAACGTTACAGCAGCATTTCAGGAACAAATTTTATGTCTAGAAAAGAAATTAGAAGTGACCAGCAATGAAAAACAGCAAGAGATTATTCATCTCCAGAAAGTCATTGAGGACAATGCTCAGCACTACCAAAAAGATATTAGTACTTTCCAAGAAGAGATTTTGCAGCTGAGAGCTACACACAAAGAAGAAGTTAGTGAGCTGATGTCTCAAATGGAAGCATCAGCCAAAGAACACGAGGCAGAAGTAAATAAGCTAAAAGAGAGCGGAGTGGCACAGTGTGAGGCAAGGGAGAACATTCCAGAGAAACACCCGTGTGAGCCAGAAAACTTAAGTGAAGGCACCTCAGATGCAAGCCAGGAGAGTCAAAATTGCTCTGTGGCCTTACAGGAAGATCCTTTTGCAGAACAAACAGTATGTGATAAAGTCAGACAATTGGAAGATTCTTTAAAAGAACTGGAATCTCAACATAGTATCTTAAAAGATGAAGTGACTTATATGAATAATCTCAAGTTAAAACTTGAAATGGATGCCCAGCATATAAAGGACGAGTTTTTCCATGAACGAGAAGACTTGGAGTTTAAAATTAATGAACTGTTGCTGGCTAAAGAAGAACAGGGCTATGTAGTAGAAAAATTAAAACACGAGCGAGAAGACTTAAGTAGACAGCTTTGCAGTGCTGTGGAACAACATAACAAAGAAATACAATGTCTTCAGGACCATCATCGGAAAGAAATCTCTGAACTAAGTGAGACATTTATGTCGGGTTCAGAAAAAGAAAAGTTAGCATTAATGTTTGAAATACAGGGTCTTAAGGAACAGTGTGAAAATCTACAACATGAAAAGCAAGAGGTAGTTCTAAATTATGAGAGTTTACGAGAGATGATGGAAATTTTACAAACAGAACTTGGAGAATCTGCTGGGAAAATAAGTCAAGAGTTTGAAACAATGAAGCAACAGCAAGCATCTGATGTTCATGAGCTTCAACAGAAGCTAAGAACTGCTTTTAATGAAAAAGATGCTCTTCTTGAAACTGTGAATCGCCTCCAAGGAGAAAATGAAAAGTTGTTATCTCAACAAGAATTAATACCAGAACTCAAAAATACCATAAAGAACCTTCAGGCAGATAATAGCATGTACTTAGCCAGTCTTAGTCAAAAAGATACCATGTTACAAGAATTAGAAGCAAAGATAAGTTCTCTTGCTGAAGAAAAAGATGACTTTATAAGTAAAATCAAAACTTCCCATGAAGAGAGAGATGATCTCCAACAGCAATGGGAAAGGGAGCAGAGACTGTGTGTAGAACTCAGGGAAGCAGCAGAGCAAGCTGCCCAGCACAACAGTGAGCTGAGACAAAGAGTAAGTGAATTAACGGGGAGACTAGATGAAGTAGTAAGAGAGAAAAGTCAAAATGACCAAAACATTATGGTTCAAATGAGAACCATGACTGAAGACCAAGAAGCTTTGTCATCTAAAGTCAAGTCTCTTTCTGAGGAAAACAATAGACTACATTCAGAAAAGGTCCAGCTGAGCAGGGATCTAGAAGTTCTTCAGTCTCAAGATTTCGCCTCTAAAGAACATGTTGCTCAACTCGAAAAGAAGCTCCAGCTAACGGTTGAAGAGCGAGATGATTTAAATAAACTGCTTGAGAATGAGCGAGGTCAGAAGTCGTTTGTCAGAACTCAGTTGTGTGAGTACCTTAGGCAGATGAGGGCAAGCGTCTTAGAAGAAAAGGAAGAGGGGGATGTTGTCAAAGTCCTACAAGCTGTGGGTGAGTCCTTAGTGAAAGTAAAGGAAGAAAAACATAACTTGGCCTTTGAATATGATGCGAGAGTATTAGAATTAGAAAGTAAGATTAAGTGCCTTCAAGAGGAGAGTGTAGTTCAGTGTGAAGAGCTAAGGGCTTTAGTAAAAGACTCTGAGCAAGAGAAAATTCTCCTAAGAAAAGAATTAGATGAAGTCACATCAGCAAAAGAGGCCCTGCAACTTAACCTTCTAGAAATGAAGAATACGAATGAAAAAACAAGCCTTGAGAATCAGACTCTTTCAACACAGGTTGAAGAATTATCTCAGACATTACACAGCAAAAATGAAGTTCATAATGAAAAGGCTCTTGTAATAGAACATGAAAATGTAAGGCTGTTGCTTGAACAGAGGGAATCTGAACTCCAAGATGTGAGAGCAGAATTGATGCTGCTAAAGGTATTATTATTTTGAGTTTTATTGATTCAAATAAATCCTCAGCTCTGCTCATAGGTTGTAGAAAATACATGTATTAACATTTTTATAGTCTGAAATCAAAAGGTAGGTTTTAGCATTTAGGCTCAAGCAGCAATTTTCTGGCAAATGAATTAATAAGCACTTTGATGTGGTGTATTTCAGTCAAGTGTGACTAGTCACGAGCAGAACTAATCAAGGACAAATCAGAACTGCCTTCAAAACACAGGCAGTGCTTTTCTTTTTAAAGAACACTTGATCAAAAGAATAAGCTATAGTGGTATTGCATTTTAGTTAAAAATCTAAAGTTCTCTTAGAAATTGTATTGTGAAGTAATGACAAGTGATGACCATATAGTCATTTCTTTATTACGTATGTATTTGAGGTATGTCAGATTATTCATGTAGCTCTTTGGCACTATTTTAATAAAGGCCATATACATAAGAAATGTAGTATTGTTATTCTAGCAATAGAAAATAAAAATAACCAAATTGCTATTTATATAGTTTTTCTAGGTAAAGATTTTCTCATTATTAAATGATGACAGTTTTATTGTGGGGAATCAAATGGATTCTGGTTTAGGGGTTCTTTTGTTTTGTTTTGTTTTTTCTCTATAAAATCTAGGATTCCTTAGAGAAATCGCCTTCTGTAAAAAATGATCAACTTTCATTGGTAAAAGAGCTGGAAGAAAAAATAGGTAACTATTGGTTTTATATGTGTTGTCACCATTAATTAGACAGACATTTTATTAGTGTTTAAGATAGATTGAGAACTGTAGTCTCAGTTAGTGAGTTATTAAATACACAGTAATCGGCTGCCTTCTCCTCATATCCCAATTGTCCTCTGCCATCTGCTTGCCTTCTCTTCCAAATGCCGCTTTCTGTCATTTAATCCAAACAAAATTACTGTTGTGACTCCATTCGTAAGTGATTCTGTGAATTAATTTTGGATTTTTTAGTCTACGTAGACTTTTGGGGGTAATCAGCTGTTCTGTATAATGGCAATAGCAAGGGCAAAGAAGGCCCAGGCAGTGTGCTCAGAGTACTCCTTAACAGGAAGAAGTTAACAGTTAGACATGTACAGGACATGATGCTGACGTAGAAAGTTGCCTGTTTTAAGAAAAATACTACGTCCTTGGATCCTGAACAGTAAGATGTATAACACAGGAAGAAAAGGCATTTTAGCAAGAAGTATGCTTGTGTCTTGATTTTTTTTTTAAAGTGACATCAAGGAGACCAGAAAGTTCCCAAGGAGTCGTTGATTATAAACTCACTATTGCAATGCACAGGAGAGTTAAACCTTCATGTGTGTCCTTTTGTTCCTTTTGGTGATTTTCTGAACTAGTTCTTTCGTTCCCCCTTGAAAGATGAAGAAATAAAGATTAACAAGTGTTGTATGATGTGTCCATGATTCTTCAGTTTAGTACCCAGATAGTTTGGGGAAAGAAGGATGGAAAAGAGTTCAGAATGGCTCCCAATTTTCTGTCAAAGATGGTTTAAGTGAAAGAAGATGCTCAATTTTAGACTAAATATATGCATCATCACATAGGATGCTGTATACGTCTGTGATTGAGATAACTAGCATAAAGGTAGAAAAACGCATAGTCAAATTATGGGCATAAAAAGCCAGAGAGAGAGAGACAGGGAGACAGATACATAGATAGATGGATGAGATCAGAGAGACATGTCCCATCTTCAAATGTCAGAAACAGCAAAAGGGATTGAGAGGGAGCAGCTAGTAGGTAGAAAATCATTGAATAAAAGTCTGAAAGCCAAGCTATGTCCAGATGACAGACATGGGAAAACCTTTCTCCACAGCAGATGCTGCTGCTGGGTTAAGTGAGGACTGAGAGCAATCTGTTGTGTTGAGCAACACAGAGGACAGTTTCCTGGTGTGCTGGGGCCAAGGACGGATGGAAGTGGCCTTCTAGAAAAAGATGGGGGCGAGAAATTTAAGATTATATATGCAGGCAACTCTTTGAAAGGTTTTGTTCTTTAAGTGGAGCAGTGTGGTTTCTGTTGTTTTGTTTTGTAGTGGTAAATCAAGCATGTTTATGATATTACACCTATTATGGTCTCTCCCCTGCCCTTTGTAGATTCTACTATTTATCCCTGATATACTGATATGTTTCATTTTATTACCCCTGTATCTGTCTGTGTAATATGTGTGGCTGTGCCTGCCATGCCCGTGTGGAGGCCAGAAGTTAACGTTCTTCCCTTCCACTGTGGGGACCAGAGACAAAGCCCCGGTTCTCGGGACTGCACAGCAAGCATGCTTACCTGCTGAACCATTTCATCAATCTTGATAATATGATCTAGTTGCGTATTTATAAACTGTTGGGGGAAAAAAATCCACTGGAAAAGGGGAATCACTATTGTGATGCTTGAGTTGTGAAGCAAAGTTGTGTTATATATGAAACAGGAAGAATGACGGTGGGCTCTGGTGCACACATCACTATACGTGGTGCACCCAAGGGATAGGTGCAGGCAGAACTCTTGACTGCAGTCAAGAAAAGATAATGAAAGTGAAGTCCTAAACGAGAAGAGGTCGTCAGATAGGGTGAAGAGCGGTGTTTACAGGCACAGTCTAGAGGAAGACTGTGTCATCACTTAAATGTACCTTACATTTTTCCTACTTCTCCTAATTTACAAACCATCTCCTAAAATCCTCTCGTACTCAACCCTGAGTCTTAGGAACTCCAGTTCCTAGGTCTTTAAGAAATGACCTTGGAAAATAAACTATTAACAGAGACTTAAAGTTTTACATAATTTATCTCACTTCGCTAATGAGTAATTAAGGTTTATGTTTACAAAATAAAGTTCTGGCTACTTACCATTAATTTCAAGCTGCAAATTTTGTGTTCAAGAATAAAACCATTTCTGGGGTTAAGATAAGTAATTTCACTATTTTTTCCTTTTGACTTTATATGTGATCCTTTCATTTTCTATTTTAGAAAGTCTGGAAAAAGAATCCAAAGACAAGGATGAAAAAATAAGTAAGATAAAACTAGTTGCTGTGAAAGCAAAGAAAGAACTAGATTCTAACAGGAAAGAGGTAAAGCAACATAAAAGCACAAGATTGTTGAATCCTATGTTGTGGAAAATCAGGTATTTTTATATATATGAAAAACACTCACTATATTTACAACAGGCCCAGACACTACGGGAAGAGCTCGAATCCCTCCGGTCAGAAAAGGACCGCCTGTCTGCTTCTCTGAAGGAGTTCATCCAAGGAGCAGAAAGCTATAAGGTAAACACGGTTGCTTTAACAGCAGGCCGTGTTCACAACCAACAGGTGTGCTAGAATTATAAAACTAGTACATAAAATCCATTGTTTTGGCTATTGAAATGTAAATTTCCCTGCTTTTGTTTTTTGCTTAGTGTGCATAAAAGGTTAGTCTTTAGTTGATCTGGGTTTTTTTGTTGTTGTTGTTGGGGTTTTGTTTGTTTGTTTTTTGTCTGTTTGATTTTAGACAGAGTTTCACTGTGTAGCCCTGGTTGGCCTGGAAACAGAAATCCACCTGGCTTCCAAGTACTGGGATGAAAGGCATTTGCCACCACAGCTAGAAGAATTTGGCCTTTAAATGGTGCTTTTAAATTATTGTTTCTTAAAATTAAAATCCATTGGGGGATTTCCTCATAATAAAATGTAAAGAAAGGGCAGCTGCTGTGATCCCGTGTGTTCACAGTGAAGTGAGGATGCCAGCGAGGTCTAGACAGAGTAGAACTCAGGTGCCCAAGGGATACGCTTCTTTACTTTAATATCTCCAGCCGCTTACATTTCTTTTCAAATCTAACAACATCACTAAATGTAAAATAAACATTATATTTCTTCACATATTTATTTATTCAACAATATTTATGGTCTATATTCCTAGCTCTGGACAGATGGAGGTCAACTGCAGACTTTCCTAAATTCCTGTCCCTTTACTCTTAAAGTCTAGTAGCAGTACCAGGTAGACAGACGGAGAAGAGAGAAGAAGGAGAAGGGAGAAGGAGAAGAGACTAGGGAGAAAAAGATAAACAGAATTCTCATCAGACTCAGATAACAAAAGGCATAGAGACTCCAACCGTACGACAGGCTGTCTTTCGAACACTTCACCTGTCTTATATGTGTATTTTCAAAACAAATAGTAGAAGTTTCTTATCATCATCACCAGTTTACTAGTGGGTCTCCGAAGCACAGAGACTCAAGGCCACAGCCTTAAAAATCTTAAGAGACCAGTAACAGCCAGGCAGTGGTGGCGCACGCCTGTAATCCCAGCACTCTGGGAGGCAGAGGCAGGTGGATTTCTGAGTTGGGAGGCCAGCCTGGTCTACAGAGTGAGTTCCAGGACACCCAAGGCTACACAGAGAAACCAAATCCAAAAAACCAAAAAAGAAAAAAAAGACCAGTAACCCTGCAGAGCTGCAGTCTTGCCAGCTGTTCCCGCTCTGCTCATGGTGGCCAAGTTTTCCCACAGAAATTTGCAAGCAGAAGTTAGCAAAGAGTTAGAAAGGTAATTGAAGTAAGCATAACGCAGTCTTTATTACACTATATACGCCAAAATAAATTCTGTATGTATGAAACATTTTCTAGTATCTAAAATAAATTTCTCAGCACTTTGCTGACTTCTGGTAGCAATTTTTTTATAAGCTTAAAAGCAATTTTTGAATTTTCAAAGTAGAAAAATTGAAAAGTTAAACTTATACCTGGTTTAATTGTGGAGAAAATTAGTAAATTATGGTATTATAAAGTATAAAAGCGCCGGGCCTGGTGGCGCACGCCTGTAATCTCAGCACTTGGGAGGCAGAGGCAGGTGGATTTCTGAGTTGGAGGCCAGCCTGGTCTACAGAGTGAGTTCCAGGACAGCCAGGACTACACAGAGAAACCCTGTCTCGAAAAAAACAAAAAAAAAAAAAAAAAAGTATAAAGAAAGCAAAATCCTAATGTAACTGACACATGAAAAAGGAATAAGCTCATATTTAAATGTTAAAGTATGTTTTTAATGGATTTATAAGATCATATATACTAAGAGTACTCTTTTGTTATATTCCTAAATGCTTGTTTTCACCTTTACATCTTCATATTACATATTTTAAGAATCTCAGATGTGCTCTTAAGGCGTCAGGTTGGCTTGTTTCTGTGTTCTGACCTAGTAAGTGCTTCATCGCCTAGAGTTAAATCTTGTCTTTTATTGAAGAATCTTCTGTTAGAATATGATAAGCAGTCGGAACAGCTGGATGCGGAAAAAGAACGTGCTAATAATTTTGAACATCATATAGAAGACCTTACCAAACAATTAAGAAATTCGACTTGCCAGGTAATTTCAAATTGATTACATTTAGACAAGCAAATTTTAGTAAATACACTTTAATCTCATTTTCTCTTGCGCAAGAAGTTAAACTGTAATCAGAAGAAAAATTTTTTTTCATTTTTTTGGATTAGGAAAAGAATTTGACTAAATAGTCGTCTTAGGGTTTTACTGCTGTTAATAGACACCAAGACCAAGACAACTCTTATAAGGACAACATGTAATTGGGGCTGGCTTACAGGTTCAGAGATTCAGTCCATTATCAACAAGGTGGGAGCATGGCAGTGTCCAGGCAGGCATGGTACAGGAGAAGCTGAGAGTTCTGTATCTTCATCTGAAGGCTGCTAGGAGAAGACTGGCTTGCAGGCAGCTAGAAGGAGGGTATGAAAGCCCACACCCACTCCACCTACTCTAACAAGGCCACACCTTCTAATAGTGCCGCTCCCTGGGCCAAGCATATACAAACCATCACAATAGCTAACAGTATCGTTTTTTAATTAAACCTTTCTTACTGTTGAGTTGAGAAGGTTGTTTCATCTTAGGAGCACACCATTACTTACTGTTGAGTTGAGAAGGTTGTTACTGTTCATCTTAGGAGCACACCATTACTATGCATGAGCTTGAAGACATCAACCAACCTCAGTCCAACAGGAATTATTTGTTTGGGCTTTTTATTTTGGCTTTTTGTTCTTCGTTTAATTATGTTTTATTTATTCTTTAATTGTTTTTTACAGTCTTGACTTTATTCCCCTCCCTGTGTAGTCTCTAACTGTTCCACATCCCACACATCCCTCCCCCCACCCCTGTCTCTAAGAGGATGTCTACACCCCTTCCCAACCAGACCTCCCCACTCCATGGAGCCCCAAGTCTCTCGAGGGTTAGGTGCATCTTCTCTGAGTCTACACCCGGGAGTCCTCTGTTGTATATGTGCTGAGGGCCTCAAATTAGCTGGCGTATGCTGCCTGGTTGGTGGCTCGGTGTCTGAGAGATCTCGGGGGTCCTGGTTAGTTGAGACTGCTGGTCTTCCTATAGCGTCGACCTCCTCCTCAGCTTCTTCCAGCTTTTCCCTAATTCAACCACAGGGGTCCCCAGCCTTTGTCCATTGGTTGGGTGTAAGTATCTACATCTGACTCTTTCAACTGCTTGTTGGGTCTTTCAGAGGGCAGTTATGATAGGCCCCTTGTTATAAGTACACTATAGTATCAGTAATAGTGTCAGGCTTTAGGGCCTCCCCTTGAGCTGGATCTCAATTTGGGCCTGTCACTGGACTTTTTTTTCCTCGGGCTCTTCTCCATTTTTGTCTCTGCAGCTCTTTAAGACAAGAACAATTCTGGGTCAGTTTTTGACTGTGGGATGGCAACCCCATCCCTCCACTTGATGTCCTGTCTTTCTACTGGAGGTGGACTCTACAAGTTCCCTTTCCCTGCTGTAGGGCATTTCCTGTAAGGTCCCTCCCTTTGAGTCCTAAGAGTCTCTCTCCTCCCAGGTCTCTGGTACTTTCTAGGGGGTCCCCCCACCTCTTAGCTCCAGAGGTTGCTTTTTGTTCTATGGAAGGTTTTTGTCAGGTCAATATCAGCAGTGATTGTTTCTTTACATTTATTCTTGACGTAACAGTGATCTGTGTGGTTAATGGTGAAATCACTTTCATTCTGCATGGATGTTCTCATTACACACTTCACTTCTGTATATGTCTACTGCATGTTCACAGTAACGAGGCATCTGTATTCCAGTGCGAAAGACTAACTTCAGACAATGAGGATCTCCTGGCTCGAATCGAGACCCTGCAGGCCAATGCCAAGTTGTTAGAAGCACAGATCTTAGAAGTCCAGAGAGCCAAAGGAGTAGCAGAAAAAGAACTGGAAGCTGAAAAACTTCAGAAAGAGCAGAAAATTAAGGTAAGAACAACCCAGAGCCCACTTCCCATCCATACAGTGGGGTTTTAATCTCATATTGCTGTACCGAACAGTCTTACTGAGTACATTTATGAGTACAGTGTGGTTAGTTCCTTAATATACATCAACTTTACATTGGAGAATCCGTTCTAGTTTTATATACTAGCCATATAGTTTTTAAAGTTTTCAAACATTTCCAAAGTCTTATGATTTGTGTATGGTATGCATTTTATACATAACGAATGTCTTCTCTAATGGTTGTGTCATGGGCTGTTTATTTTTAGGAACATGCCAGTACTGTAAATGAGCTCGAAGAACTCCAACTTCAGTTTCAAAAAGAAAAGAAACAGCTTCAGAAAACAATGCAAGAATTAGAGCTGGTTAAAAAGGTACAGAAATAGTCTCCAGAGAGAACTCCGTGACAGAGTGCGTACTTAGCTTTCCTAAACCCAGGACCTCAGAAACTAGACATATAGACAGTATGGCTCACACTATTGCAACTCTATACACGTAAAATGTATTTCAAGTATTGGCTATCATACTAAGATAATCCTTTATAAATTGTCAGCCTCATCAAATTAAAACTTGAACTTTGTTTCTTACTTGTCTGTTCAGAAGGACCTAGGCTCCTGAGTTTCTTTCTTTCTCTGTTATATGTTATATATATATATATGTTCTATGTTATAGAACACATGAAGAGTGAATTATTGTCAAAGCTTAAAATTCATTTTAATTAATTTCTCTCTACTTTTTGTTTGTTTGTTTTCTTTTTTCGAGACAGGGTTTCTCTGTGTAGCCCTGGCTGTCCTGGAACACACTCTGTAGACCAGGCTGGCCTCGAACTCAGAGATCCGCCTGCCTCTGCCTCCCAAGTGCTAGGATTAAAGGCATGCGCCACCACCGCCTGTTCTCTCTAAAAAGAGTATTCCATAGAAGGCATTGTAAGAGTTACCTCAATATTACTATTTCATAAGTGAGAACTTCATAAGACTAGAAGTACTACTACGAGTAATTAAAGCTAGTCAGATGGAGTTCAGAAAGTTGAGTTTTAACTGTTAGAGAACACTTGATAAATCAGAACTGTGAACTGTTGACCTTCACACTTTCTCATTTTATTATGTCCATGCTACCAAAAACCATAACAAACCCGCTTGTTCCTGTGGCATGGTTATAGCAGTTTCAAAGACTAGTTGCCCTAGTAATATGTCATCTATAAAATGTGCAGGATGCCCAACAGACCACATTGATGAATATGGAAATAGCAGATTATGAACGTTTGATGAAAGAATTAAATCAAAAGTTAACAAATAAAAACAGCAAGATCGAAGATTTGGAGCAAGAAATGAAAATTCAGAAACAGAAACAAGAAACTCTACAAGAAGAAATAAGTGAGTAAAGCAACTCCCTCTACTTTATAACTGCCTCAGAGCATGATAAAGAGAGCAGCATGAGTCATGCATTCATACAAGCCTGCCCGCCTGCCCGCCCTGCCCTGCCCCCTCCCCTGACTCTCTCCCTCGGCCAACTTTGTGTTTTTTATAGACAAGAGTCTTCCTGTGTAGTCTCTGCTGGCCCAGAACTAAATTACAGAGATCTGCCTGCCTCTGGCTCCTAAGTGCTGAGATTAAGGCTGACCCAGGCACTCAGACAGGTCTGTAATCACCAGAACATGTGACACAGTGTTGAGGGCCAGAAGCAGGTCAAGCCATCTGCCATTAAGAGGTTAAAAATCCACACAGTGCTTGCTGTAAGGTACCAGTAATGTGCATTCACAGTTCATTGGTTAATAAAACATTGGAAAATTTAAATAGCCATGAAGCATTCCTCTTTAAGGTGATTGTATGTATTTTACCCCTAAAATATGTTCTAACATTATTATTAAACACTATAGCATTCCCTTTAAGTGCCCTGAGTGGCTTATTTTCTTGGTTTGAGTAATTTCAAAACTAAGAGTCCTTTAGTGATTACTCCTTTGGCCCCCTCAAGTCACATGTTGCTTACTTTCTAAATATTGAAAGGCTTCTTTTCAAATATTTTTAGTGAGTTTTGCGTTAAGTCCTTTGCAGTTACAGCACTTCCTGGTTTCTGGTCCTTTTCAATGTGTTGAGTTTTGGATTCATGTGATGTCTGAGTGAATTTTCTTAATGTACTTGACAACAGAGTTGCTGTGGTGTAATAGTTGGTGGACATCACTTAGGTTTTGTCAGTTGGCGGATGGGTTCAGGTCATCTGATCTTCAAGTCATAATGATTTTTCTCTCATTTTCTACCGTGTCCTGAGGCAGCTATGTTGAAATCTCAAACCATAATTTTGGATCCCTTTTTGTCTTTTCAATTCTGCCACATTTTGTTTCATTTATTTAGAAAGTCTAGTATTGGCTGCATTCACACTTAGAATTCTTGCACATTCCTAATGATTTGGTCACTATTTTCTAACCCCGGTCAGTATTTACTAATACTTACACAACTTCGGCCTTTTGATTGTTATTGCCATTTGCCTTGTAATCTAAGTTTTTGATATGCAACCCCTGGGGCTGAGGACTGAACCCAGGGGCTGAGCTAAATCCCTAACCCTATATGTTATGATATATTACATATTACGTGTGTGTGTGTGTGTGTGTGTGTGTGTATGTTAGTTAGCTATCTGTGAATATAAGCATCTGAGTACAGGTGCTACAGTAGGCAGGAGTCAGATCCCCTGGAGGCTGGGGTCACAAGAGTTGTCAACCCACCTCCAGTCCTCTGAACGAGCAGTGCTCGCCCTTAACCACTGAGCACTGTTCCAGCTTCCATGGCTTTTAAGTAGCTTTATAATTGGGTCTTGCTTTTCCCTCCAAACTAAGTCTTATGTGTTGAAATATTGAGCCATCTCTAGAGCGATTGCCTAGGAAGTGTGTGCCTTTGTAGTGGTCCCTGTCTTGTGCAAGCCTTTTACCCCATTTAGTAATTTGCTATACTTCAGTTTGGTAATTTAGCGTTTCTTTTCCATCTTGAGTTTATCTTTGGTTACTTTGAAGTAGCAAATGTCCCATCGTGGAGGTCTTTGGAAGTTCCTACTGCTGTGTCATCACGTTCACTAACCCACAATCTCTAATCTGTTAATCCCATGTGGTGAAAATTTTATTTTAGATATTGAATGTGATTTTTATCTCTAAAGTTCTGTTGGGTTCATTTTTAAAATTCTTCTATTATATTAATGTTTCTTTGAACACATATAATACCTATGTAATATCCATGCTTGCCAAGTCATTATTTCTATAGAGTGTGGGTCTGTTTCTCCTCCTTTCTTTTCTCCTAGTTATGCGTCATGTTCTCTTTCTGGAACGCTGTGCATTTGTTCACAGTGGGTTTCTCTGCCCTGGATGGTCATCATCCTGTGTGAAATCTAAACTATTCACATTATATACAACACAGCTTGTTGTTTTCTTTCCTCGAAGTTATGTACATCCCAGCTAGACCTACAGCCGTTTCAGAGTTCCACCCTTACGCCATAGTCTATAAGATACTCCATGCACAAAGCCAGGACAGGAAGCTTGGTTCACCGCCTTTGTTTGCCATCTCAGCCCCATCACAGTCTCTGCTATTTCTTGTTCGAGTGTCAGGGAGTGAAAGGTGTTGTTACTATTCAATTGCTTGATTGTGTATGACAGCAGAGTTTAAGTCTAGACCGTATGGCGCTCATGGCCAGAAGCAGAAGGTCCATAAAGTCCCATGAAGCATCTGCCATGCAATGACTTCTGATACATAAATGAAGAGGAAGCAGTCTAAAAGGAGACATAAGGTACCACAAGGTCAACACCTGAAGAGCGTCCTGTGTCTCTTTTCCCATCCATAAGTGTGTCAGAAAGCACCACAGATGCCAAAAGATGGACAAAAACATGGTCACAAGCTAGAGTCATGGTAGAGAAGGAAGCCTCAGAAGTAGGGATAGCGCACAACCACGTGGTGGCTTTCTCAGCACTCTCTCTCAGTAAAGGACTAGACATTGTTCTCTGCGTGTGACTTTACCACAGGTACAGACCTTGATCCTGTTCTTCTCCCTTCCCTGTCCACCCTGAACACCCATGGGATCCTTTCTTGTCCTATGAAACCTCGCTTGTCCGTGTTAAATTTGTATGACCTTTGAGCATGTGGCACCACATAGCCTTTTGTGTTTCGTGTAGCATATAGACATGGCTTTATATCATCTTGTAAACCGTCGTCTCCCCAGTTCGTTCTGTTCCTTGATCTCAGGAACTTCATGCCATGTACATATCAAGGCTTCCTATATTATCTGTGCTTTATAAAATACTTTCAGAACTGGGCAGATCGTTGTCAGGAGATAGCTGAACAGAGTTTGCTGTAGTAGAAAGCAACTCCCATCTCTGTTTCCCAACGAATGATCTGGATGCTTTGTCTATGAAGTGCTAATATAAAAGTGAGAGGGGCCAACTAGCCGGTATCTCTGGCTTCAGAATGCAGGATCTGTGTCATCTCTCCTTAGCTTGTTTCCTAGCAGGTTATAGCCTGATTTATCCCGCTCATTCTACACAGTCTGTCCACTTAACTGTAGACAAGAACCACCTGATATTTGCTTTTTGTTCTTGACCTCTGTTAACAAGAATGGTCTTTCCTTTGTTATGTTTTGATTTGTTCCCTAGTGAGCTCTGTGTCATTAGCAACCCTGCCACAAGTGTATCACCTCTTACTTGCTATCACAAAAGCTACCCCCAGGTATACACCTTCTGTGTTTTACAACCGTACTTTTTATTTTGTTTTCTTTCATTGAAACAGGGTTGGCAGGCTGCCGTTAAACTCATAATCTTGCCTCTGACTCCCAACTGCTAGGATTATAGGTATATACTACCACACCTAACTTTTTTGAAGAACTTTTAAAAAGTACTTCTTCAAATGTATATACTAAATATAAGTATGCCTTTATTTAAGTAATACATACTTAAATATTTACAAATGAACAGATTTGCTGTAAAATTATCCGGTAGAGTTTTAGAGTAGATCAGAGGTTTGCACATTTTCTGTAATGGGCTAAGTAGTAAATGTTTTGGCTTTATAAGCTACACAGTCCTTGTGGTGGTTCCTTGGGACACCAGTGGATCATGCTAATGCAGCCGTAGACCATATGTGAATGAAGGAGCCTCTCTCTGTTCTGTTTTAAAGTATATTCAGAAAACTAGCCTGTGAGCTGCATTGTTTTGAACGTGTCAGTGTACGGTAAGATCAGCTATGTGTTCACAAGTGTTTGAGGTGGGTGATCGGCACAGAGGATTGCATTGTTGGATATATTTGAAAAATCCAAATGAAGAACCAAATTGTGTTTCTGGTACCTTAATATGAAGAAAAACAATTACCATTTGTGTGTCGTGTTCACTAATAAAAATCTTATCTCTCTGCTGGAATTCCTCCCTGGGCCAGCTTCACTGCAGTCTTCAGTGCAGCACTACGAAGAGAAGAACACCAAAATCAAGCAGCTGCTGGTGAAAACCAAGAAGGAGCTGGCGGACGCAAAGCAAGTGGTATGTCCATCCCTCAGACCCTCTTAGTGCGCGATCATGGCTACGCGTCTCTTTGGTGTTTAATTTAACCGTGCCTGTCTTTCCGTAGGAAACTGACCACTTACTGCTCCAGGCATCTCTAAAGGGTGAGCTGGAAGCCAGCCAGCAGCAAGTAGAAGTCTATAAAGTAAGATTTTGAATTTGTTGAAAAGCTTTGGCCGTGTAGAAGTAAGTCCCCATTTAGATGGGCTAGAGAGTGGCTCAGCAGTAGGACACTCCCAGGTCCAATTCACAGCACCCACCTAAGGGCACCCGGCGCACGTGTGGTACATAGACATGGACACAGGCAAACATCCATGCACATAGAAACTTAATAGAAGGGGGTTTGGGTACTTGGTTGTTTTGTTTGTTTGATTGATTATTTTGTTTTGTTTTTAGAAAAAAAAATTCTTTTAGATGTTTTTCTATTAGATAAAGAGTTATGTTTTAGGGGTTCTTAAGAAGATTGCTCAGCACTTCGCTGAAGCAGAAGCAATGAAGTCTACTAATACCACACAGTTCAGGCTAGTGACCAGCATGCCTTTGAGGGTCTAACAGTCTAGATCAGTGCAAAGAAAATTAACACGACCCAAAACTTCATCTCTACCTCTGACTGAAAAGACAGCTGCAGGAAGCGAGCTGGCTTATACTTGCTGCTTTCTATACGTATAATGTCTGATGGTATTTAAGTAAACATTAAATATTTAGTCGTAAGTTACGCAGAGTCTGACTTAAAAAAATAAATCAGGCTACTTAAGTAAGAAAATGTTCTACTCGTATCTGAAAAGAATCCACTATTACTTAATCTGCCTGCAGATTCAACTGGCTGAGATGACATCTGAGAAACACAAAATCCATGAGCATCTGAAGACTTCTGCAGAGCAGCACCAGCGCACCCTGAGTGCATACCAGCAGAGGGTGGCGGCCCTGCAGGAGGAGAGCCGCGCTGCCAAGGTGCGTCCCGCGGGACTCAACCCACGGGGTCTAGCACTCCAGGGCTGTCCCCTCGCAGTGTTCTGAGACTAGCACATGCACACCAACCTCAGCTCATCCCTCTAACCCAACCACACGGCCCCTCCACCATCGCGGGGATAGTATTTCTTTATATATGTGTGAGTGTGAGCACACAGGAACACCAAAATGAATGCGTGGAGGTCGGAGGTCGATTTTCAGGGGGTCAGCTCTCCCCTTGCACCTTGTTGAGACATGTCTGTCTTGTTGCTGCTGCTGTACTGTGTGCTCGGTGCCAGCTGCCCCATGCAGTTCTCCTGTCTCTGCCTCCTGACTCACCATGGGAGGGCAGGGAAGGTAAATGCACACCTTCTGAGCGGGCTTTAAAACAAAAAAACAAAAAAGAATAAGCCATGGGCTTCAGGGCTCAAACTCGGGTTTTTCAGACTTGCACAGTTAGTACTTCTAGCCACCGGGCCATTGCCCCAGCTCTTGACATGTTTGTTTGTTTTTCTAAAGCAAAAACCATAAGTACAATTCCTTACATTTATGTTTAGCAATGTATATGTGTAAAAATGTCACATATTTATTTTGGGAGAACACTGCAGTTTTTGCTGAGGTTTAAATAATTGTGACATTCTAATAGAATGGGCCTGCTTCTCTGGTGTCAACATACAAAGCATCTAGTTACTTACTGTGGCTTCACTAGAAGTATCTCTCTTACCTAAGTGATTGTGACGGGAGGGTGGGATTCTACAGATCGCTTCAGAAACACACAGTTTAACTTTTCCCACTGTGTATTGAAAGTGAAGTTCAAATGAAGCTGTCCTTGAGAATCAGTTTTTTCTGTTTATAAAAAGAGACTATATCATAGGTTTAAAAAAAAATGTTTGTAAAGTGATAGAAGCAAAGAGTGTCGGTATAAAATTTATGAGTGGCAAAAACACAAAATCGAGAGTTTTGAAAGAGATCAGGCCAGCAGGACTGGGTTTCTGTTTTGGTTTAAGTTTGTAGTAGTTTGGAGTTTGGTTTGTTGTTCATCTTATGAGATAGGGAATTACTCTATATCTTGTACTGACCTAGAAATCAGTATATCCCAGGCTACCCTCAAACTCTAAGCAATCCTTCTGCCTGCTGAGATTGCAGGGATGAGCGGCTGTGCCCAGCCCCAGAACTCACTTAGTAACGTTAATAAAGACTAAAATGAATAATAAGCTATTTTATTTATTTTCACAGATTTTTTTTTACTTCATTTCATTAACCTCTGAAAGGACATAGAAAGATCATGTTGCAGTGACAATTTTTCTCTCTCTTAAATGTCATAGGCAGAACAAGCTGCTGTCACCTCTGAATTTGAGAGCTACAAAGTCCGAGTTCATAACGTTCTAAAACAACAGAAAAATAAATCTGTGTCTCAGGCTGAAACTGAGGGAGCCAAACAAGAAAGGTAAAGTCTGAGTTTTCCCCATACAGATGCAGGCTCCTCCCAACATACAGATGTAGGCTCCTCCCAACATACAGATGCGGGCTCCTCCCAACATACAGATGCGGGTTCCTCCCAACATACAGATGCGGGTTCCTCCCAACATACAGATGCGGGCTCCTCCCAACATACAGGTGCGGACTCCTCCCAACATACAGGTGCGGACTCCTCCCAACATACAGGTGCGGGCTCCTCCCAACATACAGATGCGGGCTCCTCCCAACATACAGATGCGGGCTCCTCCCAACATACAGATGCAGGCTCCTCCCAACATACAGATATAGGCTCTTCCCAACATACAGATGCAGGCTCTTCCCAACGCTGGTTAAAAGCCCTGTTTTGATTGCTTTTGACTAGAATTTTAGGTACCGTTACCAGTGAGCAGAGATAGTCCTGGTATCACCATATTCCCAGATAATTAGGGAAGGATTCAGCATGGGCATTATTGCAAACTCTAAACGATGTTAAAGCCAGAATCCGGTCTCTAAATATAACCTCTGTCTCAATAAGATACAAACACAGCAGAGATATAGGCATTAAAATTAGATGTACATTATACTATTTATGACCACCTCCATTGGATTTGAATGCTATGTTAATGTCAGTTTAAAATTAGCATCCAGATCCATTTCGTAAATTGTTCAAAAATATACCAGGAGCAAGAGATGAGCTGGATGTGGTAGTACACACCATTTAACCTCAGCACTTAGGAGGCAGAGGCAGGCGGATCTCTGAGAGCTCGAAGCCAGTCTGGTCTACAGAGTGAGTGCCAGGACAGCCAGGGCTGCACAGAGAATCTGTCTCAGAAAGAGATAGGGGAAAGGGTAGAGGGTTCAGACATCCTATGGCATGTCCATTTTGATTTTGTAGTAGAGGTCGGTTTGTTATATTTCTATGCCTGCTTCTAAGGTTCTAAACAGGGCTTATGGTCCTATAATGTTTGCATGCTATGTTTGTGCTTTTGCTAGTTTTTTTTTTTTTTTTTTTAAGGAATCCATTAAGATATTTTCTCTACCCATAACTATCATAAATATCTCTTAGTAAATATCTCTTAGTAACTATCATCATTTAAGAACCAATGTGAGCATACTGAATCTTGAGTTCAGATTACTTCAATGTGATTTCTTAAGTTCCTTCCAGTGTTTTACACTTTTTCTTGACCTATTTTTGTGATTTTTTTTTTAATTAGAGCTTCTTGTGAGTGAGAATTGTCACCTTAAAGAATGTCCATTTCTTTTTTTTGGGGGGGGGGGGTTGGTTTCGAGACAGGGTTTCTCTGTGTAGTCCTGGCTGTCCTGGAACTCACTCTGTAGACCAGGCTGGCCTCGAACTCAGAAATCCGCCTACCTCTGCCTCTGCCTCTGCCTCTGCCTCCCAAGTGCTGGGATTACAGGCATGCGCCACCACGCCCGGCAGAATGTCCATTTCTTATACATCTTCTAAGGAACTAAAAATACATGCATTATGGGAGAATTGTGGGTTTCCATTATTTCCACCAAGATTTTATTCTAATTCTAAACAGACTCATCCCTTTTCTTCAAGTATTGCCTTTCACTGTATTTTAACCTCATGTGCCATTCTCAGAACCACTGTCTTACGAGTGTGTAAGGTTCTTCTCTAACTAATAAAACCCTAAACATATAACGTAGCCTAGTTGATACTGCATTTCCTGTTCCATTGCAGTATGAAATATAAAACCCAGACAGACCCAAGCTTTGAGATCCCAGCACTCAGGAAGCTGAGACAGGACTGACACTAGTTCAAAGCCAGTTTGTGCTCTGTAGCAAGTATCCGGCCAACCATGGCTATATAGACTACACTCAAGATACATCTTTTGGCCAGGCATTGGTGCACACCTTTAATCCCAGCGCTTGGGAGGCAGAGGCAGGCAGATTTCTAAGTTTGAGGTCAGCCTGGTCTACAGAGTGAGTTCCAGGACAGCCAGGGCTACACAGAGAAACCCTGTCTCGGAAAAGAAAGAAAGAGAAAGAAAGAAAGGAAGGAAGGAAGGAAGGAAGGAAGGAAGGAAGGAAGGAAGGAAGGAAGGAAGGAAGGAAACATCTTTTGGTAAATCTGTAGTGCCAGATATTTGCCATCTCACTATAACATTTTTTTTAATTATTTTAATTCTTGTGAGTATATATTCTTTAGAATCATCCACAGTAACCAAGAGTCTGACACTGAAACAGCAAACATATTTGAGGCCACAAAATGAGTTTACCTCTTTCATAAATGTTGTTAAACTCTTTCTGTTTTAGGGAACACCTGGAAATGCTGATTGACCAACTGAAAATCAAGTTACAGGACAGCCAAAATAGCTTACAAATCAGCGTATCGGAGTTCCAGACCCTGCAGGCTGAGCACGACACTCTGCTAGAGAGGCACAACCGGATGCTGCAGGAAACTGTGACCAAAGAGGCAGAACTTCGGGAAAAGTAAGGCTGCCAGGAGCAGCAAGTGCCATCGCGGCAGGCCAGCAGCCGGGCTCTGCCGGGCCCCTCCTGGGCTCACAGTGACTTCACCTTAGCCAGCGGCAAGCTTCCCTTCAGACCGGTTTTATCTTTAGCGCTTGGAAAGCATCTAACATCTGCTGTCCCACCTCTCTCAGGCTTTCTCATCAGGAACTTATTTAAAAAAAAAAAAAAAAAAGGCTTTCCAACCAAGTGTCAAATTTAGAAAAGCATTTTTCTTTATTGCCAAAAGGAGGAATTAAAGTAATTATTCACTAATGAAGCCAAGCAGTGTTCATATAACCTATAGAGCCCAGCTAATGTAAACACCAAGTCACAGCTGTGGCAGAGTGATAAGCCGCTGTCAGGACTGGAACTCCAGTTCCATGTGAGGAGCTCGCAAGCAGCTAGCTTGCCAGGAAATCCAGAAGCATCTCTGGTAACTCCTGGCGGCTACTACCAAGCAGTCTGTGTGTGTATAATGCTAGGCAAGTGCTGTGCTTCTGAGCTGTATCTCAGCCCTCAGAAAACCGTCGTAACTGCTAATGGTTCCTCCTTTATGTTCTTGTAACTGTTATCAACAAAAGGCTTGCAAAACACTAGGTACAGTGTCTTATTAGTCACGATGAACTCGGTCATTAAGAACTCTTTTGCTGGACCGTAGAGATGCTAAAACCGGACATGGTGGCATATACATGTTATCTCAGCAGTTAAGTTTAGGACCAGGGCTACATAACACATTTTGTTTGTTTTTTGTTTATTTGTTTGTTTGTTTGTTTGTTTTTCGAGACAGGGTTTCTCTGTGTAGTCCTGGCTGTCCTGGAACTCACTCTGTAGACCAGACTGGCCTCGAACTCAGAAATCCACCTGCCTCTGCCTCCCAAGTGCTGGGATTACAGGCATGTGCCACCATGCACGGCTAGCTACATAACAAGTTTAAGTTCATCCCATACTGATTATAAGGCCCTGTCTTTAAAAAAAAAAAAAAGGAAAAAAAAATAAGTGATTTTTTTTTTTGTATTACCTTTTCTTTTTTTAAAATTTTTTTATCGGATATTATCTTTATTTGTATTTCAAATGTTATCCCCTTTCCCTGTTTCCCCCCTCCTGGAAACCCCTATCCCATCTTCCCTCCCCCTGCTTCAATGAGGGTGTTCCTCCACCCACCCTGCTCCCACCTCCCTGCTCTTGATTCGTCTACACTGGGGCATCTATCAAGCCTTCTTCACAGGACCAAGGACCTCTCCTCCCATTGATACCTGACAAGGCCATCCTCTGCTACATATGAAGCTGGAGCCATGTGTACCCCTTAGTTGATGGCTTAGTCCCTGGGAGCTCTGGGGGGTCTGGTTGGTTGATATTGTTGCTCTTCCTATGGGGTTGCAAACCCCCTGAGCGCCTTCAGTCCTTTCTCTAACTCCTCCACTGGGGACCACATGCTTAGTGCAATGGTTGGCTGCGAGCATCTGCCTCTGTATTTGTAAGACTCTGACAGAGCCTCTCAGGAGCTAGCCAAATCAGGCTCCTTTCAGCAAGCATTTCTCAGCATCTACAATAGTGTCAGGGTTTGATTACTGTATATGGGATGGATCCCCAGATAGGACAGTCTCTGGATGGCCTTTCCTTCGGTCTCTGCTCTACACTTTGTCTCCATATTTGCTCTTATGAGTATTTTGTTCCCCATCTCAGAAAAACCAAAGCACCCACACTTTGGTCTTCCTTCTTCTTGAGCTTCATGTGGTCTGTGAATTGTATCTTGGGTATTCTGAGCTTCTGGGCTAATATCTACTTATCAGTGAGTGAATACCATATGTGTTCTTTTGTGATTGAGTTACCTCACTCAGGATGATATTTTCTAGTTCCATCCATTTGTCTAAGAACTTCATGAATTCATTGTTTTTAATAGCTGAGTTTTCTTCTTTAGCCATTAAATCTGTTTTAACTTAATGTGGTGTATCTAATTATGATAGAAAAAATCATTTTAACACGTTATAATCCCAATAGGTAAGAATGTTCATTTAACACTGGAGTCAGGTTTGAGACTGGCAGACATGAGACCCAGGAGAGGGCAGATTTCACTGATTTTTAATTGCTTCTAATTTTTATGAGCAAATATTTCTGGAAATTTTATTAATGTTTTCTGGTTGAGGTTTGCTAAAAACCAAACATAAAATAACAAAGACACAAATAAACTGTTTAAAAACAGTTGTTGCTCAGGCTGCTGAGATGGCTCAGGAGGGAGACACTTGCTGAGCAAGCCTGGGGTCATGAATTCAGCCCCTGGAGCCCAGGAAAACGTGGAAGAAGAGAACTGACTGCAAAATTGTCTTCAGACTCCTGCCACGTGTATGCCCATAACACGCCCTTCAGTCACTCACGCACAGTAAGAATAAAAAGAATAAACTTTAATTAAAAGTATCCTTTTTCGCCGGGCGGTGGTGGCGCACGCCTTTAATCCCAGCACTTGGGAGGCAGAGGCAGCCAGATCTCTGAGTTCGAGGCCAGCCTGGTCTACAGAGCTAGTTCCAGGACAGCCAGGGCTACACAGAGAAACCCTGTCTCGAAAAACCAAAAAAAAAAAAAAAAAAAAAGTATCCTTTTTCTCATGTTCAAGGGAATACAGACTAGGTATATTAATCTTACATGAGCTGCCTACATAAAATCACATAACAAAGTAGAATAATACTGTGTGTGTGTATTTAAGTGTGTGTTTAAGTGTGTGTTTAAATTGTAATAGGGCATCTCCCAGGCTCATCTTACTTACTCATTATGTAGATGAGGGTGACTTTCTAATCCTCCTGCCTCCAGTCCAGTGCTGAGATTGCTAGGATGTACCAATGTGTCCAGTTTCAGTGGTGCTGGGGACTGAGCCCAGAGCACCCAGCTGACAGAGGCTGCTTCAGCACGTGTAGTTCGTTGCCGTGTTGTGCTCTCATACAAACTTAGCTCTTCTCACCTACAGGTTATGTTCAGTTCAGTCTGAGAACACCATGATGAAGTCTGAGCACGCGCAGACAATGTGTCAGCTAACATCCCAGAACGAAGCGCTCCGTACCAGCTTCCGAGACCAAGTTCGACACTTGCAGGATGAGCACAGGAAGACAGTGGAGACTCTGCAGCAGCAGCTCTCCAAGGTGGAAGCTCAGCTCTTCCAGCTCAAGAGTGAACCATCCACAAGAAGTATGTGTGTCTGTGCGGGAGGGTGACCTTTTAGTGTTCAGGCATATTTGTGTCCCATAAGAACATCATTCACAAATTGATGAGAAGGTAAAATACTGAATGGATCAGTGATTACAAGTACTTGCTGCAATTCCAGAGGACCTGGGTTCCATCCTCAGCACCCACGTGGTGGTTCACCTTCATCCGTAACTCAGTCACAATGCCCTCTTCCAGCCTCTGATAGCACTGCCTGCACACAATATACAGACATACACGCAAAACACCCAGAGACCCAAAATAAAAATAGTCATAGTAATAACTAAAAACATGTAAAACTTAAAGGGAAAAGTTGCTGAGTATCGACCTGTGTCGATTCCATGATTAATGAATTATTGATTTGCTTACTGGAAATAAACCTGAGTCATGTGACCCCTTCTCGATTATACTTACAGCAGCCTATGCAACATCTTAGACCACTGATGTTTGTAACTGTGTTACCCTCTGGGTAATGTATTTATTTTTTGTTTGGATTATACAGACTCCTGTCAGTCTAACGGTGTAAGCTCTAATTCTGTCGTCTATTACTTGGCCTCAGTCGCGTATGTTCTTGGTTAGAAGCACTGGGCAGAGCTAGGGACTGAGGAACCGGACTTGCCGGGCCTGTTGCCATTGCAGCTTCTACCCTCAGACCTTGGTGCGGTCGAGTTGTCGCTTCACCCAGCGTCTTCTATTCTGCTTCCAGAAAAACCCGAGACCGTCCGTTACGAGAGTGATGTTTTAGCCCTATGTTCATTCATGACACTTCATTTCCCATAGAAAATGTCATGGAGCATTGGCAAGCACAGGTCACTTAAGGTCAAAAATGACCTTAGGAGAGTTTAACTTACACCAAGAGTTTTAAAGGAAATGATCAGACAAAGAAAAACAGGTTGTACAAAGAGGTTATAATTTCGGAATCAGCAGTGTAATAAGCAGTTGGTAAAAATGTCAGAAACTCAGGGAAATGATCCAGACAGGCAGCCAGAGGCTGAGCTTTAAAGGACTAGGGAGACAGTTATTGAAAGACAGTATTGAAAGTAAATGAACTGGGCTGGAGAGATGGCTCAGTGACTAAGAGCACTGACTGCTCTTCCAGAGGTCCTGAGTTCAATTCTCAGCAACCACATGGTGGTTCACAACCATCTATAAAGGGATCTGATGTCCTCTTTTGGTGTGTCTGAAGACAGCTACAATGTGTGTGTGTGTAAATAAAAAAATCAGCCGGGCGGTGGTGGCGCACGCCTGTAATCCCAGCACTCTGGGAGGCGGAGGCAGGCAGATTTCTGAGTTCGAGGCCAGCCTGTTTTACAGAGTGAGTTCCAGGACAGCCAGGGCTACACTGTCTCGACAAAACCAAATCCAAAAAACAAAAAACAAACAAACACAAAAAACAAAAACAAAACAAAACAAAAAAACAAAATCTAAAAAAAGGAAAAGAAATGAACTTTGAAACTTAAAAAATATCTGGATTAAGCTATGAGACCTTTGCATAGTTAATTCCTCATCATTCAAGTAATGCATTTGGAAATGTCTTATGAGCATCACAAGTCTGTATTAAGTGTTTGTTATAAGTAAGCAAGAGATCCTTCCTTCCTTTTTTGAGATCAAATCATACTATGTGGCACTTGCTTGCCTGGAACTCATGATGTCTACCAAATGTTGGGATTAAAGACATGTGCCCAAGAATTCTATGGTAACCGCTGGTTCCCTACACTGAGCTCTGGGCTCTGTCATCTGAACACTGGAGATGTAGGCAGGCAGCACTCAGTACTGACTGAGACGACGGTGTAAGGCAGCGATGGAGACTGTCAGTCAGCACACTGCAGCATGTGGAAAGGGTGGGTGTCCTGCAGAATAAGCATTAGCCCCCTGTTCATCTTGGGCAGCGAGTAGCAAAGCATATTGTTTCTGTCGGATGATTAGCACAGCTCAATGTCAAGTGACTAAATGTATCTAAGCATGTAGCATCCTTTCTTCAGACATGATTTGTTTAGCTTCTGTTTGTTTAATGTATTTAACTATTAAAGAAATGTTGGGGTCGAGTCCACTGGTTTGTGACGATTTCACTTACCCTTTAAAATATTGACTAGGCCCTGCTTCTTCCCATCAACCTTCAAAAAGCCTCCGAGAAAGAAGAGCCACGGACCTGCCCCTCCTGGACGTGCACACAGTGGCCCGCGAGGAGGGGGAGGGGATGGAGACAACTGACAGCGAGTCCGTGTCGTCCGCCGGCACTCACGTCCAGTCCCTAGAGCAGCTCCTTAGCTCTCCCGACTCCAAGCTGGGTAGGTTGCCTCCCATGAATGGTTCTTGGTTTTGTTTCAATTTTACCTTGGCTTTTTGTTTGATAAACACTACTCTGATTTTTATGTGGTTTTTTAGCTATTTCAGTCAATTATAGTTTCAGCTATTATAGTGTGAAACAGATCTCTTTAAAAATTAAAAACATAGCCAGAATCCCATCACTTGGGAGGCAGAGGCAGGCGGATTTCTGAGTTCAAGGCCAGCCTGGTCTACAGAGTGAGTTCCAGGACAGCCAGGGCTATACAGAGAGAAACCCTGTCTCGAAAAACCAACAAAACAAAACAAACAAACAACAACAAAAAATAAAACATAGCCAGACAGTAGTAGCACATGCCTTTAATCTCAGCACTTGGGAGGTAGAGGCAGGTGGATCTCTCGGTCTAGAGTGAGCTCCAGGAGAGTCAGAGGGATACATAGAGAAACCCTGTCTCAAAAAATATTTAAAAGAACAAACACAAAAACACATTAACACAAGCATAGGCCTGAGCCAGAAGTGCACGATGAAGTCATAGAAGTCATAAAAAGTCCTTTAATGTTATCAGATAGTAAATGAAGTGTCCCCTTACTCTCCAAGAAACTAAGTTTTTAGTTTACTCCTTACAGTGAAATATTTTCACAAAAAGTTTGCTGTGATAAATACAGTATAGTTCAGTATGCTTCTTGTTCTTCTATGTAATGAATATTACTGTTCTTAACTCAGGAGGATGCTCATCTTTCTAATGCTCTGGGACCACATCTGTATTCACCTTTGTGTTAGCCACCATTCAGACACTGTAACAAACCCTTGAGAAAGGTAGCTTAAAAAGAAAGATGGGTCTTACTTTACAGTTTCAGCCCATGGTCACTAGGCCCTACCATTTTGACAGTGGCAAGACAGAATGTAATGGTAGATTATCTTACGGCAGCCAAGAAGAGGAAAGGAATGGGCCAGGGCTCCAGTTTCCCATCAGAGGCACACCTCCTGTGACCTAATTCACTACACTATGCCCCGTCTCCCCGTACTACCTGACACTGGGAACTCAGTGCTCCCTAGTGTATGTGAGGCCTTGGGTTAGAGTCCAGGGCACCATCCACCCCCCCACCCCACCCCCACACACACACCAAAAATAAAAGAATTAATTAATTAATTTTTTTAAATGCATAAAGCTTAAACCATGAGGGGCTGACAGAGCCTGTACTCCAAAACTGTTTGTCCTGCAGCAGAAATTCAGTGTTGTGCTCGCTTCGGCAGCACATACACTAAAATTGGAACGATACAGAGAAGATTAGCATGGCCCCTACGCAAGGATGTCACGCAAATTCGTGAAGCGTTTCATATTTTTAAAGAAAAGAAATTCAGTGTTACTTGTGCTGCCTGCAAACTAGCCACGTTTGAGCTGACGCATGTCATGTAGACGGATAACCAGGAGTGTACATGCTACAAAGAAAGATTTTCACTGTCTTATTTAGCATCTGTAATCTCTGATTTTTAAAATTAATTTTCAGAACGCCTTACAGAGGCCTCCTTGTGGCATAATGAATTTACCAAAGAAGAACTGGCTGAGAAGCTCACCTCCACCACGAAGAGTGCAGACCACTTAAACGGCCTGCTGCGGGAGACGGAGGCTACCAACGCTATCCTCATGGAGCAAATTAAGGTGTGGGTGGAAGGAGGCGGGCTGCCCCGAAGCGCTCTGTGTCGCTTGCCTCTCTACCCTGTGTGTGTGCACCCCACTTACAAGTTCACATTTCAGATGCAGCCACAGCCTCTGTGTCATGTCTAGGAGATTCCTCATGATAGGAACCATTGCTTTTATATTTGTTAAATCCTGTTAATTCGAACTTTTTCTAAGACAGTGTAGCAATTGGGCAGTCATTTCCCAGTCATTGTCCCTCATGGACTTAAATAAAACAGGAGCGCATGCCCTTGAATACTAAGGACACCTCCTGTTTCCTAGAACAAACCCTGGCCTGGCCTTGACCTTGTTATATAGCCACAGCTGGCTTTGCATATCTGATTATCCTACCGCTACCTCCTGAGTGCTAATACCACAAGCATGTAGGACTATAGCTAAGAGTGTTCAAATGTGATATTTTCTCCCTCTAAGAGTGATCCAGCACTCTCGGAGACAGAGGCAAGTGGATCTCTGTGAGTTCCAGGCCAGCCTGAGCTATAGAGCTAGTTCCGGGACAGCCAGGACTTCACAGGGAAACCCTGTCTTGAACAACCCACCCCCCAAAAATTATTTAATCTTCATAATGACTAGAAAACCTTAAGGGAAAAAAGCTGAAACTGAGTCAGACATAGAAGTAAGAAACATCTTTAACCCAGCACTTGGGAGTCAGAGCAGGCAGATTTTTAAGGCCAGGTCTACGTAACAAGTTCCAGAATTCCTGGTCAGCTGCAGCTACATCATGAGATCTAATGACTGTGGGGGAGGTGATGTAGGTGGGCAGGAGGCGGCAGCAGCAGCTTGTAAAAATGGTAGGGCAAAACCGAAACTTGTAGCTGCCTGGCAGCAAACATGTGCTTCCGCTTCCGCTTCCACCTCTGTGTTTGTGCCCTGCCTCATGTAGAACTCTCGGCTGTCCTTGTCAGGTTGGTCTGTGTACTGAATACTTTAGTATACATCTCTATAAACATACTTTAATATACATCTCTATAAACATACTTTAATATACATCTCTATAAACATACTTTAGTATACATCTCTATAAACATACTTTAGTATACATCTCTATAAACATACTTTAGTATACATCTCTATAAACATACTTTAATATACATCTCTATAAACATACTTTAGTATACATCTCTATAAACATACTTTAGTATACATCTCTATAAACATACTTTAATATACATCTCTATAAACATACTTTAATATACATCTCTATAAACATACTTTAGTATACATCTCTATAAACATACTTTAGTATACATCTCTATAAATATACTTTAATATACATCTCTATAAACATACTTTAATATACATCTCTATAGGTCTCCACTTTGTCAGGCACCATCACGTCTAGCATCACTGACTGGTTCCACTTCCATAGATCATAATACATGTATCATACTTCTGGTATTTCTTAGACTTCTGTCACATTTTTAAGTGGTCCTGGATCTTAGAAGAGTGGGCCAACTTTTCTAAACCACAAAAATAACAGTGTTACTTAAAATGTTCAAATTATCCTCAAAGATGGGCAGGAAAGGGACTGGCAAGATGACCCAGTGCTGAACATCCAGACTGATGCGGAGTTTCAGTCCCCAGCACCCATGTGTCCTGGATTGCAGGGTCTGATGCCTCTGACCTCTGAGTACCTGCACTCAGGAGCATACTCCTTCCACTCCCAACACACGCACATTTAAAAATTAACAGGGTTATTGGTTTTTGGTTAGTTTGGGGGGGGGGAGCAGGTGTTTTTTTTTTTTTTTTTTTTTTAATTATACTGCTTTTCGAATTATCTCTCCATTTTTTTCTGGTAGTGTTTTATAATGTCTAGTGCCCCTTAGTGTTCCTGAACTGAGCTTGTTTTGATAAAGTTCTTTCGGCTCTGGACATCCTGATAGCCTGCCTCTGTAAACGGGGTGGGGTGTCAGTGGAGGCTGCAGATGTCCCCTCCCCACCGGCTCTCAGACTCCGAGTGCTCCCAGAGCGCATGTCCGCGAGCAGCAGGAGGAAGTGCTCTTGCCCCAGCTTGTGGCTCTGGTCGTTCATTTAGTGCTTCCGTCACTCGACAGTTCGGCATCTCTGTGATGCCTGTGCTTGGGCAGGGACATCTCTGTCTTCACACCGGATGCTGCTGCTCTTTGTCTCCTTGCTGGGTTTTGGAAAGCGGTCAGACTAACGCACTTCACCACTCCTCGCTTTACTCTCTCCCTGAGTTAGTTCATAGCTCTCACGGCCGTCTCCTCCCCAGTTCTGTTTTCATGGGGTGGGGATCGCTCAGGGAGAAGACGGGAATGTGTGTGTTGAGTTTGCGTCCCCACACTCTCTGATAAGTAACCTCTAATGCCAGCTTCTCAAGAGTGAAATAAGAAGACTGGAAAGAAACCAGGAGCGCGAGAAGTCTGTGGCTAACCTGGAGTACTTGAAGAACGTCTTGCTGCGGTTCATTTTCCTGAAGCCGGGTAGTGAGAGAGAGAGGCTGCTTCCCGTGATAGACACCATGCTGCAGCTCAGCCCCGAAGAAAAGGGAAAGCTTGCCACAGCTGCTCAAGGTCTGTGATGGGAGGCTCTCCGGTGTGTGGCCCTTGGCGCTAACCATTGCTCTGGCATAAGAACTGATATCTGCGTGTAATCTTTTCTCTTTCAGTTTCACTCACTGGGATTACTTTTGTCATACACGTAACTAGGTTGAAAAGCTGGCTTGTTAACCTTTGAGTCCGTTGCAGTCCATCAGTGAGCTCAGCACACAGCAAAGCACAGTATGACCCATCTCCCAAAAGTACATCTGTAGCCGGGCGTGGTGGCGCATGCCTGTAATCCCAGCCCTTGGGAGGCAGAGGCAGGCGGATTTCTGAGTTCGAGGCCAGCCTGGTCTATAGAGTGAGTTCCAGGACAGCCAGGACCACACAGAGAAAACCTGTCTCGAAAAACCAAAAAAAAAAAAAAAAAAAAAAAAAAAAAAGTACATCTGTGTCCTGGTGTTGAGGGGATGTGTTCTGTTTTTAGTGTGTGTTTACGTTTTCCTCCTCCTCCCTCCCCTTCCCTCCCTCACCCCCCTCACCTCCCCTCACCTCCCTCACCTCACCTCCCTCACCTCCCCTCACCTCCCTCCCCTCCCTTACTCTACTCCCACTCCTAGACAGTAGAGGAACAATGGTCATGTGACCCGATTCTTGTCTCTGGCTAGCGGTCCCCTCTTCAGGTGCTGTCCCATGGTGGACTGCCATGTTCCCATCAATGAGGTTAACCACGTTTCTAGATTCCTTTCAAATGCTGTGGTTGATAGGCCTCACTTGAAAATGCAGGTTGATGCCTTTAATCCCAGCACTTGAGAGGCAGAGGCAGGCGGATTTCTGAGTTTGAGGACAGCCAGGGCTACACAGAGAAACCCTGTCTTGAAAAAAAGAAAAAAGAAAAGAAAAAGAAAATGCAGGCTAAGAATCAGGATTTTATTTTTGTGTGAGAAAATATAGTGATGTCCCTTGTAGCTGTCATCAGTCTCTGGTTTTCAACTCATGGCCAGTTTTCTAGCAGAAGTAGAACTAGAGGCTTGTGATCTCCTCCTGCCACACCATGCCCGCGATGTCCTCGCGGGTCAGTCTCTGCTCTGCTGTTATGACGGTCTCCGTCAAGCTTGGTTCTGTTGCGGTTTTTCAGGTTTGGTTGAGTGAAGGATTGTGAGGGTCTCGTTGTCTGGATTTGTCTGTTCATTTGTCTTGTTTGTTTTGATCCCCTCAGAGTTACAGTAAGTCATGTGTTTGAACTTAATATACCATTTACGAATTGAAGAAAGTGATCATTTTTTTTCCATGGCAGCCCAGCATTTTGAATTCGATATTTATAGGAGCATTACACTTATTCAAATACCACATATGGGGAGTTTTCTGATTACATCCAGGTGGGTCTGGGCAAAGTGAACACTGAGAACGCCTCACAAGTGTTCTGTGCACTTACTGCGGCATTGCAGTACTAAGCGCAGGATGTATAGGTACCAACTTGTGACCGATGTTCTCTTCTTGATGTTCTTTCACATGTTCCCCTACCCCGAATACATCCTAAAGAAACTAATACATTTAGAATGACCCTTGAATATAAACCCGCTGGACCTCTCCCAAGATTTTAAATTTTTAGCAACCTGATGCTTGTGGTCTAGGGCTGAACCTCAGGAGTTCTTGATCTAGAGGACTGAGGAGATTCAGGCTTACTGTTTAGCAGGATTGTTTACTTCATAATGAGTGCTGGCAGTTCCTTCGAATCTGTTTTCATACAACCTATCTTCCAAGAGTTGGAGTGTTTACCCCAGGCTACAGAGGGAATATCAAAACACAGAGGCCATCTCAGGCAACAAAAAATGTCAATATGAGGATACAGCATGTATTTATGCATTATTTATCTGTTGTTGTGTGTATCAGTGGTATATGTTCTGTGCATGCTTGCCATGGCACACATGTGGAGGCTCAAGGAGAGCTTTGGAACCTGGTGCTGTCTTTCCACTCCGTGGATTCCTGGTATCCAACTCAGGCCATAGGGTTGGCAGCAGGCACCGTTATCTATGAAGCCGTGTTGCTAGCCATACCACATATATATAGCCATATCATACATATATATGTGTGTGTTTTAATAAATAATCATCCTTAGTTGCTCTTATGTGGTTTTAATTTATTCTCTCAAATTATGCCTACTTTTTTTTTTTTTTTTTTTTTTTTTTAAGTTTTTTGAGACAGGGTTTCTCTGTGCAGTCCTGGCTGTCCTGGAACTCACTCTGTAGACCAGGATGGCCTCGAACTCAGAAATCCGCCTGCCTCTGCCTCCCAAGTGCTGGGATTAAAGGCGTGCACCACCACGCCCGGCTACATTTTTTTTAAAAGATTTATTTATTTTATGTATATGATTACACTGTAACTAACTGTCTTTAGGCAGACCAGAAGAGGGCGTCAGATCTCATTGTGGATGGTTGTGAGCCACCATGTGGTTGCTGGGATTTGAACTCAGGACCTTCAGAAGAGTAATCAGTGCTCTTAATTGCTGAGCCACCTCTCCAGCCCAAGCCTACATTTTTATTATAACATTTTTGTAACTTGTTTTTGTGTTTTGTTTTGTTGTATTTTGTTTTGTTTAAGACAAAGTTTCTCTGTAGCCCTGGCTATCCAGGAACTCACTCTTTAGACCAGGCTGATCTCAAACTTAAAGACCTACCTGCCTCTGCCTCCCAGGTGCTGGGATCAAAGGCCTGCACCACTGTGCTTCATTATAAAATTTATCAACACTTCAGGAATGAAATGTTTTCTTCCACTCAAATGCAGCTTTTAGTAAAAATACATTCTCAATCCTTTATCCAGTATGCTTAATATAAAATACTACGAGCACTCAGTATCTCCCATTTTTAAGTTTAGAAAGAGTTTCCTGGGTGTCTTAAAATTATTTGCGCTTCTCTCACTGACATAGGAAATGAAAACCCACAAAATTAAAAACCATGATGGCCGGGCGGTGGTGGCGCACACCTGTAATCCCAGCACTTGGGAGGCAGAGGCAGGCGGATTTCTGAGTTCGAGGCCAGCCTGGTCTACAGAGTGAGTTCCAGGACAGCCAGGACCATACAGAGAAACCCTGTCTCCGGAAAAAAAAAAAAAAAAGATAGATTAATGACTGGCACAGATAAAAGCAGAAGAGGTGAACCAAAACACATATAAGAAGGAATTGTATAGAGCGTCAAGAAATAAAGACAGACCCAGGAAAGAAAGCACTTGATGGATGTTGAGCTGATGTCCTGTCCTTCCTGGTGGAAGCCTTTCCCTGTGGTTTGGCTCAGAGTTTTAAGACGAGGGGCTGGAGACACAGTTCTGTAGAGTGTTTACATAGCGTGCAGACACTGGGCTCCACGCCCATTGATGCCTAAATATGTGCCACATACCTCTAACCACAGCTGTGACTCGGGAGGTAGGAGGAGAGGTTCAGGAACTCACCCTCTCAGCGGGCCAGTCTAAGATACAACAGACCCTCTGTCTGGGAGAGGAGGACAGTTGTTATTTGTTGATGATTTTTATAAAGTGAGCTTTCTTATGCAAAAAAAAAAAATGCTTTCAAATGAGTTGGGAAAGTTTTTCAGACCCTTAGACAAAGATAATACCTAATAAGCATCTAGGAAAAGTTACATAGGCTTGTGACAAAGTCTTCAAAATTAGAAAGGGAAATTTGAGAGAAACAACATATGGAGAAGAGGATGGAAGGGGAGATTGTGGTTGGTCAGTGGTACCTGGGTGAGTCTGAAGTTGTATGTATTTTGGCATAAACACTCATAAGTGGCATCATTTGACAACAATAAAGTTCTAGAGACTGGAGAGCTGGCTCAGTGGTTAAGAGCACTGGCTGTTCTTCAGAGGACCTGACTTCAATTCCCAGCACCCACAAGGATGCTCATGTCCAGTTGTAACTATAGTAACAGGGGCCCCATGCCCTCTCCTGACCTCTACAGGTGTTGCACAAGCATATACGGAAATGAATTTCTCAGATGCATAAAATAATGATAAAAAAATCTAAAAGGAGCAGAAGAGAAAGGACAGAGATAGTAAATAGATTTTTCTAAGACTGATCAAAGATTCAAACCCTAGCCGGGCAGTGGTGGCTCACGCCTGTAATCCCAGCACTTGAGAGGCAGAGGCAGGCGGATTTCTGAGTTCAAGGCCAGCCTGGTCTACAAAGTGAGATCCAGAACAACCAGGGCTATACAGAGAGACCCTGTCTCGAAAAAAAAAAAAAAAAAAAAAAAAAAAAAAAAAAACTAAAAAAACAAAAACAAACAATTGCAAAAAGATTCAAACCCTAATGATTTCAAGTAAAAAAAAAAAAAAAGTCTGCCTCTGTTCACAAAAGTTAATAAAAAAGGACCATACTAAATCAACAGTGGTATTGTTCACCAGGCTTCATCCAATACCATGCTCCTAAGAAGTTCAAAATAATAATAATGCATCTGTAATCAACCAACTAGACAATATTTGCTTATACTAGATAGTGATTCCATATTTAGTTTTCACGTTGATAAGATTTAATAATTTCTACTTTTAATCTTTCAAAGGTGAGGAAGAAAGTGCTTCTCGTTCCTCTGGATGGGCGTCCTATCTGCATAGCTGGTCTGGACTGCGGTAGATTGATACAAAGAAGATTCTTTAGTGACGCAACAGAATTCCTTTGGGGAAGAAAATGGTTATCATTATTTGATGAGGAAGTGTGCATATCTGTTCACATCCCCGATGGTTTTATATGTCTAGCCCACGTATTTAGAATCTCATCCTGTAGTAAAAGGACAACAGCTTGAAGCAATGGTACCAATTGTCCACAGCCCTCTAACTGAGCATGTGGCCTCTGTGATCTCCATCCACAGAGGACACAGTTCATTCCTGAACTCTGGAACCCCAGGAGACACTCATTTCTAAGTAGTACTGTGAATTTTGATATTGAACTAAATTTTGGTCCCATACAAACTGGGGAATTTAATCTTTTAAAATAATGTTTCAAGATTGAAGAAATGCTTTTTTGGTAAGGTTGCCATGTTTATTAAAGGATTATGGAGTAACTGTGCTATTGTTAATTATGAAGCTAAGTTAAATTGCAGTTCAGTCAGTTGCTTTAAAATAAACCCCCTCTCCCATTTGTTAGTTTCAAATTTGGCCCTAGTCCCAGTGATGTGCCGCTGACCGAATAGGCGGGCCCCACCTCAGCTGGTGTGTCTCCATGGGGTCTCCAGGCTTAGTGTGCTGCCGCTACTCATAAGCCACGAGTCTAGAGTTCCCTGGGTCTCAGAACAGTGACCGTCTCTCTCAGCATTGAATCTACACGTATACCTGGCGTTTCCGGTATGGTTCAGGTAGACTTACTTCCCGAGCATGACCCCAGCAGGCTCAGGCCCACTCCTGGGGACTACGTCTAGTTGCGGGAGTGTCGCTGTCCTATGTCTCTGGAAATACTATATTGACTAGATTAAAATTGTGCTCTTAAATCAAATTTGAGGCTTATATTTTAATATGTGATTTGTTAACTAACCCCACAGTGCTGTCTGGAGTATTAAGCTTACGGTTTAGTCTCCAGTTTTGAGTCTCAGCTAGAAACTGTACTTCAGTCACTATGACTATTGGTTTCCAACCTGGTTTGGCTGAAATTTGCTGCTGACATGTTGAGTTTGTTCTCTGAAAGCTGTCCATCTCTCAGTGTTCGCTCCGCCTGTGTGAGAACAGACCGAGCGAGCGAGTGAGTGAGTGGGTGTGCTGATTAAGACACCTCCTCAGCGGACTGTAGAAGGTGAGGTTCTCTACCGTCGTAAACTGTGAATGTGAGTGTGCCCTGCGGCATCCCGTGTCTTTGTAGTTTATTTAAATAAACTCCATGTTTTCTTTGGGCTTAACATGCCTTTAAGTCTGTATAAACTTGTTTTCAAATCTAATCTGTTCATATGAATATAAATAAAAGTACCTTTTGCATGGTAAAAATTACTTTGATTACAAAAGACATATATGCTTTTTTTGTGACCAGCAATAAGGAACTGTAATGACTGATATTTCTATTAAATGCACTTAACTATATATTATATTTTTATAACCTCTGTCCTTCTGTTAAACACTGTCTCTTTGGGGCTTTACGTTGTGAAGTGAAGTTGCAAACTCCTTTCCTACTGCACCTCCATGGCTGGGACCTGTTGGTTCTGAAAATGTGTTATGAACTGTGCTACTCAGGCAGCCACTGCGGAACAATTCCCCTCAGCTCAGGAATTTGAGGCCAGCCTAGTAAGGCACACACAGCCCCACCCCCACCCCCACCCCAGCTTCTGAAGAAGATACAGCCAGCCAGGCCTCTGGCACACGCTTCTGATCCTAGGATGTTGAGGTAGCTGGATCGCTGTAAGTTCGAGGCCCAACTGGTCTGCATAGGGAGTTCCAGTCCAGCTAAGGGCTATGTAGTGAGACACTGTTAGAAGAGAAGAACAGAGAGAGAGACACGGACACACACCAGCTGGACCTGGGAACAATGTTTAGGCACTGTAGACATGGATTTAAGTAGAGACAGACCCCTGGCAGAGGGTGCAGCCGCAGGGTGTCCTCAGAGGAAGGGTTCTGCTCAGTCCATGCCAATGCCCGTGGACCGGCCTACAGGGAGAGGCAGAGCAGAGAGAAACACTGGTCCTCTGAACAACAAGGACCAGCTGAACCCTGGCAGGGCGAGAGCATGGCCCTTAGGCCTAGTAATTAACGGGTTTAGTTCAGTGCCCATCTCCACTGTGCCCCTGACAACTTGTTTTTAGAACTTTCTACATACCCAGAGTTGGGGCTGAAATCCCATGTGAGGCTAAGTACAGTCTATGACTGATCCGTACCTGGCCTACAGCTCGTATTGAAACGCCTTTAAGTTGATACCCAAATCCACGGGTTTCCTTGTGGCGTTGCATACACGTTTTCCTTCGTCCTTTGTCCTCCCCCTGGTCCTCCACTGTCCTCCCCACCCGTCAGTGCCTCTCTTACTGATCTCTCTTCTTTCCCCCAGCCAGATCACCCTGTCTTCTACTGTCATGTCACGTTAATCCTATGACCCAGTTTTTTTCTCCTTCCTCTCTTGTAGATCTTTTTACCCCCTCTCATTGTCCCCTTTCTATTTTCAAAGCCTTCACAGACATACTATAGTTATATATTTGTATACAAATTTATATCCTGCATATAAGAAAAATACTATTCCAGCGTTTGGGGGGTTTTTTTGTTTTTTTGTTTTGTTTTGTTTTGTTTTGTTTTTTGCTTTAGCATGATCTCCAATGACATTTCACTTTCCTGCGACTGCCTTGATTTCATTATTTTCTTTACAACTGCATGGAATTCTTTGTATAAATGGACCAAGGTTTCTTCCTCCATGCATTTGTTGATGAGTATCTTGACTGCTTCCATTCCATGTCTGCTGTGAGCAGAGCAGCAATAAACATGGATGTACTGTATCTCCAGTGATGTGTCAGCTTAGACTTCTTAACATACGGACCTGAGAGTGCTACAGCTTTTTGAGCCACTTAGTGAGGGTTTCTATTCATGTACAAAACATCAAGACCACCAAGAAGCAACTTGGGGAGGAAAGGGTTTATTCAGCTTACACTTCCACACTGCTGTTCACCACTAAAGGAAGTCAGGACAGGAACTCACACAGGGCAGGAACCTGGAGGCAGGAGCTGATGCAGAGGCCGTGGAGGGGTGCTGCTGACTAGATTGCTCCCCATGGCTTGCACAGCTTGCTTGCTTGCTTACAAAACCCAGGACTACCAGCCCAGAGGTGGCCCTCCCACCCTTGATCACTGAGAAAACGCCCCACAGCTGGATCTGCTGGAGGCATTTTCTCAAGGGAGGCTCCTTTCTCTGTGGTAACTCCAGCTGGAGTCAAGTTGACACACAGAACCAGCCAGTACAGCAACCTTCCGTAGCGGTTGTACGGTTCCGGTTCCGTTCCCACCAGCAGTGCAGAAAGCTTCCGCTCCCCCTCACACACACTCTTACCACCGTTTGCCTTCCTGCTGATACCCATTCTCACAGGCATAAGATGGAACTTCAAAGAGTTGAGAACTTTTTTTTTTTTTTTTTTTTTTTTTTTTTGGCTTTTCGAGGCAGGGTTTTCCTGTGTAGTCCTGGCTGTCCTGGAACTCACTCTGTACACAAGGCTGGCCTCGAACTCAAAAATCCACCTGCCTTTGCCTCCCAAGTGCTGGGATTACAGGCATGCACCACCACTCCTGGCCGAGTTGAGAACTCTTAACGGTGTCCTCACTCTGTAAGCTCAAAGTATAGTCTACACGACGTCTCCCACTAGCAGGGTATGAGACTTCCTCACATTTATATTCTCAAAACTTTTTTTTCTTCCATCCTTGCGGATGCGGTGTGTTGTGCCACCACAGACTCAGTTCCCCTTGCCTTAGTGACTAAGGACGCTCCACGCTTTTTCCTGTATCTTGCCCATTTTAAAAATCCTGTTACTTTTTCAAATTACCCTAAGTATCCTTTACATGTCCCAGATAAGTCCTCTGTCAGCTGTATGACTAACAAATATTTTCTACCATCCTGTGATTCTGTGGACTTTTTAATGTTTTAAGAAGTGTGAGTGTGTGTATGTGTACCAAATGCTTGGCCCTAAATAAATAAATAAGGAAGGAAGGAAGGGTTTCTATAAGCTCACTGTTGGAAGCACAAAGGACCTTTTCACCCACAGGTCACCAGGGAAACCTAGTGTTGTGTTTTCAAAGAAAAAGATGTCTAACCTGTTTTTCTACCCAGAAGAGTGGGAGTCAGAGGTGATTAATAGCCAGGCGGTGGTGCAGAGGCAGGCAGATTTCTGAGTTCAAGGCCAGCCTGGTCTACAGAGTGAGTTCCAGGACAGCCAGGGCTACACAGAGAAACCCTGTCTCAAAAAAACAAAAACAAACAAAAAAAAAAACCAACAAAGGTTGTTATGGTTTGTATATGCTTTTCCCAGGGAGTGGCACTATTAGGAGGTGTGGCCTTGTTGGAGTAGGTGTGTCACTGTGGGTGTGGGCTTAAGATCTTCACCCTATTTGCCTGGAAGTCAGTCTTCTACTAGCAGCCTTCAGGTGAAGATGTAGAACTCTCAGCTCCTCCTGCACTATGCCTGCCTGGATGCCGCCATGTTTCTGCACTGATGACAATGGACTGAACCTCTGAGCCTGTAAGCCAGCCCCAATTAAATGTTGTCTTTTACAAAACTTGCATTGATCATGGTGGCTGTTCACAGCAGTGAAACCCTAATTAAGACAGAGGTTATTAGTAACCTGGTGATCTGTGTTGCCTGTAGGGCCAGACCATATCAAGCTCTCACAATCAGGATCAGACATACTTAGAGTCTACATGACCCTTGCATTATTTGCATAGCCAGGGGCTTCCCCTCGAGCTCCCACAACCAGGACAGGAGGTACCTAAAAGGCCAGAAAACCTTTATACTATGACTGAGAGCACACCAGATCCTTCTCTAGGCCCTTAAGCTAATGCTTGTAGCCCGTGTTTGAATATGCTTATGATAAAGTGCCTGGTATCAGACTCCAGACGTTTGATCCAGGCTGGCTAGGCTGAACTAAGCTTACCTCACCCATATCATTTCCCTGCCTGGTGTGACCCTTCCAGAGACTTCCCACCCTCACCCACAGCTCACAGGGTGAGCAATGATAGTGCAGTTGAGGCTGAGCCAACAGGCCGTGTGAGGCAGCAGGTCACACTACATCCGCAGTGAGGACGAAGAGGTGAAGCCCGGAAGCCCAGCCTTCAGGATAGTGATGCCAACATTCTAGGCCAGCCAGGGCTACACAGTGAGGCCCTATCTCAAACACAAAACAAAACAAAACAAAAATATTGTCACACCTAGCAAGTCAGAGAAGGTGCCTCCTGCCGCTCTATATTTGGTGATGAATGTCCCATCCTGAGAACAGTCTAAGGATGGATTACTCTCCTCGGAAAGACATTTAGCACTTCTATGGGAGTTTAGACTCAAGATCTGAGTCGTCAATGCTGCTGTATTAGGAGATGGGGACAAAAGTAACTTGGAAAAGAAAGGACTTATTTAACTTACATATCCTGATTGCAGCCCATCATGAAGTGAAGTCAGGACAGGAACTAAAACAGAGACCATGGAGAAATACTGCGCGTTGCCTTGATCATCATAGCTTGCTTTTAGTGTGTGTGTATATGGGTGTTTTGCTTGTGTGTATGCCTGGGCACCGTGCCCACACGGTGGCAGCAGAGGCCAGAAGGTGGCATCTGGTCCCTTAGTGTTATACACAGTTGTTAGCAGTCCTAGGGGAGCTAGGAATCAAACCCTGGTTCTCTGGAGGAAACACCAGTGTTCTTAAGCTCTGAGTCCTCGCTCCAGCCTCAACCTGCTTTCTTATACAAATCAGAATCACCTGCCCAGGATTGATACCATCCCCAGTGGGCCGCACCCTCTCACGTCAAGCAGTAATCAAGAAAATGCCCTCCAGACTTGCCTACAGCGCATTTCAATCGAAAATATTTTCTCAATTGAGGTTCCTTTTCCAAGATAACTCTAACTTGTGTCAAGTTGGCAAAACCAAACAGACGAATACTAATCATAACAACTAACTATAAAGAACTGAAATGTTAATACATGTTACCTTCACGGTGTGGTGCTGCTAGACGTCACTCTGTTCTCATTCCCTACTGAATTTTATCTAGCTTCATTTTACATACCACCATCTATAAAATCCTGGGAGAAGCAAGAGAGAGGCCTATTTGAGTCTCCATTACAGTAAAGGACAAGCAGGCCTCCATGCGGCCCCTCAGTTGTGGAATTTCATTCTCTATGGACTCAATGCCTATATACTCATTGAGTAGGCATTTAAAGAAGGGAAGTCTGGTCAGCCTGGAGGGAGAGCTCCTGGTTAAGAATACTGCAGCAGGTCGGGCGGCGGTGGTGGCACACGCCTTTAATCCCAGCACTCGGGAGGCAGAGGCAGGTGGATTTCTGAGTTCAAGGCTAGCCTGGTCTACAGAGTTCCAGGACAGCCAGGGCTACACAGAGAAACCCTGTCTTGGAAAAAAAACAAAACAACAACAACAAAAACCCTACAGTTACCTGGCAACAGCCCGGTAGGCCTGGCCTACTATAAAGGGGGCTGCTCACCCCCTCTGCTCCCTCTTATCGCTTCTCTCTCTTATCTCTTACTCTCTCTTATCTCTTCTCTCCTACCTCTCTCACTCTCAGCTTTTCTCTTGTCCCTCTAGGGCTCTCCTCCCCTCCCACCTCTCTCCACGTGGTCATGACCGGCCTCTGCTTCTCTACTCTCTTCCTCTCTCTGCCTCTACTACCCTCTTAACTCCCCTCCCCATGCCCTGAATAAACTCTATTCTATACTATGTCGGTGTGTGTCTGGTCCCTCAGGGGAAGGGATGCCTGGGCATGGGCCCCTTGGGCCACCCCCTTCCCACACACCACCGTAGCCCTAGAACTCACTCTGTAGACCAGGCTGGCCTCGAACTCAGAAATCCTCCTGCCTCTGCCTCCCAGAGTGCTGGGATTACAGGCGTGCACCCCCACCACCTGGCTTAACCTCCTCCTTTTATGATCACAACACTAAGCAAGCGTGATACCTCTGAGGCTCACCCCAGCGTCACTGCTTCTCACGGTGCTAACATGCTGGATGCAGATGATCTCTCCTGACAGAGCCTCTCTGAGGACCACCATCCTTTCTCGGTCCTTTCCGTAGCCCAAGGAGTTAACTGAAAAGGTCACATTCTCTTGAGAATCCTCTTCCTGTCGACTCGGTGTTTACTTTTACTGGCATTCTCGAGGAAGTGAATCTATTAACAAACTCTGGCTATCCTGATTTCAAAATATTATACTATTCGGCATTGCCTTTATATGGCTGCTTGATCTCAGTTTAAACATTTTCCCTTTTAGAGCTATGCGATGCAGCAGAACAAAACAAAGATGAAGAACTGAAGTCCAACTAGGGATTATATCTGATGTGATCATAAAATAAGAGGTTTAGAGAGAATGGTATACGGCGGTGTGGGGGAAGGGGGTGATCCAGCGGGCCCATGCCAAGGCATCCCTTCCCCCCGAGGAACAGACACACACCAATATGGTATAGAATAGTTTATTCAGAGCAGAGGATGGGGTTAATGGGATAGTGGAGGTAGAGAAAGGCAGAGAGGGAGAGAGTAGAGAAGTGGAGGCTGGCCATGACCACATGGAGAGAGGGGGGAGGGGAGAGCCCAAGAGGGCAAGAGAGAAGCTGAGAGTGAGAGAGGTAGGAGAGGGATAAGAAGTAAGTGAGGGAAGAGGGAGTAAGAGAGAGGAGGGACTGAGCAGCCCTTTTTATAGTGGGCCAGGCCTACCTGGCTATTGCCAGGTAACTATAGGGAGGGGCATACCTGGTTGTTGTCAGGTAATTGTCGGGTGGAGCTTAGACGGAATCCTAACAATATTGCAATGAAATGGATACCTTTTACTCTTATTTTTCTGAGATTTTCTTTTTTTTTTTAAGCCTCAAAACAGAATTCTTTTATTTTGTCCAAAACAGCACAGCATCAACATCCACAACAATACATAAACCTATATAAAAATATAGATCTGGGCTGGAGAGATGGCTCAGCAGGTAAGAGCACCGACTGCTCTTCCAAAGGTCATGAGTTCAAATCCCAGCAACCACATGGTGACTCACAACCATCTGTAAAGAGATCTGATGCTCTCTTCCGGTGTCTGAAGATAGATATATAATAAATAAATAAATAAATAAATATATATATGTATATATATATATATATATATATATACACATACATATATATATTATCTTCGCTGGGCGGTGGTGGCACATGCCTTTAATCCCAGCACTTGGGAGGCAGAGGCAGGCAGATTTCTGAGTTCGAGGCCAGCCTAGTCTACAGAGTGAGTTCCAGGACAGAGAAGCCCTGTCTCGAAAAAACTATATATATATATATATATTATAATATTTTTCTTTTATATGGCAGCACAATAGTATATGCAAGTGAAACTGCTGTTGGTGGGACAGGAGGACACCTCTCTGAGCAATGTCCTAGTTAGCCAGGTGTCAGCATTCAATGACCAGTAAGAGAAACGGTCCGAAGAGAGTTCCTGCAAAGTTGGGTATACGTACCTCGTTCTGCACCCTGCCATTCTGTGTGCAGCCTGACTCAGCCTGACTCTTCTCAATCACACCTCTTAGCCTTTGGAGTGGTACTATAACGGTACAGGAAATGCCTGCCTGATACTAATTTTTCACCATGAAAACTCAAAATGGCTTAAAAAAAAAAGAATATACTGGATTTCAGAAGTTATTTACCTTCATCTGAAAAAAAAATTACCGTAAATACTTATCCAAAACTGCAGGTTTATAACACCCTGCCTTTAGGGGTAAACATTTACTTAGGCATTTTCAAATTGCTTCTCACTAGCCCTCTTATCTCAGGAAGGTCAACAACAACCTGGTTTCTTTTGTATCTGCTGCTGAACAGAACTGCCATGCTCTAAGTTAAGTCTCAAAGTTTATGTTCTGTCAATGTTACCTTATTGTATACATACAGAACCAATCTCTCAGCTATGAAGAAACAAAGCAAAACAAAGAATCCTCCAGTTTCAGGACTTACAAAGGGAACCCTTCTTTAAAAAATTAAACTTAAGCATATGAGACCAAGCAAAGGCACTTTCCAAAAAGCCAAAAGCCAGACCAATCACAGAATGACTCGATAGTTATAGAAGACAGCTTTGCCTTGGGGGACGGGGGGAGGGTTCATCTCTGGGCGTCTCAGCATGAGCACTAGTCTTGGGCTTCTCTTGAAGTTCTTCCTCCTCTTCCGCAAGCCCACCAAGAGACCCCAGGGGAAAAGTGTTTTCACAATGCTGGGTTGAGGAGACCTGTGAAATCACAGGCATTTGAACAGAAGAATTACTTTCAAAAGGCTGTTCTCCAAGATCATACTGAACAAGGGTCTCTTCTTGCTCCTGGTTTAAGTAGTCTGGTACTTAATTAATCACTTCATGCTTTAGGCGAGGCACATCTTGAGCGAGTAAGCTCTGGTAAACTTTTTTTCCACAGCAGCCACAATGAAACGGTTTTATTCCTGAGGCTCAGGGGACCCTATCACCGGCCGCGGCGCCTAGACCAGTGTGCAGCCTGGGACTGGGCGCACATGGCGGTGCCACTCACCTGCATGGCCACGAGGCACAAGGAGGAGGAGGAGAGCACCCTGCGCCCCTGGACCTGACCCCCCCTCCCCCGGCTTGCCGAGGGCAGGCGATGGCTCACGCTGGCCCGGCGGGGCGGGGAGGGAAAGGAGAAGGGGAAGGGGAAGGGGACTGTGGGGAAAGGAGGGGACCTGGGAGGGAGCATATTTTATTTTTATTTTAAGAGTATTTGCCTGCATGTAGGTATGTATGTGCATGATATGCATACGGTGCCCTTGGAGACCAAAAGAGGGCATCAGATCAGATGGAACACAAATTCCAATGGGAGGTGCAGGGAACTGAACCTAGGTCCTAAGAGCGGCTAGTGTTCTTTTTTTTTTTTTTTTTGGTTTTTGGAGACAGCGTTTTTCTGTGTAGCCCTGGCTGTCTTGGATCTCTGTAGACCAGGTTGGCCTCGAACTCAGAAATCCGCCTGCCTCTGACTCCCAAGTGCTGGGATTACAGGCGTGCGCAACCACCGTCCGGCTACGGCTAGTGTTCTTACCCTCTGAGCCATCTCATGAGTGTGTGCATGCATGCTACATTTGTGTGGAGGTCAGAAAAGAACTTTCAAGAGTTGGTTCTCTCTATCAACCATGAAGATACCAAATAAAACTCAGGTTGTGTATGGCAGGCATCTTTACCTGCTAGGTCATCTTGCTAGTCCTGGGAAAGATTCCCATTATTGATTTGCAAGAGAGAACGTATCAACCTGGAAAACAGTGACTGAAAGAGTCTTGTGCTCTCACTACTGTTAAATGTGCGTGACAAAGGGTTAGAAATGAGTCTCTTGCCGGGTGTGGTGGCGCACGCCTGAATTCCCAGAATTTGGGAGGCAGAGGCAGGCAGATTTCTGAGTTCGAGGCCAGCCCGGTCTACAGAGTGAGTTCCAGGACAGCCAGGACCACACAGAGAAACCCTGTCTCAAGAAAAAAAAGGGGGGGAATAAATAAATAAATAAATAAATGTGTCTCTTTGGTGAGAACATACTTGTTCATGCGAGCAGGTTCAGTCATTGTTTCCTTTACATGTCTGACTGGTCCACAACAGCAGGATTTTCGTTCCTCCCATTAGGACCAAAGAAGGATTCAGAATTTTTCTGAGTAATTTCAAAGGTAGCTCATATTATGTACTTTAGTGGAATTTAAGGTTACTATTGCAGACTGCAAAGAGAAAGAATACCAACAGACATTGGAACAGTATTGGAACTGTGGACATCAGCAGTTTTTCACAGGAAGCTTTGGGAGATGTTGTTTACTGTAGTCTGCCTGAAGTTGGGACAAAATTGAAAAGACAAGATGGGTGTGGAATTTTGGAGAGTGGGAAAGCTTTCGGTGAAGTCAATTCTCCATCAGAAGAGCTACCTGTGGTCAACGAAACACTTGCAGAAAACATGGGGCTATTCAACAAATCCTGTTAATATAACTTTTATTCTGCTGTTGTAATTCTTGTCTTGGAGGCTTACTGCCTCAGTCTGGAAACCTAGGCCTAGGCCTGGAAGCTTCTAGCCTTCATACAATCCAATCTAGGCCTAGAATGTTTTCAGCCTCCGAGACTTACCACTGAAGTAAGCTCACCCTTTCCTTGTTCTTTCTGAGCTCTAGCTGGCTGATTCAACTCAGCTGTTCTGGCTCAAACTCTTCTCCCAACTGACTTGTTCAAACTGGCTTTCCTCCCAGCCTCTGAATTGTTCTGCTTGGCAATTCAAACTAACCTCGAGCAATCTTTGTTAATCTGGGTCCTTCTCATTCTATTTTTTCCTGTGTCTAGTTTATTCTCTCTTCAGTCTCGCTCTGTAAAACTCTCCCGGTAAAACTGCCTCAGTCTGCCTCTCTGTGCTGCTCTACTCCCCCTGTCGACTCTACTGCACCGCTCTCCAGAACTCTGCGTTATCCTGGACTGTCCTCTCTTCCTCCTGTACTGCCTGTCTCTCCCTTAGTAGCTTCCCTTTCCTCTCTTCTCATGAGAGTTGGCCATATCCTATTCTGTCAAATCTTTCTCTGATTCATCACTTTGTCTGCCCCTCCATCAGATGCCACTTTCAAACATGGGTGCTTCCTTCTACAAACTAACTTTACCTTCATTGTTTGGGATTAAAGGTGAGTACTAAGGGTGTGTCTGTATTCCGTCGAGAGGGATTAAAAATGTGTGCTAAGGGATGAGCCACACCACAATTAGAAACTGGTTTCAAACATGCTGTAACAAAGTCCTGTTATGAAGATGATTAGCTGATCAAGATGACACTGAGTGACCCTTCAGAGCTGGATGAATTATAGTGAAGAAACTTATGAGAAGAAATATGTGAAATCCTTTAAGGGTGAACAAGGCACTCCATTCACTCTCCAAATAAAACAGTGTGAAGCAGCCTGCCCCAACATGCTTGTCTTTTGTTTTTTTAAAAGATTTTATTTATTTTATGTATATGAGGACACTGTAGCTATCTTCAGACACACCAGAATAGGGCATTAGATCCCATTACAGATGGTTGTGAGCTACCAAGTGGTTGCTGGGAATTGAACTCAGGACCTCAGGAAGAAGAGACAGTGCTCTTAACCTCTGAGCTATCTCTCCAGCCCCAGCCTGCTTGTCTTGAAGTAGTGGATGATGTTGAGGCCTGCCCCCCAGCATAGCTGTAGCCATTTTGTTCCATGCCCACCAGCTGTTTCATATTGTTGCTGTAATATGCCTGCCAGTCACTGACATGGAAAAAATAACTTGACTCAGATCAGAGTCATGATGACCACATACCCTGTTATGTTCTGTATGTTATGAGGTCTGCAAATCTTAAGAAATTCCATGACCATAATCTTTACATAGGACCCATCAAAGTAAAGGTCAATATAAGCTATTATGTCTAAATTGGCTTGAGTCAGGGCTGACCACCAGGCAGCACTTCCAGCGCCTGCGTATGAGCTCATTGTGGTTTTTACTGCTTTAGACCTTAGAAGCTGGCCCTGAGAAGTGTCCAGTACTGGACTTTCAGCTCTCAAGCCTGAACTGTTGCTTTGGTCGATCAGGTTTTGGGTAATAGAAGACCTGAAGTAATTTTTAAGCAATACCAATGGAAAAGAAACCATTCTTAACAGTGCTACTGAAGAAAGTCCCCCAACTTTCCTAATGGGTACAGATAAACACAATAATATGCGTATTGTTAAACAGATAAAACCCTAGACTGGGTATTGAGAATAAAGACTGAGCTCTGGTGTTCAGAATTCATGAGGTTACCTAGGGTAAGAAGTGCTTATGAACCTGGGTGTGGTGACATTTCACCCTTTAATCCCAGCGTAGGGCAAGTGGATCAAGGCCAGCCTGGTCTATGTAGGAAGTTCCAGGTTAGCCTAGTCTTACCTTTAAAAAAATGTAGTTATGCCAGGCAGTGGTGGCACATGCCTTTAATCCCGGCACTTGGGAGGTAGAGGTGGATTTTTGAGTTCGAGGCCAGCTTGGTGTACAGAGTGAGTTCCAAGACAGCCAGGGCTACACAGAGAAACGCTGTCTCGAAAAAAAAAAAAAAAAAACAGAAAAAAAAGTAATTATATTCCTCTGTTGCTGGTGGGAGTAAAAATTTGTACAACCACTTTGGAAATCAATTTGATGGTTTCTCAGAAAATTGGGAATAAGTCTAGCCCAAGACACAGCTATACCAACTCCTGGGAATATACCCAAAAGATGCCCCACTATACCACAAGGATACTTGCTCAACTATGTTCATAGCAGCTTTATTTGTAATAGCCAGAAACTGAAAACAACCTAGATGCCCCTCAAAGGAAGAATGAATAAAGAAAACATGGTACACATCTGCACGATAGAATACCATTTGGCTATTAAAAACAAGAGCATCATGACATTTGCAGGCAAATGGGTGGGGCTAGGAAATACCATCCTGAGTGAGGTGGTAACCCAGAACACAGAAAGCCATGTATTACAGGAACTGTCTCCTGAGAAGCTTCATCCAGAAGCAGATGGAAACAGATGAACAGACCCACAGCCAAACATCAGGCCGAGTTCTCGGAGTCTTGTGATACAGTGGGGGATAAAGGTGATCAAGTCAGCCGGGCAGCCGGTGGTGGTGAACGCCTTTAATCCCAGCACTTGGGAAGCAGAGGCAGGCGGATTTCTGAGTTTGAGGCCTGCCTGGACTACAGAGTGAGTTCCAGGACACCCAGGGCTACACAGAGAAACCTTGTCTAAAAAAAAAAAAAAAAAAAAAAAAAAAGGTGAGCGAGTCAGAAGGGTCGAGGGCACCACAAGAAAACCTACAGAGTCAACTTACCTGGGCTCATGGGCGTTTACACTGAACCACCAGCCGAAGAGCATACCGGGGCTGGACCCAGGATCCCTACACATCTGTAGCAGATGTGCAGCTTGGTCTTCATGTGGGTCCCCTAACAACTGGAACGGAGTTTGTCTCTGACTCTGCTGCCTGCCTTTGGATCCCTTCCCCTACCTGGACTTCCTGGTTGGGCTTCAGTAGGAGAGGGTGGGCTTAGTCCTGCCAGGGTGGGGTAGTACCCAAGGGGGTGGGGTTGCCCTTTCTCTGAGGAGAAGGGGAGGAGTTAAAGAGGGAGAGATCTGTAAGAGTGGGACTGGGAGAAGAGAGGGAAGAGGGCTTCCAATGGGATGTTAGGTGAATAAATACATACATGAAAAAAATTGTTATAAGAACTCCGTATTTCAAGAGAGCAGTGGAAATATCAGATAAACAGTAACTCACTGTTTCGGTTACTGTTCTACTGCTATGAAGAGATATCAAGACCAAGGCAACTCCTGTAAAAGTATTTAATTAGGGTCTTGTGTACTGTTTCAGCGGGTTAGTTTGTTATCATGGTGGGGAGTGTGATGCTGGAGCAGCAGCTGAGAGCTTTAAATACTGATTCCGGCAGGCAGCAGACAGAGAGACCCCGGGCAGAAACGTCAAAGCTCACCTCTAGTTAAACCTCTTCTCCGATGAGACCACACCTACTCCAACAAGGTCCCTTCCCATATTCATTGGCACACACCCACCAAGTGGGCTCACTGCTGCGCTGTGTCTCCAGCCCCAATACAAGAAATAATGTAAATGATGCATCCAAATAAACAGTTAAAAATGAAGTCAGACTGGGTTCTTAGAAACTCCGCTGATCTCATACATGATCATGTAGGAGGAATGGGATTCATCATGCACAACTCAGTGCGAGTGGAATTTTAGGAATGCTAAACTGTCCTTTTCCCAGAAACATCTTGCACAAATATTCTCCTAGCCCAAGCTTTTTCTTTCTTTCTTTCTTTCTTTCTTTCTTTCTTTCTTTCTTTCCTTCCTTCCTTCCTTCCTTCCTTCCTTCTTTCTTTCTTATTTTTATTTTTATTTTTATTTTTCGAGACAGGGTTTCTCTGTGTAGCCCGGGCTGTCCTGGAACTCACTCTGTAGACCAGGCTGACCTCGAACTCAGAAATCCGCCTGCCTCTGACTCCCAAGTGCTGGGATTACAAGCGTGCGCCACCACCGCCCGGCTGCCCAAGCTTTTTTGTTTTTGTTTTTGTTTTTTTTGTTTGTTTTTTTGTTTTTGTTTTTTTGTTTTTCGAGACAGGGTTTCTCTGCGTAGCTCTGGCTGTCCTGGAACTCACTCTGTAGACCAGGCTGGCCTCGAACTCGCCCAAGCTTTTTCTTAACGTGATAAGGATGTGTCTGGAATGTAGCCAATGGAAAAGTCCTTGCTTTCTATACAGGAAACCCTAGGTTCCTTTCTTATGGTGCTCAGAGAATGTGACGTTGGGCTCATCATTGTTATCAACTTGACTGAATCTAGAGTCAACTAAAATGTAACCCAACTGGGCACTCCTGTGAAGTAATTAAAAAAAAAATCAGATTATTTGAAGCCTGAAAGTAGGCAGTATCTTTCGGGTGGTGGCCCAGATACAAGGACGTGAGTGGGAGCTTCGCTCTTTGCCTGTTTGCCCTCTATGAGGTTCTTTGAGCTAACTTCGTGGAGCTTCCAATGTAGACTGCGAACAAGCGGGCCTCCAGGATTGTCCCAGGCCGGCAGCGCCAGATTGGGACTGCCGAGTCATCTAACGTGCACTGGGACTGCCGAGTCACCTAAAGTGTTCACTGGGACTGCTGAGTCATCTAACGTGCTCATTGGGACTGCCGAGTCATCTAACGTGCACTGGGACTGCCGAGTCACCTAACGTGCACTGGGACTGCCGAGTCACCTAAAGTGTTCAATGGGACTGCGGAGTCATCTAACGTGCTCATTGGGACTGCCGAGTCATCTAACGTGCACTGGGACTGCCGAGTCATCTAACGCGCACTGGGACTGCCGAGTCATCTAACGTGCACTGGGACTGCTGAGTCATCACCTAACGTGCGCACTGAGCAGCTACTGGATTCTCAGCTTCTTCAAGTGTGAGTTTGAACCCAGGACATTTGGAGTCCCAAGATTTCACTCAGAATTAAAACACACTATTGCCCACCCTATAGTATTTGTTTTTCTAATATAACAAAAATGGTAAAGAGAGAGTAAAACTTAGTTCTGAAGATACAGGAGTTATCTAACTAGTCTATTATTTGGGGGCAGGAAATGGTTTCCCCTGCCCTCTTATTACACAGATATGTGGTAGAGACAAAAGGAGATGGAAAATGTAAAAACAAAGAAACCCACCATTTTCTTAGTTTTTGTTTTATTTTTGTTTGTTTGGAAACAGGGTCTCACTGTGTAGCTCTGGCTGTCCTGGAACTCACTAGGTGGACCAGATTGGCCTCGAACTCATCAAGATCCACCTATTGATGCCTCCTCAGTGCTGGGATTAAAGGCATGCACCACTATGCAAGGCTCGGAAAAATGCATGTTTAACTATTTATTTTGAATTTGTTTTTGTTTTTGTTTTTCTGAGAGTTTTTCTGTATAGCCCTGGCTGTCCTGGAACTCACTTTGTAGACCAGGCTGGCCTCAAACTCAGAAACCCACCTGCTTCTGCCTCCCAAGTGCTAGGTTTAAAGGCGTGCGCGCCACCACTGCCCAGCTTTTTTTTTTTTTTTTTTTTTTTTTTTTTTGGTTTTCCATCCCGTTTTCTAGAACAACCATATTTTTCTAAGCTTTCTTTGTGGCAGACTTTGGTCAACCACAGAAGTAGAATCACTCTGAGAGCACATTCCACAAATGGCATTACTATGATGAAACTAAAAACTACTAATCAAGAGGCAGCCAGTTTTTTACCCAACTATCCCAAAATGGCAACATTTTTTTCTTTTGGAGGCCAAAAATTTTAAACTCTATTGCGTTACATTTACTTAGTTATTTATTGTGTATATGTGTTTAGAGGTCAAAGGACAATTGGAGATGATTGTCTCCTTCCACCAGAGGGGCTCAGGGATTGAATTGTTGAGCCATCTTGGAGGCCAGCTAAAATTCTGATAAGAGCAAGGAAGGGCCCGCTGGAAATGGCCAATCCAGATGAGACCTCCATCCCTGGAAGACTGTTTTGCAAGACATCCTCATTGGCACAATCTTCTCAGGACCGCCGCAGGCCAGGTGGGAACCCTGTAAGATCCCCACGCCCTGCAAACAGAACCAGGTGGCCTAACGCCAAGTTGAGTCAGAGCCTCAAGTCCAGGGCACTCTTGCCTGGTCTTTGACTATCACACCCTGTCAAGTGTTCCCGGCGGCTAGACTCTGTGGCCTTCCACCCTCTAAACAGCCATTAGCCTTTCTGCCTGCTTAGGGTCAGGAGAGGAGCCTAGGAGAAAGCAGGCTTGGGGCCAAGCCGAAGAAGGGGCGGAACTATGTGGAGGAAGGAGGAGCTATGACAATTAAGAACCAGTCCCCGCCCCTTGATTTCGCTCCGCCCCTTTCCGGGCTCTTTCCCCCCCCACCCCCACCCCCCAGTCTACACTTCACACCAGCACACCGGTCTCACCCACGCTGGTCTTAATCACGCCCCCTCAAAAAACTTCGCCCCGCCCTAGCCCGACTATGGCGGGCCTTAGCCCCGCCCCCCCGCGAGCCTAGACTGGCGCTCTTTGGGGCGTGGTCAACGCCGCCAATCGCGGGCCACTACCGGCTAGTGGCCACGGGGCCGCCTCGCCCCGCCCCCTTCCTGCCTGGGACCGGCCCTCAAGTCCACGGCTCGCGAAGAGGGTGCGGCCGCCGCAGCGGGGACTGAGGCACAGACCGGACACGGCGTGGACCGCGGAGATGCTGGGCGTGGCGGCCGGAATGACCAACAGGTACGGGCGCGCGCGCTCTGCGACCCGCCGCTGCCCGAGCCTCCTCTGGGCCGGGCCGGCCGGGCGGGCGGGCAACCTTCGCCTCCGCGCGGCCTGCGGCTAGCGAGAGGCCCGGACACGCACCGCCCAAGCCCGAGGCGGGAGAGGCCTTCGTGGTCCTGCTGAGCTGTCCTGTGCGGCCTAGGGGTGTGAGGGCAGATGCTGCCGCAGAGTTTGGCTAAGAATACTTCACATTCTACCGGCAAGGAGAACGGATCAGAGGGTCTCAGGACCACGCAGTCCGATACATTTGTTGTATTAGAAATGAAAACGGACGTGTAAAATGCTTATTCGTTGAATAATACGTGATATGTTATAACATGCATAACGCAATGTAAGGAAAAATAGTATACCCTAAAACAGAAAAGTTAAGACGAACAGCACGATGCATATTTTACAGATCCTTTCCACGTCAGGCTTAATAGAAAAAGCAGCTGGGTTCTCACTTTGCATTGTCTGTTGTGATGTGTTTTGAATGAACTATTTAAAGGAAATTTGGCTTTAACTAGATGAAGAGAAATATTCGAATGGCTTTTCCAAATGACTGTGGGTATTCTTTATGATTCCGCCAGAAGTTCAGAAGATGATTTTTAAAGGCTAGTTTTGATATGAAACCCGAGTTCACGGTTATATGAAAATTTCTCAGACTGTCTTGTATTTGAATGGAACTGTTATGCATTATAATGGGTTTGTTTAGGCTTACCCTAATAAGGACAGTTCCGGATGCTAACACATCGTATCAAAGTCTCTAAATGACTTTTGTTAACATCCGGAAAGCTGTCAGACTGGAGAGGCTTCATTTTGGAGCATTGAAATTTTTCAGTGGAAATCGTGAAACTTTTTTCATTATCAACAAAATATTGTCAGTTGTCCCCAAAATTTAATTTCAAGGAAATGTCAGCTAAATGTGAGTCTAAGTCACTGTGGTTGTTTTGTTGTTGTTGTTGTTGTTGTTCTTGCAGAACAAATGGTATTTCAAGAAAAATGCTTCTAATTCGGTGCAGTGCTTAACATAGCATGTGTGCCTTTCCTTAAGATAGATTGCTTTGGAATGTAGCAGAAACACTGTATGTGCACTTACCATTGGGTTCTAGACACCAAGGATCAAGTGTTACGAATTTGAACAACCACTGTACTCTTAATGGGCAATGATTGTATTGGCCATGGACATTTTCCACCTGGAAAAAAAGATGTAAGGAATATTTAGTTGATAGGGAATTGAAAATATACGGGAGCTGTAAAGAATGGATATACAGTATAATCTGAGATTCGAACAGCATGGTGTCTTTGTAGGACCCTCAAGTTTGTTTCTGGTCTAGTGGCCTTCCCTACTCCTATTTCCTTCTCATCCCAGGTCTCACTGTGCAGAACCTCACTCTTGAAATTGTCAGTGATACTCCTGTCTGATTTCTTGAGTGCTGGGCTTAGAGATGTGACCACCTAGCCGGGCGGTGGTGGTGCACGCCTGTAATCCCAGCACTTGGGAGGCAGAGGCAGGCGGATTTCTGAGTTTGAGGCCAGCCTGGTCTACAGAGTGAGTTCCAGGACAGCCGGAACTACACAGAGAAACTCTGTCTCGAAAAACCAAAAAAAAAAAAAAAAAAAAAAACTAAATATTCCTTACATCTTTTTTTCCAGGTGGAAAATGTTCATGGCCAATACAATCATTGCCCATTAAGAGTACAGTGGTTGTTCAAATTCGTAACACTTGATCCTTGGATAAGTGGAGTCGCACAGTCTTCTTTTCATGTGTCATAGTTTGCTGAGTAATAGTATGGATGTACAGCAACCTGTTGCATTCGTCACCTGAAAGACATTTGGCTGTTTGCAGTTTTTTTAGGAAAATAAAAATATAGTTACAGCGGGGCGGTGGTGGCGCATGCCTGTAATCCCAGCACTTGGGAGGCAGAGGCAGGCGGATTTCTGAGTTCGAGGTCAGCCTGGTCTACAGAAGTGAGTTCCAGGACAGCCAAGGCTACACAGAGAAACCCTGTCTTGAAAAACAAACAAAAATATATGTACACATATACATATATACATATATATATATACATATATATATATTTACTGTGGATGCTCACGTACAGGTTTTAGTGTGAACATGTTTTCCCTTTCTGTAAAATAAATGTCTAAGTGTATAAACTTACCAGAGTGTACAGTAACTTTTATGTTTAACTCTTTCTTTCTTTCTTTCTTTCTTTCTTTCTTTCTCTTTCTTTCTTCCTCCCTCCCTCCCTCTTTCTTTCTTTCTTTCTTTCTTTCTTTCTTTCCTCCTTCCCTCCCTCCCTCTCTTTCTTTGTTTCTTTCTTTCTTTCTTTCTTTCTTTTTTTTTTTTTTTTTTGAGACAGGGTTTCTCTGTGTAGCCCTGGCTGTCCTGGAACTCTATAGACCAGGCTGGCCTCAAACTCAGAAATCCACCTGCCTCTGCCTCCCAAGTGCTGGGATTAAAGGCAGGTGCCATCACCACCTGGCTTATGTTTAACTTTTAAAGAAATGGGCAGAATGTTTTCCAGAGTGGCTGTATTATTTATTTCATCAAGGACAGACACTTAAAGGAGAAATTGACATTCTTATCCTATATGTAAAGAATTCAGTGAAACTATCACGGCCTTCCAAGTATTTCTTTGGCCTGTAAGCGCAGGTACCTGCGAGGGACAGAGGATGCCTGTAAGTCTGGAGTTACAGGTGGTTGTGAGTTGACTGAATTAGGAGCTAGGGATTGAACTTGGGTCTTTTGGAAGATTAATATTCTCACCTACTGAGCTGTTTGTTTGTTTGTTTGTTTGTTTGTTTGTTTTTGAGACAGGATTTTGACTTGATTATTAGGACTTAATGACTAAGCAAGCATGGGTCCTGAGGTTCCCGTAAGGCAGCGCCATCATGAACAGGGAAGCTCTGGTGACTCTTTCCTAAATTTGTCTTTCTAAATTTGAAATGTCCAATGTCTGCTTCTGAAGTAGGGAAATAGGCCTTATGGAATGTTTTGCTTTGTTCGTATTTTTGTTTTAAGACTGGGTCTCATAGTCTAGGCTAGCCTTGAACGTACTACTGTAGCCATAGTAACCAAGAATGTAAAGTAACCAAGGATGTAACCTACATAAGCCAAGGGTCATTCTGAGTTTCTCATCCTCCTCTTGAATGCTGGAATTAAAGGCATGCCTTGGCCGTTTTTCATGGGTTTCTGCAGAGCTGGGGGTCAAGCCCATGGCTTTCTGTACGTAAGGGAGGCACTCTACCACCTGAGGTAATAGCCCCAGCCCTGAAATACCTTAGTTCCTTAGCTGCTCTGTGCTCTACGGTCTAGAGAAACGAAATCCATGAGGATTGTGCCCTTACTTGCTTGTTTATTTATTATGAAACTGTGGTTTTGATTTTAGCATTTGCACTCTCTCCCTTTGTGTGAGCCTGCTGGCTCTTCTCCTTGGAAGTTCTTTATGTTGCTAAGTGTGGGTACTGGAAGTGAGCTTTCTCTCCTTCCCTGGGAGGGCTCTGCCTCTCCTTCAGGTGGAAAAATCCATAATGGGAGAGCAGAGCTTAATTCTGCAAGTCCATTTTCAATAAAGCACAGACACTCCTTTAAGTATGCCTCGGTTCAGACCATATTCTTGAGTAGGATTGCATTAAAATAGCAGGAAAAACATGTCAAACCACTTGTTGATTTTATAGTTCTTACAACTGCTCTAAGCTATGCTTTCTCAATTCAGGAAGACCATTTACATTGCCTACCAAACTGTTGCCTTAATGTATTCCAGAGGACTCAGAGCTTAATGCCTTAAGCTATTTAAAGTAAGAATTATACATCCTATTTTTTGTTTGTTCGTTTGTTTTTGGTTTTTTCGAGACAGGGTTTCTCTGTATAGCCCTGGCTGTCCTGGAATTCACTCTGTAGACCAGGCTGGCCTCGAACTCAGAAATCCGCCTGCCTCTGCCTCCCAGAGTGCTGGGATTACAGGCGTGCGCCACCACCGCCCGGCTTACATCCTATTTTCTAATGCTAAACCTTCTCCAGTGGTGAGTGGTTGTGGTTGTTGTTGGTCTTCATTTTGTGTATAGGTTTTTTGCTTGCATGTATGTGTATGGACCCTGTGAGTGCAGTACCCCCAGAGAGCACTGAGTTCCCAGGAACTGGATTTCAGAAGTTGTGAGCTAGTTAGTGCTCTTGAGGGATGATGGGCCATCTTTCCAACCTCCAGCAGTAGGAGATCTATGCCCCCTCGTCTTGATGTTATTTGTTTCATTTGACAGCATCAGGTATTTCCACAGGGAAGCTTAGTGTGTGTATGGGCACATACACGAGAGGACTGTATATTTTTCCTGCTTCTTTTTTCATGTTGAAGTACATTATGGAGCTTTAATGAGTCTACCAACTTAAAAAAAATGTGTATGGGTGTTTTGCCTGCATGAATGTCTGTGTATCACATGCTTGCAATGTAGAAGAGGGTGTGGCAATGCAATTGGTTGTAAACCACCTTGTGCTGGAACTCAAACCTGAATCCCCTGGAAGAGCAGCCAGTGCTCTTAACCCCTGGGGCATCTCCCCAGCCTCAAGCAGACTTTTAATAGAGGGACAAGGAGCTATAGATAGCGTAAGCTTGGAGCAGTAAACTCTGAATAGTGCCTTCTGTGAGGGGTGGGGAATTTGGCTTTGGAAAGTAATTAGTGCTGGCCTGTTAGTGAAATGGAAGGGGCTAGGAAACGTGGTTGCTGTCACAATGTGGTGGATAGTAGGACAGACAGAATCCTAGGATACCCAAGAGTCTAGGGCCTTTCTAGGATATACAAAGACGAGTAAGATAAATTGACATACAGAACAAAAACATTAGCCACCTCTCGAGGGTTTAGGAAATCTAGGATTGGAGCAGGTTTTCTGTTACATTTTGTTTTGTTTGTTATTGCTTCTTTTTCTAATTTGATTTGAGTCAATTAAATTTTAAGTTTTTATTTTATGTGTATGATGTGTATGTAAGTGTACCACTGCCGTGTATTGCCTACAGAAGCCAGAAGAGAACATTAGATCCCTTGGAACTTCAGATACATGTAGTTATGAACCTCCATGTGGGTGCTAGGAATTGAACCCAGGTCCTCTGCAAGAGCAGCCCCTGCTCTTAACCACTGAGCTATCTCTCCAACCCCTGGGTTTTTTGTTTGCTTGTATTTTAATGCAAATTGTTCCACTTATGCCTGCTGATATCTAAAATATGTGAGCTGTTGTCTTTGTTATTGAGTTTAGTGTTTATCATTCATGTTGTTTGTAGATATTCTTAAAATACTGTTGTGGTCCTATTACTTCATTGTGTTTGAAATATTAGAAAATGTCTCTCTCTTTTCTTTTTTTCTTTCTTTCTTTCTTTCTTTCTTTCTGTCTGTCTGTCTGTCTTTTCTTTCCTTCCTTCCTTCCTTCCTCCCTTCCTCCCTTCCTCCCTCCCTCCCTCCCTCCCTCCTTCCTTCCTTCCCTTCCTTCCCCTCCTTCTTCCTTCCTTCCTTCCTTCCTTCCTTCCTTCCTTCCTTCCTTCCTTCCTCCTTTCTCTCTTCTCTTCTCTTCTCTTCTCTTCTCTTCTCTTCTCTTCTCTTCTCTTCTCTTTTCTCTTTTCTCTTTTCTCTTTTCTTTTCTTTCTTTTTTGAGACAAGAATCTTATGCAGCCCAGGCTGAGGCTCCACATAGCAAAGGGATTTAAGGGAAACCAAGTCCTTTAGAAACGTTCCAAAAGCTTTATCCAGTGCTGGAGATGCTGCAGTTTTACAAGATCTGGGCCCGCCTGTGTTGGGTATATAGGCTGTACTAGTACAAGAGGGTCCAGTTCAGCCAGTCATCTGGCATTCAGCATGCTCTTTATCACATGGAAGACTTTGTGTGGGCACTGGTGGGGAAAATCTCCTCACACCACACTAGCAGATGTCTTCAGCACTGGGAGCTGTATAGTCTATAGTTAATTACTTGTTTGTTGTAGCCTAACAGCAAAATAGGAATTAAGAAATGAGATTGGGTGCACTCCATAAAAATTTAAAATCTCAGAGAACCATAGAACTGTTTAAAGAAAGAGATCTAACATTTATTTATGTTACTGTAACCTTGAGTCAGGGAAGAGAAAGCCTGTTATATTAGTGGGCTAAAGACACTAAGAGACAGATTTTAATTATATAGATCTTAAGAAATGACCAAGATATGTGCTTTGTACAAGAAATTCGCCTTGTATATATATATTAGTATAGGCAAATTGAAAGTAAAAAGATGGAAAAAGATATCTTATAATAATAAGAATTAAAATAATTTGTGGGAGTCTATTAATACCAATCATTGAAGTGTCAGGTAAAATAGACCTCAGGACAAAGTAAACAACCAGACACTGCAGTCAACACAAGTAGAAGATACCTTCTGGTTCTCAGCATGGATTTTATATATATACTCTGGCCTTCAGCATGGTAATGGCCTCCCAGGAACAAATCCAGCATTCACATCTAGACTCCTGAAGGAATGACCAAAAGTGTGAGCAGCATCTATAAACCAACCCCTTCGAGATTGCTCAGTGTCAGTGATGTGACCTTGCAAAAGACTGCCCCAAGGTAAGAAGAGCTTTGTAGCATGACCCCTTAAGAACCACCCTGATAAGTGACCAGCATTTGTGACTCAGCCCAGGAGAGATTGATAGGACTAGTTAGTATCTGACCAGGCCTTCCAGAAGATTGCCTAGGGGTGTGGTAGTATTTGAGCCCGTAAAGGAAAACCAAGAGAATGGAGACTGGAACCAGCTTGCAGGTGAGACTACACTCAAACTTCAAAACTGTATCCTTGTGGCTCTGTTCCGCTCACATTTATTCCTTCTTTGTTTATTAGTTTATGTATGTATGTATGTATGTATGGGTATATTATATATATATATATTTGACAGGCCAGCTATATCCCAGACTTTTATTCTGTTTTTCCTTCTTTCTCTGTTTTTTTTTTTGTTTGTTTTTGTTTTTGTTTTTTTCAAGACAGGGTTTCTCTGTGTAGCTCTGGCTGTCCTGGAACTCACTTTGTAGACCAGGCTGGCCTCGAACTCAGAAATCCGCCTGCTTCCCAAGTCCTAGGATTAAAGTCATGCGCCACCACCACCCGGCTGTATTTTTTTTTTTTTAATATTTATTGATTTAATGTATATGAGCATCCTGTTGTTGCTGACACACCAGAAGAGGGCATCGGATCCAATTACAGATGGTTGTGAGCCACCATGTGGTTGCTGGGAATTGAACTCAGGACCTCTGCAAGAGCAATCAGTGCTCTTAGCCACTGAGCCATCTCTCCAGCCTTTTTTTTTTTTTTTTTTTTTTAAAGAACTAAAGCAGAAACCATGGAGTAACATTGCTTACTGACTTACTCCTCTTGTCTTGCTCAGCTTGCTTTCTTATATATTTTAGGACAGCCTGCGCAGAGATTGCATTACCCCCACTAGGCCGGGCCCTTCTCTACCAATCTCAGGCATGCCTACAGGTCATCTGATGGTAGCATTTTCTCAGCTCTCCTCAGATGACTAGCTTGTGTCAAGTTGACAAAGTAATCGACACAGTATGTATGGGCACAGGCATACTGTGGTGCTAGTATGGACGTGAGAGGATGGTTTGTGGGGGTCAGTTCTCTCCTTTCACTATATGTGTTCTGGGGAATCAAACTCAGGTCACCAGGCTTGGCTGCAAGCACCTTTAACCACTGACTCATCTTGCCACTGAGGCCACCGCCACTACCCTTCCCCCTCCCCTTCCCCTTCCTTTTATGCTTTTTCACTCTCCTTTCCATATGCTTTCCCAAAGAGCATAGTCTGAGCTGGTCTATGGAGTCTCTATATCTCAGCCTCCTAATACATGAGACTTTATGCTATCTGATAGCATAGTTTTGGGCCTTCCCTCCTTACTTTATTTTATGATAAAGTCTCATGTGTCCCACATTGGCCTCAGACTTGCTGTGTAGCTGAGGAGGACCTTGAACTCTTGGTTCTCCTGCCTCCGCTTCCCAAGTGCTCAGGTCATAGGAGTGCACTGTCGTACTTGGCTCGTACAGTGCCGGGGATTGAACCCAGGGCCCTGAGTGCTGGGTGAGCAGTGTGCCACTTAGGGTGTGTCCAGCTACCACACTCCTTCCACTCCACTTTTGCTCTGCTTTGTGCCCTCCTGTCCCTACTGTTCCGCACTCCTCTTCACTGCTTGCTCTGTTGTTTCTGTCAGCTCACTGCTAATCACTGGCCTCCTTTCCCTTGTCCTCCACTCCATCTGTAGTAAGAGATTGTCGCATACTGTACTATTAGTTAAATGCTTCTTTACTTCCTAAAAGGAGTGTGTTTGGTGAGGGATTTTTTTTTTTTTTTTTTGGATTGTTACTTTATTTTCATGGTGGGACTATCCTTTAACAGTGATTGAGTTCAATATTTTCTGTTCTTGGAGAACACTGGGAATTGAGTTTGGTTTCCCCAACACTGTTGTAAGAGAGGAGCATTAAATCTGAACTCTACTATATAACTTAGTCCTTCTTAAATATTGTAAACACTTTTATGGGGGTGGGGGGTTATTTTAAGGAAAAAATATCCAGCAGCCTAACCCCATATATACAAATCTCACTTAAAAACAAAACAAACAGCCGGGCGGTGGTGGCGCATGCCTTTAATCCTAGCACTTGGGAGGCAGAGGCAGGCGGATTTCTGAGTTCGAGGCCAGCCTGGTCTACAAAGTGAGTTCCAGGACAGCCAGAGCTACACAGAGAAACCCTGTCTCGAAAAAAAAAAAAACCAAAAAAAAAAAAAAAGCAAAACAAAACAAACAAAAACCATGAGAAGCCTAAAATCCAAGGCAGTATGATTCCTCCAAGAACTATTAATCTTATATAATTCCCTACAATGACAGTAAATTAGATGAAGTTCCATTCAAAAACTTAGAAGTGGGATAAGTATGTTCAAAGAGGATATTAATAACCCTCTGAATGACTTCCAAGAAAGCAGCTTTAAAAGGGGCCAGGGGGCAATACAGGAAATGAGACTGGACCTCAGAAAAGGGAAACAAGTTCTGAAAAAACAAAACAAAACAAAAAGCAAAACAAAAATAATGGAAGTAGTATGTACTAAGTTGAATAAAAACGTGGATGCCTCAAGAATAAAATGTATCAGAAGGATGACAGAATACTCAGTCATGGCCATAGGAGGAGAATCTCCTGCTTAAGATTCAGGGAAACATTTTACTTACAGGAGTATGGGAGAGGAGTTACTTACAGGAGCAGAAATGACTCATAACCACATCACCAAAGCCCACCCCACCATGGTTAGAAACAGGAGCACAAAGCTAGAAACCTAGAGCACACTGCACAGCCCGCAGGCCCCTGAGCAGGGTGGAGCGTGTCCTTTCCGAATGACTCAGTGGGTCTAAACCTCTTCCAGGCGGCTTGTCTCTGCTTCCTGCAGGCAGTTGGTTTGGTGTCAGTCTTTAGGGAAACATTTTTAGTAAAATCATAGCAGGCGGTTCCATAAACCTAAGGAAAGAAATGTGCATGGGTACAGTATATTTTGATTGCTAGCACCAGACAGACAGATGCAAAAAGAACCTCCTCCCAATGTCACGTTATAGTCAAAACACTACATATCCAGAACAATAAAGTTCATTAAAAGCTGGAAGAGATAAATACAACAGATTTCTCTCTCTTGTTTTTTTTTTTTGGGGGGGGCGGGGGGTTTCGAGACAGCGTTTCTCTGTGTAGCCCTGGCTGTCCTGGAACTCACTCTGTAGACCAGGCTGGCCTCGAACTCAGAAATCCGCCTGCCTCTGCCTCCCAGAGTGCTGGGATTACAGGCGTGTGCCACCACCGCCCAGCAACAGATTTCTCAACAGGAACTGTGGAGGACATGGAATGATTTATTTCAAGACAGCAGCTGCCAATTCAACCTACTATATTGCACAAAACTGTTTGTCAGTATGGAAAGAAAAAAACTTCACAATAAAAGCATTCTAAAGCAATTAAGCTCTATAGAAGATACTTGTAGAATACTTTGGACTTAAGAGAATGATAAGCACTGAAAAGAATCAACAGTAATTAAATAGGACAGCAAGCAGTGTTGTGAGACCATGAAAGGCAGTCTGCGGCCTGGTTGAGCAAGGCTTACTCTAGAGACCCAGTAGAATATTCTAAAAGGGACAGAACCGTGAGCCACGCGCCCAGACACTTAGGTTCCTGACACCAACTCTATACTCCTGACTCCTGAACAGTGGCCATCAGTCTCGTAGGGCCATGCCCCAGGCCCCTAGTGTTCGGACTGGACTCCACCCCCACAGTTACCTGGCAACAGCAAGGTTGCCAGTCCACTATAAAAGGGGCTGCCTGGCCCCTCCTTGCTCTCTCGCCTCTCTCTCTTGCTCATGCTTTCTCTTTTCTCCCTCCCCCCCCCAAACCCCGTTCCCCCTCTCTCTCCATTCTTTTCCCCTCTTCCTATGTGGTCATGGCCAGCTCGCACCCCTCTATCTCTTCTTTGTCTCTTTACTTTTTTATCTCTTCTTCCCCCCTACTTTTCTATAATAAAGCTTTAAAAATATGGGCTATCTCTTCTTATCAAAACCCACCTTCCTAGAACAATAGAACAGACAGCTGGACCAGACCAAGGGCTCTCTCCAGCTGAGCTTCCTCTATAGGTACATCCGGCCTCTGCCCCCACAGAATCAAGACTGGATCAAGGACTCCATCCCCCCTAGCCAGGTAGCCTCCCCCTACAGGTACACACTGCCCCTGCCCCAGCCTCCCCCACCAGGCCTACACAGTATTAAGTCAACAAAATTGCAGGAATTAATGCACATCTTTCAATAATTGAATATTAATGGTCTCAATTGCATAATCAAAAATCACATGATACCATATTTCTTTTAAAGCATTATCTATTTCCATTTGTCAGAAAAGTCCATCTCCTAAAATGATACAGGCCAGTACCAGTGCCCCTGGTGACCTCAGAATTTAAAGGTAAACCCCTATTACTGGACAGCATGCACTTTGGATATACCATTCAAAGGATTGGAACTGGATCTGACTTGGAAGCCTCCTCCTTCCCGAGGACTAGCTTTCATAATAATGGGAAGTGCTATGCAAGCTGCCAAAGGAGAGAAGCAGCCATCTAGACCATAAGGACATATCTTAAAAATCTATGTCCGCCAGGCGGTGGTGGCGCACACCTTTAATCCCAGCACTTGGGAGGCAGAGGCAGGCAGATTTCTGAGTTCGAGGCCAGCCTGGTCTACAGAGTGAGTTCCAGGACAGCCAGGGCTACACAGAGAAACCCTGCCTTGAAAAAAAAAAAAAAAAAAGACTATGTCCCAATAAACTAGAAAACCCAAAAGTGGATGAATTTTACAGATGCATATCACCTAGCAAAATTAAAACAAAATGAGACAAAGCAGATCCATAACAGGGAACAAAATTAAATCTTTAATAATAATAATAATAAAATGTTCAGACTACAAAATTCCATGTCTAGATGGATTTATTACTGAATTCTACAACCTTTAAACAGCAAGCACTTTTCAAACTAGCCAATAAAACAAACAAGGAAGAAATGCTACCAGATTCTTTTTACAAAAACCATTATTATTCTGTTACCAAAATCAGATAGATACAACAACAAAAAACAAAATTAGGGATATTCTCTGATGAATATAAATATCTGAAAACTGAATTCAAGAACATTAAAAAGGTCATTAGCCAAGATGGGTGTGGTGATGTACCCCTTTAATTCCAGCACTCGGGAGGCAGAGGCAGGCAGATCTGAGTTAGAGGCCAGCCTGGTCTACAGAGTGAGTTCTAGGACAGTCAGGGCTACACAGAGAAACTCTTGTCTGGGGGTGGGAGTTGTACAAGTGAGAAGACCTGAGTTTGCACCACATAAAAAGGTAGACTGGCTGCCCATGTATCCCTAGTGCTCTGCAGTGGGGTGGAGATCAGTGGGGCTTGTAAAATTGTGGCTGTGTGACTCATATCTGTGTCATGAGTTGTATGACTTAGTCTTTGCAGTTGTAACTGGTATACCAGCCATTGCAAAATGAGTAAGCAGAATCCTTATACTCCTTAAACCCATACTGTCTGGGAAGCTAAAGGACTAACATTCCAGAAGATATGCTTTCCTCAAGCCCTCTCCAACTAGCCTACCTGATAGAAAATCAATGCAGCCAGTCAGTGATTTCTGAGGTTCTCCTTCCCTCTGGTTGGGTGGTCAGCCCTGAGTCTGGTGTGCCTGGTGGTGGTGCTTTTCTTCTTCAGCCTCCTGCACTTCCCTCACAGCGTGTCTGTGTGGAGGGGTTTTGTGTAAACCATGGCTCATGAGGCTGGCATTCTTTAGAGCTAACGGTGGTGCGATATACTGAATTGCTTATAGTATTTTGCAGGCAGATTCCTACAAGATGAAGTACAAATATACTTTTATAGCGTAGAACATAAGAGCCTCATTTGTTTCCTGTTTTCTATTATGACTGAGATTTAGGGCTGGATAGATGGCTTGGAGGTTTAAGAACATTTGCTCTTCTAGAGGACCCGAATTCAGATCCTTACCCTCATACCTCATAGCTTCCAGTCATCTGTCAGTCCAGTCCCAGGGCATTTGACACCATCTTCTGGACTCCATGAGCATCTGCATAACATGTACCTTCATAGACAGGAACGTACACATAAATACAAATAAATCAATTCCGAATTCATTCTAAGATATAGAAACAGTGAAGATGTTCGTTAGGGATTATTGTATTTTAAAGTTAGATTTAATGTAGATCCTGGTAGTGTTTTGTTTCTTTGATTTTTGTTTTTGTTTTTTGAGGTGGTTTCATTCTGTAGCTCATGCTGGCATGGAACTCACTATGTGACCCCCTAGCTAGCCTAGAACTCTAAATGATCCTCCTGTCTCAGACCCCCAGTGCTGAGATTACAGATGAGAGATACCAAACCCAATTACAAGTCTTGAATAAAGTTTTTTTCCCCCTCACTCCACAAATTTGTTTAGACTACACCTGTACACTTACTATAATATATCTTTGAGTTGTGGGAAGTGGGGCCCATTGTTGCCCAGACTGATTTGATAAGGTGACCCGGACAGATTTGCACTTATCAGCAAAGGGGACCTTAGGGCGCAGGTAGACTGTGATAAGAATGAGGGTGGGTTGGGCATGATTGTGACTTTGTAACCAGAGTTTTAGGGCAAAGGCCCAGTTCCAGCAATCTTAGGAAGGCAACCTCAGTTACCTGTTCCACCATACCAAGTCATGAAGATTGGCGGAAAAACAGAGAAAAATTTCAGTCAGCATTAGGAAGGGAAGCAGAAAGGCCCCATGGGCCAAGTTCATCTGTGAGGTACTGGCATGAGCTTTAGTGAAATAGATTAAACATTAGAACACTGCATAATTAAGCAGTTCTGGTGGATGAGTGGTCTAGTTAACTGTCATTTCTTTTCTGGTTCTACAAGGTGCTGAAGAAGGTTAGAGAATCTGTCTGGTTTGAGATGGTTTCTTCAGCTCCAGGGCATGTAGCCACATCCATCACAGATATAATTGCTATATTGAGAGAGTAGTCTGCTCTGTGTGGCCCTGCCATTCCTAGGATCCAAGGTAGTACAAAGCTTTATGATGCTTGACTTATCTTTATATCTTCAGCCTTAAAGGGGATGAGATGGGTTAGGGAGATATCAATTCTTGACTGGCTATCATGGCTTACAAGGTCAAGCTGGAGTCTGACCAGAGTAAAGGAGACGGGCACAAATGGAGGCAGGCTTCCTCCGCTTTTTATCTGGTGAGCTTAGGTAAGAAATCGATTTCTTTTGGCAAAAGCAGCTTCTAAGTGTCTATTATATCTCCAGCACAGACTAATTTGCAGGCTGGCTCCAAGGCCTGGGTACCACCTTAGGTAACTACTCTTTCTAAAAAGCAGAAACAGTTTCATAAAAGTGGTATATGTTAAGCCTGTAATTAACTAATAGGGGAATTTGATTTGTATCTTCCCTCTAGTTCAGTTTATTCTTTGCTGTTTCAGAGTCTGTAAATACATACATACCTTACTTAAACCTCAGGCTTGAGTTGAATGCCTGTTGTCCTTATGTAGAGTTTTAGAAAACAATCAAATATTCATTCATTCCTTCAGTTTTTTCTCATTCAGAGACGTTTAAAGGGAATGGTGCCTTGACCATCAGAGCTTCAGGCCATTGCCTATAATGCAATATTGGTTTGTTTGTTTGTTTTTGTTTTGTTTTGTTTGAGGATTGGTGGTGCTTAGAAGGCTATCAGCATAGTTCTTTTTTGGAATGCAGTATAGACTGGCCTAATGAAGGGAGTCTTTCTTAGACTCTGGAGATGGAATCACTCATGTACTATATGAGTAGTCTTGTTTGAGGAGTGTAAATAGTGATATGTTGATACAGTCACAAAGGTGAGGCAGGATAGAAAGCTAGGGAAGGAAGATTTTGAGGATATGGGAAAAGAAAAGAAATCTGATCGGAGCCTCTTACCAGCCAAGAATTAAGAATTCTAGTGTGATAAAGTCAGGACAGACTCTGGTGCCTTTAATCAGTACTCTGATGGCAGGCGCTGTCGGCCTGGTCTACAACGGTGAGTTCCAGGCTGCTAGATGGTGAGTTCCAGGCTGTTAGAGCTACATAGTAGACCATCTTTCGGAGAAAAAACATTCTAGTATAATTAAAAATGTTTGCTGTGAAGATTACCAACTCCTTTTAAATACTCCCTTTAAGAAGATTTTTTTTTGTGCCGGACAGTGGTGGCGCATGCCTGTAATCCCAGCACTTGGGAGGCAGAGGCAGGCGGATTTCTGAGTTCAAGGCCAGCCTGGTCTACAGAGTGAGTTCCAGGACAGCAGGACTACACAGAGAAACCCTGTCTCAAAAAAACCAAAACCCAAACAAACCAAAACAAAAGAAGAAAAAGAAGAAGGAGAAGAATTTTTTGTTATTTATTTTATGTATATGGGTGTTTTACCTGCATGTTTATCTGTACTATGTGCATGCCTGGCATCCAAGGAGGCCAGAAGAGGAATTCTCTGGGACTAGAGTTTCAGAAAGTTGTGAGCTACCATGTGGATACTAGGAATTGAACAAGGGTCCTCTGAAAGAGCTTTCAGTGGTCTTAACTGCTGAACCATCTCTCCAGCCCAAGATAACATCCCCTTTAAATAGAGGTATTTCATGCTAAAATAGCAGTGAAACCTGGTTAAGGCCTAAGATATATTATTTTCAAGTATAGCCTTATTCTTTATATACACAGAGAATATAGAAAAATACTAAAAAAAAAAAATGCGTTAACTTCCCCTGTAACCCTTTCTTTTTTTCTTTTTCTTTTTCTTTTCTTTTTTTTTTTTTTTTTTTTTTTTTTTTTTTTTTTTTTTTGAGACAGGGTTTTTCTGTGTAGTCCTGGCTATCCTGGAATGAACTCTCTCACTCTGTAGACCAGGCTGGCCTCGAACTCAGAAATCCGCCTGCCTCTGCCTCCCAAGTGCTGGGATTACAGTCGTGCGCCACCACTGCCCGGCTCCCTGTAACCCTTTCGACCTAGGTTTTACCCTATTTGCTATAATCCTGTGTCCCTCAGGAACCACCTTTTGGTTTCATTTAAGTTCCTTAGCGGAGATTTGAGGTGTAAGGTCAGAATCCACCAAAAGAAATATGCATGGCTACTTGGTGATGCTTGAGATGGCCATACCGTTCTCTTGGGTATCTTCCTTCCTTGCTTTCTAAGTTGCTTTAGTCGTGGTGTTTTATCACAGCGAAAGTAACTAAGTCATGCTCTATATTAGTCACTTAACTGAAATCCTGGAAGTTTGAGGTTTGGGCTGGAAGGCTTCTGCTGTGCTTTTTAAAGCTTAGTATTGTACATGGAGGTACACAAGTGCTTCTGTTGTCTCTGGCACTCTACTATCTACTGTCCCTTTTCCTGATTGTAAACAGAAAACAATTTCTCGTAACATAAACTAAGAAAAGAACTTCGTAAAAAGCTGTAGGTTAGGACAAAAGACAGACCAGCAATCTTAGTTGGCCTCGTCGGGTTGTCTTTCTTGAGTCAGCTCCGGCCGTGCTTCCTGCTTCTTACTTTACTTAAGATTCCCATATTGGGAGCCAAGAAGGCTTCTAACCTTATTTGGAAATGTGCTCATCCTTGGTCTCTGATGTCAGGGCTTTCCCCCTCCTGTTTATTCAACTTTCTCCCATATATTTGTTTCCCAGTGTTAGAGATTGAACCTGGGGGCCCTGGGCCTCGCAGGGCTACATCCTCTGGGCGATATCCTCTGGGCTATATTCTCTGGGCTATATCCTCAGCTCTCAGGGTTCCATATTTACTCTTACCTACAGAGAAATAGGGAAATAGATTACAGAGAATAATAACTGTCCACTACAAGGAGTTTACCTAATTTGAAACTGATCCTTTTTTTTTTTTTTTTTTTTTTTCGAGATAGGGTTTTTCTCTGTGTAGTCCTGGCTGTCCTGGAACTCACTCTGTAGACCAGGCTGCCCTCAAACTCAGAAATCCACCTGCCTCTGCCTCCCAAGTGCTGGGATTACAGGCGTGCGCCACCACGCCTGGCTTTGAAACTGATCCTTAAACAAGCAAGCTAGGGTCTTAGAGTGTCATTTAGTGGTAAGATGTGTGTTTAACTTACATAAGGCCTTAGGTTCAATCCCAAGCATATCTCTCTCTCTCTCTCTCTCTCTCTCTCTCTCTCTCACACACACACACACACACACACACACACACACACACACATCATTAGGTAAAGAAGCTACTACTCACTGGGGTGTACCCCATCTATCATACAGGATTTTTTTAAAGTTACTATTATTGTGTATGTGCATGCTGTGTTTCTGGATGTACATAGCATGGTTCATGCACAGAGGTCAGAGGACAGCTTTGTGGAGCTGGTTCTCTGTTTTTTTCCCACTTCTAGATACCAGGGATCAAATTCGGGTTGCCAGCTTTGTGCCGCAAGTGCCTTTACCCACTAAGCCCTCTCATTGGACCTTAGGTAGCTTTTAAAGAGTGTTAGAGAAAAAAAACAAAGAAGACAGGCATTGTGGTGCTTTTCTGTAATCCTATCACAGAAAAAACTGAAGCAGGAATATCCTGAGTTCAAAGCCAGTCTGGGCTTTTATTTATTTATTTATTTATTTATTTATTTATTTATTTTTACGCTCCATATTTTATTCTGGGCATTTATTTATTTATTTATTTATTTATACGCTCCATATTTTATTCCCCACCCACTCCCGTCCACTCTCCCCGTTCCACATTTTATAACTCCTCCCCACCCCCTGTCTCCACGTGATGTCCCCACCCCCAACCCCACCTGACCTCTAAACTCCCTGGTGCCTCCAGTCTCTTGAGGGTTAGTTGAATCATCTCTGAATCAGCACAGACTCGGCAGTCCTCTACTATATGTGTGTTGGGGGCCTCATATCAACTGGTGTATGCTCCCTGTTTGGTGGTCCAGTGTTTGAGAGATCTCGGTGGTCCAGATTAGTTGAGACTGCTAGTCCTCCTACAGGGTTGCCCTTCTCCTCAGCTACTTTCAGCCTTCCCTAATTCAACAATAGGGGTCAGCTGCTTCTGTCCATTGGTTGAGTGCAAACATCTGCATCTGACTTTTTCAGCTGCTTAATGGGTCTTCCAGAGTTTGGTCATGCTAAGTCTCTTTGTTATCGCTCCATAACCTCAGTAATAGTGTCAGGCCTTGGGACCTCCCCTTGAGCTGGATTCCACTGCGGGCCTGTCGATGGACCTTCTTTTCCTCAGGCTCCTCTCCATTTCAATCCCTGTAATTCTTTCAGACAGGAGCAATTATGGGGCAGAGTTGTGAATGTGGGATGGCCCCCCTCTCCCTCATATGATGCCCTGTCTTCCTGCTGGAGCATCCTGGGCTTTTTGAAGAGGTCGAAGGTATCTTGGATTACATAGAGACGCCATGTCTTGGGAATGGGACGCAGACAGCCACAGTGGTGGGAAAATGGAAGAAGAGAATTTTTCAGTCAAATTGAGCTATAGTAGAACTTCATGAGGGACAGCGGGAAGTGTCCATGTGAGGTTTAAAAAATATAGTCTGAAAGAAACAGAATAGTAAGGCTATTCAAGTTTATATGATAAAAATTAGAAGAAACCTCGGTGGCTAGGTAAGGTGGTATATAACTGCAGTCCAGGCACCTGGGAGAATAAGGAAGGAGGTTTCTAAACTGGAGGCCAGTTAGGCTACACATCGAGTTCCGACCGACAGATGCAGGGCAGGTCCTCATACTACAGGATCCCCCAGGCTACCTCACTATGGGGAGATAGCACATTAATGCAGTGCTGATTACATTTACTCCATTACATTTAACTGTAAATACCAAAAACCATTTCTTCGTGCTTATGAGCTATAGAGGTAAGTTGAGGTAGGATGAGGATTCTTCATATGACCCTTGTGTCATGGTCATATCTAATAAATGAACTAACGTAGATCTAGACAGATCTTGGCATCAGAAATCACTGCTGGGATCTGTAAGCTGTAAGGGAGAGATCCATAAAGAATTAGAATTTACATGTGTGAGCCCATCCTCATGAGAGAACATGCTGTACCTTCTAGAGACCTCCTCGTCCTAGAACAATCTGTAAGCTCCATTCAGGGCACGCACATCCTTCTGGATGACAGAATTATACTCTCTAGGACTCTTCTCTATTTGAGTATTTTAACTTTTAGTTTTCTTCTCCTACCCGACCCCCAACCCTACTTGTTTTTTTTTTTTTTTTTTTTTTTTTTTTTTTTTTGAGACTGGTTTCTCTGTGTGGCCCTGGCTGTCATGTAATACACTCTATAAACTAAACTGGCCTCAAACTCAATCTGCCTGCCTCTACCTCCCTGAATGCTGGGGTTAAAGGTGGGCACCACACCCCCACTCCCAGCTTGGTGTTCTTAAATAGTTGTTGCTGTTTGGTTGCTGCAAGTGGCTTTGGCCACTGCTGTGTAAAGTTACAGAGCCAGCTGAGGACTGGCTCACACTTGGCAGGATCTAAAGGAGCCGTGATAATGGAGCCTTTGTAGAAGCACTATCTGGGCTAAAATCTTTCTGAGGCAAGGCTCAGGATCATGGAATCTTAAGTGGAGATTTTAGAAAAGTGGCCCTGTTGTCTTCTGTTAGAAATGATGACGGCAGGCATTGAAGGCACAGTTTGGGGATATTCTTGCTGTTTAGGAAGAATTCTTTACTGTGTAAACTATCCTGATACTTTCATAAACTGCTAGGAAACAGATTTCAAGTGCAGAGTAGCTTCTGTAGATCCAAGCCAACTTTCCCAGTCTTTGGGGACCTGCTCTGTATACACACTACGGCTACTGCTGTGAATTCTGATACACTTCATCATATGAGGAAGAGCCGTGGGACAGTTGAGTCACAATTGAATGTGTACAATTTGTTAGAATTATAGCAATCTCTGGACTATATGCAAACCTAAGATTGCACAGCCTCCAGTTAGAGAATCTTGAACACTGGGAAACATTTGAATATCTTTCATTAGATTTTTCTCCTACACCATGTTATTTAATCTCCACAGCTTTTGCAGAAAAACCAAGCTATTTTCCTCTTTCTTCCCCCCTTCCCCTCCCCCCAAAAAGCACCAATTGAAACCAGAAAATCCTTATCTTCTCACAAATTGGCCAGTGGCTGGTAAGGTGAAAGGGAGACCTGGATTCTGAAATTTCAAATCTCTTGTGTTTCTGTGGTATTAAACTGCCTCTGAGGAATCTGTTTAATAATGAGGAGCAAGATATTTAAACTGGTTATTCTGGTGGGGCATAGTGGTTCACTTTTTAATCCCAGCAGTTAGGAGGCAGAGGCAGACAAATCTCTGTGAGTTAGAGGCCAGCCTGGTTTACAGAGTGAGTTCCAGGACAGCCAGAGCTATTGAGACACTGTTTTGAAAGTAAAATTAAAACCTTGCTATTCTGAAACTAAGCAAACTGCCAGACGTTTTACCTGTTAAGCTACTGAGGTGCAGAAGGGTGGAGAAGGTAGGGGCTGGTGCCACTCTTGCTTAGTACTGTTCAAGGCCAGCCTTTCTCTTGTGTGTCTTTATGCTACTTGTAGAGACTTTCTTGCCATTAGAGATAAAGCACAGTGCTATTACCTTCTGTTATTTTGTTAGATGTTCTTCAGATATTCTGTACCCTGTTTTATGAGTCAGGGTCTCTCATTAGCCTATGACTTGCAGGACAGTGAACCTCAGGGCTCTGCCTACTGCAATTATGTGCCACCATATTGGGTCTTTTTTATGTGGATTCTGGGCATCAGACTTAGGTTCTCATGTTTACACAGTCAACATTTTACTGACTGAACCATTTCCCATGTCTTCATTACTTTTCTGTTGCTGTGAAGAGATACCATGACCAAGGCAACTTATTTAAAAAGCACTTAATTGGGGGCTTGTTTCCAGTTTTGGAGGATGAGTTCATTAAGTAGAATGGCGTGGCGGCAGGCAGGCAGGCAGGTAGGCAGGCATGCAGCTGGAGCATTAGCTAAGAGCTTATATATGACCCACAAGCAGTAGGCAGAGAGGGAGGGAGGGAGGAGAGAGAGAGAGAGAGAGAGAGAGAGAGAGAGAGAGAGAGAGAGAGAGAGACTGAGACTAGGCCTAACATGGGCTCTTGAAACCTCTAAGCCTACCCCAATACTATACCTTCTCTCACAAGGCCACACCTACTAGTCCTTCCTAAACAGTCCACCAACTAGGAGCCAAAGAGTCAAACATATGAGCCTATTAGGGCCATTCACATTCAAACCACCACATGCGAACTACAGAATTTTCTTTTGATTTGTTGCTTAATCTGAATTTAATTGTCCAAAATAGGCAATTACTTATATTCCAGAGTTTAAAAAGTAATCTTTTTGAATTGCCTCATAACCAATGTTTTAATAACTTTCCAAAATTATTGCTTTTATTTTAGATTATAGCATTAGTTTTGAATTATGTTAGGAATTTTCATAAGTGTGAAAAGAGCATAATAATAATTAACTTTTTAAAAAAGGGGTAGTGGTGACACATGCCTTTAATCTCAGCAGTGGGGAGGCAGAGGCAATCGGATCTCTGAGTTCAAGGACAGTGCTCTACAGAGTGAGTTCCAAAGCAGCCAGAGCTACACAAAAAAATCCTGTCTCAGGGAATACACACACACACACACACACACACACACACACACACACACGGGGAAAAAAACCAAAGAATTAACTTTTATGTAATATTCTTTTTTTTTTTTTTTTTTTTTTTTTTTTTTTTTGGTTTTTTCGAGACAGGGTTTCTCTGTTTAGTCCTGGCTGTCCTGGAACTCACCCTGTAGACCAGGCTGGCCTCGAACTCAGAAATCCGCCTGCCTCTGCCTCCCAAGTGCAGGGATTACAGGCGTGCGCCACCACGCCCGGCTTGTATGTAATATTCTTACATTCAAAAATTTGTTTCATGTTTTAAAACATTCTTTTACTTTCTATCACCTGCTACTTTTATAAGATTAGGCATATCCCTTGATTGTTATGGGATATGGAGTCTTTTTTTTAATTGAAAATCATTTTTTGTATACTGTATTTTTTTTTATTTTGGAAAGCTTTATTTTATTTTATTTTATTTTTTTTTGGGGGGGAGGAAAAGATTTATTCAGCTTACACATTCACATCGCTGTTCATCACTAAAGGAAGTCACGACAGGAACTCAAGCAGGTCAGGAAGCAGGAGCTGATGCAGAGGCCATGGAGGGGTGTTTCTTACTGACTTGCTTCCCATGGCTTGCTTGCTCAGGTTACTTGCTCTTTTATTTTTATTATTATTAGATATATTCTTTTTTTTAAATTTTTATTTTCTATATTCTATGTTTACATTCCAAAGGCATTCCCCTTTCCCAGTTCCCACCCACCATACTTCCATAGTTCCTCTCCCCCCCAACTATTCCCCAATCATTCCCCCTCCCTGTATACTGTATTCTGATCACAGTTTCCCCTCCCCCAGTTCTACCCAGACCTGCCCTCCTCTTCACTCGCCCAACTCCAAACCTTTCTCTCTTTAGAGGACAAGTGAAAATAAAGGAAAAAATCACAAGAAACACATATAAAAATACATAAACAAAACCCATAAAAACACAAAATCAGAAACCCTAACCTTCAAGTAAAAGACCAGTAAAACAATTGTTCAAACAAAGCAATATGAGACAGAAAGTCTACAAAAATATAACTGAGTTCGTTTTGTGTTGGCCATCTACTGCTAGATGTGGTTAATGTACCCAGTATGGAGTCTCTTTCTTCAATATGCATTTGTAGGAAGTTTGTGGGTATCTGCCTTTGTATGGGAGTATGTGCCCTTTTATAATATTTTCATTGAATGGATCAATACTTAAACATATGTGCATACAGTTTTAAAGTGGTTTGATTGATGGTTATAAACACTTCACAAATATTTATTCCAGGGGCTTAGTCACTTCCCCATCACCATGGAACACCAGTCAGAGACCTTTCCATTCTTCATTACTTAACTGAGAAACAGTTGGCAGGGAAGACCGCCTTGATGCCCTTCCTGTGAAGTTGTTAATTCTCTATTTTCATGATCAGACGCCATGGCTGTCCCATATGTATTTGCTTAATGAACACTGAGGTTGTTATTCTTTCTCACCTGGACTGTTGAATCAGCTCCTAATTCTCTGTCTCTGCTCTCTCCCCTGTTTCTCTTACACAGCAGCTGGAGTATCTTGTTATAACTCCTATGTCATAACCCTTCATTCTTGTCCCATATCATCCTGCCGGTCTTTGTTTTCTGAGATAGAGCCACAGTCTTTGCAGTAACTGGCTGTGCTCCGCTAAAAGTAGATGATTGGTAGGGTTTGAGTCATCTAGACTGGTATCTGGAGAGCTAGGGAGAAGCCTGTGTTGTAGTTCAGACTTACAGATTCTGTGACTTCACACTTTCATTCACTGTCAGGCCACACCTCTTCTCAGACAGTGCTTGCCCTTAGCCCAGTACATGATTGAACACACAGTCATGGAAACAACATTCAGAAGTTTTGAAACAAGAGTGTAATGTAGGCATATTAGGGCTGAAGCTGGAATTGGATTTGCCAAAACGATAAGAAATGATAACACGATTAAAAAAATAAGGCTGTGGTGACAGTGCAGCTTGAAGGAATTTATTCAATGGGGGAGGGGTATGGAGTATGGGGAGGAAAAGGACACAAGTCATTTAAATCATCCTGGGAAACCATTACCTACAAATCTCTATTCCAGGGACCCCAGTTCTTTAAGAGAAGCTCGGGAGTTTAAGGAAGTATGTATGAGCACTGGGCATGGTCTCTGAGTGGAAACCAGAGTGCCTCTGTATCTGTCACCTTCTGTTACAGATCTGTTATCTGTAGAACGCTTGACTCTACTGTGAGTTCTATTAAAAAGCCAAACTTCCTTGTTTCTACAGGAAACCAATAAACAAAGGCCCAGTTTCTTCATATCCCACTAACAGGTCTTACTTACTTGTGTGTTGTTTGTTTGCTTTGGTAGTAGTCACCATAATCAGTATTTGGGTTTGGACAAGAAATATTTCCCCCAAAAGCCTGTTGTTGAAAGAGTGGTTCCGCCAGGCAGTGGTGGCACACGCCTGTAATCCCAGCGCTTAGGAGGGAGAGGCAGCCGGATTTCTGAGTTCGAGGCCAGCCTGATCTACAGAGTGAGTTCCAGGACAGCCAGGGCTACACAGAGAAACCCTGACTCAAAAAACCAAAAAAACCCAAAAACCAACCAACCAACCAACCAAACAAACAAAAAACCCAGAGTGATTCCTATTACAGTGTTTCCAGCTGGTGCTTTGGGGACATGATTAGATTTGTGGAGTGCTAGTTTAATATGCTTCTCTCTAGTTATGAAACACTGACCAAAACAGAAAGGATTTATTTGGCTTATGAATTATATGGTGCATTAAGCCGCCCCCGCAGCCCCCAAGGCAGGAACTGAAGCAGAATCCGTGGAGGAATACTGCTTCCTGGATTACTCTCTGTGGATTGAGAGACGCTTACTCTCAACCTTTGGCTTTTGATAAATCATTAAAATGTACTGAATGAGACTTCAGGATTTGTGTTTGGGGGGGAGCAGGAATTTAATCCTTTAAATTGTTACTGAACAAGAGCTACTAGGCGTCAGATTTTATTCATACCTTCAAAGGTAGTGGTGGAGTAGAACATTTAACATAATACTTTTGTTTTTTGAGAATTTCATACAGTGTACATTGATCATATTCATTCCTTTACTATTTCTCCCAGACACACTCCCATCTCTGCACCACCACTTTCTGCCCTTTTCTTTATTGGTTGTATATGTGTGTGTATACATACATACATATATTATAATCTGCTGAGAGCATTAGTGTTGCTCATGTATGGTTTTAGGTTTGACTGCTTGGATAGCCAATTAGGGGATTCATCCCTTAGCATGACCAATTCTCCCCCTCTCGGTAATCATTAATTACCTGTAGTTTTTCATCCAGGAATGGAGCCTTGTGAGGTTTTCCTCATCTATATTAATTAGCATATCAGTTGGTGTCATCACTCAGGTCTTGTTTAAGCTATCATATTGATATTTCATGGGTACACTTTCCCTTTCCAGAAGACAGTCTTGCTTGTTTTAGTTTAAAGAATAGAAAAACAAGCTGGAAAAATGACCCAGCCAGCGATTTAGAGCGCTTGTCACCCTTGTAGTTCTCAGGACCCACATAGTGGCTTATAACTGTTGTAGGAAAATTTAATCCCAATTCTGAGTTTCTACCCCAACTTGATCATTCAGTTCTTGGATAAAAGATACACAACTTAATCAGCATTAGAGCTACAAAGATATCTGTCCCTTAGCTAGTATGTCCATTTCCCAGCCAGTAGTCTCATTATATAATTTGCCATGTTTCGTCTGGGTGGCTCTTAATCCAGTGAGCCAACCCACATGGCCATGTTTTCATGACTCACTCAACCCATGGTGGCTCCCTCCTCTCCCACCTTCTTCTCTCCTGGTGTGGAAGGACCCTAAACACTGCTTATATATTTTTTGCTCAGCTATTGATTGTCGGCATCTTCACCAATCAGAAATAACTTGGGGGGCAAAGTCACATGGCGTCACTTAGGTCTATTTGTGGACTCTCTCATCTTTGGGGCAACCAGGTCTTGGGGCCTGCACTTAGTATTACAATACATAGCAAGAGACCAAATTGCAACAGATGATGCCTTAGTCAGGGTTTCTATTCCTGCACAAACATCATGACCAAGAAGCAAGTTGGGGAGGAAAGGGTTTATTCAGCTTACACCTTCCATATTGCTGTTGATCACCAAAGGAAGTCAGGACTGGACCTCAAACAGGTCAGGAAGCAGGAGCTGATTCAGAGGCCATGGAAGGATGTTTCTTACTGGCTTGCTTCCCCTGGCAGCCTGCTCTCTTATAGAACCCAATACCAGCCCAGGGGTGGTACCACACACAAGGGGCCCCACCTTGATCACTAATTGAGAAAATGCCCCACAGCTGGATCTCATGGAGGCACTTCCCCAACTGAAGCGCCTTTCTCTGTGATAACTCCAGCTTGTGTCCAAGTTGACACACAAAACCAGCCAGTACAATTCACCCCTTGTCAACTTGACACACAAACACATCACTATTAAGCCTCAACCCTTACTTTCTTATTCATTCCCAAGATCTAAATTACTAAAAGTCCCACAGTCTTTACATAGTAAAAGTTCAATCCCTTTAAAATGTTTAATTCTTTTAAAATTCAAAGTCTTGCCGACCGAGCATGATGGCTCACTCCTGTAATCCCAGCACTTGGGAGGCAGAGGCAGGTGGATTTCTGAGTTCAAGGCCAGCCTGGTCTACAGAGTGAGTTCCAGGACAGCCAGGGCTACACAGAGAAACCCTGTCTTGGAAAAAAAAAATTCAAAGTCTTTTAAAAATTCAGTCTCTTAACTGTGGGCTCCACTAAAATACTTTCTTTCTTCAAGAGGGAAAAATATCAGGGGAGTCATAATCAAAAGCAAAAATCAAACTCCAACCGTCCAATGTCTGGGATCCAACACACGATCTTCTGGGCTCCTCCAAGGGCTTGGGTCACTTCTCCAGCTCTGTTCTCTGTAGCACACACCTTGTCTTCTAGGTTCCAGCTGTCTGTATTCCACTGCTGCTGCTGTTCTTGGTGGTCATCTCATGGTACTGGCATCTCCAAAACAGTGCTGTCTTCCGATGTAACTAGGCATCACCAAAAGCTTCTAACACCCACTTCTGACCTTCATAGGCACCAGGCACACATGTGGTACCCATTATTCAGGCCAAACATTCATACACATAAAATAATGAAATCTTAAAAAAAGAAAGAAAGAAGGAAGGAAGGAAAGAAACAAACAGCAATGTAGAGATATCCTTTTTTCTTTCTTCCTCCTTTTCTTGTTGTTGGGAGGATTGTTTTGGTTTTTTGAGATGGAATTTCAGGTAGCTCTGGAAGACTTAGAGCTACCTATGTATACCAAGCTGGCCTTACAGAGAGCTGCCTGCCACTGCTTCATAGTGCTGGGATTAAAAGCCCTACACCACCAAGCCATGGTTTTCTTTTGCAATGTGCATTTCATTTTAAATTTAAGGTTAGTATCTTGATTTATTATCTCATCACATTTTGTTGTACATTTATGAGATTTTATAGATAATTTAATGTCAAACTGTTATGATTTCCAATGTCTGTTTTAGTTGGACAGATAATACTGACTCAGGTAACTTAGAATTTTGTAACACAAATACGTTATATTTGAATTATTTTAGCATTTTTATAGCAGCAAGATTGAGAGAAAATGATTATTATCCCATTTTATGGATGCTAATGCTGAATATCAAGAATTTAGACTGAACCAACAAGTTATAGCCAGTAAGTGGTACACTGAAAGCTAATTTTACTGTTAGTGAACTGTTTATGACTGGAAGAGACGCAATGCACATGGACTGACTATTAGTCTGCAGTTGTAGTTCTTAATTTTTCACTTATTAAATATACTTTGAACTCTTTTCATCAGTGCATATAATTTACAATGTTAAAAAAAGGCACAAAGTTTAAGTATACAGGTTGGTGATGATTTTTTATGAATTGTGAACACTTAGAGCAATGACTTTGAATATGATTGATGTTAAAATATAGCCAGTACCATGCTTAGAACCTTTTGATTCCAAATTTATCTGTTCTATTATTTTTATGTATGTATATATGTGGTGTCGGGATTGTCTTGTGTATGTAGGGAATACCTTATTCCTTGAGACAAGGTCTTTGTTGCGACCTGTGGTTTGCTCATATGTCTAGACTGACTAACCAGCAAGCCCTGGGGATCCCACCTGGACCTTCCCCCTGCTGGGATGATGACATAAACTATCATGCTGATCATTTTCTGTGGACGCCAAGGATCAGACTCAGGTCCACATGCTTGTACAGCTAGCATTTTCCTAAGTTATCTCCCCAGCTCCCTATTTACTTAAATTTGAGACAGCATGGCCTGAAACTTGATATTTATACCAGGCTAGCTTAGAACTTAATCCTTGCTGCTTCTAAATGCTGGAACTATGTCTGATGGTACATACCAGTATATTTATTTTTAAAATTTTGTTAAACTCTGGTGAATACTAATTTGAATGAAATGGGTTTCTAATTTTGTTTGTTCCTTTGAGAATATTCATGGAGAACCTAGTCTTCTGTTAGGCATGAGTGTAGATACTGGTATTACATATAACATTCACTATGTGCAGTAACAGACTTGGGGCTAGATTACTGAGGAATCAGGCAAATTCCTATGGGAACATGAGTGTCCAGCCTGAGAGACTTTGGGAAACTACACAGGAAGTAACATCTAGACTGAGTTCTGAATGTTATTAGGAATTATTAAGATGGGGCATTTAGGGAGGAAGAGCTGAAGGCAGGAGGCCAAGAGGAAAGAGAAAGCAGGATGTGGCGATCAGCACAGCTGCTTTGGTGCTGCCCTGGAGCCTGGGAATCTGGGAGGGGGAGCCTGGGAGTACGGGAGCAGGGCGGAGGGCGGGTTTTACTGCTCATTAGTTTCCTTGTTACAGATAACAGCAATCTATTGCAAACCACACTAACGAAGAATTTTGGGGAAAATAGTGGGATGGCTCCCAGGATTGCAGAGCTGAATATCAAGTCTTTAAAGAAAAGCAAACAACCAAGGCTACTCCTGGTCTTTCTGAAGTTCTTGTGGAATTTTTCTACAGGGCCTTAGTTAATTTGCTCTGGCTGCAGAGCCTTGTTCTCTACTTAGATATCCAGGGTTGAGGAATAGTTTGAGTAAGTTAAATTAGATACATTGACTAAATCAAGAGCAATCATCTAACCAGAGGATGGGATCAGACTCTGTATCTTTTTTGATTAAGTGGCTGTTGTGTGATCAGGACAACAAGATTTGTTACCTGAAACAATGAATAGAATTGAGGCCCAGCCTAGAAGACAAAGTGGAGGCCCAGAAAGCCATAACGTAGAAGGGGTGATGGCGCTTCCGAAGCCAGAAAGCCTGTAGCATTCATCCAAGCAAGAGCTGGTGTGGTGAGCCAGCAGTAATTCCTTCTGCAGGGCGGGAGAGAAGCACACTGATTCTGAGACTCTTGAAAGGAATGAAGAAGACTTGGACTTTGGAGGTTGGGTAGAAACAGTAAGGCACTGAACTCTGAACTGAGTCCCATGTTTCTAGCTTGGGTTAGAACTATTAAGTAAATAGTGCTGTCTCCCACAAAGAGCCACTAGTTAAGCGAGTACTTTCATTCAGTTTCAAAGTATTGAGTTGGGGTGCATTTATCTTAAAAACATAGGGATTAGAGCTGTTGCTGGAAGTCAGACCGGCCTCAGAGCCATTCCCAATAGGGATCTTGTCAGGTCCCTAAGAAACGCAGGACAAATGACTAGCTAAGGCGCCTATTAGCATAGCACAGTGTGCACTGGCTGCCACCTCACTGTGGACCTGTGGCTCCTCTCTGCTCTTCTGCACTCCCACCCCCTACCTAAACCTCTTTAGCTCAGATGCTTCGTGCCCTCAGCTTCAGGTTAAACAAAACAAAACGAAACCTGCCATTTCAGCCATGTGCTTTCTTGTATCTCTCTTGGTCCCATCTCCTTTTCCTCGCTCACTCTTCCCCAATCTCTCCCCTCTCATGGCCCACTCTATTCTGCTGGCCATGTTCACTCTACCGTTTTCTGTCCTTGCTCTGGATTCTTTAAGATATGCTAGGATTTAGCTTTGGAAGTACAGGAGGGAGGGGGTGTTTAGGGCCAGGACCTGCCACAAAGGTCACACCACACAACAAATTTCATGCAAGAGATTTGTTGGGGTGGGAGTGAAAGGCCATTTGGGGGGAGGCGTTGAGGGGAGGGGGAGTTGGGGGGAAGGAGGAGACCGACAAAGAGTCAAACAAAGAGGCAGTGAGAGAACATGAGAGAGAAAAGCTCAAGAAGAGTCAGGGCAAATCTCTGCCCTTAAAGGAACTTCATAGGAGAACAAAGGACTCCTAAGTGTGGAAATTTCCACCCATGATCGCAGGAAAGCCCCCGAGACCTCAGTGCTCCTTCGGAAGAGAATTCTTTTCTGCAAGGCACCTGGCCTCCTCACCTGTTTCCTGAGCTTGGACTTAAATAAAGCTTATCTCCTCCATCAGTTCTGTCTTCTGCTTTAGAACAAAACTAATTAGGAAGTAGGACCTAAGCACAGATTGGGGACGTTCTTGATTAAAAAGTTAAATTGTAGTTTGAATGTTTTGGCTCTGACTTGTAGTGAGTGCTGTTATCTTGTTAAATGAGTTCATTCAGACCCTAAGTGGTTCCTTCAGGTATTTTGGTCAGTGCTTTTGCCATTAGGTAGCTTAATACCCTTAAAAATCCTCTGGTCTCAGTAGTGGTATTAGACATATGTTCGGGTCACAAAGAAAGAGACCACTGCTACAATTAAAGTGTTTGGACAAGGCAAACTTTACTCTTGATCAAGAGAGTGTGCTGGCCGGGCGGTGGTGGCGCACATCTTTAATCCCAGCACTTGGGAGGCAGAAGCAGGCGGATTTCTGAGTTTGAGTCCAGCCTGGTCTACAGAATGAGTTCCAGGACAGCCAGGGCTACACAGAGAAACCCTGTCTCCAAAAGAAAAAAAAAGAGAGAGAGAGAGACAGAGAGACAGAGAGAGAGAGAGAGAGAGAGAGAGAGAGAGAGAGAGAGAGAGAGAGCTGGGAACACCAAGATAGTAAGTAAAGGTTTTATTGGGAGGGGATGACTAAAACCAGATGTATAAAATGTGTACAAAGTGGGAGAGATAAAAATATTTTAGTTCTTTGTCTTAAACACAGTTTTTGAAAGAAAAAGATTCATATTTGATATTTCTTACAGTGGTACCAGAACTGTTTTTTAAAAAGGCAGGAACTTTTGAGAGTACTATTTGGACACTATAACCATTAAGTAGTCTAGGGCCAGAGGTACTGAATGTCATGCCTAGGGCTTTGGGAATGGTTAAAAACAAAAAGACTGGGAAGAAAAGGAAGTCGTGTAATTATCTGAACAAATTATCTGAGCATAGACACTAATAGCAATCACAAAATACTTTTTTACAGGAAAACTTGCTTCACCCAAAATCCCAAGAAATTATAAATTGACTGAATGAGCTCTGGTGTGTATGTGTGTGTGTGTGTGTGTGTGTGTGTGTGTGTACACGCGCACACGCACGCGCACAAATGTGCCACAGCATGGAATGGGGTCAGAGACAGTTTTGGGAAACTGATTTCTTCTTTTTATGGATTTCGAGGCTCAAACTCAGGTTGTCATGCCATCTCCCCAGTTCCCCCATCCTTGTATTTATCGATAATGCCCCTTCCTTCTTTCCTTCCTTCCTTCCTTCCTTCCTTCCTTCCTTCTTTCCTTCATTTATTTATTTTTGGTTTTTGAGACAGGGTTTCTCTGTGTAGTCCTGGCTGTCCTAGAGCTCACTCTGTAGACCAGGCTGACCTCGAACTCAGAAATCCACCTGCCTCTGCCTCCCAAGTGCTGGGATTAAAGGCATGTGCCACCACCACCCAGCTTCCTTTATTATTTTTATACTGGGGATACAACCCAGGGCCTTGAGTATGCTAAGCACACATTTTACCATTTGGGCACTATTTTATCCTTATTTTTTTTCTTTTCCTTGTTTAGAAAATCAAGTCCTTTAAGGTAATGGTTAGGATATATTGTTAAGCTTTTTGTTTCATTTTTTAATGAAGAATAGTGTTGTGAAAAAGAACTTGTTATGGGAAGTCCACTAAAGAAGACCACTCAGACACAGTCTATAGCCAATTGAAAATCTATTCCAACTGCCGGAGACTACACTCAGGCATTTGGGACCCAAGTGTAGTGCTGAGCATTTAGAGTTCTGGTATCTCACTCAGCAGTTACAGGGTGGCAAAGGGTTTAGGGTTGGGGAAGTTTGCACAAGCAAGCAGTTTAATAGAAGCTAAGATAAGCAGTTAGTTGGAGGGGGGCATTTACATAAGCAGACCATTTACCAGAAACAAAGATAAGTTAGCTGGGCATCTTGACCCCGGACTCCTAGAATAGAGTTAGATAATTTTCTATGGGGCTTCTCATCAAGGAGATCAAATCCTAATTAAACCTAAAATGGCCAAGAATACACAATAGAGGAACCTCTGCACTGTCTTGCCTGGTCACAGATTAACATTTTCTTAGGTGACATAGGGTAGAGGACCAGGAAAAGGGTGCGCAAGATACAGGGACAATTAATTTAATGTTGTTGGATTTTAAGAGTAGATGTCATCTAATCTCAGTGGTAGGATGTTTGCCCAGGAGAGTGAAAGACTCTGGATCGTGTGGTGGTTTGAAGGAAAATGGCTCCCCAGAGGCTCTTGTACTTGAGTACTTGGTCCCCAGTTGGTGCAACTGTTGGGAAGACCTAGGAGGTGGCCTCGGAGGGAGGTATTCATGGGGTTGGACTTTTAGGTTTCAAAAAGTTCAGGCCATTCTGCCTTATACTTGTTGATCGGATGAAAGCTCTCAGCTACTGCTCCAGTGCCGTGCCTGTGAGATTTCTGAGGCAGCATAAAGAGACAGGAGGCTTAAAAAAGACAGGAACCTATTCTTGACAGTGAGGACTATGTTTATTAGTGTACACAATGAGGGGCTGACTCTTCAGCCGGAAGTTGAGGAGGAAAAAATAATGACTGTGACTCTTTATGGGGCAGGGTGGAAGTGGTTGCAGCAAGTAGCCCATGTTTCCCTCCTTCCTGAAGTTGTTTGTCAAGGTGAGACGGGCTCCCAAACACGCTCCTTTCCAGGGTGACCAGGCATGATTATCTGTAACCTCGTAGGACGTCCATTTCATAGATGAGGCATTCTGTCAGCCTGCATGTCCTGCCACGGTGATGATAATGGACTCACAGAACTGGAAGCCCCAAATTAAACGCTTTCTTTATAAGTTGCCTTGATCATGGTCCTTTCACCATACTAGAAAAGTAAGACAGATGCCTATATAAAAGCATTTGGCAGGGCTATTTGGGTGTGAAATTCAGAATGGTCTAACTAGTATTATTAATGTGCAAGAAGTTTGTTTTTGTTTTGTTGTGAAACAGGTTTTCTCTATTATGTAGCTCCAGGTGTCCTGTAATTTGCTTTATAGGCCAGGCGGGCCTCTAAACTCACAGAGATCTGCCTGCCTCTGCCTCCTGAGTGCTGGGGTTAAAGGTTTTCACCAGGAGGACCTGCTCTGTGTGGAAGTACTTAATCCAGAACAAATGTTAATCATCAAAGAGAATGTGCCTGAAGAGAGAGGCAGGGATGCCAGGTTAGGATCTGGCATATGGAAAGGCAGGCAAGGAAGAGGAGGTACAAAATAATGGTCTGGAAGCTAGAGATTGGGGCTTCCAGGAAATCCTCTTCTAAAAATGTCAATTGAGGCCAGGCAGTGTGATCCACACCTTTAATACAAATATTTGGGAGGCAGAAGCAGGAGGATCTCTATAGAATTTTAAGGCCAGTTTGCTGTACATGCTGAGTTCTAGACCAATCAGGCCTACGCAGTGGGACCCTGTCTCAAAATTAAATGTACTTGGGCATGGTGGTGTACACCTACAGTAGATGGGAGACTGGAAGATTCACGTTTGAGGCCAGCCTGGGTTATATAGCAATAACCTATATCAACACATACTTAAAAAGAAAAGTGAGGGGAGAGGAAGGGGAAGAGCCAGGGAAGAAGAGAGAGAGAGTGAGAAGGTGGGCCAGAGAGACTGACTGGCCTAGAGAAAGTCAAAGGTAAGATGAAGACCAAACGCTGTGTTGAATGTGGCCTTTTTGTTTGTTTGCTTTTTCGAGACATGGTTTCTCTGTGTAGCCCTGGCTGTCCTGGAACTCACTCTGTAGACCAGGCTGGCCTCCAACTCAGAGATCCGCCTGCCTCTGCCTCTCAAGTGCTAGGATTAAAGGCGTGTGCCACCACCGCCCAGCCCGAATGTGGCCTTCTTAATTGCTTTTGTTTTTATTTTTTGAGACAAGGTCCCAGTGCACTGCAGACTGTAGGCCTCTTGCCTCATTTTCCCCAGTCCTGGGATTATAAGAATATGCTAACATGCCTAGAAAGATTTGGTTTTTAAGGTAAGACTGTCCTTTTTTAAAAAAAAAAAATATGGAACACTTCACAAAGTTGAGTGTCCTCCCTGTACAGGGGCCATGCTAATCTCTGTATTGTTCCAATTTTAGTATTTGTGCTGTGTGAGGGAGCACAAGACTGTCCTTAATGAGAGATGTTTTTAGATTGTAGTGGGTTGAAAATATGAGGTAGGCCTACTCTTAGGAAAATTTGTGTAAAGAGCAGAGAGGGCCATGGTAATGACTAAAGAGTGATTCCAATGAGCTCATTTTAAGGGAGGCGAGAATGAAGCTTATTTATAAAATTCCCGATGGACAAATTATTCAGAAAAGGAGAGTAGCTGACTGGTTCTGAGTATCTGGATTGGCCTCAATCATGTTAGCAGGTAAAATTGGAATATTGACAGGGTAGAGGGGTGGTAGAGGAAGACCATTGAAAGAAAACCTTCTAGAAGATCTCATAAATAAATAAATAAATGAATGAATGAATAAATGCTGAGGAGATGTCTCAATGATTTAGAGCACGTCTCGTTCTTGCATAGGACCTGGGTTTGATTCCTAGCATTCATGTGGTGCCTTTCAACCATCTGTAACTCCAGTACTAGAGGCTTCAATGCCTTCTTCTGACCTCTGCAGACACCTTTGCACCTCTGTATGTACATGGCACACATACAATGCAGGCAAAACACTCATACACATAAACAAAAGTGTTTCTGTGTGTGTGTGTGTGTGTGTGTGTGTGTGTGTGTGAGAGAGAGAGAGAGAGAGAGAGAGAGAGAGAGAGAAATGGTGATCAAATAAGTTGACATCATCTGCTCTGAGAAGCATGATGCCAATGATGAGAAGATCCTTGAGGATGGTGAGGAAGTTCAGAATGGGGGACACACACACACACACACACACACACACACACACACGGCATCCAGATGAAGATTGACAAGACCTGCTCAAAAGTAGAGAAGAAAACAACAATGCCAGTCATTTCGGCGTGCTCATGTTGTGGAGCACTACACAGCTGTAGGAATCAACTGCTTAGACGTAGACTCCAATCTAAATGATGAATGAAGTGGGAAGCAGGCCTGAAGGAAGTAGGGCTTCCCGTTGTAACAGCCAGAAGTAGAAATAAGACAAGAAATGGGATGTATGGGGCAGAAACTTCACAGCTCTTGTCTTAGTCAAGGTTTCTATTCCTGCACAAACATCATGACCAAGAAGCAAGTTGGGGAGGAAAGGGTTTATTCAGCTTACACTTCTGCATTGCTGTTCATCACCAAAGGAAGTCAGGACTGGAACTCAAGCAGGTCAGGGAGCAGGAGCTGATTCAGAGGACATGGAGGGATGTTTCTTACTGGCTTGCTTCCCCTGGCAGCCTGCTCTCTTATAGAACCCAAGAATACCAGCCCAGGGATGGCACCACCCACAAGGGGCCCTCCCCCTTGATCCCTAATTGAGAAAATGCCCCACAGCTGGGTCTCATGGAGGCACTTCCCCAGCTGAAGCTCCTTTCTCTGTGGTAACTCCAGCCTGTGTCAAGTTGACACATGCTTTGTTACTAGTTGATAGGAAGCTCTCGCTTGGTGTTTAATTTCTGAGGATTATAATGACATGTAGAGGCTGAGGAGTTCTCTTCATGGCACATAACTGTCTCTGGTGGAAACTGGGGTACTGCTGGCAGCAGCGGAGGGTGGGGTGGGAAGCTGTGCCTTTTACTTCTCACTTGTGCCTTCTCTAATCTGCTGTTATAATTGGGTTTTACACCGTGAATATGAAGCCTGTTTATGTGTCTCCCCAGGAATAGTGACAGAGCCCAGAGCTCTGGAACTGATTCTATCTAAGCTTGCCTGACATGAGCCTACCTCTCCGAGCACTGAGCTCTTCCCTGTAAGAGGGACTGCCCACAACATATCTTTCAGTTCTGCTCTTTTGCTTCCTATCAGCTCTAAAGACTGCCAGCACCCAGTGTCTGGGTAAAAAGCACAATGAATTGCTTTCCTATTCTTTTGAGATTAACCCCAGGCCTTAGAACTTAGAAAGCACCATCTTAAAACCAACCTCTTTATAATAAAGACCAAAGAATTAATTAATTAATTTCTTTCTCTCTCTCTCTTTCTTTTTTTCTTTTCTTTCTTTCTTTTTTTCGAGACAGGGTTTCTCTGTGTAGTCCTGGCTGTCCTGGAACTCACTCTGTAGACCAGACTGGTCTCAAACTCAGAAATCCTCCTGCCTCTGCCTCCCAAGTGCTGGGATTACAGGCATGCACCACCATGCCCAGCTTCAAAGAATTTCTTTTTGTATTCCCAGTCTGTCAAGACATTAATGCAAGAGGAAGGCAGGCTGCATTTCTCCTGTTTTTCCTCACCCTCAACAAAAGATCCCCTATTCTTCAGTGGAAACTTAGCATCAAGGAGTCTCGGGAGATGACTCAGTCAGGCGGTGAGTCCTGAGCACTCTGGCCTGCTCCTCTTCTGTGCTGGGTTTGTCTAGGGCATCTTCAGTAGAAAAAAACAAAACAAAACAGTTTCTATTGTTGAGGTAGCCTGTGCCCAGCATCCTGGTCTCTAAGCTACAGGTGGAGCTGATAGAGTTGTCATGAACATCCAACTCCTTCTGTGCTGATTAATTATTGACCGTTGTTTTAAAATATTTGCCTCCACATTACAAGTGGTTAAATGTTAACTTCTGAAGAATATAAGAGCTCAGCAGGATATGAGTTATGACACTTAGGGTGTTGTCTGATTGCTTCAGAACTGTGGAGTTTTTGAGTAATACACCATGTTACATGATTTGACTGAAAAAAAGCCTCAGCTTGGTTTCATTGGCTTAAATATAGTTCAAAGCAGTAGACACAGAGTTCAGATGAGGAAGTACTGTACAATCAAGGAAGTAAGAGCCTTTAAAGATAATTTGCTTTTGTGGATGTGGCTGTCCAAATTCTGATAAATGACTTGAATTAAGAGTAGACGTACTGGAATAGAGATCCGCTATTCTAAATTAGGAGAGGAATGTGGGGACCCTGAATGTGAAAACCCTCCAGGTCTCTGCTGACTTTTCAGAGGTGGGCTTGTGTGGGTAAAGTGACTGGACGGAGGAGAAGAAAAGGACCTGACGCCACGAACTAGCGCCATACAGGGTATTGTTATATTCTGCACTTGTTTTCTGTGTCACCTAGCTTTCTCGGGTATTTAAAATATAAAAGGTGTTTGTTTAAATTCTCATAAATTCCGAAGGATCTTTTGTCCTTGCTACGGTAGGAAAGATGCAATGATAACTAGTCAAAAGAGTTGTTCTTATTTATTAACCTGTAAAACTGTTTAAAAGAAAAAAGGAGGCCATTCTTTAGTTTGGTTTTATTTTTCACTTTAGAGAAAGGATCTTGGGTAAGTTGTAACCTTTAACTGTGCTAATTAAAATCTCCCTTCAGCAGAGATCGGTGGTTTTGAGTCTCCTTATAGATATGTGTTTAATTATTGACTGCATTTGAAAGTAACTTAATGGTCCTGTGGTTTCAGAGTGAAGGGCGTTGGGAAAGGCAGCTGTGCTCTGTTTGACACCATGCATTTCAGGTCCTGTGGAGACTCACACTGGGGAGGACTTGAGGCATGCTCTTTTGGTATTGTGTTATATTAATTTTTTTGTTTGTTTCGATTTTCGAAACACAGTTTCTCTGTGTAGCTCTGGCTGTCCTGGGCCTGGCTCTGTTAACCAGGTTAGTCTCAAAATCAGAGACCACCTGCCTCTGCCTCCTGGGTGTTGTAAGTAAAGGCTTGTGCAGACACACCCATCATGTTATATTCGTTTTTTAGCCATAAATTCTGCCTGTGATCTTTGGAAAGAGAAATGTGCTGTTTTATATTTAGTCCTTGCTGTCCACAACTAATCAAAGAATTGTTCTTATTTATTAACCTGTAAAACTGTTTAAAAGAAAAAAGTAGACCATCATTTTGTTTTTGCTTTGCTTGACATTTTGATTTTTGAGACATAGTCTCTTCTATGCAGGTATAGCTGTCCTGGAATGTATAGACCAGGCTGGCCTTGAACACACAGGTAGCTGTCTGCCTCTGCCTCCTGAGTGCTAGGATTAAAGACATGCACCACCATGCCTTGAACACACAGGTAGCTGTCTGCCTCTGCCTCCTGAGTGCTAGGATTAAAGACATGCACCACCATGCCCGGCCTGTTCATTTTCCTTTAACACTGAGCTGTAACTCCTGACGTGGCCATTTTTAAATTTGGGAATTAGACTGAGCTATTGGTAATAGGCTTGAGAAAATGGGCAACAGCCGTATTTTTTCCCTCTTTGAGTCAAGGTCTTATGAAACCCAGGCTGCCTCAGACTTGATTTTTTTTGGGGGGGGGTTGGGTTTTTTTTTTTTTTTTTTTTTTTTTGGTTTTTCAAGACAGGGTTTCTCTGTGTAGCCCTGGCTGTCCTGGAACTCACTCTGTAGACCAGGCTGGTCTTGAACTCAGAAATCCTCCTGCCTCTGCCTCCCAAGTGCTGGGATTAAAGGCGTGTGCCACCACCGCCCGGCTCAGACTTGTTAATGTAGCTGAGGATGACCTTGATATTCCTGCCTTTACCTCTCAAGTGCTAGGATTACAGCTAGGTGCCACTGCACCTGTTTCATGGGTGCAGGGCTTCATGTATGCTAGGAAAGTGTACCTCAACCTAGTCATATCTCCATTCTGGCTTTCAGAATTTGCAACTTAATCATTCTCTAACGTATAGCCCCTGTATGCATGCATGCGCGCGCGCACACACACACACACACACACACACACGAATGAAAGGGATATGTGATTGATAGTGCTATGGATACATAAGACAACTATGAGAGTGATTTGTTTAGAAAGAATACCCTGGCCTCCCTTTGAGTGAATCATTTGGAAACAATTTGAGGGGAAAAGAAGGATTGGAATCCAGTCCTATAACATGATCCCAAGGCCACTAAGTTAGCTACTGAGACATACACACAGAAGTAAAGGGCACACTGTTGCTAAGTGCTGTTTTAGGCCTTATGGACTAAGAGGGGGATTTCCTTTGGCCACGTTATAGATGAAGCGTTTTGACTCCCAAGTGAAGAAACTTGTCAGGCTAACAAGAGACCAAGCCAGAATTCTGCTCTAGGCAGCCTCACCTCCCTCTTGCTGCATGATAACAAGTGAAAAGATGGGAGGATTCCTCTCCCTGAATTTGTGTATAGTTATCTGAGTTTCCAATGCCTCTTCCAAGTCCCTTCAGTAAATGGGGCTGTTACATATCAAGAGTGATGTAACATGAGCCCCGTATGCACTTCAAGTTTTTTAGTAGCAGTGTTCAAAATGCAAAAACAGGGTAGGTGAAATAATTTTCATAATATACTTATTTAGCTCAATATGTCAGACTGTTACTATGTCAAGCTATATATAGATGGGAAAGTGGCCAATAATAAGTATTTTTAAATTATTAAGATAGTCTGCTATATTATCTTATACTACAGCACATCTCAATTCAGATTAGCCACATTTTAAGTTGAACCATTGTGGTATGTGGCTACAGATTAGAAAACATAACTCCAAGAAAAGGACAGTCATCGGGCTGAAGAGATGGCTCAGCAGTTAAGAGCACTGACTACTCTTCAGAAGGTCCTGAGTTCAAATCCCAGCAACCACATGGTGGCTCACAGCCATCCGAAACGAGATCTGACGTCCTCTTCTGGTGTTTCGGAAGACAACTACAGTGTACTTACATGTAATAAATAAATAAATCTTTTAAAAAATGACAATCATCCTAAAAACTAATCAGAACCAGCGAACTTGCTTGAAAGCCATTGTGACTAGAGCAACAGCTTTACCTAACTTGAAAGCTCTGGAGGAAAGGTGCCCTACTGAGAAGGCTGGGCTACTCTGTAAGGAAAGAGTTTGACCATATCAAACAGACAATAGACCTTCCGCCGAGGACTATTTATAGAGAGCAAAGTCTGAACCCCTTTATCACTCCCACCAGAAACAACCTCAGGAAAACCGCACTGTCGGCTCTTAGATACTGAACTATATTTGGGGTGGCAGAGTGTGTGTCCTGGGGAGTCTGCTGACTGAGTCCAGTCAAGACTGGAAACCACAGCCTTTGATGTATGTGTTAGTGTTGTTGCCTAGGCTTTCCTCCTTGTGCTGTTTTTAGATGGAAACTGTATAGTCTGCCTAAAAAGAGACATTCGAGCAGACTACTGTATGTGGCAATGCCCAGCCCTTCGCCTGGGCGATGTAAATGACTGTTGCAAGCCATCTGCACCCGAGATCCTCTTGTATTTAAGTTCTCCAGGCAGTCCAGCCATGGTTTTACTCTAAGAAAGGTTGGCATTTCTCTTCCTTCCTTCCTTCCTTCCTTCCTTCCTTCCTTCCTTCCTTTTGGGTTTTTTGGATTTTTTTTTTTTTCGAGACAGGGTTTCTCTGTGTAGTCCTGGCTGTCCTGGAACTCACTCTGTAGACCAGGCTGGCCTCGAACTCAGAAATCTGCCTGCCTCTGCCTTCCAGAGTGCTGGGATTAAAGGCGTGCGCCACCACTGCCCGGCTGGCATTTCTCTTTCATCTTCTTGCTCATGTGGCTCTTGTTCCTTTGTCTTTGACTCATGGAACTTCTCTCTTTTCCATTTATATTTGCTGTTTGTTATATTTTAGTTGTTTTATGGTGTTGGCACAAAAACAAACAAACAAAAAAAACCCACTTTTCACCTTAAAGGAAAGAAAGATAGCTTTTTTTCTAGAGTCATTTTGAGTGACCATAGTCTGGGAAAACAGATTTAGGTTACTGTAGTTTTATACTTTTACAAAACAAAGAAAATTATAAATCAGAGAGCATGGGGGCTGCAACCTGATGCGGGAAGCTTGCCTATAGGCCGAAGATACTGATGACATTTTTAACTTTTGGGTCAGAGAGCGCTAGCAGTCTGCTAAATTAATGAATTCCAAAAGGTTTTTAATCTGTTAGTCACAAGATGTTAGTTCTGAACTAGAGGCAGAAGGAATGGTTGTCGGGAGATGGAGGGAGACCTAGAGCTAGCTCAAGATAAGGTAATTATCTCTGGGACCATCAGCCAATCAGTCTTTAAAGGCAGCTTCTTTCCCTGTACTTACGAAGAACCCGAGCCGTGCTTATGCTTCTCTTTAGTGTGGGACGTTTAATTGTGGTTAAAAGCATAACGCGATCAGGTGGGACGGTTCAGAAGTTCTAGGTAAACCCAGCAAAGGTTGGAGGTGGGGGCTCAAGTAACAAACAAGGAAATTATAAGAAGCTCTTAGTGGTTATGTAAGCAACAAACAGCTGCTGAGGGAGCCAGGAGTCTTTGGTGGTGTCACCTGGGCCCTGGACAGCTAGCTTTCCACCCGACCCTAGCTGCCCTAGGGGTTTGGGGTGGGTTGGCGCAGAGTTCTGGAGCAGGTGAGAAAAGCTGCCCCAAGCTCATCTGAGCACTGCTGCATGCTCCTTTAATACCCTCCACCGCGCCCCATTGGTCCCAAGAAAGCATGTCTTCTAAACAGCAGTTCCCGATTGGCTGGCACTGTCTGCCCAAGCAGTTCTTGCTCTCAGGCAGTCCTCAGTTTCATCCTCCCACAGGAGATGCTTTTGCAGCTGCATGGCCCCAGTGTTTACATAGAGGCAGCCCCGATGTTCGTGCTACGGGTGGAACTCCCGGTAATACCGCTTTAGTCCGTTTCACTCACACTCTGTAAGCAGCTCCGATAAACTCTTGTGTGGTTTAGGTATCAGGGTAATAGTGTCTTTATTAAAAGAATTAGGAAATGTTCCTTCAGCTTTTATTTTGCCGAAAATTTTGAGGAGTGTTGATATTCTTTCTTCGTTTGAAGGTCTGGTAGAATTCTCAATGAATCCACCTGGCCATGGATTTTTTTTTTTTTTTGGTTGGGAGACTACTCTTTTTATTTGACAAGTGGTCATGGAACAAGTGGCTTGTGTGATTTTTATTTAAATTAGTAGGTTGTATATATCCCTGGATTCATCCATTTTATTTAGTTTTTCTAGTTTGGTGCAATTCAGATATTTACTTTTTTGTTTTTATTTGTATGGGTGTGTTTTGCCTGCCTGTATATATGTGTGCCACATGCATGCAGTGACCACAGAGGCCATCGGATCCCCTAAGACTGAAGCAATAGATGCTTGTGAGTTATAATGTAGATGTTGAGGTTGGGTCCTCTGGGAAAGCAGTTGGGACTCTTAATCATTGACCTATATCTCTCCAGCCCTAAGAATATAAAATGTAAAGTATGCCTTTATGACTCTTTGAAATTACTTTGTATCTATTGTAATGTGCTTCTTTTTAACTCTATTTTTATTAATTTGGGGCTTCCCTTTCTTAGTTAATTTAGCTAATGGCTTGCCAATTTTGGTGATTTTTTCTCAGAGAACCAACTCCTTATTTTACTGAATCTCTGTATTTTGTTGTTTTGTTGTAGTTTCTTTTTTCTGCTTCTTCTTCTTCTTCTTCTTCTTCTTTTTTTTTTTTTTTTTTTTTTTTTTTGGTTTTTTGAGACAGGGTCTCTCTGTGTAGCCTTGGCTGTCCTGGAACTCACTCTGTAGACCAGGCTGGCCTCGAACTCAGAAATCTGCCTGCCTCTGCCTCCCAAGTGCTGGGATTACAGGCGTGCACCACCACACCCAGCTGTTTTTTTTTTAAGATTTATTATGTATAATGTTTTTCCCACATATATGCCTGCACGTCAGAACTGGGTAACAGACATCATTTTATATGTTTGTGAACCACCACGTGATTGCTGGGAATTGAACTCCAAACCTCTAAAAGAGCAGTTTCGGTCAGTTTTGGGGAAAGTTCCATGAGGTGCTGAGAAGAAAGCATATTTTTTAGTGTTGGGACGGAGTGCTCTGTAGATGTCTGGTAGATCCATTTGATATAACTCCATGTTTAGATGACTATATAAAGGTTAATATGTGATTTTTTTTTTTTTTTGCTGAAATAGTATTTCTTTTATCAACTTATGTACCTTTGTACTTGGTACATAATGTTTTGAATCTTGGTAAAATTTTTTTTTGATGCATATGTAGTATCCTTCCCTGTCTCTTTTGATTAGTTTTTGTTTGAAACTATTTTGTCAGATATATAAAAAAGCTACACCTGTTTGTTTCTTGTGTATATTTTCTTAGAACACTATTTTCCATACTTTTATCCTAAAGTATTAATCTTTCCTTAATGGAGAGATGTGCTTCTTGGAGTAGCAGAAATATGGATCCTGTTTTCTGACCAATCTGTTAGTCTGTGTTTTTTTATTGGGAGAATTGAGACTAATATTGGGAGTTATCAGTGAGCACTGTTTACTGCTTCCTGCTAGTTTGTTATAATGGCGGCTTTTTAACCCTCTTGTGATTTACTGTTCTGGGGTTTTCTAGTCCTCCTGTCTAGGATGTAGTTAGCCTCTTCAGACTAAAGATCTAGTGTTTTCTGTAGAGCTGGATTTGTAGATAGAATTTGCTTACATTTTATATTCTCATGTAATATTCTTTTTTTTTTTTAAATCAGTTGTGATTGATGGCCTTTCCAGTTATTGTAGTTTCCCAGCACCCACATGGTGGCTCCAACTGTCTATAATAACTCCAGTACCAAAGCATCTAATGCCCTGCAGGCAACAACCATGCACATGGCATATGCACATACCTGCAGACAAACACAAATACACACACAAAAAGAAAAAAAACTTAAAAAAAGAAAAAGGCACTTGGGATAAAGACAAGGGGTAGGGGAGGGCCGAGAGGCGAGCAGGGAGGGGAAACTGGATGTAAAGTTAGTTAGTTAATTAATTAATTAATTAGTAAAAATAACCAAAGACATATAGGAACTTCACAGGAAAAAAAAAAAGGCCCCCAAAAGAACATACATACAAAATCTGTCTCTGTAATATGTTTGTGTGTACACCTGTGAAATGGGTAGAGGCCAGCGGTTAGTGTCTGGTATTCCCCTCTGTAATTGAACACCTTATTTTTTGAGAAGAGTCTTTCACTGAATCTGGAATTGCTGTTTCCTAGACTACCTGGCCAGCCCATCCCCAGCATCCCTGTTTTCATCCCTCACTCCTCCTCAGTGCTGGAATTAACAGCTGTGTGCTGTCACATGCAGCTGTTACAATGGCTGTTAGGAATCTGTACTTAGATCTTTTGTTGTTGTTTGTGTGTGTGTGTTTTGAGACAGGGTTTCTCTGGCTCTCTTGAAACTTAATCTGTAGACTAGGCAGGGCTCAAATGCAGAGATCCATACTCAGGACTTAATGCTTGAACAGCAAGTACTTTTCCCACTGAGCCATCTTCCCAGCTCCATTATGATTGCACTTCTTATTTTGTACATTACATTTATTTATTTGTATGTGTGTGGGGGCATAAAGGGTGCAGCATGAGTATAGAGATCAGAGAAGTATCTCTCCTTCCAACATATGAATTCTGACATTCAACAACAGTCATCAGGCCTCGAAGGACTGCATCTTTTGCACACTGAGCCATCTCGCTGGATTTCGTTTCTATAAAGCCTTCTCTATTAAGTGGAACATTTAAAAAAATTTTTTTTTGTTGTTGTTGTTGTTTAATTGAAAAGTAGCAGATTCACAAACAGACACCAGAGGGTGCTGTTTTGTCTCGTTGACTGGATTAGGTACTTGGTTGTGTTTGCCTGCTCCAAACAGTTCCTTTCCTACATTACTGAATGGTTTTATGGTTTTGTATACTTTTTTTTTCTTTTTTGGTCTATAATGCAAAGAAATGTTGTTTGAATCCTCATATAAATTCTGCAAATTGCAAATTAACTTATTTTTAATTTTTATTTTATGTCCATTGGTATTTTGCCTGCATGAATGTCTGTGAGAGGGTCTTACATCCCTTAGATGCCCTGGAACTGGGGTTGCAGACTGTCGTAAGCTGCCATGTGGTTGCTGGGAACTGAACCTAGGTCCCCTGGAAGAACTGCCAATGCTCTTAACTGCTGAGCCATCTCTCCAGCCACAGATTAACTTCTTAGTAGTCCCTTGGGTATTCTTACTTACTGTCAGAGTTTTTGTTTTGTTTTGTTTGTTTGTCATCATCATACCTACTCATTGGTATCTGCTCTGTGAATGTCAGTATACTGGGAATCTTACAGATTTTGAACTTTTTCCCCCCCGTAATTTTGGTTCTAGCCTAGCACAACACACCTTTATTCCCACCACTCCAGAGGCACAGACAAGAGGGGTTCCAGACCAGACAACTTTGTTTTAAAATAAATTAATTAAACAAGATTTTACTACATAGGCCCAGACTACTCTCAAATTTCTGATTCTTGGTCTCCTGAGTGCTGGAGTTACCAGTGACCATCACCACACCCTGTTAGACCATGAGACTTGAGCAGTTTTGTTGTTCCTTTGAAGCACAGTCTTCACGGTTGCCCAGCTGGTCTCACCACTGAGCTTCACCTCTTACCTCTGCAGTAGTCCTAGAAGGTACAGATTACACCACATGGTTAAGTATCCGCCACAAGCTCCTCCTGTCATTCAGTCTTCCAGTTTACCGTTCATGGAAAACTAAAATCGATACTGACTTTGCATACAGCAGATTATAAAGTAACCCCCCCTCAGATGGGTCATGGATGTGATTTGAAAGTCTTAGAAAGCTCTTTCTACCCCAAAATAAATTTTACCATGGTTCAGTTTCTGTGTTTCTAGTCACAATATGACTACCAAGTGAAGATGTTTCGTGGGGGATTTGTGGTTTTAAGAATTAATTAATACTTTTTATGTTAAATTACTTTATCAATCTCCCCCACTCAGCCCCCACACCTTTAATAGAATGGAAGTTATTGTTTTATGTTTTAGGAAGAAATAAGCTTGATTAATGCAGTGTTTGGAAGGAGAGATTGAAGTTGAGGTCTTTAGGTACTTATTAGCATTTTATGTCAGATAACATTGCTAGTTTGGAAATTTATTTAGGATTAATTAAGCCTTGCTCATTGGATACCAGAAGCCTGGGGAGGTGTGACTCATTTAGGGGAAAGGAGGAAGTTTCTCTTCCCCAAGAGGAGTAGGCTTTTTGTTGTTGTTGTTGTTTTCATTTTCCTGCTCAGCTATTAACAGAGCTGTACGGCTTATAGTGCTAAGTAGTAAGGCCCCTTGATCTGGGTACTCACTAGCCCACCTGTTTCTTCTTTTATGTTTGTACCAGTGCAGGTGCAGTTGAGGCTGAGGACCAATTTTTCTTTTCATAAACTTGTACCTTGGACTTTCAAATGCTAAATGATTATGTGGGTCTTTGGAACATTCCTTCTTAAAGTGTGGTATCCAGTGTTTACATCTGCTTAAGTAAACATCTTCTAAAGAAAAAAAAATCTGGTAACTGGATGCACTTAAAATATTTGGCATCTAACCTTTTTCAAAAGTTTGGTAGTTCCTGCCACAAGAAACTGAAAACCCCATGATTTGGAAGGAAAGAAAGGACTGTGCTCTGAGAAGAGGTTGCTGTCACCTATCCAGAGTGGAGTGGCTTTCATATGTATTACAGCTTCATGCTGGGCTTCAGCATCTGAAGGTCTGGCAGGCCTGCCTGTCTGGAACCCCGAGTTCAAGAGTCTGGGGCAAGAGGGGAAAAAGCAAAGCAAAAGGATGAAGATGATAGTTTACTAAAGTAAGACTTTATAGGAAGTCAGCTTCCTTGTCTGTCAGATTGTGTCTTTGTGGACCAAGGGCCTTGTTTTGTAAATTTCCGTTACATGAATATGTGTTGGTGTATATCTGTAGCCATCACTAAAATAAGCTTCACAATATATAAATACCTTCTCATGTTTCTATGAAGTTCCTGAACTTGAGTTACTCAGCAAGTATTTGTCTGCATGCTGTTTGCCACACTGGAGGGATCATTGCGGGAACTGGCCCAGCAGTGAACAGCATATGGTGGGACAAATGTAAGGGTACGTCCTGTGATGTTCAGTGAAATCTCAGCAGAGGCTCCCTCTGCCTCATTGGGAAGGCTTCACAGAGTGGAAACAGCATGAGCCATGAGTTCATTGGATACAGAATAGCAGAGTCAAGAAGACACAGTTGTGCTGATCTAGGGTACAGTGAGGAAGAAGCAGGTGGATCTCTGAGTTCAAGGCCAGCTTTGACTATATAGTAATTTTCAGGCCAAGACCACATAGTGATACCTTGTCTCAAAAAAAAGTTTCAGGGAAAAGAGGGAAATCCTAAAATTTACACGTGAATTACTAAATACTATAGACTAAGTTTCTATATTCTTTCCATATTATTTGCGTACTAGTTCAGAAGTATATATGGAAGCCTTTATTTACCTACTTAGTTATGCCTGAAAGCAAGGCTTCCCTTCTGTTTTTACTTGTTTTGTTTGTTTTTCCAGACAGGGTTTCTCTGTGTAGCTCTGGCTATCTTAGAACTCACTCTGTAGATTTCACTCAAGAGATCTGCCTACCTTGGACTCCCAAGTACTGGGGGTAATGACATGCACCACCACCACCCAGCTTCTCACTCTGGGTTTTTTTTTTTTTCATTTTATACTTTATGCCCAGTAAATTTCATATTACTGTTCCTTTATGTGAGCTCCTTATTTAAATCTTCTGTTTGGAAGTTGCATAGTTGGAAATAAATAGGATGATGGTGGTGTTTTCACTGCTGAGCCTTGGTATGTTTAGCAAGCACTCTAAGATATACCCCTAGCCCAAAATATGTTTTTAGAATTGATTATGTATCAAATGGTGGCTCTTTGTGTTTCTACTCATGCAGTAATGACCTGGACATTAACAGTGCTGGTTGTCTGAAAATTGTGTGCTTGTACTATCTGTAGGAGCCACATGGTGGCAGAAAGAGCACTTAGGAACTGGAGCCTTACATAGTCTAAGATATCTGTATTGTAGGCTTGCATTTGTGTGTTTGTATTTTGGCTCACTCTAGTATAGAGACTCACAGTGTCTCCCTCTAGTCCAGGCTGGCCAAAATCACTTTGTAGTCCAGGCTGGCCTCAAGTTCTGGTAATCCTCTTGTCACATCACCCCTAGTACCAGAGCTACAGGCAAGAGCCACCGGGCTGGTTTCATTTCTTTGCAATAGAAGTTAATAAAAAGAACTTCTAATAGGCAGTAGCCATCTTAAGTAAAACATCACAAGTGTACTTGAAAGCTCTTTGCATACTTTCTTCTAGTTAGCTGGTCTCCCTGTGCTTTTCCTGTAGGAGACAACTTAATTGAATTTAGCCTGTCACCTCTGTGCATGTCTTTATGGTTCTGTTATGTATTTATATTTTTGTAAATGGCAACACAGGTTGTTTCTTTATTATGATTTTATACACTATATACTTTTACATTACTAAGCAAGCTGTAGTGAATTGGTTTGCTTTTGTTGCTATCTGATACTATGTTGAAGAATTATAACCTTTAAAATTGAGTTCCTTTTTTTTTTTTTTTTTTGTATTTTTTGAGACAAGGTTTCTCTGTATAGTCCTGGCTATCCTGGAACTCACTCTGTAGACCAGGCTGGCCTCGAACTCAGAAATCCACCTGCCTCTGCTTCCCAAGTGCTGGGATTAAAGGCGTGCGCCACCATCACTGGCAAGTTCCTTATTTTGAAAGAGGCAACATGGTGTTGTGGTTATAAATAAGGCCTCTGTGCCCATTCAGATCCTGTTACTATCACATAGCAAGTTTAGGCCTTATTTCTGCTTATATAAAATAGGATACCACTCAATCAACTAATATGTAAAGTATTAACATCATGATTGTTGCTGTATACTATCTTTAGTATGACAGTTATATAAACTTAGCATGGAGTAGATTTTGTGTTGTTTACTGAGTCCCAGTGGAATAGAGGTCATCTTGAAATAAGAGAATAGTGGGAACTAGGCCTTGAAGGCAGTTGTGGTGGTTACCTTCAGAAGATGAATGTTTTCTCTAAAGTAGAAGGGGTCATCTTCTAAGAGTGGAAGATCAGGGTGTGACAGGAGTGGAGGACTGGGGAAAGCTGTTCAGGATTTGAACAATCGTCTTGTTCAGAATGATACAGTAGAAGCACGTAAAGGAATCACCCATGTAAGTGTGTGTGCTATTCTTGATTTTGTGGATTTATTGTCTTGGCAACATGTTTTCCTGAAAAAGCATGAACCCTATCCCATACACACACACACACACACACACACACACACACAATGCCTTTTTTTCTGCTCCTGTGGCTTACACTGTTGTGTGAAGGACCACCAAACTCTGTATCTCCAAGTTTATAAACCTTTGCAGCCTGAATTCACACTCTTTATAACTTTTTTCCACATGACATGTAAATCATGTAGACTAGATTCAAAATAGAATTCTGAGTTCCCTAGTTTATGAGACTCTGCACCTGCTCATTATTCTCTGAGGTACTCCTCACTCCTCCACTTAGAGTGATCTCTCCTCTTTCCTAGTGACCTCCTTTTGGAACTTAACATGTCCTTGAATGTACTTTGTTTGATCTTAGACAAGATACGTGCCATTGTGTCGAGAGTTAACATCCTCAGAGGCCTCATTAGAAAAGGCTGTTAGGAAAATATTTAATACAAACAAGAAATGACTCTTCTGCACTCTCCACTGCCTGCAGGTCATTGCTCTGTTGCTGAACTTGCTTCACATTCTTTTTTTCTCTTTTAATTAAATATTTAAAGGCAGAATCAGATATCAGTCCGTCCGTACCAGCTCAGTGTGCATCGGAGTTGCTCTCTGAGATAGACACTTTATTATAAAACCGCATACTGCTGTCCTGCCTGACAAAAAGGACAGAGATGCCTCAGCGTTATTTAATGCCTGGTTTGTAATCACATGTTTTAAGAATAGGCTTCTGGAGAGAGGCTCGGTGGAACCCTTGAGCAAGGGAGCGGAGGAGAGAGAGGGAGATGTGGATATCCAGATGGCTTCAGATGTAGATCTGGTGTTTTGGAGAGGTTAGAAATATTGGGATAAGACTTTATCATTGTAAATTGGCACTATGAAAATGGGAGTTTCTTATACATAAAAATATTTGGTTAACTATTAAAAAAAAAAAAGAGTAGGCTTCTGCCGGGCAGTGGTGGCACACGCCTTTAATCCCAGCACGTGGGAGGCAGAGGCAGGTGGATTTCTGAGTTCGAGGCCAGCCTGGTCTACAGAGAGATCCAGAACAGCCAGGACTACACAGAGAAACCCTGTCTCGGAAAAAAAAAAAAAGAAGAAGAAGAAGAAGGATATGCTTCTATTGTTGGCTTGTTTAAACTGGTATCTAAACAGAATCTATATTAGTTTAATAATATATTTGATTGCTATGACCCTGTCTCAAAAACAAATAAATATATCAAAGGAAAGAGCACTCTAGGGATCAAACTCAATTCCTTATACTTGCAAGGTAGTGCTTAACCTGCTGAGTCACCTCGGTGCCTCCACCACACCTAAGAGACAGGGTCTGATGTAGCCTGGCTGACCGTGCACTCAACCATGCACACCGGGGGTGATTTTGAACTTCTGATCCCTCTGTTGCTACCTGTCCAGCACTAGGCACCACAATGCCCAGTTTTTATGTGGTGCCAGGGTTAGAACCCACAATTTCATCCATACTAGGCAAGCATTCTACTGAGATAGATCTGGTTAATTTTGTGGGCTTGTAAAAGCATTTTTATTAGATTCGAAGTAGGGTTTAAATTCTAGCGTTCAATGGGCAAGATTATGGCTACATAAAAGTACAGCTCAGGCTGTACTTCACAAGGTCTGTTTTGTTGCTATGTGCATGAAAGAATGTGAAGAAAAATGTTAACAATGCCCGAGCCTGCTGCCTCCCTCTCTGCCCCACCTAGTCTGTTACCTTGGCTTCTCTGCCTAGCTTCCTGGTGCACCCCACACCCTTCTTGCAGGTTTTATCACTCCTGTCCAGGCTCTAGCTGCTGTCCTCTCTACCCTGCTGTTTATTGTCTTACTGCATTACCTGGGCCCCCTCCCACTGCCCTGTTCATAGGAGAGGGATCCCCTGCCTGCTTTGATCTTATCAGTCCTACCTAAAACAGCAGCTTTGGGATAGGGAAATGCTTCAGTGGTAAAACATTTGTGCCACATGCTTGAGGACTGGAATTCTACCACTTGGGAGACAAGGCACGTGGACTTTTGTACATTTAAAGCCAGACTAATCCATATAGAAAGATCCAGGCCAGCCAGAGCTACATAGTGAGACCCTATCTCAACATAAGTAAGTAAATAAGTAAGCAAATAAATAGAGTAAAGCTGATGTCTGAGATGTTGAGTCAGGCTAGAGAGATGGCTCAGTGGTTAAGAGCACTGACTGCTCTCTTCCAGAGGGCCTGAGTTCAATTCCCAGCAACAACTTGGTAGCTCACAACTATCTGTCATGGGATCCGATGCCCTCTTTTGGTGTGTCTAAAAGAGTGACAGTGTGCTCATATACATAAAATAAATAAATAAATCTTAAAAAAAAAAGTGTTGAGTCATTTACTAATGGTCACTCGTGGTCCCTGTAAAGTCTCTTTGTGCCCAAGCTCAGGGTACAGTGTTTTTAAAGACAAAACCATAATTGTATCAGTGCTTTTATTAGTGAGGGATGCAGAGTTGTTTAGTAACATGTATTTTCCTTGCAAGGTTCAGTGGCATCTTCCAGACACTGCAAAATATGTTTGAACCGTGGTCTAGGTCATGGAGGGTGCCAAGAGGGTTTTCAATAGAAAATGAAGAGGATACTGAGCAGGAAAAGCCCAAGTGTTGTTCCATGTCTTTCTTCTCTTCCTGCCTCTATACAGAGGATTTGGCGTAAAGACCTTGAAGGAAGTCTTTCAGGAAACCTTTGCTAAGGCTGAATGTATAATGCCCTTGGTTCCTGTTTGGGGAATGGGATTTCCAACTGCAGAAGAGAAAGAACAAAGTATGCTCAGAGAGCCTGGACAGTACAGTCATCTCTTTCCCCCACTTCTTCAGATTTTGTGTGTAGGGGTATTGGGCATGTTTGTATACGTGCAAGTTCATGAGGAGGCCAGAAGCCAGCCTTGGATTTTGGTCCTCAGGAGCTATCCAGTTTATTTAACTTATTTTCATTTGTACTTTTATTATTGTGTATATTCATAGCATGTGTACATGCAGGTATGTAAGTTAGAGATCTTCCTCTATCATTTTCCACCTTATTTTCTGAGGCAGAGTCTCTCATTGAACCTGCATTTGCTAATTGGGTAGACTGTCTGATCAGAGAGATCCATAGATCTCTCCAAGAGCTAGGGCCACATGTACCTATGTGTACCACTGCCAACGCTTTACATGGGCACTCGAGATCTGTACTCAGGTTCCTATACTTGCGGACAAGTCTTCTGGAAGAGCAGCCAGTGCTCTTAACCACTGAGACATCTCTCCAGACCCATACCTTGTTTTTTTGAGACAGTCTCCTGTGGGACATAAAGCCATGCCAAGAAGTTTGGTAAGGTAGAGCAGGCTGAGACCCAGATACTTGGTGGGCACACACCTGAGGCTTAGGTGACTCTCTACTCCCTGTCAGACTCCTGACCTGGAACATGTACCAACTTCTCACATAAAAGAAACATGTCCTATGGACATGTAGGCCCCAAACAGAGTTCTCCATGCTGAGGAAGTACCTACAGGCCCTGAGGGCTTAGCCAGTAAGCCTCCTTTCCTAGACATTCCTCACTGCTAACTGTTATCTCAGGTCCGATCCTGAAAAGGGGGTTATGCATCCATTTTCCATCATGAACAACCCAATAAACTGTGCATTGTCTCTTTCATCAAAATCCACTGTGGGGAGCCATGGAAAGGGGCTTCACCTACAGAGCTGTAGCCCAATCTTCCATAGAAGGCCTCTGGGCTCGCAGCCACAACTGCCACCACGCTGGTCGAGGCATGGAATACAAGCCGTCCAAATCCCCAAGTCCAGCCTCCCCCAAAGGCTGTGCCCATTGGTGGAGTGGGTGCGAACCTACAGTCTCCCATTGACCTGAAGCTTGCCGAGCAGGGGAACCAAAGAGCCCTAGGGATCCTCTAATTGTACTAGGATTACCAAAGTGCCACACTCAGCTTCTTAGCATGGGCTTCTGGGGGGTCAAACTCAGGTCCTCATGCTTGGACCTCAAGGAGTGCCAGCTACTTCCCCAGCAAGGGAGTTCCCTAATGCAAGGGAATCAATCTGGGACAAGACTATTACAAACATTTTCATTTAGCCTTTTCTGTTTTCAAAGGAAAATAAACTGAAGAATTCAGTAGTTTAAATGGGGTAAAAAGGGTTGCCCTGGAGAATGAAGAAGACTGTTATCATAAGTGTACTAGATTCTCACTGTCATAAAACTCGTGAGTTAGTGAGATTCACAGACAAGATGAACCAGTAAGAAGCCCACACTTCTATACACATTCCCTTGGTCCAATCAGAGAGATGATCATGTTCACATGAGGTTTGTCTGATTAGGAGGTGGTCATGTGTATGGGTTGAAACCCTGTTCTAATCTTGGCATGTCTGCTGGCCACGAGCCTGGTCATGCATTGGTCATGCCAACATGAAAGTATTGCTGCTCTCTGACCTTCATAGGATCTGTCAGCCATTAATTAGGCTGTGCTTTCTATTTTCTCATGTCTCATGATTTGGGGATGCTAGCTCCTTTATCACAGCTACTATGATATAGCTGCAGCCTTTATATATTTTTAAAGATTTATTTATTATATGTAAGTACACTGTAGCTGTCTTCAGACAGCCCCGGAAGAGGGCATCAGATCTCATTATGGATGGTTGTGAGCCACCATGTGGTTGCTGGGATTTGAACTCAGGACCTTTGGAAGAGCAGTCAATGCTCTTAACCACTGAGCCATCTCTCCAGCCCCACTGGAGATACTATAATATAACTGCAATCTTTCTTAGTTCCTCATATTTAGTCCCCTTGTCCTGGCTGGCTATTCTTACCCATTATATTTTATTTTATTTTTTGAGACAGGGTTTCTCTGTGTAGTCCTAGCTGTCCTGGAACTCACTCTGTAGACCAGGCTGGCCTCGAACTCAGAAATCCGCCTGCCTCTGCCTCTCAAGTTCTGGGATTACAGGTGTGCGCCACCACGCCCGGCTCTCTTACCCATTTTTAAGTCTGTTTCAATCCACTGCATAGAGGTAACTATATATGAAAGAACAGTAATATCTCACACTTTTTCCTTGGTAAAGGGGGTGAGTTTTGTGGGAGTTTGTGGGATTCAATTTGTTAGCCCAGCACTGGCTTTCCCCCCCAGATCCTGTCCTTCCTCTTAACTGGTCAGCTTGGCCATCTCTTATCCCGCTAACAAGCCCTTTTACTTCCCTTATGTGTTCCCAGCATTCCTTTTAACCCTAACCTGTTTTCACCATAACAAAATTACTCCCTATGTACTTATATGGCAGCCACAACAAGTAAGTTTCCAGAAGTGAAACTGCCATCTTAATGTTACCAGCTCTTTCAAGGGCCTTTCCACCCAACCCATCTTGTGGTTTTGGTACCTTTAAAAAAAAAGCCAGGCGGTGGTGGCGCACACCTGTAATCCCAGCACTCTGGGAGGCAGAGGCAGGCGGATTTCTGAGTTCGAGGCCAGCCTGGTCTACAGAGTGAGTTCCAGGACAGCCAGGGCTACACAGAGAAACCCTGTCTCTAAAAAACCAAATCCAAACAAACAAACAAACAAACAAACAAAAATCTGAGATTGGAGGTCATTGCTCAGTGGGTACAGGTACTTCTTATCACATTGGTCTGATGACATTTCGATAGTTAAAACCTATCTGAATTTCATACCTGCAATACACACCACACATTTACACACTGATGAATAAAATTCTAAAGTTTGTTATTAGAGCTGTGTGTGGTGGCATGTGCTTTTAATTCTAGCACTTGGGAGACCATTGCAGCCAGATCTTTGTGAGTGCAAAGCTGCCCGGGTCTACATAGCAGGTTCCAAGAGCTGTTTCCAGTAATAATATTAATGTAACTGGCTTGATTACCTAGAACTTTATTTTGAATTATTTGAAAAGTTGCCAAGAAACCTCACTCTTAAGATTATTTAGTAGTGTAGATGACCCCATGTTGTTTAAGAGATATATTTCTGACTCAGTCAAATTCCTGTGAACTTTTAGTTATGATTGTGTATGTCTCTCTGTGTGTGCATGCCCTAGTACATGTGTAGGGGTATGGGATGTCTTACTAACTTTTCTGTTGCCATGACAAAACACCATGACCAATGCAACTTCAAAACAAAATGTTTAATTGGGCGTATGATTTCAGCGGGGTTAGTGTCCATGATGGCAGAGCCAAAGCACGGCAGCAGAAACACCTGAGAGCTGGCATTTTGATCTGTAAGCAGGAGACAGAGGGGGACTGGGAATGGCACCAATCTTCTGAAGCCTCAACGCCTTCCTCAATAGACCACACCCACTCGCTCTTCCCAGCAGCTCCACCCTGGGGACCAAGCATTCAGATACACGAGCCTGTGGGGGAAATCCTCGTTCAGACCACCACAGAGAACGACTTGTAGGCATCAGTCTTCTTCCCTGGGGTTCTGGGGAATCAGACTCAGGTCCTTACTTTCATACAAGTACCTTTACCTCACCAGCACTCCATGAGCTTTTGCTGTCTGCTTAACGGGTCCCCTAGGATGTGCCTCATAAAGTTTGATTAAGAACATGTTTACAGAGTTCAGAGACACATTTGCAACATTATCAACAGGTAGATCACATTTTTTGGTGATTTTTACCCCCCTGTTCTGGATAGTTTTTCTAATGTTGATGCTGCCTTCTTCCTTCCTTCCTTCCTTCCTTCCTTCCTTCCTTCCTTCCTTCCTCCTTTCCTTTCCTTTCCTTTCCTTTCCTTTCCTTTCCTTTCCTTTCCTTTTTCCTTTCCTTTCCTTTCCTTTTTCCTTTCCTTTCCTTTCCTTTCCTTTCCTTTCCTTTCCTTTCCTTTCCTTTCCTTTCCTTTCCTTTCCTTTCCTTTTTCCTTTCCTTTCCTTTCCTTTCCTTTCCTTTCCTTTCCTTTCCTTTTTCCTTTCCTTTCCTTTCCTTTTTCCTTTCCTTTCCTTTCCTTTCCTTTCCTTTCCTTTCCTTTCCTTTCCTTTCCTTTCCTTTCCTTTCCTTTCCTTTTTCCTTTCCTTTTTCCTTTCCTTTTTCCTTTCCTTTCCTTTCCTTTCCTTTCCTTTCCTTTCCTTTCCTTTTTCCTTTCCTTTTTCCTTTCCTTTTTCCTTTCCTTTTTCCTTTCCTTTTTCCTTTCCTTTCCTTTCCTTTCCTTTCCTTTCCTTTCCTTTCCTTTCCTTTTTTCCTTTCCTTTTTCCTTTCCTTTTTCCTTTCCTTTCCTTTCCTTTTTCCTTTCCTTTCCTTTTTCCTTTCCTTTCCTTTTTCCTTTTTCCTTTTTCCTCCCCTCCCCTCCCCTCCCCTCCCCCTCCCCTCCCCTCCCCCTCCCCCTCCCCTCCCCTCCCCTCCCCTCCCCTTCCCTTTCTCTTCCCTTTCTCTTCCCTTTCTCTTCCCTTTAAGACAGGGTCTCACTGTGTAGCACTGGCTGGCTTGGAATTCCCAATGTATACCAACCTGGCCTCAGACACAGAAATGCACCTGTTTCCTGCTCCCTACACCAGCATTTTTATGTTCGTGTCCTAATTACTTTGACCTTGAACCCACTGGCTATGGCACTAAGTTGTTGGATCCACAGTACTGAATCTCAGTACAGAACAGTCCTGAGAGACCTTATTTAAATAAATAGTTACAAGATAAATGAGTGTTGAAAATAATGTAAAACTGCAATTTTGCTTTATTAAAATATGTTTTAAAGATACTTTTATTCTTTTTTAGTTATGTTTAAGAGAGTGTATGTGCACATGAGTGTGGGTACCCAAGAGGCCAGATGTGTTGGCTCCCCTGAAGCTGGAGTTGCGAGTAGTTGTGAGTTGCCTGGCATGAGTACTAAGAACTGACGTTGGTCCAGTGTAAAGTGCAGTAAGTGCCATCTCTCCAGCTCATAATGAGGGCTTTTGTTTTCATTATCTTATGAGATACTCAGGTTAAAAGAGGACTTATTTCTATCAAATCCATAGTTAGTTATGAAACAAAATTATTTTTATTGCATATCACATAGAGAAGCTAATGGGCTGAATTGCACAGCTGTTCATTCAGTTTATAGACCTTCTGGACCTAGCATAAAAGATGCTGGTAATGAGCCTTGGTTAATTACAGTTCTGCATGGATGCTACTTTGTAGAAGAAATAGATAACCCCATAACACTAATGACTACTTAGCTGGTTGAGGTTCAGTTAGGGTTCTTTCCCCTCTTGGGCCTGAAGGGGATTTCTTTGTAACAGAATGCTGAAAACTGTAAGTTGACAAGTTACATGAATATTTAGGCTAATTTTTAATCTTACCGTATTTACACTTGTGGAAGGTACTGTTCAATCTACAGTTTTTATAAACTCTGAAATTTCATGAAGTACATTCTAAAACTATAGTTTGTATGTCTTTCAAACTCTCATAGAGAGCTAGAGCAATGGCTCAGCAGTTGAGAGCACTTACTGCTTGTCTTAGGGTTTGGTTTTGTTGTTGTTGTTGTGTTTTTTGTTTTGTTTTGTTTTTTTGGTTTTTTTTTCGAGAGGGTTTCTCTGGTTTAGCCCCTGGCTGTCCTGGAACTCACTCTGTAGACCAGGCTGGCCTTGAACTCAGAAGTCCGCCTGCCTCTGCCTCCCAAGTGCTGGAATTAAAGGCGTGCGCCACCACCGCCGCCCGGCTTGTCTTAGGTTTTTATTTCTGTGAAGAGACACCACAGCAGCTCTTAGCTTTTTATTTCTGTGAAGAGACTACAGCAGCTCTTATAAAGAAAAACTTTTATTTGGAGTTAGCTTACAGTTTCAGAGGTTTGGTGTATTATAGTCATGGTAGAAAACATGACAGAGTACAGGCAGACATAGTGCTGGAGACAGAGCCAAGAGTCCTATATCTGGATATGCAGGCAGCAAGGAGAAACTATGTCACACTGGCCAGACTTGAACTTGTAAGACCTCAAAGCCTGTCCCCAGTGACATACTTCCTCCAACAAGGCCACACCTCCTAATAGAGCCACTCCCTATGGTCCGAGCATATTCTCTCCCTCCCTCCCTCCCTCTCTCTCTCTCTCTCTCTCTCTCTCTCTCTCTCTCTCTCACACACACACACACACACACACACACACACACACACAGGACACAGGACTCTCTGTGAGCCATTCCTATTCAAACCACCACACTGCTCTAACAGAGGACTCAGGTTTAATTTCTAACACCTACGTGATGGTTTAAACCATCTGTAATTCCAATTCCAGGAAGTCTGACACCATCTTCTGGCCTCATGAGCACTAGGCATGAATGTGGCATGCAGGCAAAACACTCATCCCATGAAAATAAAAAATAAATAAAATTTTATTTATTTATTTATTTATTTATTTATTTATTTAAATTTCACTTAGATAATGTGGAATGCTAAGAGCAAAACATTTCAAAGCTCTAAGGGAACAAGCAGGCTGCCATGAGTTTGAGGACAGCCTGAGCTACATAGTATGATCCTGTTTCAGGAAAACAACTAAATACCCAATAGTAATATTGTGTTGTTTTGGTCACAGAAGTTAGCAGCACAGGAGTCCATAGAGCAAGGTGGCTTGATCAGCCTATGAGATCTCTAAAGGCTTCCTACTTTGTCCAAGACATAGTGGGGTGAATAGCAGCTAATCCTGCTAGAATCCTTTTACTAGACTTACCGGCTGCTTTGGCAGAAACCAGGAAGTGAGAGGAACAGTCTATCCTAAGAACTGCCTGGAGTCAAGAATGCTAGGGACCAAGGAGCCGGGGCAGGCTCTGCTGGCACCAGATAACACACCTCCTTTTCTTTGTTTATACTGTTATGAAGGCAGTGGAGCCAGGGCAAGGTTTTTAAGAAGGGTCAATAAATAATCGACCTGCGTTTTAAAAGATCAGGTTGAATAGATTAGAAGATTGGTGACTGGGAGAAATTTGGAGCAGACAAGAGAAACTTTTCCCAAACAGCATTAGCCCACTGCCAAGCAGAGATAACACCAAATGAACACATGATGAAGCTTAAAAGACCCACACTGGAAGTTGGAGGTGTTCATATAATAATAAATAAATCTTTAAAATAAATAAATTAAATAAATAAATAAATAGGGGGCTGGGCATGGTGGTGTACACCTTTAGTTCCTGTACTTGGGAGGCAGAGACAGGCAGGTCTCTTGAGTTTGAAACCAGCCTGGTCTATATAGCAAGTTCCAAGCCAACATAGTATAAGACCCTGTCTCCAGAAACAAAACAATTTTTTTTTTTAAAGATCCAAGATCGTCTGTGTTTTACTGTATTAAACACTCTATTGTTCACTGGGGTTAAGTGATGTGTCCCCACCAGTTCTAGCTGGAGGCTGAATGCTAGTCAATAGTGTATTTTTCTCAAGTTTGAATTTTTCTTTTAAAGCTGTGGACTCGCTGTTGGTGCCTGTGTGTTCTTATCTAGCTCCCTTTACAGTGTATGGGGCCTCAATATGCTTCTGCACAGGTCGAGGAGAAAGATAAAGCTTCCCCCTCCCCTTCTCTCCCTCTCTTCCTCCCTCCATCTGTCCATCTGTCTTCATGAAGACAATGGTTTAAAGAGCCTTCAGCAAAGGCTGAGAATTTAATTTTATTCTTTGTAGCAGTTTCACTGCAGCATAAACATTGACTTACTAAACTTCCTACTTGTCAGTCCAGCCATTGAAAAGTCAGAGGGCAAAAGTTGTCATAGCTTGTTTGCTACGGAGCTTGGAACGGGTCTTTCTGTTACTGTCTTCACATCCTTTTAACCACAGACTCTTCATACAAGATCCATCCCACACAGTTCTGTTTCCTGTGTCAGTAGCTTTCACCAAGCTGTTTCCTTGTTGGCAGTGTTGCATCAGTTTAAAACAAAGCCAAACACCCACCTCTTTTAAAAGTAATGCTACTGGCTCTATTGTGCTATAGAAACATCTTGTTTCTTTGTGCTTGGTATTGAACCCAGGGCCTTGTACATGCTAACCATGCACTCTTCAATGAACTATACTCTCCAGTCCCTTTTCTGTATTCTTGTTGAGAGCAATCTAAAAAGAAAAGAACAGTACAAACTGTTCAAAGAGAAATTTACTAGAACCAAGCTTTTTAGCTAAGACCTAGCCATTAGGCTGCCTGTATTTGTGCTGTAGTGTATGTCCTGAGAGGGACTTAATTGGTCTGGTGGGTGGTGCCCTGCCTGATGTACTGTTCACATTATTGGAGCAGGTGACACAGCATTTTCCATGTCCTCTGTGATCTGCAACCCCTTCACCTTGCTTTCCAAGATCAAATACATAGATAAATATTGGCATTTATAGGCTGACAACCTGAGATAAGTTTTACCCAGCAGAGGTGGCTGTGTAAGTTGGGGTTACTCAGAAAGAGTAGACAGAATCAGAACGCCACTTAACAGAACTTAGCAGGAGAAACACTCTTCCTCCCATTTATGAATGTTTTAGTAATATTTACTGGGGAGGGGGTGGTCTAGACACCACCTTCTCTTCTAAGGAGGATTCAGAATGCTGAAAGAGGAAGGAATTGGACTGTTTCCTTTGGAATTCTGCCTCCCCCTTCCCTCTCCCCCCCCCCCCCCCCACACACCCAGGGAAAATGTCCCAAAGAGCTCCTGATGACCAGGCACTTCTTTATACTGACAGCTGTCTGTGAAATGTTAATGGATTTCCTGGCATATAAAACAGGGCAGGACCCTCCTTTAAGCATTACTTTGCTAGAGCTTTTCCCCCAATTTTAATTCAGAAGACTCTTGGAGAGATTTTATAAAGGAATTGTTCATAAGAAATTTGCTTATTGGTGACCACGTGGGCCAGTGTGGGTCACTGACTCCCCCTCCCCTAGGTACAGGGCCCAGAGATAAGGCAAGTCGTGTCTTGCTGGGGAGGGTGTGTACCAACAAGAAACAGGAAGCTGTGTTTCAGCCGACTGGCCTGGCCTGCTTTGCCTGGAGCTTTCTAACCCAGAGTCAGGTGTGCTGAGGTCCTTCCGCAGAGGACACTGCCTTTCTGAGCTGGCAACACTCGCCTAGCACAAGGATCCTTAATTGCTGTGCAGAGAAAACTATGACCACACTACAGCTTAAGGAGCTTTCACAGTCGGGCCTCTACCGGAGAAGGCGAGAGCGTCCTGATAGTCTGAGAGTTAATGGACTCGCAGAGGAAGAGCTGAGGTGAGTGCAGGGTTGGCCAGGGGTCAAGGTTCCCCGGTTATAGCAGCTTGTAGCGGGGATTCACAGCCTGGTGGATCCCTGTTCTCTGGGTCAGAGCCCTTTCCCACGCTACTTAGGGCATCTCCACACCTGGGCTCCTGGTGCATCTCTAGGTGCAGCTCCAGGCTAGCTTTTCAACTGGAAGGAATTGATTTCCCCCGTGGGCTAGAGGTAGCTGTTTGGGTATATCAGAGCAGATTTCTGGGAGAAATTTGACTTTTGAGTATTTGTCAGGTGGTTTGTAGTATTTGGTGTGGGGGCTGGGTGGGGTTGCTGTGATTCTTTGTTATTGAAGTGATGCAGCAAAGAACTGTGGAACTACTGAATGTAACTGAGCGGTGAGCCACCCAAAATCTGGACAGCAGGCTAGCAAAAGATTAGTTGTTTGGGGTTTCAAATGTAATTTATCCAAAACCAGCATAATGTTAGTTTTTGCTGTAACTGCCAAGAAGTTCTTTTAGATTTAATCTTCTGAAAGTCCCTACAGCATTAAGCCCCCATGTTACTGTGAGAAAGGATGTGGATTTTCTTTTTTCTTTTTCGGGGGGCAAGGGGCAGATAGGGAGTGTTCCTGTTTTCCTGATGACAGAAATCTGCAGTAAAAAGAAGCACTTAGAATAAATAATTTGCTGTATCTAGCTTTAATTTATTCTTGAATTAGAGTATCTGAATATTCTGATCAGATGAGAGTGATATCTATACCTTGCATATGTTCTCTATTGAGAGGGAAGAAGTTGACAAGCTTTTAAAACTTGTGTTTCATTATGGTCAGCTGTATCACAAGACCTGTACTTTCAGAGAGAAATGCTTATTTGAAAATTATTGACTTTCTCCAATATTTGATGATTATGATAACAGAAGAACTATTGTCGATGTTGGGTTCATGTGTTACTTCTTACAGTGTAAAGTGACTTAGCAACTTTCACTGTATTAACTTGGAATTCACTGAGTTCAACAGACATTAAAGGCTTCAGAGTTTGAAGTGTTATACATTTTACTTGTAATCCCTCCCTTTGAGAGGAGCAGTCCAACCCAGGCCCTCACACATGCTGGGCAAGGACTCCCAGCCAGTGAGCCATGCCAGCAGGCCGCGTTTGTGCATTCAGAAGCCACGCGGGAAGTTAGCAAACGAACTAACCATCAGAAGTTTTAATTCCAGATTGCATTTTCTTAGAATTTCCTGTCTTAAAAATTCAAGATCTGTAAAATATTTTAAAAGAACTGTTTTGTACTTATTTTCAGACCTAAAATACCCATGAATAAAATTACTTATGTAAGAGGTAGTTTATTTATATAGTTACAGTGATCTTTAAAACAACTAGATTTTAGGATTTAAATGAAAAAAAAAAAAAAAACCAAGTAATTGTTAAATGCTGCTTGTTCCAAGGAATTAAAGACAAATATTTTTCTACCCATTCTGGCAATGTAAGCTCCTCTGTGATGATAACAGTGGTTGATGTTTCTGCTCTTCTTGTCTCCTAATACTGGGAGAATCACTTTCCATATTTACAGTGCAGTTAAAACAGAAAAAGTAGGTAAGTTTCTGCATTCCTATAGACTGTTAAGTGGGTTTAGAGAGATGGGATTTACCCTTAGTTGTATTTAGTATTAGTTAAGAATCAGGAGAGTAATGGACTTGAAGTTAGGTGCCCCACGTTTCAGTACCTCAGATCTTCTAAATGTGACTGAAAACAGGTGCCGACAGTGTGTGTCATTTACCATGGAGGGTCCTCATGGCGTCCCTGCAAGGCAAGCGGCGTCTTAAGGATAGTGCAGAGCAGTAACGCATCATAAGGTTAGGACACCGTGTACCTCACTTTGATTGAGGGCCTACTCCATGCCAAGTAAAGGTTCAGGGATGGGTGAGACATGGCTCTTTATCAGGGACCCTGTTGGCATAGCAACAGCGGGTATTTTCCTTTGAGCAGTGTGCGAGTACCTGAACTGTCAGGTATCTTTCACTGCTGTCTCTCTCGCAGCTGCTCAAGGCCCAGTGGCACTTTCAAATAAAAGACTGGTCTAAAATTAAAAGTACAAAGTTTTAAAGGATTCTATAACACCATGAAAATAGTTTTAGCTTTAAACTTGAAATTGTTTATAAAAGATACATGTAAAAAGTGTCATAACTTTTGGCTTCATTGATATTTGTTCCAATGTATTAGATAAGATCTGAAAGTTCCTTTTTGTTGTGTTGCATTGTGTTGTGTTTTTTGAGAGAGTCTCACTATATAGCCTTGGCTGCCCAAGAACTTACTCAATAGACCAGGCTGGCCTAGAACTTACAGAGCTGCCAGCCTCTGCCTCCTGACCTGAAAGTTTCTTTGTACCTGTAACATTCCTAACTGCGTTTGAGGCCCATGGAGATTCAGGAAATTTAGAAATCATTCTGAGTTTCAGAGTATTGACTTTTTTCCCCAGAAAAAAAATTACATTTCCAAATAGCATTTCCAATACACACACACACACACACACACACACACACACACACTTTAAAAAAAAGTTTATTTATTTATTATATGTAAGTACACTGTAGCTGTCTTCAGACACCCCAGAAGAGGGCATCAGATCTCATTACAGATGGTTGTGAGCCACCATGTGGTTGCTGGGATTTGAACTCAGGACCTCCGGAAGAGCAGTCAGTGTCCCTTAACCACTGAGCCATCTCTCCAGTCCCCCCCCCCCGCCCCCAACACACACTTTCTTAACTATTCTTTTCTCTAAACTATTTTTACACCCAAACTGTTCTTTCATGTTTTCTTTTAGGAAACTTAGATGACAAACACATGGAAGCAATTTGCTTTAAAATATTCAAAGTCACATTTGCTTTCCCTCAAGTGTAAGAGATGAGTAAATAACAGACCTAGAGTCCAAACCAGATGCAACACTTTGGTGCATATTCTACTACATGTTCTAATGTCTTAGTGAACAATGACCTCAGGCCAAACCCACTGCCTAGTTGGAGAAGCCCCACAAACCTGGAGGGTTTTTATATTTTCGAATGATTAATAGGAAGGCAGAGGCAGGTGAATCTCTGTGAGTTCAAGGCCGGTGTGGTCTATAGAGCAAGTTCCAGGACAGCCAGGACTACACAGTAAAACCCAGTCTCAAACAAACGAAATCTTTATATGAAAAGTACATAAAATTCATATTGCAGTATCTGAACTTAAAGTTATATTGGGACATATCTGTGCTCCTTTCTATGGGTCATCTGTGGTGCCTTTGTGGTAAACTGGTACTTGCATCATGATACAGATTAACATGGCCCACAAAGACAAAATTTTCCTATTTGGCCGTTTACAGACATCCTCAGCTGATCCCTGGCCTAGTGCTATGATGATCTCCGCTCTCTGCCTCTCTTTCCTATAGTTATGCTCGGCCCTACCCATTCCTACCACCTACCAGTTGGCTTTATGCATGGATAAAATCAGGGCTATGTCAGAACTATGAAATGAATCAAAAATCATATTTTCATATCCCTGTAATTTAGAAGTACAGTGAATAATGTGAAGGATATTTTTTGTTTATAAATTTTTGGGGGCAAGGTCTTATTATGTCGCCCAAATTGTCTTAGGTCTCACTATGTAGTCTAAACTTACAGCAGTCTTTGCCTCTCAAATGCTGGAGTTTGAGAAGTGAACTCCAATCACCCATGAAATGTAAAGCTAACAGAGTATAGCACACATAGTGTTTTATGGCGATGCAGGTCAGCCCACAGCATACAGTAGAAGATAGAATTAAGGGTCATTCCACTACACTACATTTTTTATACTACATTTTCAAAAAAGAATTATTTGCTTTATGTATATGAGTACACTGTAGCTGTCTTCAGACACACCAGAAGAGAGCATCAGATCTTATTATGGATGGTTGTGAGCCACCATGTGGTTGCTGGGATTTGATCTCAGGACCTTCAGAAGAACAGTCAGTGCTCTTACCCACTGAGCCATCTTTCTAACCCTACACTACTTTTTTTTTTTTTAAAGGCATTATATTGAATCTCAGTAAGGTGCTTAAGTTCTTGTCCAGTTTGATCAATATTGATAAATGTATGTACAGTGCACATCGGTTACAGTCCACATAGTGTATTCATCATCCCCACAGCTCTTTACAGTTCTCCATCATCATCTTTCCTGTGTACCTAGACAACCTTAATCCAATGTGTCACTATGTTAGTTTGCAGTCTTTAGAATGTTATGTTCTTTGCTTTTTAAAATTTATTTGTGTGTATCAGTGTTTTACCTGCATGTATACGCACTACATATGTGTCTGGTGCCCTGGGAGGCTCTGGTGCACTGGAGTGTTAGACAGTTGTCGTTGGCATGTGGGCACTGGGAACTGACCCAGGTCCCCTGAGAGAACAGCAAGTGTTCTCAACCATCCAGCCATCTCTCTCACCCCATAGTTTTGTTTTGTTTTGATTTCTTAAATTCAGCATAATTATTTATCTTTGTGTATTTAATTATTGTAGTTTATACAGTGAGCAGACTAATTTGTTGAGTTTGACATTGTATTTATTTCCAGTCTTTGGCTATTTAAAAAAAAAAAAAAAGCTGCTAACGAAATTCATGTGCGCATCCCTGTGTGGTTGTGTGCTTGTTTCACTTTGGATAGCTAAATTGTTTGGCTACATGTCTATTTATTCTTTTCAGAACTGACTCAGTCCTTTTCCAGATAGATTCACATTAGTAGTGTATACAGTTTCTGATGTTTACCACATCTACACCAATGTTTATAATGATCAAAAATTTATTTTGTCAGCTCTGTTGTTAACCCCACCAAGATTTTAAATGCATTTTTTGACAGCTAATGAAGTTGGGTAAAGTGGTAACTTAAGGGTTCTTTGGAAATTCAGTTGTGTTAGATGGTCTTTTGTTAGGGCAAACATGTGAAAGGAGTGTTTTCCTGAAGTGACACAGGGGAAAGACTGAGGCAGACTTGTGAAGGAACATTTTACTGAAGTAGACACAGGCAGAGGATGTTTTGTTAAACATGTGAAAGAACATGTGATAAGGGATTTTTTTGTTAACAAGATTGGTTACCTAGAATTTCTGAGTATACTTGATTGTATTTTAAAAGTTAAAATTTTTAACTTTTTTGAGAGGCTGGAGAGATGGCTCTGTGGTTAAGAGCTCTGGCCACTTTTCCAGAGGTCCTGAGTTCAATATCCAGCAGCCACATAGTGGCTCACAGCCATTTATAGTGGGATCTGATGCCCTCTTCTGGCATGCAGATATACATGCAGATAGAGTACTCATGCATAAAATAAGTAAAGCTTAAAGAACAAAGAAAAAAATTATCAGTGAATAAAAAAGTGAAAGCTGAAGTTTTGCCTGTGGGTGATTAATATGAAACAAAGTATTTTCTACTTGTTCGTAGACATTTGCTAGGAAAAAATACCTAGGTTAAAAAATAAAGAGGGGGTTAGGTTTAAATTAAAATATGAAGAAATGGTTTCACTGTGGCATTTTCCTGTGTGTGTGTGTGTCATTGTACTTTATTCTAATGTCTCCTCCCTCTCTGCTCTTCCACTTAGTACACTGGCTGGCTCTTCCTGTCCGCATCCCACAGATAGTCCCCACGTCTGATTCTAGTACGCCTCTCTAAGATCTCTTCTTTCCCTCATGTGAACCTCTTTAGTAGTTTGATCGTGTGTGTGTGCGTGCGTGTGTGAGAGAGAGAGAATCTGGGCTCTCCCCTATATATGAGAGAAAAATGTGGTACATATCTTTCTGGATTGTTTTATTTAACAGAATGATTTCCTATATTTCAGGGAACATTTATAGATAGGTTGTTTCTGAATAAATCATGTGGTCATTTGCTCTAATATACTAGATCAGTACTGGCCATCTGTAGAAGGACTACTGCCTTTAATGGGGTAAAATTGTGTATGTGTTTTGGTTTTTTGCTGTATTTGTGCGGTTTCACTTCTTAATTTTGGTGTTTTTTTTTTTGTTGTTTTGTTTTTTGCTATTGGTGGTTTGTTTGTTTGTTTGAGACAAGATCTTACTATGTAGCCCTGACTGGCCTTGAACTTATTCTTTAGGTTTGCCTCAGATTCCTCCTCATCTTGTCTCAGCTGCCCTTGTTAGTGCTAGGATTACAGTTACACACCACCACACCCAGCTTATCTACTTGCCTTTTGTAGTGCTGGGGACCAAATCCAGAGCCTCCTTTGCTACTGAGCCACAGCCGCAGCCATAAATCGCTGGCACGTGGTCCAGCCAGCTTGGACACCTGCTGTTATTGATGGGAAAGCCTTTCCCCTCCATTCCGCCCGTGTCATCTTGCTAGCTTATTTGAACCATTCTCAGCAGTCCATCATTTGGATTGTTGCAAGGCCCTCACTTCTTTGAAAGTGTGTCTTCTGTCCTGGTTGGTTTTATTGTCACCCTGATACAAGCTAAACTATTCTAGAGAACCTCAGTTGAGAAAATACCTCCATCAGGTTGTCTATAGGCAGGGCGAAGAATGGCATTTTCTTGCTTCATGATTGATATGGGAGGTCCCAGCTCATGGTGCTACCCTGGGCAGGCAGTCCTGAGTGTCTAGGAAAGCCAACTGAGCCAGCCCTGAGGACTAAACCAGCAAGCAGCATCCCGCCATGGCCTCTGCCTCAGCTCCTGCTTCTGGGTCCTGCCTTTAGATTCCTGCCCAAATTTCCCTCAGTGATAAGAGTATGACCTGAGAGTTCTAAGCAAGAATAAAGCCCCTCCTCCCCAAGGTTTTTTGGTCTTGGTGTTTTATCACAGCAGTAGAACCCCTAATTAATACATCTGTGTCTGTTTCCTATAGTAGTCATTTGACATTGTGCCAAGTTAGTTTTTATTAAATTCTTGCTTTCTTATATTTGAATTGTGAAAGAGATTGTTTTTACTAATGCTTGATTCGAGGTTCAAGTAAAAGGACCATGTAGGCAACAGACCATTTGAGTGCATTTGCTGTTTTGAACTAAAATCTCTAATAGCTGTTCTCTATAAAAGGCTTGAACTTAATTTCAAGGGTTTGTTAGTTTGTTGAGACCAATTCTTGCCCTTGCTATTTAACTATGTCTTACCTGGAACTCACTATGTAGATGAAGCTGGCCTTGAACCTACAATGACTCTCTGGCTCTTTGTGCCTCCTGAGTAGTGGGACTACAGGTGTGAGCTTCCATGCTCAGCTTCTTTTTGCATTCTTTAAGTAATTAAATGCTAACTGTGCACACAAATGTAACCCACATGATACCTGTATGTGTTTGTAGCTCAGTTAAAAAATAACTAAAACAATAGTAATCTGCCTGAGCTCCATAGCATTCGTTCCCCAGGGCAGGAATCTAAAGGCAGGACCCAGAGGCAGGAGCTGAGGCAGAGGCCATGGAGGGATGCTGCTTGCTGGCTTAGTCCTCAGGGCTGGCTCAGTTGGCTTTCCTATACACTCAGGACTGCCTGCCCAGGGTAGCACCGTGTAGCCGTCCGCTACATTCTCTCTTGCACACCATTCTAACAGGTTTATGGCTGAGGTGGGAACTGGAGGAACTGTGTGCTAGCTGTCACCACTGCTGTGGCAGCAGAGGGCCAGGTTCTGTGAGTAGAAGGAAGAAGCAGTGTCCTTAGGGATCTACAGCAGAATGGGCAGGAGGAAGCATGCTAAACAGAGTTCTTATGACACTTGAGTCACTCTCCTGTCTCCTGCTAAATTGTGTATAAGAGCAAAAAGAAGGTCTGCTGACAAGGCCTGATTGTGCTGTTATGACTCACGTTAACTCAGCCTACCCATTGTTGGGTTTAATTTTTATGACTGTGAGAGGATAGTGGGTAAGGGGAAAAGAGAATGAAGTGTGATATGTCATTTCATAAAAGCTTATTTCATAGCAGAAATGTGTATAGACCGTTGTATTGCCTTTTGCACATGGTGCTTGGGGCAGGTTTTCCCATGCGCTGTGTCTGACGACATGCTGGCAGTGGGGCTTCCTCATCTGCTGAAGCAGAGGGAACGCAACGGAGACTGAGTTCCTTAGCTGTCCTCTTCTTAGTGTCCTCTGAGAACTCTCTCGACTGTTTCTTTGAACTGTACTTTACTTAGCTACCTGCTCCTCCCACCTCTTCCTAGTTTTCTGCTGCAAATATGGTTGTTTTAAGTTTCTAAGTGAGACAACTTCCTCATGTTGGGTAAGGATCCCAAAAGTCTGAGAACTCTTCAACTATAGGATCTTGACCACAGGCTTCCTCTGTTGGTCTTAGTCCAATCAGAAAAGAAAGTACATGCTTTTTAAAGTTTGGTATCTAAAAGGAATAAGTTCCTTAGTTTTATTTTTATGTATGCATATGTTCCTGTGTGAATGTATAGCTTGTGAGTGCAGTGCCCATAGAAGCAAGACGAGGGGATTGGACCTTCTGGGTCTGGAGTTTGGTGTGGGTGTGGAGACTGAACTCTGGTCCTCTACTCAGGGCTCTTGCAGGTTAGCTTATTTGATAGAAAACTGTTTCTCACCACGTCTCTCCAGGCCACATCTTAGTAGATGATGTTGGTGTGGGCTGCCATAGGAGAGGTAGCAGGTATCCCAAGGGCTTAGGTAAGAGTCTCTGGCAGGAAACTCCCCAGCACATGCCCTCCTGTTTCGGTCTTGCAGAATTCTGTAAGGGTCTGCTTATCTCTGACTGCTCTCTGCAGGCCCAGGGAACCAAGCCCTGAGGCTCCTCTCCAGCGCCCTCTACTGACAACTTGAGTGCTGCTTTCAATAGCCAAGATGGAGGGAGCCCGTGCTCAGTATCTCACTTCCCGAAAGGAAGCGAGTTGCCAGGATTGTAGAATACCTCTGGAGAAGAAGGAAAGAATTGAACAAAGACCCTCATAACCATGTGACCCGGTTTCAGGGGCCAGAACAAAGGGTATTTGGAGAAAGAGGCTGCAGCCCAGGCTGTGAACGGGCTGTCAGTATAGCTGCACCATCTGGTAAGCACCAGACTCCTAGGGTCTTGTTATGTTCTTTACACCCATCTTTTATCACATTGTGGTTAAAATCTGAGATGTGGCAGCTAAAAGAATTACTCTGTACATCACAAAATTTAAGCTTGAATTTAAAATGAAGGGAAAGGTACCATTTTGACTTGAGCAAAAAAGTTTTTTTTCAGTTTCTCTGATTCTGGTAAATATATGAGAGAGAGAGAGAGAGAGAGAGAGAGAGAGAGAGAGAGAGAGAGAGAGAGAGAGAGATGGATGAACAGGAAAGACCTTTGATTTGAACAAAGTGTTTTACTTCTGTCCTATACTGAAATTTCCATGGTTCTCTTTTTTTTCTTATCAGTGAAGTAAGACTCAAATTTAGTCAAGAATAAAAACTCCCACTAACTTCCTGTCACAGTGTAGCTGGCAGTTGTGTTCAGTGAGAAAGCTCTGCTGAGTCAGAACTAAAATAAGAGTGTGCCTCAGAGCCTGACAGGCTGCTGCTGCTGGGCACCATGTCCATATAAAGAGCTCCTGTGTGCCTGCGCCAAGGGGTTTCCATGGTAACTTGGGCATCTCTTAGGTCAACACAGCTAAAAATACCCTTCTTCTATATTTGGAGCTTTCTCAAATGTGGCTTTGTATCTTTCTAAAAAAGATGTTTAGAGGTGATAATACGTTAATTCATCATGATAGGAATTAAAAGACGTTATGAGCAGTAAAGAAATCACTAGAAGACTAGTTTCTAGGAAAAAAAAATATTAAAAATCACAGCAAAGCCTTGGAGGGTCTGAGGGAAATATAAAGAATTGTTTAAGTTGATCAAACACTCCAAATTTGTGTGGGGCTTCAGGAGTTCACTTCAGTGATTGTCTCTTAAGCACGATCTTGCTAAAGACCTCTTGAGCTGTATGGGTGTCAGCAGGGGTGGTACTTGACAGTGTTGGCCCTCTGCCTCTTAGCAAAGGCTTGATAGAATACTGAGAGGGTGCTTAGAGTCATCCAGCTTGAGGCAGAGACTAAGAGATCCAGCTTGGAGCCCTTGCATACAGAGCACAGTGTTCCGTGTCTCTAAAGTCAAGCTCACTGAATGGGATATGGAGGTGATTCTTTTGACAGCTACACATTTTCTCTAGAGTGTATAAAGCATTGTTGAGTGACAGGGAAGTGCAAATCCCTGAAATGTGCAGGCTACTCATCCTGCCCCAGCCTTCATGACATGTCTCAGTGTTCTGCCATGAATGGTTATGATTTTTTTTCTACACGTTGGCAGCTCATCTTCTTTTCACAGTAGGTTACCGGTATGGTAAGGACGTGTCATCGTAGAGAAAAGGCAGCTGTTTGGCACTGTTGTTCTGTGGAAGAGTAGGTGCTGTTACTTTCTCTTTTCTCAATTTTCAGAATGTTAATGTCAGAGAGGGTCATGGAGAAAGTTAGGAGCTTGAGTTTCTGTCTTTCTCTTCCACTCTCCCTAGGTAGGGTATCTTTTACACAATCTCATCTTTTGCGGATTCAGTTTTGTTATGTGAATCACTTAGAAATGCTTCATGAGAAATGGACCCCAAAGTAAGCTTTCATTCCTTGTTAAACTGGTTAGGGGTGGGTAGCTGCAGTATTGGTCTGTATTCTTTAGGCCAGTTAGGGGCAGAGTATTTCTGGTTTTGTGGAGCTGACACATGTGGCTTTGTCACAGGCCCTTGGCAGTCCCTTGCTGCATCCTCGCTGTGGTTTCTAGGTGGCCTCTCTATTCTGCAGACACCAGAGGAGTTTTTGCCACACCTGATAGTAGCAGATTTACGTATTTGAATTATTGATTATAGGACAAAGTGTGTCTCTACTAGTCTACTTCCTGACAAGTTTCCAGCCTGTGGTTGGATAGCTTCACACTCACTTCCTTATGAGTATCTCTTTAAATATCATAAGGTCTGCTACATGCTACTATAAAACTATGACATCAAAACTAGCTTTATTTCAGTGGTCAGTTCTTAGGAACAATTATATGTAAATAGCTTTATAGCTATATTTATAGCATCCTGGCATGGGGCATTGATCACCAATGCAGGATTGGTAACTGGTACTTTAATCCAGACATTTCATATTTTCCTGTTTTTAACTGATTTTTTTTAACTTTCTGGGTTATACTTCATATACAGTAATGTTGCAGAGCAGCATTAGTGCAAGCCTTTAGTCCTCACACCCAGGAGGCAGATGCACTTGAATCTGAGTTGGAGGCTAGCCTGGTCTGCAGAGAACATTCCAACAGAGAAAAACCCTGTCTCAACAAAACAAGCCAACAAAACGATACAGTAAAGTCTGAGTGTTCTTATTTCCTTTTAATAATCATAGTAAGCGTTGTAGTAGTACAGTACGGATGCATGCATCGCTCTTCAGCTTCAGCTGGGTTAAGGAAGCATGTGGTAACTGCCTTTTCACTCTTCTCCACGTGATGAATTTGTTTGCCGTTCACAATTTTTTTTTTTTTTTTTTTTTTTTTGGTTTTTTGAGACAGGGTTTCTCTATGTAGCCCTGGCTGTCCTGGAACTCACTCTGTAGACCAGGCTGTCCTTGAACTCAGAAATCCGCCTGCCTTTCCCTCCCAAGTGCTGGGATTACAGGCGTGCCCCACCACTGCCCGGCTGCCGTTCACAATTAAAAAGCAAATTTAAAGACAAGGCAAAAGGCATATTAACTGAAAATTCATCCATTTCTGCTTGACCTTTGCCTGCTTCCTTATTGTCTTGGAAGAAAACGTATTACATTTGTCCGACAAAGTGGAAACGGGAAGAGTTCTCTGTCTCGGTTCTCTCACTTGCATCGTTTTCAATGGTCCCAGGAAAATCAGATGAATTTTCCACATAAGCCAAGTAGAGAATTACAGATAAAAAGTTCATTTTGCCAAGTAGTAATTTAACTAGGCCACGTTAGTGATTTGAATACCCCCATATGACACCGGGATCTTTTGTAGCAATTGAAGAGGCTTCATCCTCGTGGTAGTGTTGCTAAGTTCTTAGTTCAGTGGTGGATTTAGATTAAATAAGCAGTTTCTAGCTCTCTCATTCATTCCTCAGTCAGCACTCACTGTGAGCTGGGGACGGTTCCAGAGCACTTCCCCACACACACCTCTGTTGTACCACCCTGCCTACCGCATAGCGACGTCTGAGGTTGCTGGGCCCCTTAGAAAATTGCCTGGTCCGTTTACCCAAGTATTTCATTTTAAATCATCTCTATACTGTACTACCTAATGCAGTGTGGAAGAATGGGTGGATGGGTGGACGGATGAACAATGACATATTAAAGCTAAACTTTTACTACAATTCCATTCTTTTGCATTTGTGCCAGTGTGTTTGCATGTTCATGGTGGGATGGTAGACATGTGTGCACAGGTATGTGGAAGCCAGTGGCCAACCTCAGAAGTTGTCATCCTTGGTTTTGTTTTCTTTTATGTATGTGAGCACATGGGTATATAAGTGTTCATGTCTGAACATGCATGTGGAGGCACAGGTTAATACTAGGCCGCATCCTTGATTATTCTTTGAGATAGGGTCTCATTTAAGCCCAGAGTTTGTTGATCTCTTGGTCTCGATGGCCAGTTTCCCCTCACCCCCATCTCTCTCTCTCTCTCTCTCTCTCTCTCTCTCTCTCGCTCACTCTGTGTGTGTGTGTGTGTGTGTGTGTGTGTGTGTGTGTAGAGACAGTGCCATATAGCTCTGGCTGTCCTGGAATTCGCTACATGTACACCAGGTTGGCTTTGAACTTGCAGAGATCCGCCTGCCTCTGGGCTACAATTAAATGGTATACCACCATGCCTGACGTGCTTATAAATCTTGTAGGAGAGGAGCAAGGCTTCATGAGCCTCTTTCACTTCCATGTCAGAAAGTTAGTGGGCTCAGGCTTTTGCAGATCTTTTTGAAGTGATCCTGGCTGCTGACAGTGCAAGAGAGCACACTAGTTGGGTCATGCTCAGAGGACAGCATTCCACACATGGACTTTCACTGCAGTGCAGACCGATTAGACCACCTCTGGTGAGTGGCCAGAGGCACGACAGAAGGTTGAGTCCAGCCTGAACTACATACACCAGCCTAGGTTTTATAGCAAAATCCTGTCTTAATTACCTAGATTCACTCCCAGCACTGCTCTACCCCAAAGGCTGCTTTTGGCACCCCTGCTTATGAATATAGTCAAATACCAAGTATTTAAACTCCTAGGAACAGCAGTGATGCTTTGTATGACATGTCTAACCAGGCTGTTTGGAGCTGTGATCTTTGGTCACCTCGGGTCCAGTCATGAAGTTAGCAGAAGCTCTGCAGCTGTCTTCATGGTGTGCTGGCGTGCACTAGTGCGTAGTTTGGTCTCAACAAAACATTAGGCACACCCACTTTCTTAGCTAGGTTTGTATTTATTGTTGCAATTAAACACTATGACCAAAAGCAATTTGGGGAGGAAAAGGTTTATTACAGCTTGGATGTCAGGGCAGGAAGTTAAGACGGGAACCTGGAGGCAGGAAATGAAGCAGAGGCCAGAGACACATGTGAACATCAGAGAACAGCTTTTCTCTTTCCACTGTTTAGGGTCTGAAAAGAAAATTCAGATTATCAGGCTTCAAACTCCCAATAAGCCATCTCACCATTCCATCAATAGTGTGTGTGTGTGTGTGTGTGTGTGTGTGTGTGTGTGTGTGTGTGTGTGTGTATATATATATATATATATATATACACACGTACACACACACACACACAAACCTTTATATATACAACAAAACTTTAGGGAAAAGGAATCAAGAAGGCAATCTGGTTTACAGTAGTGGAAATAAAATAGGGAAGGATAGAGAGAAACATCTAGGAAAAAATTTAACTACCACTTAACTACGAAAAGAAATCATCTCTTTGATGAAAATCACCAAATACAAAGGGGCTGGAGAGATGGCTCAGCGGTTAAGAGCACTCACCGACTGCTCTTCCAGAGGTCCTGAGTTCAATTCCCAGCAACCACATGGTGGCTCACAGCCATCTGTAATGGGATCCAGTGTCCTCTTCTGGTGTGTCTGAAGAGAGTGACAGTATACTCACATACATAAAATAAATAAATCTTAAAAGAAGAGAAAAAGAAAATCACCAAACACTGATGAAAGAAACTAAGGAGGTCAGCTTGGCGGTGGTGGTGCACACCTTTAATCCCAGCACTTGGGAGGCAGAGGCAGGCGGATTTCTAAGTTCGAGGCCAGCCTGGTCTACAGAGTGAGTTCCAGGACAGCCAGGGCTACACAGAGAAAGCCTGTCTCAAAAACAAACAAACAAACAAACAAACAAACAAACAAAAAGAAACTAAAGAGGTCAACAAATTAGAAAGACATATATATGATCATGAATTGTTATAATGTCTATAGAACCTCTTATGACCAACAAGTTCAGCTCCTGTCAGGATAACATTAGGTCTTAGAGACATGGCTCAGAGAGCCTTGGCTGCTCTTCCACACAACCCAGGCTCAACCTAGTACTCATATGGTGACTCACAACTGCAACTCTATCCAGAGGGTCTGACACCTTCATAGACATGTATTCAAAGAAAACACCCATACACATAATATAAATAAAAACTTTAAAAAGTACCAGCTGGGCAGAGGAGGACACCTATAATCCATGCACTTGGAAGACAGAGGCAGATGGATCTCAGAGTTCAAGGCCAGTTTGGTCTACAAAGTGAGTTCTAGGCCATCCAGGCCTGTTACACAGAAAAATCTTGTCTTGAAAAAAATAGACATACCAGCGACATTATCTGCATATGTAGAAAAAGTACCCATAAGATTTGGATTGATCCACATAGACTGTCAAATAGCTAAAGCAGTCCTGAGCAGAGAGAAAGAAGCTGGAAGCCTTAGTAACCTAAGTAATTTGATACTGGCATAAAAACAGACTCACAGACTAATAGAACAGACTGGAGAATGCAGATAAATGCATATATTTATCATCAACTGATTTTCAGCCAAGGTAGTGAGAATATACTATATATATTGGAATATATACACATTCATAATACAATGCCTACAAATTTATCTTTATCAGGGAAATTACTGCTCAAATGATATAAAATGGGAGCTCAAGAGCTGACTCAGCAGTTAAGAGCTTTGTCTGCTCTTCCAGAGGCCCTGAGCTCTGTTCTCAGTGTCCATGGCCAACAGCTCCGCGGGGTCTGATGCCCTCTCCTGGCCTTCGTTGGCACTGTGCTCACGTGCACAGAGCACACGTGCATTAAATTGATTCTTTAAAAAAGATGAAAAGGTACCAAGTAGTCGCTAAAATACTGAACCATCTTTATTTCAGTTTGAATTTTAAAAGCTTCTATCTTGCCATATTCTTTAATCTCCTGCATTTTCATTTCTACCCACTTTTCTTAGGGAGCTTCTGACCCCATTCAACAGAAACGCCTCCAAGTGTCAGACTGCCTCTTGTGAGTTAGGTTCTGTCTGGCTGCCGTTGGCTTTCCCCTACTTCCTCCCTCCTCCTTCCCAGGAAAATGTCCTGATTGTTATATGCTGCAATAACCAGTTCCATCCTCCACGAATAACACCACACAGTCTTACCACTTCATTTTGATACTTTGGTGCCTGCCTTCAGCTGTCTGTAGTCTGGGGTTTTAAGATTGTGGGTAAAAATTTGTACATATCCAATCTCTAGTATCTAAATTTTATCTTCTTTTTTTTTTTTTGTCTTTTTGCAATCTAAAGAAATGTTCTCTCTCTCTCTCTCTCTCTCTCTCTCTTTCTCTCATTTCTCTTAAGTAGTCAGGTACAAATTACAAAAATATTAGACAAATCAATTACACAGGATTATAGAGGATTTTGTGGCATTATGTCCCTGTATCCATTGACAGCACTCCGTGATTCTGCATGTAAGCATAGAGGGCTGATTCTGTCAGCCATTGACAGGCAGCAGTGGGATTAAAGGCTACTTTTGCTGCATCTAATATAAGAACCAAAGAGCTGTTACTAAAAATAAACTGGACTTGTAAGTTACATAAGCATTTAAGCCAGGTAGCATATACTTTAGTATAGCAGAGTGGATATTACTTTGTAGATTCCAGTACCAAGGAATATCATATTGTACACACGAGGAGAAAGGGAGAGTAAAATATCATCTAGCCAAGCCGGGCGTGGTGGCGCATGCCTGTAATCCCAGCACTTGGGAGGCAGAGGCAGGCGGATTTCTGAGTTCGAGGCCAGCCTGGTCTACAGTGAGTTCCAGGACAGCCAGGACCACACAGAGAAACCCTGTCTCAAAAAACCAAAAAAAAAAAAAAAAAAAAAAAAAAAACCAAAAACAAAAACAAAAATATCATCTAGCCATCAAAACAGAAAGAACTTGTGTCATTTCAACACTAGAATTCATTGTTTAAATAAAATAAACTAAGTTTCGAAAGTCCTGCGTGCTTTTACATATATTTGTAAGCTAACTGTCTCAAAGTGGTTCCTAGTGGCTAAGCAAGGAAAGGCTTGGGTAATGAAAAGAAGATGGTCACTGGAAACCGAGATACAGAGGAACTGGAGGAACTACTTGTTATGTTATCTATGCTATACTTCAGTTGGATAACCTTGGTTAGCAACAATTACTTGATTCATTCTAAGTAGCTAATAGAGAAATTTTTTAACTTTCCACATTTCCCCCCCAAAAAATGATGTATAACTAAGATGACTAAGGTGTTAAGCTAGTTACCCTGGACTGATCTTTCTAAAGTGTGTGTGTAAATGTCACACTGTACCACATTGATGTGAACAGTTACTGGGTCAATAAAAGTAAAGGTGTATAATGATGTTTTAGCACATGCCTATAATCTCAGCATTTCTGGGCTGAGGTAGAAGAACGGCCAGTTTGAGGCAAGCCTGGGTTACAGTATGAGACCTTGTCCCTCCCCCACCCAAAAAAATCTAACAGAATGTTTTGTTTAAACTGGGCATAGTCATACATGCCTATTGCAGCTTTTAGGCTGTAAAGCAGTAAAACTGGGAGTCAAGGCCAGCCTCCACTACATAGTGACTTTGAGATGGCTAATGAAACACTGTCACCAAAAACAAAATGAAATAAATCTTAAGGAGAGAGGTCGTAGTACTTAATATCAGGCATTACCCTTAGCCTAGTTTCAGCTTCCGGTAGAGGAAATGAAACAAAAGATTGTCTCACCATTACATGGACTGCTAATTTGGAGACCCAGAGCTATGTGTTAGCTCTACCTCTCTGCAGCCTGGTAGACGAATGTACAGGAGAGGAATGGGAGGTTGTTTATTGGCTGGATTGTCAGAAGGGACCCTTTTAGTTCTTGGTGCAGCCATTTGTGGTCATCATGTTTCCTTATAGGTCACAAGTTTACACAAGAGACACGTTCTGGGGGAGGTTTTGAACTTGTGATATAAGGTCACTGAGTGGAGGATCTTTGTTGTTTGTTTTTCAGTGGAAGACACTGAACCCTTGGTGGTGGTAGGCAAGTGATCTACCGCTGAGCTACACCCCAAGCCCTTTCAAATAAAAGTTGGTCTTTGGGTTTTTTAGACAGAATCTTTTTTATTTATATATTTTTTTAGTTTATTTCAAATTATATCCCCCTTTCCAGTTATCCCTCCACAATCCCTCCATCCCATCCCCCTTCTCTCCCCTCCCCTTTGCCTCTATGAGGCACTCACCTACTCCCGCCTCACCAATCTAACATCCCCTACGCTGGGGCATCAAGTCTCCACAGGACCAAGAACCTCCCCTCCCACTGATTTCAGATAAGGCCGTCCTCTGCTTCATATCTATCTGGAGCCATGGATCCCTCTACATATACGCTTTGGTTGGTGGTTTAGTGTCTGGGAGCTCTGGGTGGTCCGACTAGTTGATATTGTTCTTCCTATAGGGTTGCAGTCCCCTTCTGCTCCTTTAGTCCTTCCCCTAGCTCTTCCATTGGGGTCTCTTGGCTTGATGGTTGACTGTGAGTATCTGCATCTGTACTGGTCAGGTGCTGGTAGAACCTCTCAGGGAACGGCCATACCAGGCTCTGCTTAGCAGACATTCTTGGCTTCAGCAATAGTGTGGGGGTTTGGTGTCTGCAGACGGGGCAGTCTCTGGATGGCCTTTCTTTCTTTCTTTTTTTTTCTTTCTCTTTTTTCTTTTCGAGACAGGGTTTCTCTGTGTAGCCCTGGCTGTCCTGGAACTCACTCTGTAGACCAGGCTGGCCTCGAACTCAGAAATCCACCTGCCTCTGCCTCCCAAGTGCTGGGATTACAGGCATGCCCCACCACGCCCGGCTCTGGATGGCCTTTCTTTCAGTCTCAGTTTCATTTTTTGTCCCTGTCTTTCCTTTGGACAGGAACGTTTCTAGGTTAACAATTTTGTGATGGGTGGGTGGCCCCATCCCTCAACTAGGGGCAGAGCCTATCTACCGGAGGTGGTCTCTACACGTTCTATCTCCCCTTTGTTGCTTATTTTGGCTAAAGTCATTGCTGTAGGGTCCTGGGAGCCTCTCACTTCCCTGGTGGCTGGGACTTTCTTGTGAGTACCCACAGTTCCCCATTCTCCACAGCTACATATTTCTATTCGATTTCCTGACCCTCTGTCCTCCCCTGTCTCTTCAAATACCTGGTCCTTCCTCCTTTCTCCCTCCCAGATCCCTCTCTCTCTACCTCCTGTGATTATTTTGTTTCTCCTTCTATATAGGATTGAAGTATCCACACTTTGGTCTTCCTCCTTCTTAAGCTCCATATGGTTTGTGGGTTGTATCGTGGATATTCTGAGCTTTTGAGCTAACCTGGTATGTACTCACTGATAAGTGGATATTAGACAGAATCTTACTGCTTAACTCAGGCTGGCCTTTATCGTGTGGAGCCCATGGTAGCTTTAAATTCTAAATCCATCTGCCTCGGCCTCTCAAGTGCTGGTATTACTGGCATGCACCACCACTCTTAGCAGTTCTTTCAAAGTTAAAGTATGATTGGAATATAGCTCACAGTTTCACTCTTCAGCATTTCTTAAAGAGAAGGATAAATCTACATTTACACAGAAGCCTCTAAACAACTTTTATTTGTAATAGCCTAAAACTATGAAGTACTTAAATCTTCAGTGAGTGAAAGGCTTGACTACATATATATTAATACTGCTGAATATTATGCAGCAACACAAGATCAAACTACACATACATATATAGCAACCTGGACAGATCTCAGTGGCATGATACTGACTTAAAGCCAACCTTCGGCCAGCACATATGATAGAGTTCCATAGGTGACCCTTTATACAGGTAAGAAGCAGATTAGTTAGGGAGTGCAGTAAGGAAGTTTCTATGGGCAGAGATCACGTCCTGCTTGATTGGCGGCCGCAGTAGCTACACACTCAATGGCAATAGGACAGCAGTGCCACTGTCAGGCCCCCGGCGGCTACTCTATTCCCGTTCCTCAGCGAGGAAGCCGATGGACTGGCTGTGTTCCGCAGCGGGAAGTTGATCGTCTGATTCTGTCATTTCTCTGTTTTACTTTGCCCTTAGGAAAAAAAACCAAAACCAAAAAACCAAGAGTGTATAGATGAGTGGAAAGGGTGGCCTTTGCACAGGGAAGCTGTCTCTAGGACTTTCCCTCTCCAGCACCATCCGTCTGGGGCTCAGCGAGTCCAGGGCAGCAGTCTTGGACTCCACATCATTTTGACGGCTCTGGATTCGCAGCAGGGAGCTGTGATCTCATTGCCTGCTTCTGGGCCCATTTTGTACCTGCCACACACTGATTCTGAGTTCCTGTTTACTTTCCAGTGATTTTGTTCAGCCATTTGCTGTCATAGAAGTCACAGCCTAGCCCCGTCACTTCTTATTGAGTCTCTCTCTGGCCTTGGTTTTCTCACTTGTGAATAGCCCCTGTTTCATAGAGTGTGGTGATGTGCTAGAAGACACGTGCTAACTCCTTCGTGTCACCATTCACTGTGACTCAGGTCTCAACTCTGTTGCTTGTCTGTCAAGGGCTTATGGCTCTCCTGTTATCAATGTGGCCTGCAGTGCCCAGCACCCTGGCTGCTCACAAGTTCCTTGATGTACTTGCGTTGAGTAGGATGTCTTACTGTTCTAGAGAATGAAACCACAGAAGAACCTTGCACCCTGTGTTGCCTCTTGCTATACTGTTGCTATTATCATCATGATAAACACAATTAGAAGACAGTAGTTTGAGCTAAATATAGCAGGAATACCATGAAGAATCCATGACACTCCTGTTACAGGATTAGCTGGGATTAAATCGAAGGGTTACAGTTAAACTCTAGTTCTTTCTGGTTTACACTGCGTCCATTCATTGAAGCCTCTACTATGTTGTTACTTGTATTTAGAGTAAAGATAATAAAAGACTACATAGAGCTTCACTTCAGCTCCCAAGTCCTCCTTGAAGCTTGTCAAGCTTTTGGAAAATTTCTGTGCACACCCAAATGGAGACTTGCTTAGACACAAAGTGTCACTGCCACATGAAATGGTTTTGAGAGCTTCTAGAAGTCATAATAGATTCCAGACTGCTGTGCTGCAGAGCTCTTAACATGAAAAGTCAGGAGTGACCCTGGCAGCTGGGTGACGCATGTGGGAACAGTGGGAGTGACCCTGGCTGGGAAACAGGAGGCCTGGATATTGTTTCTCTTCTCTGTATCCTGCTCGGCATCGCAGGACTCTGAACTCTCAAGCTTGTACAATGGCCTTCCCAGGACGGGCACGCCCGAGCACCATCCCAGAGAATGAAGAAATCCCCCAGACAGCCCTTAACAGTGTCCTCGAAGCTAATGGGAATGAAGACGAGAGGGCTGTGTCGAACCTGCAGCGCAGGCACAGTGACGTAAAAGTCTACAAGGAATTCTGTGATTTTTATGCGAAATTGTGAGTCTCTCCCCTCCTAAAATACAGGTTTTCAACCCTCCAGGTCTTCAGTTCTGTGTTCCCTAGCTATTTAATCCAGCGAGTGTGTTTTAATTTAGCAGGGCTTTTTCAGGGTGTACAGAGGGCTCGGGTGGTTCTCAGATTGCCTTGTCTTATAAACTTCTATCAGAGGACATAGTAGATGTCAAGGAAAATGCCATCTTCCTGGGAAGAATAGACAGTGCTCATCTTTCTAATAATGGTACATTTTCACTGTGTTATCCATAAAATAAGTTGGCATTTGTGTTGTTAGGATCTCTAACAGGAAAAAAATATACTCTGAAAGGTCTCAAATATGAAACTAAAAATTTAATTGATAAACACTTTGTTGTGGATTTATCCCATAATCAATATTTGAGGTGGTTAATAAACTCTCATGATATTTGAAAACAGAATTTTACATATTGTATTTTAAGAAGAGAAAATTTGGCTTACGTGTGGAGATAAATGAGATGTAAAGACTGGGAAGCTTGACTGGTTCCCTATGCAGCCAGCTTACAGAGGTGGGTGCACAACAGCAGTCCTGGCTGGCTTTTGTAGAAGTGCGTTCTCTCCACCTCCGTGCTTTCTTTGTCACCAACTCTTTTTAGTGAAAAACATTTTCTGGAAAAGTAAGCAATTAGGTATAACCAATCTAAGGACTTATCTCAAAAATGTAGCTTCTACATTTGTTGTGTTAAATATTGTCAAGTATAAAAAATGTGAACAGTACAGGGGAGTCAGGCAAGAGGGGGGTTGAGTGTGTGATTCCAACACTTGGGTGGTGTGGAGGATTGGGAATTTGAGACCAGCCTTGGGCTACACGAGACCCTGTCTCAAAGAAAGAAACAAACCAACCAACTAGGCAGCAAACAAGGTGAGAGGGAAGGGAGACGTGAGGTCAGTCAGGAGGCAAGTGATTGCCATTTTCTGTTCCTCTTTGTTACTAAGAGAAGTTCATTTACATGAGTGCATGTGCAAACCTTTCTCTGTCTACCCTTCTACCAAGTCTACGTGAGTATTCAAATATAAACTGAGTCTGGAATGTTGTAGTGAATATAAACAGGTCAGTGCTAATAGCATTCTTATCAGCACTATCAAAAAAGATTGAAATTCAGTACTTCTTGTATGAGAAATTATATTTATTTATTCAATTAAAAGTAACACAGTACATATTAGTAATGCAGAGGAAAATGCTGCTGCCTTGAATTTTTGCATATTTTTCTTGATACAACCCCTCCCAGTCTGCTCTGCACTCAGTACTTCAGAACTTCCAGAGAACCAGTCACCCCAGGCCTTGAGAATCAGTTAAGTGGCAAGACATTCGAGAATGTTCTCCAGCTTTTGGGGGGAGGGTCCATTAAGATTACTGAGGTTCAGGGTATCATTGCAGAGAATTTAGAATTATAATGGCACTATGTCTTTAAGTAGCACCTTCTGCTTTCCAAAGTGATTTATACTTTTTTTATTATTAAATCCTCAAAACAGCTTCTCCTGAGGGGATGTGGGCTTAGCATCTTCCACTCAGTTGCTCTTTCTGTAAGAAAAGAGGGTGCACAGATCCCTCCAGAGCTTCACTAAAACTCTCGCTGATCATCTGGATCGTCTTCTCACAATAATTCTGAAAAGACAAAGTGGGAGTCTGTATGCGCAGTGCTTAGGCCAGGTTCACCCAGAAGTGAGGCTGCCTCTTTTCCCGTTTTAAAAGTGTTTGGGGAGGTGGGGAGGTGGGACGGGACGGGGCGGGGCACTGTGAAGGTCAAAGATAACTTGCTGAAGTCAGTTGTTCTAGCATGTGAATTCCAGGGATCAAACACACATCTTTAGGCTTGGCAGCAAACACTGCTACCTGCTTTGCTTTCTCTCGGCCCCATCTTTTCCCTTTTCTTCAGTGGCACTTCTATCTTAGATTGGAGCTTATGAATTAGAACCGACTTTTGATTGATCTGGAATGGTGAATGTGGGAATTCAACATAGCGTTACTATGGCAAGGTTACAACATAGAATTGCCTTGGAACATTTGAGGAAGAACACAAGTGTATAGCTGTCCTCCATTGGGCGGGGCAAAGAATAACTGTAGCTATGAAAATGCTAACCTCAGAAAGAGCTAGGAGCAAGGCAGCTGGTTAAAATGTTTAAGTGCGAGGCTCTCCACACCATCTTCTCTTGGCAGGGGTGGAGGTAGACTGATGAGCTATTTGAAAGGTCAGAAGCTATGCCAGGGAGCAGACTTGCTTATTGTAGAGGTGGAACTCTACCATAGAATCAGCTTCTGAAAACAAAAACAAGCCAAAACACACAAAAGGGCTCAGTCAGCGACTATTCAGCATGTGGGACCTTCTCCGTTTCGAGAGCTTTCAGAAACAAAATAGCTATTTATGTGAAATCCTCACCTAATTTTTTTTTGGTTCAGCCTGCTGCCTTACTTCTGAAGCACCAGTGGTTAGAGAAAACAGATTATTCATTGATCACATCCTGTGTTCTGAGATGTAGTGGGATTGCTTGGAGGGAACTGTCTGAGTCACTCAACACAAGTTGCTGCCTGGTTTTATTTTCCTGACCTGTAAAACATGATTGTATCCCTACCATGGACTGTCAAGTTTGCTGTAAGGCTATGATCTGTGATGGAGATGATTCCTTGTAAGCAGAGAGCCTGGATTCTGCTCCTGTGTCATTCATTAAAGAGCAGCTAGTTCCATGAGGTTGAGTTGACTGTCCACCTCTGAAGCTGTTTCTCTAGCTACAAAGTGATCTTTATTATATAAAATTCTGTGTAGTGATACATTTTATACTGCTAGTACTAAATGTTTGCTTTATATACTGTCTAATAGAATTGAGTCATCTTGTCTATTTTCAGTGGTTTTAAGCAGTTTCTTTTTTTTTTTTTTTCTTTTTTCTTTCTTTTTTTTTGGTTTTTCGAGACAGGGTTTCTCTGTGTAGTCCTGTCCTGGCTATCCTGGAACTCACTCTGTAGACCAGGCTGGCCTCGAACTCAGAAATCCACCTGCCTCTGCCTCCCAGGTGCTGGGATTACAGGCATGCGCCACCACGCCCGGCTTTTAAGCAGTTTCTTTAAACAATATCTAATCAAAGGCATAATCTAAATTTAGGTTAAAATATGTTTAGTTATGTGACGTTTAGATTCTGTTCTTAAAAGAAATTGACTTTAAGTTGTTGTCTCACTGAGGGTAGAGACTCATAATGCCCCACCTATAGAAGAGTAGCTATTGGCAGTTGGCAGTGCCTAGGGGTGGGAGGTGGTTTCCTTTTGCAGTGTGGCCCATTGTAGGTGGGCTGTGCTCCAGTGATTGATGCCCTGCATTCCTGCACTTATGGGCAGCACTAATTGAACTCTGTGTGTTGTGAGGAGGGAAGGAGGCATGGACGTGAAGTTACAGGGCAGTGTGGGATGGAGAGTCCTGGAAGTGGGGAGCAGGGCTACCTGATTTAAATACATTGTATTCATACCAAAGAACAATTAAAAAAATGTTATCTCATGGATATCTTGTTTATTTTTGGGGGGACAAGGTTTCTCTGTGTTCCCCTGGCTGTCCTGAAACTCATTCTGTAGACCAGGCTGGCCTTGAACTCTGGCACCCAAGTGCTAGGACTATGTATGCCACTACTGCCTGGCTGTCTCATCGATAGTTTAGCTAAAGTTACTTATCCACCTGTGATTCTGAGTTCCTTAAGGGAACTCTTGGCTTTGATCTGTGTTCTTCATATCTACCACTACTTACAAGAGTGCTGAAAATGTTAAAGTCAAACAGAAACAAAGCAGGGGGGCCTTGTAGAAACTAAAGTGCCTAGGTTAATGAGACTGGGTCGTGTTGAATTAGAGAACTTGTGAAAGCTGGTTTTATGGATAAAATAGGAGTTCTGTGTCTCGCTAGGGTGTGCTCCTCAGTTCTTGATGTCGTCTGCTCTTTCAGTTAACAAGTTAACAAACTCTGTCTTGCCCTTTGTGTGTTTTAGCAACATGGCCAATGCCTTGGCCAGTGCGACGTGTGAGCGCTGCAAGGGGGGCTTTGCACCTGCTGAGAAGATCGTGAACAGTAATGGTGAGCTGTACCATGAACAGTGCTTCGTGTGTGCTCAGTGCTTCCAGCAGTTCCCAGAAGGACTCTTTTATGAGGTGGGTCAACTCAGCTGTCCTTCATTTTCAAATTCCTCACCAGAGACTGAGTTAAGTGCCGGGTACTTAATGCCTGGGAGGTCAGTGGTGGAATGCGCGTGGAACACGCAGGTCCCAACCTAACTAGGATGCCCATGCATAGCACCTCCATTCTTGCCCATCAACCCACCCCAGCTCAGATTCTACAATGTCTTGTAACTGCCTATCAGACCTGAGTACTTCTCCAAGTACTAAGTCCTTTCACTAGGCCTTTCATCTCTGGCCTCCCCCAATGCTTGCTCCTACATGGAATCTGCCCAACCTCATTTCTAAGTCTTACTTTATCAGGATATTATTGCACTTCTTCCTAAAGGGGAACCTGTGTCACCTACTTCCTGATTTCCAAGCCACATTCTGGAGATTTCCATGCATGTATTTTCTAAAGAGTATCTTGTTAGGACTTGAGCACTGCAGGAACCACTCTGTTTAGCCCTTCTGTGTGTCTTGAGTTATTTTCTAAACACTTGTTCTTGGTGTCATCCTGTGATCTGTACTTCCACCATACTGAAACGTTCTTATCACAAGAAGCATGTATTGCGGGGCTGGCCTAGGGAAGTTGAGGTCAAGGTTGATTGAGTTCCTATCTCCAAAGAGAAGGTGGACAGCAACCGAAGAAGACACTAGACAACCATGGCCTCCACATGATCTCACACACGCGTACCTGTGGAATTGCACACATACATGTACACATGAACGTATCTGTATACACCCCCCCCAAAAAAAACCAAAAAACAAAAAAAAACAAAAAGTGTTATTCATATTGTATGTCCCCTTTAATCCCTACCTTTGTAAGGGTTAACATCCCTGAGAGGTGAAAACATCCTTGATGACACAGCAGGTAACAATTGTGATGTGACAGGTATTAGAACCCATATCAACCCTAGTATCCATTCAGGTCTCTTCTTAAGATTAAGGAAATGTTACTGGAAATGCAATTAAGGAAAGACCTCAGAAACTCAGAGGGAAAAGGTCAGTTCTGTTTTGTCTTCTGCCTGATCTGCCCTCTGGAGTTCTGCAGTCCCTCTTCACGCCTTTTCTCTGATACTGTCCTTTACCTTCCATTTTGGCACTAAATGGCACTATCTTTCTTAGCCAGCATGGTTAGTTACCTTCTGTGCACTGCCTCTACGTGTGATCCTGTCAGTTGCAAAACCACTTATGTTTGGTCAGAGGGGCAAGCTTGGAAACAGCCTCGAGCAGAGCAGAATAAACCGTGACTCACACTTGTCCTCCTGCTCACTCCTTACTTCTCTTCCCTGCGGGCTATAAATATCTCCCTAGTATTATTCCAAAAGATGTTACAAATCCCTGCATTGGGCTATTAATGGGCTGTTGCCTTCAGGGTCCAAAGGAAGACAGCTATTTTATCTACACATTTACTGTTCAAGCCAAAGATTTATAAAGCCACAGATGGAAAATAAGAACTTTACTTTTGATTAAATGACATGTTAGAGAAAAAGCCATCCCCATCAGAGAATAAGATGCATGTTCAGCTATGCCCAGCAATGGAAGGTTTTCCAGAACTAGAAGTCCATTTGATTTTTTTTTTTGTCTGGGGTCTCTGTTTTGTGAGATTGTATAGTCCAGCCGGGCTAAGGGTGAATTTAAACTCCTGATCCTCTAGCTTCCTAGTGCTAAGATTACAGACAGGCCTTCTATCAGAAATTTGGTTTGTATGTATCAATCTTAGTATAATGAGCCATGCAGGGCATGTGGGTTGGTGATATAGTGCTTTCTTGCTTAGCTTTCAAAGAGCCCTAGGTTTAGTCCTCGTAACTTTAGAAATTATGAAGACTTTTTTTTTTTTTTTTTGGTTTTTTGAGACAGGATTTCTCTGTGTTGTCCTGGAACTCACTCTGTAGACCAGGCTGGCCTCAAACTCAGAAATCCGCCTGCCTCTGCCTCCCAAGTGCTGGGATTACAGGCGTGCACCACCACTGCCCGGCTCAGTTATAAAGACTTAAAGATAACCAAACGTGGTGGCACAGACCTGTGGTTCCATCATTTGGGTAGCCAAGGCTGGAGATTTGCAAGTTCAGTACAAGCTTGGTGTGCTTACTTAATAAGACCCTATCTCAAGTTTAAGGGGGGACGGGGGTAGGGGGGTGGGGGGAGACAAGTTTTGTTTACTTACTTTAAAACATGATTCGCTTTTGTTTTGTTGTTTATTTGTTTTGGTTTTTGAGACAGGGTTTCTCTGTGTAGTCCTGGCTGTCCTAGAACTCACTCTGTAGACCAGGCTGGCCTCGAACTCAGAAATCCACCTGCCTCTGCCTCCCAAGTGCATGATTCGCTTTTCTTTGCAGAACTTCCTTCTGTATTAGATTCCTTCCTTATGCCAGGATGTTCATCTCTAGGCAAAGAGAAGTCTGGAACCAGATTCTTCACTGCCCACTCACTAGAACACACAGCTAGAGATATGAACACGAGCATTTCTGATGTATCTGTACATCTCATAAGCATGGTATAGCTGGTGATGACTGCATAGGCCTACAATCCCAGCACCGGGGGAGGCCAGGAGGAGCAGGAACTCCCACCACCCGCTGGTACCTCCAGTGCTGTGGGATCTCGTGCCCTCTTAACCATGTTGAGCACCAGGAACATGTGGTGAACAGACATACATGTAGGTGAATACCCATAACAGAAAAATAAATAAACATTTTTAAAAGTAAAACTTTGTCTTAAAGGAAAAACAGAATAAAAAAAGAATGCATAGCAGCTGCTAGGAATACTGCCCAGATGTGATCCCTCCTCGCACAGCGACGCTGTCTCCTGCTAGATGATGTGTTTAAACTGGAACCTAACATTTTCAATTTAGGCAGAAATCTGTCTGTCTCTGAAAAATAAGGTGCTTTGCATATTTGTTTATCAAAAAGAGCTGAGTTGCCTAAGTTGTTTGCCCAGGAGAGTCATTCCTGATGTTTCAGCCAGTTCCGTCTGTCTCAGGCCATGTCTCTCCTGAACCCACAGAACACTTCACTCATTCTAACATGGAGCACTTTACACGTCATTACGACTGTTTGTCACGGTACTCATCTTCCCATTTGAACACTTCTGCCACAAAGACGGTCCACATTGTTCTGGTATCACTAATACAGAACTGTAATCCCAGCACTTGGGAAATGGAGAGAAAGGATCAAGAACTCAGAGCCACTCTTGACTACATAGCAAGTTTGAGTGAGACTAGCCTGAGCTACATGATACTTTTCTCAAAAGAAACAATACCCCACCAAAAAGATGTGCTGTTTTTTTCTTTGCTTACTTGCTTGCTTAAAATAGCAGGCAGGCCTGGGAGTGTGGTTAGTAGTGAGTCCATACTTATCATGTAGGAGGCCTTGGATTCAATCCCAGCACTGATATGTAAACTAAAAAGAACACAAGACATATCTAGTGCCCAAGGTAATACAGTTCTCAGCTCTTTATAATGAAGAAATGATTATCTCCATTTAAGAGAAACTAAGATTCATTTTATGTTATTAATGCTGGATTGCCAAACTAAAATCCAGTCTCCTTCATTCTGATGCTATTCTGTATTTTACTTTAACCTATTAGACGATAGAAATTAACACTCATTTTACTCTTCATTAGAAGATAGTAACCTTGTAACAGTGATAGTAACCTTGTAACAGTGTGAGCATGTTAAAAACACAGCAGGACAGCTGGGGTGTGTTGCTGTGGTAGAGAGCTTATCTCATGTGTTCAAGTCCCAGACAGTGATGCTTGCTTCTCCGGGCCTTGATTGAGACAGGGCTTCTCAGTGTCATAGGTGGCCTAAGGCAGCATGCCTATGCTTCCCATACCGTGACAGAAAGCTAGTCCCCTGTACAGGAGTAAGTATTGTGCATTGCCAGCATTCAAGACTTATAAGGTCATACTTATCCCAAAATCATTCAGCACCTGTTTGTGAACCACTTACTACACGAGCTACATTATAAGTTGTGTTTTTTTCATTTGATAGTTACATGAACCCTACAATCTAGATATCACTTAAAAGTCAGAGATGCTGGGCAGTGGTGGTGCATGCCTTTGATCTCAGTACTTGGGAGGCATAGGCAGGTAGATCTCTGTGAGTTTGAAGCTAGCCTAGTCTACAGAGTGAGTTCAGGATGGCTAGGGCCACATGGAAATAGCCTGTCTTTACAAAAAAAAAAAATCAGTGCAGGTTGCATAAGATTTGGGCTATTTTCTGGAGGAAATGCCCATTTAAACAGGCCTAGACACCTGCTAGTGGTTTCTAAGTATAATCTTTGTGATACCTTGGTTATCTCCACAAAAAGAAGTATTTTTTTTTTCCTTTTTAGTATTTTTAGAAGTGAGCTAAAGCCACCAGTTAACAGAGGGATCCAATTCCACAAATTTTTCCAACTGGCATAGACTGAACCTAGAACAAGGGCTGACAGTAGCCTTCTTTGTGTGCTGCAGATCCAGCCAGCACGCCCAGGGCTGAGCTCTCTGTTAATGCTGCAGATTTTTCTCTCTCCTTGTTTGGTTTTCCCTTTCTCCCTCATCCCAGGCTATATTAACAGGAAAGACCCGTTGGTAATGAATGCTGTAATGGAACAATGATTAACAGAGTTTCCTCAGTCATTTCCTCTAATACTGTATCCTGATTATTCAGGAAGGCTGGGACTGAGAAGTGGAGACTGAAGAGAGGAAACTCCAAAGCCAGCCTCTCTGCTTATCTACTGACCCACTTGTCTCAGAGCAATTCATGACAGATGTATAAATCACCAAGTGACTGTCCAGCCTCTGCATTTCTGAAAAGAGGCCATCAGCTAAGTTCCTGATTATTGGCTATAAAGCAACAGTTATTAACCACGCCCCTCGCCTCCCTGATAGGAATATTTACAGCACTCCAAAACCTACACAGAAAGAAGCAGAGCTGTTGCCGCTGGGGCTCATCTTCTCTCGGAACATAGTGTTTCTTGCTTACTATATTGTGGTGGTATCAGTGAGAAGCCCCCTGCAGGCTCCTTTACCTGGACGTCTGCTTCCCACTGGGAGTGCTGTTTGGAGAGGTACTGGAACCTCGAGGGAGGAAATACGTCACTGGAAGTGGGCTGGAGGATTTATTGACTCACCCCACTTCCTGCTTTCTTTCTCTGCTTCCTGTCTGTGAATAAAAATGTGATCAGCCAGCTTCCTGCTCCTGCCACAGGGCACGCCTTCCCTGCTATGATGAACTCTGTCCTTCTGGAACTGAAGCCAAAATAAATCCTTTTTTTCTTGAGTTGCTTTTGGTCAGAGTTTCATCACAGCAACAGAAAGTAACTAATACAGTATTCCTTGTTTTAAATAGGCTTGGGGTTTAATGTAGTTATCTAAAAGATAATGTTTATGGAAATGTGATTCTTCAAAATTTATAGTATCTGGTTTGTTCATCATTTCATATCCCAAACTTTTTTGGGTTAATTTATGGGATCCCCAGACTCTTAATTAAATATTTTATGCTTCATAGTCTTATAGCAAAATCTCCTGGAGTAGGAGTGATAGTCCTAATACTGACTGGGTCTTGTACCACAGAAGAGCATAGGATCTAGTATGCAGGTTATTGCAATGGAATCACTTCCTGGATACTTGGACTCTGTTTCCTGAGTCTGTCTTCCTTCCTTCCTTCCTTCCTTCCTTCCTTCCTTCCTTCCTTCCTCCCTCCCTCCCTCCCTCCCTCCCTCCCTCCCTCCCTCCCTCCCTCCCTCCCTCTCTCTCTCTCTCTCTCTCTCTCTCTCTCTCTCTGTCTCTGTCTCTGTCTCTCAAGAGATCCCATTGTGGGGTAGCTCTGGCTTTCCTGCCTCTTCAGAGTCTTTTCTGGTCTGACTGCGAATATATTTCTATGCACAATCGCACTTGCTTCTCCCACTTTATAAAGAAAAGGATCTGAGTTCCTGTTATGATGACTTGCACCAGGACACCTCTCAAATGGTTTCATTTAGGAAGACATATGCCTTTAAAACCTCCCAACTTGTCCTGACCTGTGTATTTTCTCATTTAGGATGAACCTTGGCTTCATCCTATGGACTATGCTGAGTATTCTGTATTCTGGTAGGTTGTGAGTTTAACGTTGTAGAGAGTAGTCAGACATCATTCCCTTCATGACTTGCCCTGGGTACCTCTGATTCATGTCAAAGGAAAGCATCCTTCTTTAAAAGAATTCCTGTGAATGACTTGAAGAGGTGGCTAGTGTGCAAAGTGCCTCCATAAGGCCTAATAATCTAAATTCAGATCCTCAGAACTCATAACAGCTAGAATCCGGCATGCCTTGAATACTTCTGGGCCAAAATGGCTGTATATCCAGTAGGAGCAACAGGTTCCTTCCTGCAGCCGGGAGATGTCTCACATCTCCTCAGGACTGGCATGCCCTGTCTGCACACAAGAGCTGAGCTGTAGTAGTTTGTGTAGGCAAGGGGGACAAACTGGTTCACACTCCATGTTAGATCATCCAGTTGAAGGACCTGCTGTCACTACACACAGGTAACCTGGAGGGGGAAACCACGTTGCAGTTGGAAAAGTGGAGAATTTTCAGGCATGCAACAAGACTACATCGTGCTGGACACCTTTCCAGGTTGCCTAGATTATCCTGAAGAACCATGCCAGCCAAGTGAACATCTATCTGTGCCCTGTTCTTGATGCAGCTGCCAGCACACATTCTAAATACTTGTGTGCTACAGTTAGACTCTGCTGTCACGGTTTATATGTGTACTGTGTAACTCTGTCTTCAAATTCTGCCCTCAGAAGTTGTGTACATGGAGCTGTACTCTGCAAAGGACAAGATGTAGGAGACATGTAATAGAATGAGAGGAAAGCCTGCCCTCAGAGGATTGAGCACAATACCTTAAATCTTAAAAACTTATAGAACAGGGGCTGGAGATGTGGCTCAGCGGTTAAGAGCACTGACTGCTCTTCTGAAGGTCCTGAGTTCAAATCCCAGCAACCACATGGTGGCTCACAACCATCAGTAATGAGATCTGACTCTCCTGGAGTGTCTGAAGACAGCTACGGTGTACTTACATATAATAAATAAATCTAAAAAAAAAAAAAAAAACTTATAGAACAACTGTTCACAGCTGTGAACAAGAGACCCTGTCTCAAATAAAGTAGAAAGCAAAGACTGATAATCTCTGACGTCTAGTGTCTGCTTTGGCTTTGTATTTAGATACCATTCCCCTCAACACACCCTCTAGCATACACATGCACACACACATGCACAAAGAGTCCCTGTTAGGCAAACACAGAGCATTGACAGGAAGCTCTGAGCAGGATTGGAGAGATGGCTCAGTTGTTAAGAACATCTGAGTTTGGTTCTCCGTATCCATGGTGAGGTAACTCAATGACTGCCACACATGCACCCACACACACATGATACATGCTTCCTCAGACACATGTGTGCACACACACACACACATGATACATGCTTCCTCAGACACATGTGTGCACACACACACACACATTATACATACTTCCTCAGACACATGCACCCACACACGATACATGCTTCCTCAGACACATACACCCACACACATATGATACATGCTTCCTCAGACACACACATTTTAAATAAACATAAATCAATCTTTTAAAAGCTATAAACATAATTATCTTTCCAGAATGTTATAATTCCTTGTGAGCTCAAGGTCAGTCTGACTTACATAGAGAGTTCCAGGCCAGCCAAGACTACATATTGAAACCCTGTCTCAAAAAAATAATTAAGGAGCTGGAGAGATGGCTCAGTGGTTAAAAGCATTAGTTACTCATCTGTAGGACCCAGGTTTGATTCTTAAAACCCACAGGACAGCTCACAGTTGTCTGTAAAAACCAGTTCCATAGGATCTGATGCCCTCTGCCTCCATGGGCACCAGGCATGCCCATACAAACATACAGACAGGCAAAAAAACCACACACAAAAATAATTTTTAAAAATTATTCTAGAATATGCACATCTTGTAAATATTTAAGTTTGCAGTGAAAAATTTTAAATACTGGCCTAAAATAATGCAAGAAGGGGTTTTACATATATGCAAATTATCTGGGTTGAGAGATCTGTATCTTCCATTAAATGGGTAAAGGTAAATAAGTGTGGAGAGCTGACTCGGTGGCTTAGGGCTGCTTCTGCTTGTGCCCAGTGCTGAGCACCTAGATAGTACCCAGCAGCCATCTAGAACTCCAGCTCTGGTAGATCTGACGCTCGCTTCTGCCCCTTCTAGGCACCAGACACACACAGTGCACAGACATGTATGCAGACGAAACACCCATATACATAAAATAATAATAAATACTTTATAATCCTTAAAGTTAGAATATATACATCAAAAATAATTAAACAGTCAGAGATGAGACCAGCTGTTCACTGTGTCCTCACCTTGTACAGTTTCTGTGTGTGTGTGTGTGTGTGTGTGTGTGTGTGTATGTGTGTGTACGCACACACGCGTATGTACCTGTGCATGTGCAAGTTGAGGTTGTTTTCTTTGATTGTTCTCCACTTTTATATTTTGAGCCAGGGTTTCTCACTGAATCTGAAGTTAGTTCATCAGTCATGCTAGGTTGTCAGGCCACTGAGCCTTGTCCATCCGTCACACCGCCACCTTCCTCAGGACAGGGTTGCAAGAACACACGCCTATGCCTATGGGTTAATTTGTTTGTTTGTTTTGTTTCAGCTTGTTTTTTTAATGTTGGTTTTAGAGTACCTCATTTTTGTGCAGTGTATTCCCTATACCAACATAGAGGAGTATGGAAGGCCCTAAAGTTAGCTGGGCAGGTGATGCACACCTTTAGACCCAACACTCATAAGGCAAAAGGCAAAGGCAGGTAGATTTCTGTGAGTTCAAGGGCAGCCTAGTCTACAGCGCAAGTTCCAGAACAGACAGCTAAGACTACAAAGTGAGAATGTGCATGCATAAATAAATAAGTAAATAAGTAAATAAATAAATAAATAAATAAATAAATAAGTAACCTCCTTTGGTAAGAACTGGCATAGTTGATTGGCAGAGAGCACTTTTCTAACATTCACAAGACTTTGGGTACACCACACACACACATACACACACACACACACACACACACACACACACACTCTTCCCCCCCCCAAAAAAAAAAACAACAGCAAAAACCACTTTTGTTTGCTTTTCTTGAAATAATCTCATTCTTTACTTGTTTGGTGTATATATGAAAGCTGATGTCCGTCATGGTTTTCTTTCAGTTTGAAGGAAGGAAGTACTGTGAGCATGACTTCCAGATGCTCTTTGCTCCCTGCTGCCACCAGTGTGGTAAGTTTTACTGCTGAATATAAGGGAAAATCAGTTTCACACTCATATAATGCACTGTTGTAGTTTTGTCTCTATTGCGATGAGAAAACACTCTGACTGAAAGCCACGGAGGGAGGAAAGGGCTCATTTCATCTCTGCATCAAGTGACAGTACATTGCTGAGGGAAGGCAGGGCTGAGGCCGGAAGCAGGAGCTGTGGAGAAATAGCTTGCTGGTTTGCATCAGGCTTAGGCTCAGCTGCTGTTCTGTACTTCAGAGTCCAGGACACTGCCCCTGGACTTGTGCCAGCCGTCGGTGGCTGGCCCTCCTAGATAACTAACAGTCAAGACACTCCCCTAACACATGCACACAGGCCATTCTGATCTGGGAAACCCCTCAAGCGGGACTCCCTTCTTAGTTGATTCTAGGATGCCTCAAGATGGCAGGTAAAACTAACTTGGACAGTCATTTAACATTATACAGTACTTTTTTCTTTCAAGTGGTGCTTATAAACGATTGTAAAAGACAGTTTGTCTGTCCTCTCTATTTTGCTATTGAACTGAAGAAGGACCACAGTCTGGAGAGAATTGGTTTTTATGGACATGTGGGTAAAAGCTGGTACTGGGCCTTCTGCACTGCTTTTCCCTCTGCACATAGCCTTTGCCAGCCTCCTTGTTGTCTGGTCAGGAAAGAGGCAGGAAGTGTCTCAGTTGACTGGATAGGGTGTATGTGTGCTTGGCTCACTCATTGTAGCCACTTCCTGGGGACTCAACTAGAACATTTCTAGGGCTTGGAGACCCCGAATTCAATGTTAAAAATGATTAGTGAAGGAAGTGAATGCCTCAAAAACACAGCAAGAACAAAATCAGAAAATACTTTGTAGAGACTGAAGTTATAACATGCAGTGGTAGAAATGTGCTTAGCATTCATAAAGCCCTTGGGTTGATCTCCATGGAGTGAGAGGGTTGAGGGGCTGTGTAGTGAGAGTAAAAGGGAAAAGTGCTGTAGATGTCAGCTGTCTGTCGCCTGTGGGTATAAACAGCTAAGAGCTACTGGAAGAGCTTGGAAAGGAAACCCATGGTATGGTATGGTATGGTATGGTATGGTATGGTATGGTATGGTATGGTATGGTATGGTATGGTACAGTATATGGTACGGTATATGGTACAATATGCCCAGTTTCTAATTGTGGCTACAAAGTAAAAATGAAGACCCAGATAAGAGAAAGATCATTTGTCTATTCTTTTACTCCAACAGACACAGTATAAAAGGCCTTCTTTTAAATTAGGCTAGTAATGCAGACCTGTAATCCCAGGTACAGGGGAGGCCATGGCAGGAGGATCAAAAGTTTAAGGGCTCACTTGAAGTCCTATGTCGAAAATGAAAAGGGAAAATTCCGAGGGCTGGAGATGTGAAGTCTTAAAGACAACTTAGGGGTCAGGCAGTAGCTTAGTATTGGAGGAACACTAGAGTCAATCCCTCCATAAACATTTTTCCTTTTATTTATAGCAAACAAGACACCTCACAGCATTCTTTGTGCTTTGCTTTCCTATAGGTGAATTCATCATTGGCCGGGTTATCAAAGCCATGAACAACAGCTGGCATCCTGAGTGCTTCAGATGTGACCTCTGCCAGGAGGTGCTGGCAGACATAGGGTTTGTCAAGAATGCTGGCAGGTAGGAGTTTTCCAAGGACTGTTCAAGTCTCATGCATTTTTTTTTTTTTTTTTATAGAGTTTGAGGTACTGCTTTAGGGTCTGGGAGCTAACCATGTACTAACTTACTCAGTACCCTGGGAAATGACCCCAAAGCTTGGCTGGTCACAGGGTCTGTTACTTCATGCCTCCTGGTTTGCTAGGAGAGGTAGGCAGTAAGAAAGTCCATGTGCATCATGAATTATTAATGGAAAAGATTTTTCCTGTACTTTGATTTTTATCTACTAATAGCAGAGAAGATAGTTTTTTTTTTTTAAAAAAAAAATGGTTTCTTTAATCTTTAGTCAGAGATAAGAGAAGTATATTTCTAATGATTAAAAAGAATTTAAGGTTTTAAATTCTATCTTGGCCCTTTATAGACATCTATGTCGCCCATGTCATAATCGTGAAAAGGCCAGAGGCCTTGGAAAATACATCTGCCAGAAATGCCATGCCATCATTGATGAACAGCCTCTGATCTTCAAGAACGACCCTTACCATCCGGACCACTTCAACTGTGCCAACTGCGGGTATTACAGTATTTTCCCTGACATTGTGCAGAACAGCAGAATTAAAGCAAAGGAAGGGAGTTGCCTATTTTTCTGTTACTGCAGCAAACCAACTTGATTTCTTCATGCTTTTATTTTGTTCTATTTTATTTAATTTTTTTTTTGTATGTGTACATGTGCACACATGCATGTACTGTGCACCTAGGGTCTTGTGCAGGCTAGGCAAATGGTCTGCCATGGAATTAAACCCTCAATTCTCCAACTTTTCGTGTTAGACCTGTAGAAGACCAAGAACGTTCTATAATGGCTCTGCTAATGATCTGTGTTAGTTGGTTATTCAGTGTTCAATGAGTGAGTTTATTAAGTAGATAGTAAGCAAAGTAAGAACAGACAGAACATAAGAAGCAACAGACAGACAGCTAAACATTACCATATCTGGTATCAACACCATCTGGCAGAAATGAGTAGAGTAGGCCAATTGAGAGAGCACATAAAAGTAGCATCATCAGGTTAGGCACTTATAACATCCACCAGAAACGGCTAGAGACACTCTGCTGAAAACAGTGGAGCTTGGGTTATTTTTCATGAGTATTGGTGTTTTGTTTGTATGCAGTATATGCACAACATGCATGCCTTGTGGTTATGGAAGTCAGGTGAGCTCATAGATACCCTGGAACTAGAAAATGATTGTCAGCCATCATGTGAATGCAGATTTGAACCCGGAGCCTCGGCGAGGGCAGCCGGTATTCTGAACCTCGGAGCCATCTCTTCATTTCTCATGCTAAGTTCTTGATTGAGACATTTACAGACAGAGCAGAACGGTGTCTCCATGCGTGAGCTCCGGCTTCCCAGTCCTACCGCAGGCCTGCTTATACCAGTGGCTGGACAATTTCTGTTGGACCCTCCTTCTCAAAGGCTCAGTTTTTATAAAAGCCTTAGCTGTTACTGTTCTTCCTCCCTTGTGTAGTGGTAGAGGGCTAGCCTGCCCTGGGATGGGAAGTCCTGAAGTATGACTAAGTAAACTATAGTTTAACTATACTTGCAAGCCTATGGCTGTGGAGTTATTTCCTGGATCATGGATACCTTAGCAAATGGCTAAATGAAGATAAATGACTCCTCTTCCACCAGCAGCCATAAACTACCAATAACTTCTCAACTCTTGTGTCCCAAACTCAATATAACTATTTTTTATAATAATAAACACCTATGTATCATAGGCTGTCCACAGATTCACAATCTTCTGTCCTCAGCTTCCTAAGTGTTGGGATTACAGACGTGGACCATTCCTGGACCCAGCATTGAGAATTTTAAGGAAAATGGATGGACTGAGATACAATGTTATTATAAGACAATGATGATAAACATGACTGAAGTGGCATGTATCTGACCTTTCCTGTGTCTCACCATTCATGCAAGATACTAGTAACAAGCTGAAACCCAGTCAAGACACTTAATCAGGCTTCTCGGATCACCATTAATGAGGGGAAAATAGAAATTATCGGGGATTGTTATATCTTTTAAAGTCTTGTAAAAATTTTTGCCACCTCTGTTGAGTAGTGTTCGGTTATACGATAGTAGTAAGTTTAATGTCTTTTGGTGGGCAGGAAGGAGCTAACTGCTGATGCTCGGGAGCTGAAAGGGGAGCTGTACTGTCTGCCATGCCATGACAAGATGGGGGTCCCTATCTGTGGCGCCTGCCGGAGGCCCATTGAAGGGCGAGTAGTGAATGCCATGGGCAAGCAGTGGCATGTGGAGGTGAGTACAGCCTGCCCAAGGGGAGTCATGCGCCCATCTCCATGCCTCAAGTGTGCTAGCAAGATGGCAATCTAGGGGTGAAATGTGGACATCTCAAACAACAGTCGACTTGTATCTCTATCTCAAACAAAACAAAAATCCTGACCAGACTAAGTGCGGGGGCACACTCCTTTAATCCTGGCACTTGGGAGACAAAACCAGGAGGATCTCTAAGTTCAGGGCTAGCCTGGTCTACATAGGGCAGCTAGGACTGACTACAAAGAGAAACCCAGACTCAAAAACAAAACAAACAACAGCTAGCCAAAAGCAACTCAGGAAAAGAAAGGATTTATTATGGATTGCAAGTTACTGTCCATTGTGAGGTGAAGCCAAGATAGGAACAATAGAGAAATGCTGATTATTGGTTTGCTTCCAGGCTCATTGCCAGCTACCTTTCTTACACAGCCCAAGCTCACCTGCCCAGGGATGGCACCACCTGCAGTGGGCTGGGCCCTCCCATATCAATAACAAGCAAGAAAATATCCCACAGACATGCCCACAGTCCAGTCTTATAAAGGCAACTCCTAGAATTATGGACTAGTTTATGTCAAGTTGACAAAAATGAACCAGCACAACTTTATAGTAATTAAAATCTAGAATGTTGTAACATGACAGCATAGTGCAGGGTGTATATTTTGTTCTTAAATTTTTCTTGAGGACAAGATTGTCGCATCTAACAACAGTTATTCTCAATTATAAATACTGCTGGGATGCCTATCTCTTCTCTCAAATGTCTTATTTGATGGGCAGGCTTTCTTATTTTGTTTTACAAAAGGTTGTTTTATTGTATGCGTATGAATGTTTTGCTTGCATGTGTGTGCCTGGTGACACAAGGGTATCAGAGCCCCTGGAACTGGAGTTATGGATAGTCATAAGTTATAATGCTGGTGCTGGGACCAAACACAGGTCCTACTACAGAGGAGCGGGTGCTTCTAACTACTGAGGAGTTATCTTTTGTATTGGTTTTGATTTTTCAAGAGAGTTTCTTTGTGTAACCCTGACTGTCCTAAAACTGGCTCTGTAGACTAAACTGGCTTTGAACTCAGAGTCTGAACTCACAGATCCCGCCTGCCTCTGCCTCCCGGTGCTGAGATTAAGGCGTGCGCCACCATGTCCGCTGCTGAGCAGCTGTCCTAAGGTGCCCACTGGAGCCCCATGTACAGCCGAGTTGAGAACTTAGAAGTTGTGGTCTTGCTGGTTGTGATTGTATACACCTTTAATCCCAGCAGGCAGGAGGCAGAGGCAGGCAGATATCTGTAAATTACAGACCAACCTGGTCTACACACCAAGTTGTAGGTCAGCCAGAGCTATAAGTTCTACATAGTGATGCACGATCACCAAAAAAAGGGTGTGGAAATGTGGTTATTAATTACTATATTCTCTAAGAATTGATTAACTTTGAGGTTACTTTCTTAGATAAGTCAAATTACAGTATCTCAAAAATAATCTATTCCATTTTTTCCAGCATTTTGTTTGTGCCAAATGTGAAAAACCATTTCTTGGACATCGCCATTATGAGAGGAAGGGCTTGGCCTATTGTGAAACTCACTATAATCAGGTAATGGTTGTGCTTACTAAAGATTTGATAGATGCAGATGGAAACTCACCCACGTTTCAGCTGTAGAGAAAGGTCTTGGAAACTGCATTGGTCTACAGAGATGTATTTTAAATCTTTGAGTCTCAGAACACTCACTAAATTATGTACGAACAACATCTGTATATCTACCTTTACCTGTAATCTCCTTTTTTTTCCTCTGGGCACATTTGATTTTACTATATAAAAATAGAGCTTTATATTAATACATCTATCTCTTATGTACAGACATGTATGTGCATTTAAATGTCCATAGTTTTTGTTCTTTTGAGTTTTTTTTTTTTTTAATTTTACATGTATGAGTGTTTGCCTGAATGTATGTCTGTGAACCCCATGTGTGCAGTGGCTGTGGGGCCAGAAGAGGGCATTGTGTCTCCTAGGATTGAAGTTAAAGGTGTTTGTGAGCTACCGTGTGGGTGCTGGGGATTGAACCTGGGTCCTCTGGAAGAGCAGCCATTGCTCTTAACCTCTGAGCCACCTCTGCAGCCCGTGCATGTTTTTTGGTTGTTGTTTGTTTGTTTGTTAGGTTTTTGTTTTGTTTTAGGATTGGTTTTTAGCAGAGCAAGGGCAGGTTTTTTGTTCTTTGGTTTGGTTTTTTGGGTGGGTGGGTGATTGGTTGGTTGGTTTTTGGTTTTTCAAGATAGGGTTTCTCAGAATAGTCCTGTCTGGGAGCTAGGTCTGTAGACCACGTTGGCCTCAAACTCAGACTGCCTGTGCCTCCCAAGGTATGCACCACTATTGCCCGGCTTATGCATAGGTTTTCTTAAAAATTTTTAGCTATTTGAGAATTTCGTGCAATATGTCTTGGTCATATTCAGCCCTACCTCCTCTAAGTTTTCCCAGATTTACCCTACCTTCCTATACCTTGCCTCCTTCTTCTTCTTCTTCTTCTTCTTCTTCTTCTTCTTCTTCTTCTTCTTCTTCTTCTTCTTCTTCTTTTTTTTTTTTTTTTTTTTTCCTTTTCTTTTTTGGTTTTTCGAGACAGGGTTTCTCTGTGTAGTCCTGGCTGTCCTGGAACTCACTCTGTAGACCAGGCTGGCCTCGAACTCAGAAATCCGCCTGCCTCTGCCTCCCAAATGCTGGGATTACAGGCGTGCACCACCACACCCGGCTATACCTTGCCTTCTTAGTTTCACTAAAGCCCCAGTTTCACTTTTTTTTTTTTTTTTTAATAACCCATCAACTCCAGTTTTAGCTCCCATTTACGTCTGTGCATGGGACTGTACACTGGAGAATGGCCAACTTACCAGGAGCTACACTCTAAAGAAAGCTGACTCTCCTTCCCACAACCTTCAGCTGCCCATAGGTCCTCAGTTAGCCATAAGCATTTGATGCAGTCGTGTTCCTTTACCCCAAATGTTTCGACGTACATTGTCATAGAATACAGAACTCTTCTTCTTCTTTTTTTGTTTTTGTTTTTGTTTTTGGTTGTTTTGTTGTTGTTGTTGTTGTTGTTTTGTTTGTTTTTTCGAGACAGGGTTTCTCTGTGTAGCCCTGGCTGTCCTGGAACTCACTCTGTAGACCAGGCTGGCCTCGAACTCAGAAATCTGCCTGCCTCTGCCTCCCAAGAGCTGGGATTACAGGCGTGCGCCACCACCTCCCAGCCAGAACTCTCTTATATATCACACTTACCAATATTGCTATAGTAATTCCGTTTACTCTAGTTTTATCATTTAGGCATTTACTTATCTGTTTATCTAGAGACAAGGTTTCTCTGTGTTACTGCAGCAGCCTCCCAAGTGCCAGGATGCACTACCCCCCAACCCAATAGTGTTCGTATAGTACTTTTTTTTTTCCTGCTCTAAGATTAGTGCCAGTATTGTTATATTTCTTTAGCCTCCTCAAATATGAATCATGTCCAGTCTCCTTGATATATCCTTTTTTTTCGGGCTCTTCTGTTGGTTCTCCACTGTTATTTTGAGGTTGTGGGCTCTTGGCTGGAATACTGAACAGGGAGTGGTATGTCTTCCTCCACACCTCTCCACTGTGTTCATTGCTGTTCCCACTGGTGCCCATCTAGGCTTGGTGTTGACTTTATCTGCAGTGAGAGTTACTGCCCCGCCCCAATCCAGTAAAGAACCCATGAAGAGTCACTTTCTGATGACAGAAATGTCCTCCTTATATTTAGTAGCATGCAAGAATGCTGCCTGCTCTGGGTGAAATGAGAGTTGCCCAGTTTAGTGCCCCCCTGCTCAGTCGCCCTCCGCCTTCTGCTCTAACAGCTGCCACCCTCCTCCTGGGCACAGAGCTGTTTTGTATGTTTTGTTATTTTGGTGCTCAAATTGTCACAAGGAAAGGTATGTTTAAGTGAAGAAATCCAAGTGTTTCATTGCAACTAATCAATTACTAATTTTCTTTAGAATAAATTCTCAAATTTAGTTGCTAACTGCTTGTTTTTCAGTGATAAACAGAATGGAGATCATATAAATATTTACTGTTAAAACTTAATTCTAACGCAGCTTGAGCCTTCACCATTTGTTTCTTGTCTTCATTCTCAGCTCTTTGGTGATGTTTGTTTCCACTGCAACCGTGTCATAGAAGGTGACGGTATGTATCTGTCATAAAATCAACGGTGGGAAATGGAAAGAAGCGGGTTGCTCCTGTGGTTTGTAATGTGGACACCGTCAGCTGCTGTCCTCTTGGCATGCTTCTGCAGAATGCTGCATCAGCAAGACGGGCAGCGCAGCTGCTGGAGGCTGTGCAGACTTGCTAGGACTTACTGCATCATAGGCAGACCAGGCCGGGCAGATTGGTTATAACAGAGGAAGCAGCTGTGTGTGCTCATCGTCACTAACCAGGCCTGCCAGGAATTTCCTGACAAAGTTCTAAACAACCATGTTTGCTGCATGCTTTCTGGTTCACAGCAGACATCACCTAATCAGGAAATACAAGGTTAGTTCAGGACCATTGTTCCTGCACTGCAGTGAGTTTAACTACAGGAGATACTGTCGTGTAAAGGACAACGGAAGTTATGTGCTTATTGTCGACTTCCAAAGAAACACCCCTTTAAGTCAGATAAATTAAAATTGGGAGTTTAAAATTTTTTTATCTAAAACATACTGCTTCAGGGATCTTCAAGCCTTGTTAGAAAAGCTCATCTAGCAGTGTGAGACACACAGGTTGTCTGCTGTCCACGGTGCTGAGAGGGAATGTATTTTCGTGTCTCCAGTTTGTAAGTAAGGAAAAACTAAAAGTAAAAAAGGGCAAAGTAAGCCGGGCTTGGTGGCGCATGCCTTTAATCCCAGCACTTGGGAGGCAGAGGCAGGCGGATTTCTGAGTTCGAGGCCAGCCTGGTCTACAGAGTAAGTTCCAGGACAGCCAGGACTACACAGAAAAACCCTGTCTCGAAACAACAACAACAAAAAAAACAAAACAAAAAAGGGGGGGCAAAGTAGGTCTAGAGAGAACAAGCTCAGAGGAGGAGCGTGTGTGTAATGAGGACCAGCGTCTCTAGCGCCATGCAGCATGCCTGTAATTCCAGCCACACTGACTGTACTGGCTAGCTCCGAGTTCAACTGGGAGACCTTTCCTCCATTAATAAGGTGGAGAGTGATGAAAGAAAACTCCATGTACACCCACACATGCACAAAGGCGTGCAACAAAACAAATGAAAACACAGAAAATAGTCTTGCTTAAATTGAAACCTACCTTTCCGCCGGGAGGTGGTGGTACGCGCCTTTAATCCCAGCACGTGAGAGGCAGAGGCAGAGGCAAGTGGATTTCTGAGTTTGAGGCCAGCCTGGTCTACAGAGTGAGTTCCAGGACAGCCCGAGCTACACAGAGAAACCCTGTCTCGAAAAACCAAAAAAAGAAAAGAAAGAAACCTACCTTTCCAATAATGTGAGAAAAGCCAGGTACTCAGGAGACAGATACAGGAGATCTGTATGAGTTTGGGGCCAGCCTGGCCCATATATTGTGAGTTCCAGGCCAGCCAAGAGCTTCATAGTAAGACCCTGCCTCAAAAATCAAACAGGTAAAAAGATAGCCATAATAAAAAGTAAATTGGTTATTACAAGCACATGAATAGCATCGAGCTTTTGGGTTGTGGTTTTGGGGGGTGGGGAACTTCTTAACAGGCATGATGGTGCACATTCATAATTCTAGAATCAAGGAGGCTAAAGCAGGAAGACCAGCAGTTTAGTCCAGCCTGGGCTATACAGTAGGACTCTGTTTCTAGGTACCTGGGGAAAAGCCATCTATGTTGTTCAGGGTTGGAAAGCGAAGCCCCTCTTCCCACAGTGAAATGCTCCTGTGTGATCAGATCTCTCTCCTCACAGTGGTCTCTGCCCTCAACAAGGCCTGGTGTGTGAGCTGCTTTGCCTGTTCCACCTGCAACACCAAGCTGACACTCAAGTAAGTGCTTGCTCTAGTTCATTGCCATTACTAAAGCTGAAAGGGTTTAGATGCCATTTAGAATCTAAAAGGGGAAGGGATTGATTCCTGTCTCTTTTTTCTCTTGAGTCCTTCTGAAAGTAAATGTTCTTCTTTAATTGTTCCTGTTCTGTCCCTTCTTTGTTCTACTCAAAGGGATAAGTTTGTTGAAATTGATCTAAAGCCAGTCTGCAAATACTGTTATGAGAAAATGCCAGAAGAGTTTAAGAGGCGACTTGCCAAACGGGAGAGAGAAGCAAAGGATAAGGAGAAGCAGAGAAAGAGAAAGCCAGTGTGTCTGTAAACGTTCTATCCCTTCCCTTCCACTCTCATTGCTTCTCTGTGGTTAGTCTCTTAGGATGCCTTTCTTTTCTGTGTGTCTTTTTGTTGTTCTTTCTGTTTTTTAATGCATGTTTTTGTGGCCATGATAGATTGAAATACTTATCTGTGGACTTAGTTCTTTTGTCTTTTACAAGTAGAAAGCTTAATGCGATCCGTGCTTAGCAAGGGCTGTGTGTCCATCCCTGCCTCAGCTCAGCTTTGCTGTCAGTGTGGCAGAGACACCTTTTCTCTACAACCTTTACATAGTAGTAGGAACAGTTTTAAAGTATTTTATGGCAGTTAACTGCTGCTGGTCTTTGGTTTCTTTGTGCCTAAAATCATTTAACTGAGGAAGTGAGTGTTGGGTGTTTTGAGAACCACGTGTGTGTTCTCCGTGCTGAGTTCGCTGAGCATGCCCCCTATCTGAGCAAAGCCTTCTAGGCCACTAGCAAGCCTGTCCCTGCAGTGCTTGTGCATGCGTGCTCCCTGCTGCTTGTGAGTTCATTGCCTTGAGTTTCCAGACTCTGACTCGTGCTTTGTATGAGATGTAAAGTCTTGGACATGCTGTTGAATTACTGACATGATTATTTCATGTTTTTCCTTATGGTGTTTTGAACTCTAAAAGTAATTTTGTCTAATTTTCTTATTTCCTTTTGTTGAAGAATTAAAAGGCAAATATAAACTTCAAACAAGAGAACTAGTCTCTCTAAAACAGTAATCATATATTTGGAGCTTTTGCCACCAAAAATAGTTTTTGTTCTAAGAAAACATTGGGAAAATATTTAGTTATAGTTACAGAATACATATGATTCCAAAAACATCCAACACCCAGAATTCCTCAGTTAATTGACTTTAGGCAGCAGAGGAAACCGAAGACTGGCAACAGTTTATAGATTTAAAAGTACTTTAAAACTGTTCCAACCACTATTTAAAGACCACAGAGAAAAGATGTCTAGGCTCCACTGTCAGGGGGACTGAGCCGAGCCTGCACGTGAGCCAGGCCGCACATTTAAGCCCCTCAGCACTGCCCCACTTGCCAACTGGCAGCATGTAACATTTGAATCAGCATTAGTTTCTTTGTAAAAACAAATGGAAACCCACCTCATACATGTCATAATGTATAAAAATATTTGTAAATAAGTGGGTAGGAATTATTCTTTTTTGGGGGGGGGTTGGTTTTTTCAAGACAGGGTTGGTTTCTCTGTGTAGCCCGGGCTGTCCTGGAACTCACTCTGTAGACCAGGCTGGCCTGGAACTCAGAAATCCACCTGCCTCTGCCTCCCAAGTGCTGGGATTAAAGGCATGCGCAACCATCGCCTGGCTGGAATTATTTTTGTTATTAACATTGTTCTTTAAAATCACCTCAATGCTGAATGTGATAGTAGTACACACCTTTAATCTAGCACGCAGGAAGCAGAGTGCAAGGCCAGACTGGTCTACATAGAGAGTTGTAGGCTAGCCAGAGCTACATAATAAGAAGCTGTCTCAAAAAGAAAAAGAAACAAAATGACCTCAAAACAATTATTGTTACCCATAACAGTGTATCATTAGGCTTATTCTACAAATACTTTCTAAATATAAACCTCACAGCAAATGAACAGGTTATGAAGTTATATACTTACAGAGTTTGGAATTCAGCAGTACTAAGCTCCTGCAGTTATCTGCTCTGAGTACATTAGAGATGGAGACCACCTAAGGCTGTTTTCTCCAGAGCTGTTTAAAGTAAATTGATACTGTGTGTTCTTGTAGCTTTAAAAGAGGAATCATGTTCTCTATTGAACTACCACTTAAGGAATACCATGTGTTGTCCCATTACCTTAGTGTTTAAGAATGATAACCAGCTTTTTTGTCCTACTAGCTAAAATAACCTATTATGATTTAAGCGCCTCTCTCTCTCTCTCTCTCTCTCTCTCTCTCTCTCTCTCTCTCTTTAACAATTTCAGGTAATTTTTTTTAAATTAGAAGACAAAAGGAAAAACATGTACAGGAAAAGATGAAACCTTATAGTGGCCTAATTTAAAATACTAAACACATAGTAAGATCCTTTTACCTCCAAAAAATACATCACTCACATTATAAAAAACATTGTGGGGTGTGCTGGCTTTAATGCCAGCACTCAGGAGGCAGAGGCAAGAATATCTTTGTTAATTCAAGGCAGCCTGGTCTACAAAGAGAGTTCTGGATAGCCAGGGCTACACAAAAACCCTGCCCCCTGCCCAAAAACAAACAAACAAAAAACAGTTTTTCTTTGCTTTAAATAAATGTTTGAGTAAATTTATTCGTGAAAAGCATGATTATTCACACTCATAATCCCAGCACTGGGAAGACTAGAAAGGAAAATCCCCATGAGTTCTAAGCCAACTGGACTCTAGAGTGAGACTGTCTCAACAAACTAGGGGGTAAGAGGCACTGAGAAGAGGAAAGCATTGCCTGATGCTTTAAGTTTGATTGACTTTATTTGGGACAAAGAAGAGTGAAGAGCAGGCCCAGTGGTCAAGAGTACTTGCTGCTCTTTCAGAAGACCCAGATTCAATTCTAAGCACACATATGGCGCAGCTGCCGCTAATTCTACTCCCAGAGGATCCAGCATCCTCTTCTGACCTCCATGAGCACCAAGTAGTACACAGACACACATGCAGACAAAATAATCACACATATAAAATAAGTAAATCTAAAAACTAAAATTTGCCTAGTTACTTAAATTATATCTACATTAGAGTTCCTGGAATACTGAATAAGATTTAATAAACATCATGTGTTCTGGATGTAGGAGTATTGAACCATTATATAATTTTATTTTCAACTGATACCAGTCACTCTTTACATTTATCATAATAAGATTTAGCATTAGAATTACAGTTCTTTATTGACATGTACATAGAGATTTTATATAGTATGTTACATTGTGTCTTCATTTATATGTCCTTTTGTGAATTTATGTCACTTTATCATATGTTTGTGTGTATATTGTGCATGTGTGTGCTGGATACATTTCCACTAATTTCTTTTTTTATATATAATTACCTTTAGGAATAAATTTGTGGAGTTTGACATGAAGCCAGTCTGTAAGAAGTGCTACGAGAAATTTCCTTTGGAGCTGAAGAAAAGACTTAAGAAACTATCTGAAACCTTAGGAAGGAAATAACTTTTGGTGTCTTTTTTCTCTCTTCTAGTCAATGTTACTTCATTGACCCTGATCCACTGTTGCTTAAAACTATATCAAAGCATTAGAGAAAATGTTTTTTTCATTTCCCTGTTCTCATTTAAAACAAAGAAAATGTTTATTTCTATGTAAAACATGGATGAAATCAGGACTTTCATTTCTTTAGCCATATTAGTCTGTAGGCATAAAAGTATATAACCAAAAAGCAAAAGCAAAAAAAAAAAAAAAAATGTTAAAGGGTAGTTTTAATTAAGCCATCCAAAATATAAATTTAACTCTTCAGAATTAGACACCCTGCTCTATGGACCAACACAAGCGCTTGCTGCCAATCCGAGTGGACTAAGTGGAGTCCTTAAGAAAGCATCTGAGACCATGTCCATGCGGGTCATGTGGAACGAGAACTCATTCCCACAAGTTGTCCTCTAAGCTCCACGGATGGCTGTGGTGCTCTACACCAACACACACAATTAATAAACATAATAAACAACCACTATTCTAAAGAGTCAGCTGCTACATGACTCACATTTAAAGGACTCTAAGTTTTGCTTTCCATTATATCATAAGAAAATTTCCCATTCCTATCCTGGGGACTGTATAGGGAAGATAAGTAAACTGCCAAAACAGTTCCTATGTAGTCATGTGCATATCCAGCTAGCACACTGTAAAAGGAACGTGCATATTACTAAGAAGCAAAAACAATTCAGAATGATTTTTTCATTTTTTGTTAAATCACTACACTTAGTTTTCTATTTCATTCTACTTATAAATTTTTTTCTTCATAAAATTAGTTAACATACTTGTAGCTACTAATGTGTCATTTACATTTTTGAGCAAAACAAAACAAAAATACCAGTTATCTGGAAAATACTGCATGCATTGTGATATTGGGAAAATGAAGCATTTTAAAAATATATTACACAATTATGCTTTTAAACTTAATGTAAAATACATATTATTCAAATGGGACATGAAATGCACTATTATGCAGCTTGGAATATATGCTTTGAAAAGCGAGCGTGAGCCAGGTGTGGCACTAGGCTTCAGTCCCAGCGCTCTGGTGTCAGATCTCTGTGAATCCTAGGCCAGCCAGGGCTGCAGAGTAAAACCTTGTTTCAGAAAGAGTGACTGTATCTCATATTACCTTTGTGCTGATATCTATGCTTCATACATAATCTAACTTGCCTCGCCTTAGAAAACTGCATCCTGTAATCAGGAATTCTAGGTATTTCCTATAATACCAAAATAAGTATTTTGACTAAGATTCATAAATTTAGAGTCATTCACAACTGATATAAACTTTAAAAATTCTTTTCTCAGGAAGCCAATGAAAGTTAATTCCTGTCCTCTTATTAGAACCATGCTGATATATTAAAATGTATTTTAATGAAGGCTTTTTCATTTCAAATGTCATAACTGGGATTTATTTACTATAAAGTAGTAAAACAGTATAAATGATACTTTTAGATTGAAAGAGGATAGTAAGAGTATCAACTTTAAGTAAAAATCAGTGAGTTCTATTTTATAAAAATTTTTATCTTGAAATGTCTGGACCATTCTTTTTATATAAACTCAATATGCAAAAGTATGAACATTTTTTTTTTTAATTTTTCTGCTGCTAACAGGTTACCTTCTTTTTCTCAGTTGCCAAGATATATTCTGCAAACATTGCTGAATATAGTGACTCATATTGTAGTCTCAGCACTTGGGAGGCTGAGGCAGAAAGATTGCCATGAGTTGGAGACAAATTCTAGGTTACAGTGTGAGATGCTAGCCCCCACAAACAAAAAACTAGTGTATTGTTTTGCCATAAAGGATATCTCAGGAGCCGAGGAAAATGCTCGGTCAGTAACGGACTCACACCAGCCTTAGGGCCTGAGTTTGAACTTGAGGGGGCAGATCCCTGGACTTCCAAGGTAGCCAGCCCAGCCTAACAAGTGAGCACCAGATCTGTATCACAAAAAGCAAGGTGGATGGCTTCTGAGGAGTGACAGTCAAGACTGATATCTGGCCTCCACATCCACACACACACATATGCACACATTCAGAAATATAGACACACACACACACACACACACACACACACACACACATTTCAGGATGCTGTTACTCTGCCATTAAAAGATTGTAATGAATTTCTAAAATACTTGGTTATACACATTATGGAATACATTTCTGTTTTCAGATAACCAGCTTGCAACCAATCATTTTATTTCCTAATATTCTTTTGGAATTAAGAAATTTATAAGTGATTAAAAATATACATGCTTGGCCGGGCGATGGTGGTGCACCCCTTTAATCCCAGCATTTAGGAGGCAGAGGAGGCAGGCGGACAGCCAGGACTACACAGAGAAACCCTGTCTCGAAAAAAAAAAAACAAAAACAAAAAAATATGTACATGCTTTGTGTTTGTTTCACATTTTAAATTTGTCCTTTTGACAATAAGAACCAAAATTTCTTCAGTGTGCCTTTGTGAGCTAAGAATGACTAGCAGTGATTACCTTAAAAGTATTTATGAACTATTGTACATGCATTTAGCCAAATAGACTTTGTAGCCTAGGGACTTGAAGCTTACATACCTCACTGGAAGTGTGGAGCAGAAAGGCAGGCATACCCCTGCTCTCCTCTCCACGTTAGAGGTGTGCGCCCTTGCCTGCCTGCCTTTGCTTACGTGGCATCGCTTAGCCAGAGTCCCCACTGCTGTCTCTGCTCACTTCTCTCCAGACAGGAATGTTCCAGTAAGATGATCTCACAACTATATAGTGATTCATCTGGAGATGTTGGGTTTCACTATCATTAGAGCCCCTAGTGTGGAAGAAGATGGAGGTCTAAGTGGGCCACGACAAGGACTCCATCCGGGTCCTGTTAGTGGTGGGGCTTCACTGGCTGCTGGCCCTTGTCAGTGAAGATCTCTGTTTGAATTTCTGAGAACAATCTGAAATAATTCATTGTGCTTATGAAATTTCTAAGTGCCCTTTTTATCCTTACTTACTGTAACGTAACATGGAAAATGGATACACAAAAAAATATTTTTTGTGTCATGTCCAAAGCCTTATTAACACTTTGCCTAAAATAGGTCACTTTGCCTCATCCATTTGCCAAAGTAGGCAATTCCAAGTTAAGGAAACTTTGATGTCGGCTGACAATATCCTTGTATTTTGTTTTAGATTGTAAGCTTAATGGCAAGAAAGTATATCAATAATTGTGCTTTTTATGTAGCATCCATTGCTGTATACTTTTGGTGCTTAATAAATACTCCTAATTATGCATAGTGTCTTATGTATCATTTACTTTGACTTATCTTTGAAAATTCAAATATTCATTTAGTATAATATGGTAGAAACATTCATATATGTAAGTGAGAGAAAATGGCCTGGGTGTTGTATACACGCCAAGTGCACATGCATACATACATGTATATGCATATATACATTTGGTGGGCGGAGCAGAGCCCCAGCAGCCCCACTTTATCTTTTCCTCTCAGCCTTTTTATACCTTCTTAGAACAAAGATTTTTATAAAATTACCTCACAGATAAAATGTTATGCAGAAGGGAGTTACAGAAGAATGCCCATAGTAAGCTCAAAGCAGCGTTTCATTCCATAAGCTCATTATGAGTTCAAAGCAACAGTTTCACATGGCCTTGCTTTACCATAGCACACACGGGTGGCTTGATCCTTCCAAGCCTGTTTTTCTTCTTACTGCAATTTATGAAAGCTCATTGTATTCCTTATTACACAACCTTACTATTTAATGAGGAGATTCTAACTTTATTACATCTTTCTAGCAAAACAACTATAAAATCATCTCCTGAAGCTTTTTTCCTAAAATTATATGAATCAAATCAAGAGCCCTATAAAGTCTTGAATTCACCTAAACAGCATTATTATATAAAAGTTCATCTTCATATTGATCTGCAGAAAATTTGCCCAATATTGTGGGCTGATGCCCAGGATTCCTTAGGCTATGCCATAGTGGTAGGAAAAGCATATCGGCAGTGAAAACAATCTTAGGATGAAGTCTCTGGGGTCCTTACCTCACAGAGCACCATGCAAAAGGGTAGGCCATCTCCAGAAAACTCACTTGCCGTAACCCTGCATGGCTTCTGTCAAGGAAGAGGAGGCAGGTCTAGGAATATAAGAGACAAGGAAGTCAGCCGGGCGTGGTGGCGCATGTCTGTAATCCCAGCACTTAGGAGGCAGAAGCAGGCGGATTTCTGAGTTCCAGGCCAGCCTGGTCTACAGAGTGAGTTCCAGGACATCCAGGATTACTCAGAGAAACCCTGTCTCGAAAAAACAAAACAAAAAGAGAGAGACAAGGAAGTCCTTGTGATTGCAGATATACATGAGGGGAGCCAAGAATATTAAACACACAGGATCGCTTACACAGGGAAGATGTACACCCTGATTTCTGTCCAAAAGGCTAAAAGTTGGCATGGTTAATAGACTAGCGACCTTTTATGCTATCTGTATGGCCAAGAGCACACCAGAGCCTCCCCCAGACTTTTATCTTGAGCATGTTTTCTCAGTTAATCTACAGAATCTATCTTACAGAAGATGTCACTTGTACTTTACACAGAGTTCAGATATAGTCATCTCTTAAGCTTTGTTATGAAGATGGGATTGAGTTAATTATCATGTAGAAACTTTTTCCAATTTGTGCTGCACTTAAATACATCTGAAATAAAAACTACTTGAAACAAACTGCCTTTTTTTTCTCTCATGTATCAACACTTGCTGACGGTGGTGTTTACACACACACACAAACACACACACACATACACACACAGAGAGAGAGAGAGAGAGAGAGAGAGAGAGAGAGAGAGAGAGAGAGAATAGGAGAGCTCTAGTTCTAAGAAGGGAGGAGAGGAGTAGGTCTGAATGGATTATGGGTGTCCTGTATTTTATGGCTAATATCCACTTAAAAGTGGGTACATACGTACATACTATGTATGTCCTTTCAAAACTGGGTTGCCTCACTCAAGATGATATTCTCAAGATCCATTCAACTGCCTGCAAAATTCATGATGTCTTTGTTTTAAATAGCCTAAGAGTATTCCATTATGTAGATGTACCACGCTTTCTTTGTCTATTCTTCAGTTGAAGGATATCTAGGTTGTTTGCGGTTCCTAGCTATTATGAATAAAGCTGCTATGAATGTAGCTGAGCAAGTGTCTCTGGGATGGTGGAGCATCTTTTGGGTATATGCCCAGAAGTGGTATGGCTGGGTCTTGAGTTAGAACTATTCCCAGTCTTCTGAGAAACCGCAAAATTGATTTCCAAAGATGTACAAAGTTCACACTCCCATCAGCAATGAAGGAGTGTTCCTCTTGCTCCACATCCTTGCCAGCACGAGCTGTCACTTGAGTTTTTATCTTAAGCCAATCTCAGAGTTGTTGTGATTTGCATTTCCCTGATGACTAAGGACTTTGATTTTTTGTTTGTTTGTTTGTTTGGGTTTTTTTGTTTTTCAAGACAGAGTTTCTCTGTGTAGCCTTGACTGTCCTGGAACCTGTCTGTAGACCAGGCTAGCCTCGAAAAAAATGTATAGCCCAGGCTGGCCTCGAACTCGTGATCCTCCTGCCTCTGCCTCTTTCAGCAAATCCTACGGGCGTGCGCCACCACAACCGGCTGAATATTTCTTTAAGTGCTTCTTGGCCATTCCAGATTCATCCAGAGATTTGAAAATTCTCTGTTTTGCTCTGTGTCTCATTTTTTTAAATTGGGTTATTTGGGTTGTGGGCGTCTAACTTCTTGAGTTCTTTATAAATTTTGGATATTAGCCCTCTGTCAGATGTAGCACAAATGAGCTCATGGTTTTCATTGTCACCCTAGTGTTCATGATTTCCAAGTCCATCACAGATCTCATGATAATGGCAACTGAGGGTCTCAGAGTCTAGTGGCAATTCATCGCCCTCACAATCTTAGAATTATGCTTTTCTTTCCTGTTATTCATATCCAATATAGTTCTAAAATGGTGTTTTAAAAATATATCTATTTACATATTAGTGTGTTCTTGAGTGTATGTATATGTACCATGTGCATGCAGGGTCCCTCATGATGGAGAGACCATCAAATTCCCTAGAATTGGAGTTATGGGTGATTGTGAGTTGACATGTAGGTGCTGGGAACCAAAATCAGGTCCTCTGCAAGAAGAGTGAATGCTGTTACCACAGAACCATTTCTCCAGCACAAACTTTTGTTTATGTGCATGTGCATTGGTCTCCGTGGGTGAGTGTATCATGTATGCACAAGTACATGAGCCTCTCCAGGTTTGTGGAGCCCAGAAGACGATGCAGGGTGCTCCTCTAAAGACAATGCAGGGTGCTATTCTGTCATTCTCTGCCTTTTCCTTGAGGCAGTCTTTCTCCCTGAACCTGGCACTTGGATTTAATTTGCTAGGCTGGAAGCCAGCAAACCCCAAAGATCTTTCCTGTGTATCTCCACCCAACATCAGCTGGGGTTACAGGCATGAGGACGTATGTGTACTGAGATCCGAACTATGTATCAAGTGCTCTTAACTGCTGAGCGCTCTTTCTCTCTCTCTCTCTCTCTCTCTCTCTCTCTCTCTCTCTCCTCTCTCTTCTCTCTCTTCTCTCTCTTCCTACATGACCTCGGCCTGCCTCTTCCCCTCTTCCTCTCTTTTTCTGTCCTTCACCGTCTTCTTCCTTTATCTGCCCCTATTCCCTTCTCTAGACTCCACTCCCTTCCAAGTCTCAAGGAAACTTCCTTTTATACTAGGCCTGTCCTATGGCTGACACCTGGGGGGTGGGGGGGATGCCTCAGAATGGGCCCACTAAGACATCCCTTCCTGCCACACCATACAGTGTTTTATAAAGCACACATCCTGGAAACACAATTTTAGGTTACCCCAAACTCCATCACCCAACATGAAAAAGTTTTATGGAATAAAAAAAGTCATAAATAAAGGCAAAATTAAAATATATTCTGGTATATGAGAGATGTAGTTACAGTAAGATGTAGAGGCTTTTGGGGGGGGGTTGAGACAGGGTTTCTCTGTGTAGCCCTGGCTGTCCTGGAACTTACTCTGTAGACCAGGCTGGCCTCGAACTCAGAAATCTGTCTGCCTCTGCCCCCTAGAGTGCTGGGATTACAGGCATGTGCCGCCACCACCACCCGTCATGATGGAGAGGTTTTTATATTCCTATGACACTGCTGACATTTTGGCCTGTTGTGCTGGTAGAAGCTGGTAGTCTGCTAAGTTAATAGATTCCAAATGATTTGGGTTTTGTTTGTTTGTTTGTTTGTTTGTTTGTTTTGGTTTTTTTCGAGACAGGGTTTCTCTGTGTAGTCCTGGCTGTCCTGGAACTCACTCTGTAGACCAGACTGGCCTCAAACTCAGAAATCCACCTGCCTCTGCCTCCCAAGTGCTGGGATTAAAGGCATGTGTCACCACCACCCGGCAATGATTTTTAATCTATAGTTTAACGGGATGTTCTGACCCAGAAGTGAGCAAGAGGCTGTTCTGTGACTAACCTAGTCCAAGGTAAGTGTATGCAAGGGCAAGGGGCAGAGCAAAGAAATGGAAGTGTTCACTCTTGTGGTAGACAAGGTAAAGTTTATTCAAACAACCAAGGTTACCTCTCTCAGGGAAAGCAGAGAGAAGGGAGATGGGGGAATAGTATCTATCTGTGGAGGAGGGGAGAAGTGCCAGGATGCTGGCAAGGGGGCCTTGAATTGTATAACAAGTACTTGTAAGTAGGCACTGGGGATCCTGGTGGACCATTTCTGCCAGAGGCGAGGCAAATGTGACTCCTTTTGGTAGACCAGAAACCGGTCCACAAGTTCCTAAGGCATGCAGGCTTTTACCTAACCACCAGAATCCTCCACAGTGCAGGTTGAAACTAAGAGTCAATTTTGGAGTTAGTGGGGCAGCCCTTTTGGGGGGTATGGGTGGGGTACACTTTGGATCTGACAATAAGGTTCCCCCCCCCGCCCCCACAGGGTTTCTCTGTGTAGCCCTGGCTGTCCTGGAACTCACTCTGTAGACCAGTCTGGCCTCGAACTCAGAGATCCGCCTGCCTCTGCCTCCCAAGTGCTGGGATTAAAGGCGTGCGCCACCACTGCCCGGCAACAATTAGGTATTTAACAACTAGAACTGCACCACTCTAACCTCTCCACTGCGGTCTTAATCAGTCTTTGCAGACATAGATTCTTCTCAGCAGTTGCCCTTTACAACAGTTTATTCACAATCTTGAGACTATTACTTTAAAAAAAAATGTGTGTGTACATGAGGACGTGTGTGCGTGGGTGCTACAGGGGTCAGAACCCGGATTTAGAGAGATGACTTGGCACTAGCTGCTGAGAACTGGACTTTGGTCCTTCAGAGGAGCAGCAAGTGCTCTTAACTGCGGAGCCGTCTCTCTAGCACGGAGAGATGATTACTTTTAATATTCTAAAATCTGTTCTGCTCATTGTTAAGTCACAAAACAGATCCCAGAAGGCAATGTTGCCGACAATGTCCTAATGGCCGCCTCGAAACAGAAAGTTAAAAGTCATCATTCCTCAAAACCTCGTGAAGCCAGTTTCTGATTGTCAGGAAAGCTACCACTTCCTTTCTCTGCCTCTGTCAACCAACCCCGGGAAGGTGCATCTCATCCTGTAACGCTAATACTTCCACTCTGGTTTAATTAAGCAGAAAGACATTGTCCAATATTAGCCTTTATTTACTGAAACCGGAGGCAGCGATGAAGTTTGTCTCTTTAAAAGGAAATCGACTGTACACTAGATGCAGCACCGAAAAGGTCGGCTCTATTAGGGCACCGTCAGCAGCACTGCCATTTTGGGCCCTCTTTGTGACGTAGCACCAGTGAAACGTATAAAGACTTTTTCCGGGGAAGGGCGTTATTCTCGATCGGTTGCGAAACGGCCACGTGGTCCGAAGGGCGGGCGGGGGTGGGATGACAGCGAGCAGGCGCGGCAGGCCAGGGCGTGGCGCACAGTGATGACGCACGTCGCACGCACCGTCCCCATCCGCTCGCGACGGGGCTGCGTCACGGGTGTTCGGCGCTCACCTCCTGGAGACCGCAGCCGCTGTAGGCCCCAGAGCTGGCCTGCGGCTCCCGGGGAGCCTGGTCGGCGGCGCGATGAGGCGCAGCAAGGCCGAGGTGGAGCGGTACATCGCCTCGGTGCAGGGCTCCGCCCCGTCACCCCGAGAGGTAAGCAGGACTGGCCAGGCCGGCGGTGTCATGGCTCCCGGTGGCCTCGGCGCCCGCTTGAGTGGAGGCGGTCGCGGGCGGCGTGGCGCTGCTGAGCACCAGAGGCGTGGGGACTGCGGCCGCCCAGCGTTTCCTCTTCATGGCGGTCCGCGGGCCCACTCGGGCCTGGCTTCTTCGGCCTCGGCTCCGTAGGCCGGCGTGGGCCGCCCTGCGGGGCTCGTCCGGCGGGCGCCTTCGTTCTCCGCGGCCGCGTCTCCCGGGGAGGATGACGCCGCACGGCGGTGGGCTCTTACGGTTGCGTCGGTGGCTCCGCGGACGAAGCGGGGCGCGAAGTAAGGACGCGTCAGCACAAATGACACGGGAGGCTCATAATTTAAGTCTTCCATTGCTGCGCCCCGCTTCTTCCCTCCCCCTTCCTCAAACCTCTTGGAAGCTGCTAGTCCTTGCTTTTTCTGAGCTTTTTATTTAAAGGCGGATGGTCAGGAATTCCTTCCAGGCGGTAGTTGCAATGCCTTAACATTTCTAACGTTATTTCGTAACATATTTTATAGGTTTTTTTTTTAAAAGATCATTAATGTGATGTATTTATTTTGGGTTCTTCGAGAGTGTTTGCCGGTGGAGAAAGATGTACCGAAGATCTAGAGTCCGTTCTTTTTTGGCGGCGCGGGGGTGGGGTGGGGGGCGCGTTGAACATTCAAGGTCTGCCATTTGTAAACTGTGTACAGTATAGACCCTTCATCAACAAAACGGCATTTTGACCTTGTTAGTGTTACCAAGGATGATTCACGTTAAACATTGAGGGCAGACCTTGAGATACACAGAGCCAAGGGCTTCAATTTATGCATACAAACGCACAATTCAGTTGTGCAGATTATTTTTTAAATTCTGCCTCTGAGGGTTTTATGGTCACCTATATATGCCAAAGTTCATGAACATACAAGTCCCTGTTGTAAAATGGCATAATTTTTTTTTTGTTACTTACTTTAAAGTCTCTTCTTTAGATGGCTTCTACAGGCTAAATAATCCAGTCCAGTAAATCCACAGCCTCCTCCCCCTAGTCAAATCCAAAGCTATTGTAAAAGTCAAATTCATTTAGTGCTGGTATGCGAAAAATGGGAAATTTTACACCCAGTTTCCTCTAATGGATCAAAATCAAAATGCCAGGGTGCAAGAATTATCATATGAAAGTGCTTTCAGGTTTCTGTATAAGGTGTACATTAGACAAATGTGTTTATATTTAGATGTGGGTCTTGTCACCACGATATCTTAACATGTTTGAAGATATTTAAAAATCCAAAAAATAAACACTAAAAAAACAAGACCCTGAAAACTAAAAATGCCAAGCATTTCAGATAAAGCATACTCAGCTAATAGTATCTAATACTATGTAAGTGTCTAAATAGTTGTTAAATTATGTTAGGAACCATTTCAGAGTCTCTACATATTCAAATCTGACTTTTGAGTTGTTTTTCTTTATTTTGAGGCAGGGTTTCTGTTATGTTCTGGAAATCACTGTGTAGACTTGGCTGGCCCCAAACTCATAAAGATACACCTGCCTCTTCTTCTTAAGTTCTGGGATTGAAGGTGTGTGCCACCACATCCTGCTACCAACATTTTTCAAAATAATTTTACTTGGGTTGGTTATTATTGATTTGTGTAGTATGACAACTATAAGAAATTTCTTGTTTTAACTAGTTTCATTGTTCAGTTTTGTGGCATTTACACTCAATGTGAGTTGTTCAGTCATAACCCTTATTTCCAAATTTTTTGTATTTTTTTTAAAAATTACGCAAACAAGTTCTGTAACCATTAAGAAATAATACCATAGGCCCTTTTCTGTGCTCCTGGTGACCTCTTTTTTCTGTTTATGAATTTGGTTATTTTTCATTTTTAAAGTTTGTAGGATCTTATATTTGTCCTTTTAGTGTATTTTCAAGGTCATCCATGTTGTGGCAGGTGTTGGGAGTCTTACTCCTTTATTATTATTTTGTCTTTTTGAGTCAGGGTTTCTCTGTAGCGCTGGCTGTCCTGGAACTCACTCTGTAGACCAGGCTGGCCTCAAACTCAGAAATCTGCCTGCCTCCTCTGCCTCCCAAGTGCTGGGATTAAAGGTGTGTGCCACCACTGCCTGGCTCTATTTTTTAGTTTTTCAGAAGGGGTTTCTCTGTAGCCCTGGCTATCCTGAAACTAACTTTGTAAACCTGGCTGGTTTTAATTCAAGAGAGCCACCTACCTCTGTCTCCAAAAGTTGGGATTAAAGGTGTGTGCTACCACTGTCCAGCCTTTTGGGGGGGGGGGTGGTCTTATTCCTTTTTTTTTTTTTTTTTAAAGATTTATTTATTTATTATATGTAAGTACACTGTAGCTGTCTTCAGACACTCCAGAAGAGGGAGTCAGATCTCATTACAGATGGTTGTGAGCCACCATGTGGTTGCTGGGGTTTGATTGAACTCAGGACCTCAGGACCTTTGGAAGATCAGTAGGTGCTCTTAACCACTGAGCCATCTCTCCAGCCCCCTTATTCCTTTTTTTTTTTTTTTTTTTTGGTTTTTCGAGACAGGGTTTCTCTGTGTAGCTCTAGCTGTCCTGGAACTCACTCTGTAGGCCAGGCTGGCCTGGAACTCAGAAATCCACCTGCCTCTGCCTCCCAAGTACTGGGATTAAAGGCGTGCGCCACCACCGCCCCGCCCCCCTTATTCCTTTTTTAATGGCTGAATATTTTAAGATAATTTATAAGATATTTGTATAAGAAATTTATATTTATATAATAAATATATATTTATATATGATATAAGTTACATATAAGTTAATATAATATCTTAGGTATGCCATATTTTGGTTATTTACTGTAGATTGACATTTAGGTTGTTTATATCTTTTGCCTAACATATAATGCAACAAACATTGATATAAAAACATTTGCGTGCTTGCTCTTAATTCCCTTGAGTTACACCAAGAAATAATTATTAAGCTGTCTTATTAATTGGTGTTTTCTGGGGAGCCCCCAGAATCTTCTATAGTGACTATACTTTAATCTTACATTACTGCTATCAGTTTATGAGGCTTCAATTTCTCCATGTTCTAACCAATGCTCTGCTTGATACTTAAGCTTATTGTCTTACTATATTTTATTTTAGAAGCAAGTGTGTATGTGTGTGTGTGTGTGTGTGTGTGTATGTATGTATGTATGTATGTGTGTATTTGTATGCTCACGTGTTTAGAAGTTAAAGGTAAGTTTGCTGGAGTTTGTTATTTTCTACCATGTGAGGTCTAGGCCATGTTGCCAGTCCTAGTTATTTTTAGTCTTTAAAAAAGATTTAAATGTATTTTTATGTGTATAGGTGTACTCCCTACCTGTATGTCTATGTGTCCTCTGTGTGCTTGTGCCCAAGGAGGCCAGAACAATGTATCAGGTCCCCTGGCACTGGAATTGCAGATGGTTGGGAGCCTCCATGTAGGTGCTGGGAATCAAACAGATCCTTTGAAGGAGCCAGCAGTGACTGCTCTTAACCACTGAGCCATCTCTTCAGCCCTGGTATCTTATATACTGTGTTTATAGTTTACAAATTTATAGTAGTGATCTATCTCCTCTCCTTGTCCTAATGAACTTGTAAAAGCACCTCTACATACATACACATTAAATATATATTTTAATATGGTTTTTGAATAACTAAAGATAATACTGAATTATAAATTAGTCTGACTTAGCTAAAAATTTAAGAGGCTGGAGAGATGGCTTAGAGGTTAAAAACACTTAATGCTCTGCAGAAGACATGGTTTAGTTCTCATTATCCATATGATCAGTCATAATTTGAGTTCCAGGGGATACAACACTGATTTCTGACCTCCTCCAGCATCAGACATGTTTGTGGTGCATATAACCTACATGGAGACATGTAAAATGGATAAACATACTGTAAAAAAAATTAAAAGTAAAATATAGCTTGATATTGTCATGTCATGCTTAATTTTCACATATAATCTTGTAAATCATTTGTAAAGTTGGGTAGCAGAAAGAGGCTTTAATAAATGAAGACTGCAGTACATAAAAGCTGAGCATAGGAGCTCAGACCTACAATCCCAGTGCATTTGCAGCCTGGGCTACAGCAGCGTATCAGGTTAGTTTGTGCTTGAGTGTGAAGATGGCTTCAAAACAGAGGCAGACTGTGTTATACATGAACATTTGGTTCTTTCCAAAATATGGAGAAAGGGCTTGGTTTGTTTAATGGATGGGTTATTTAAATTTAGTAGGTATTGCTTGAAAATTGATGGCTGGTTAATAACCTTTTAGAAACAAAGACTCCAATGTATACTACTTAGAAAAATGAGTGTTATATTTCAGAGTAATTTGAGAGAAACTGAAAGAATATAGGGATGAAGATTTTATGACTCTTAACTGAGACTAGCTTTTCCTAGCATATTACCACTAACGAGTAAACAGAAAAGAAAACAGTTTCATTGCTTAAGAAGAAATCAGTCTTGCTTTTGTGACTCCCTCTTCTGCATACTAAGTTATCAGACATTAAAGATATGAAAAATAAAACAGCTGTTCTTATTTAATACTGAATAGAACAAATGGATACAAACTTTGTGGAGGAAAGTAGGTAATAGAAGGAAAAGAGTAAGATTTTATATTGTTGGAACTATGGAATTCATCCCAAGGGCCTCATTGCCTAGAAGGCCTCTGTGTACTTGAATATATGTTGAGCCCCTCTCACTGGTGGTTCCATGGTTGTAATCTAGCCACCAGGGTCTTTCTACCTAAATGTATCCTATAGTTGAGGGGATGGATAAATGCCTACAAAAAAACAATCAGGACTTTGATTGCTGCTATTAAGAATAGTAGCATGATGTGGTTACAGTGGCTGTGCCCTGACTGAGTCAGAGGACTGTGGGAGACCAGCTGAGACAGCGCTGTATTTCCTGATGCATTCATCTAGAATGTTCTGATAATGATTCAGTCATTAATTCAGACACGAGCTAGCTACACTTAGTTCCTAACCCCACGCCCCCTTCTGAAGGATAATTGCTGAAGCAGCTTGTTGGTAGCTGTCATTAATGTCTGAACCAGTTCTGTTAGCATCAGTTCAAAGATCGATAAATTATCTTTCATAGAAATAAGAACAAACAAAAAAGATTGCCCCACACTTTGAAAACAAAATTTTCCTATGAATACTTGTGTATCCAAAACCACTGTCAACTTGTAGTTTTTAATTTCATGTGTACAAGTGATTTGCCTGCATGTAAGTCTGTGTACCACTTGCATGCCTGGTGCCTGTGGAGGTTAGAGAGAGGGTATTGGATCCCTAAAACTGGAATTAGTTACCAACAGTCTGAGCTGCCCTGTGGATGCTACTCTTAGTCACTATTTACCCACCCCTAGATATCTTGTGTGTAGCTGGATTTTGTCAGTTATGTGATAAAGATTGAGGGTATGAAATGGATCTCAAGGCCAGGCATGATGTATGTCTAATCTCATCACTTGGGAGGAAGAGGCAGGTAGATTTCTCAGTTTGAAGCTATCCTGGTTCTAGTATGCACTGCACTCTATGATAGTCAAGGCTGCATAGTGAGACCCTGTCTTAAGAAAGCAAAAACCAAACAAATGAAAAACACAAAAATACCAAATTTTATTTTAGCCTTTTAAGATCTTTGTGTAAAATACTGATCTGTAAAGAAAATAAATGGACCAGGGAATTCCCAGTACCTTAATGATTCTGAAATGCCTTCCCAGGGAGGCTTCCTATACATGGTAGGAAAGGAGTGGTTTCTAGTATATGTCTCTTTCCCCAGAAAAGTTGGTTTCTGTGTACTTCTCTGTAGAGTGATGCCAGGAAAGCAGCGCAGAGCATGCTGGGTAATACAGGCCAAGGTATGCCTAGCTTGTCTGAGTACAGTTGTGTTATTGTGTGTGAGTGTGTCTGTCTGTCTGTCAGCTCAGGCTGGTTTTGAGTCTGGGATGGCTTTGAACTCATGATCTTTTTGCTTCTATCTCCTGAGTGCTTAGTACTACAGATATGAACTACTTTACATACTTTGAAATATAGCTTCTGATGTCTGTTTTAACTATTCTTGAATTTATTTTTTACGATAGAAATTATAATATTTGGAACCATTAACTTTTAGAACATCGGCAGCATTTTTTACCTTTCACATAAAAAATTAGTATTAAACTTGTTAGGGCATTTTTTTTTTAACTTTGAAAATGTACAACATTTCAAGATGTGAACAGTAAAACTACTCAATTCTTTTTTTAGAAGTCAATGAAAGGATTCTATTTTGCAAAGCTGTACTATGAAGCTAAAGAATATGATCTTGCTAAAAAGTAAGTGCCAAATATGTTTTAATTTTCATCCTTGTAATAATAAGTAAAGCTGCTAAAGAATACATTTTTCCTTTCAAGTGTATTCTGGAGTCAGGGATTTAATGCTCGCAGAAATTTGTCACATTGAGCCTCTAACAAGTATTTCTTACTGGTTTCTGTTTATATCTAGTGCAGAAATTACTTGGTTTAAAACACTTTTTCTAAAATTGCTCTTGGGTAGGATGAAAGAGATCATTCCTGTTTGTAAATTTTTTCTTGTTTATATTTTGTTTTTGGAGAGACAGGGTTTCTCTGTGTAGCCCTGGCTGTCCTGGAACTCACTCTAGACCAGGCTGGCCTCGAACTCAGAAATCGCCTGCCTCCTCTACCTCCCAAGTGCTGAGATTACAGGCGAGTGCCACAACTGCCTGATTATGTAAATTTCTTCTTGGTTAGATGTCTGGTGCTTCAGGTAGCTGGGAATAAGCAACAAACACAGACTTAATGCCAACAGTTCATTAGTTGCTATCGTATCAATAAGGCAAGAGACTTACTGATTCTAATTCCTTAATTCTTAATTCTTAATTCCTCTAGTAGCCTAGGGGTGGCATTTAAAAGGGAGACAGATTATAAAAGCAGTGATAGGAAGAGGGGACTTGGTAGTGAGAAAAGCTGTGACCTTGGCTTTACAAGGATAGTTTTTTAATGTCATACTTAGGTTCTTATCTCTGATGAATTTTATGTACGACATAATGTATTTATGTATGTATTTTCTTGTTTAGACACTATTCTGTTAGTTGGGGAAACTGTTCTTTAGTGTTTTACATATTGTCACTTTAAAATTTTATTGTTTGTAGATTATCATTTTGCTTATTTTATGTGAAATTCTTCAGTGCTTTACTAAATGGGATCAGGAAGAAAAAACAATATGTTCATTTCTGGTAGGTAGCGGTGGAAAAATTATTTGACAAATGTAGCACTTTAGTAAAATGATGGGCAGGAGAACTTGGCTTAGTGGTTAGGCGTGCTCAGACGCTCTTGTAGAGGCTGTGGTGACTTGAGCTCCAGGAGGTCTGCTGCCACCTTCTGGTCTCCATGGGCACTAGGCACCATTGTGGCACAAATACTTATATGCTGGCACTTAGATACACATAAAAGTGTCTAAATCATGACTAAAATAGTAAAATGTATAAACATGATATTAGCTATGTATGTTCATTAGTTACTTTGAAATGATTAGTTTTGCACTCTGTGTTAAATAGGTAATGGTAACCAGTAATTGAACCACAATAAAATACTTGGATGGTTGCTTGGTTTTAGGCTGTACTCTTTGTCAGTATTTCAGTCTAGTTGTATTTTTATTTTAAATTGTTTTAATATACATACTAAGTACAATATGTTTAATTTGTTATTTTTGTATTTTAAAACAGATACATTTCTACATATATTAATGTGCAAGAGAGAGACCCTAAAGCCCACAGATTTTTGGGTCTTCTTTATGAAGTCGAAGAAAATATAGACAAAGCTGTAGAATGCTATAAGGTAATTATAAGATTAAAATACAGGCTTTGTGAGGCTGAAACAATTATGAGCACAGGCTGCTCTTCCAGAGGAGCGGGGCTTCATTCCCAGCACCCACAGGATGGCGCACAGCCCTTTGTAATTCCAGTTCAAAGGCATCTGACATCTTCTGGCCTCCGTGACGGGTACATAGTGCACAGACATACATGCAGGCTAAAAACCAGTGCACATTTAAAAGAAAGTACAACCTTACAGGGGTTGTAATAAATAACCCAAGGTATGTAATAAATAATCATACAAATTTTATCCACGTGGTAAAAGGAAACATCAGTACTGTTAAGTGACTTAGCTTGGGACATACTTGAGATTTTGAATATTTAAAACACAAAATTTTAAGTTCAGACTGGTGAGATGGCCCACCTGGTAAAGGGACCTGCTGCTGAGCCTAACCATTTTGAGTTTAATTCCTATAACCTGCAAAGTAAAAGGAGGGAATTGTCCTGTGACCTCGACTGGTCTGCCTTGGCACAAGGGTACATATCCCTCTGGAAACAGAATAAATAAAAATGTAACTTACAAAAAGCCAAAAAAGGTCAGAGATAATAATTTCATTTATTCTTTTAAAATTTTCTGAAGTAATATAAAATTTATTTTGTTTTTGCTTTGTTTTTTTGATGGCATCTTATATAGTTCTGGCTAAACTGGAATTTGCTATGTAGGCCAAGCTGTCCTTGAACTCACAGATCCTCCTGCTTCTGCCTCCTGAGTGCTAAAGTGAAAAGTGGTATATGGGGGCATCATTACCACTCCACACACAAAATACTGATGCTTTACCAGCTTTAAAATAATACCATTTAAGAATAGGATTTTCAGAGGCTGGAGAGGTGGCTCAGTAGAAGAGTACTACTCTTGTACTGAGTTAGGTTCCCAGCACCCGTATGGAAGTGCTCAACTACCGCTAATTTTAGTTTTAGGGTATCACACCTCTTTAGGCATCTTTGTGTACCTACATTCATGTGGGTGCTCATGTGCAAATACATATAATTTTTAAAAATTCAAAAATCTTTTAAAAATAATATTTAATGTGTACAACTTTTTAAAATGATTTTATGTACTTATATCTGTATATAAGTTAAATTTTCTATTTTGGTATTTTTTCTGACATCAGCGTTCAGTGGAATTAAACCCAACGCAAAAAGATCTTGTGTTGAAGATTGCAGAATTGCTTTGTAAAAATGATGTGACTGATGGAAGAGCAAAATACTGGGTAGAAAGAGCAGCCAAACTTTTTCCTGGAAGTCCTGCCGTTTATAAGTTAAAGGTAAAGCCTCAAACCAAGAAATGAAATGTATGAGCGGAGAAAGCTAAGATATAATCATTTTAGTATTTTGAAGCTTAAATACTTCTAAGTAGCAAACTTAACAGAAGAACATGTTCACGATTTCTTTAAAAATCTTTTGAGTAATTCCTTTAAAATATTTCTGAGTGTTGTCTTACTAGGCAACATGAAACTTTATAAATGGTATCTCAGTCTTTTGGAATCATGTTTTAGCGATTATACAGTTTCATAGTTTGTACAGTGTAGTTGGTATGGTCTATTGTATCATTTTGTAATCCGTGGAAGTAAGGTGAGGGTGTGTGCAGCTCAAGTGTAATGAAGCTCTGTCTAGAATAAAGTCTTTGATTCATTAGATAGTTATCTACAGGTCAAAAGCTTAGAACTGCTATAAAGGAATGTGTTCTAGCCTGTCATGGTAGTGCATGCCGTTAGTCCTAGCACTTGGGAAGCAGAGGAAAGGAAGCTTAGGTATTACTCAACATTTAATGACTTTTCTCCCAAATAGGAACAACTCTTAGATTGTAAAGGTGAAGATGGATGGAATAAACTTTTTGACTTGATTCAGTCAGAACTTTATGCTAGACCTGATGATGTTCATGTGAATATCCGACTAGTGGAGCTTTATCGTTCAAATAAAAGATTGAAGGACGCTGTGGCCCACTGCCATGAGGCAGACAGGAACATAGCTTTGCGTTCAAGTTTAGAATGGAATTCCTGTGTTGTACAGACTCTTAAGGTAGGTGAAAGCTGTTTCTCTACAGTGTTCTAACATTTAAATTTCTGTCATCAATATAGCACAACTGTAAAATGAAACTTTTGCCAAGCCCAATTTAAATAGAAAAAATTGGGAAAATAAATTTGGTGTGAGTCTTTGTGTGTATTTGGTATTTTACTTTATAAAGCTAGTGTAAAAACTCATTTTCACACATCTGTAATTTGCTCTGTGTGTGTGTATGTGTAGTTGATATTCTTATTTAAAAGGCTAGTGTAAAACCACTCAGTTTTGCACAGTTCTAATAAGAATGGGCCAAGCAGTTTGTAATTTTTCAAAATCTATTTGAAGTTTTGTAACTTACTGTGTTTTTCTTAAAAAATAGGAATATCTGGAGTCTCTACAGTGTTTGGATTCTGAGAAAAGTACTTGGAGAGCAGCCAATAAAGACTTGCTTCTAGCCTATGCTAACCTTATGCTGCTTACACTCTCCACCAGAGCTGTGCAGGAGAGTAGAGAGCTACTGCAAAGGTATGCTGATGTTGAGCGAGTTTGCACAGGCGAACACATAACACATGACATTTTCTTTTTTGCAATACTTGGTCTAGGTTTCATTGTTAGCATTCCTCTAGTTTACCTACAGTTCATACAGTAAAACAGTCAGAGGAAAATTACTTTTGCTGTTATGGGGATTTTATATAATTATATACACCTTATTTTTTCAGAATTAGTTTTTTGTAATTTTTAGGTTATATTCTTTCATGTATGTGGTGTCACATGCCGTGGTTACAGGTACGGAGGTCAGAGGATAGCTTAGAGGAATTAGTTCTGTTCTTCCATTTTGTGGGTTCTGGGGAAGGAATTCATCAGTTTGGCTATAAATACCTCTACCCTCTAAACTATATTGCCATCCCCAGAAGATTATTACAGCTCATCTTTTAAATTTAGCCTTAAAAAAAAAAAAGCTGGGTGGTGGTGGTGCACGCCTGTAATCCCAGCACTCTGGGAAGCAGAGGCAGGCGGATTTCTGAGTTCGAGGCCAGCCTGGTCTACAGAGTGAGTTCCAGGACAGCCAGGGCTATACAGAGAAACCCTGTCTCAAAAAAAAAAAAAAAAAAAAAATTAGCCTTACAGTTTAATATTCAGTTTTGGCATGCTTAATAGTACATCAGAATGAATGTTCTGGCTATCACTTTATTTTTAATGTAATTTTTAGTAAAAACCATGTAAGAAAGTTTTTTGTCATTCAGTGGCCAGGTTCAGATTTGCTAGTATAAGCATTTAACATCACTATTATTTTGGAAAACATTGTCTTGGCTTAGGAACAAAGTAATTCAAAGCTAACAAATAACTTTTCATGTTCGCCCTATTACACCCCCCCCCAAGCAAATTTCATATCATAGAAACATCACTTTTTATTTGTATAAGGATGGGCTGATAGAAGTTTATGGGCCACTACTTTGACTTGAAAAAAAAGGAGTGGCTGGACGGAGGTGTCAAAATTCACATGACTTCAATCCCAGCACTCAGGAGGCAGAGACAGGCAGATCTCTTTAGTTTGAGGCCAGCCTGGTCTCGAGCATGAGTTCCAGGATAGCCAGGGCTACACAGAGAAAACCTAAAAATCTAAAAGTTAGATTTTTCTTTCTTTCTTTCTTCCTTTCTTCCTTCCTTCCTTCCTTCCTTCCTTCCTTCCTTCCTTCCTTCCTTCCTTCCTTTCTTTCCTTTTCTTTTCTTTTCTTTTTTTTTTTTTTTTGATTTTTTTCGAGACAGGGTTTCTCTGTGTAGCCCTGGCTGTCCTGGAACTCACTCTGTAGACCAGGCTGGCCTCCAACTCAGAAATCCGCCTGCCTCTGCCTCCCAAGTGCTAGGATTAAAGGCATGCGCCGCTACCACCCGGCAGTTAAAGTATGTCTTAAAGACATTGTTAACATTTTGGTTATGTAACATCTGTCTTAATTGAACACAACTAGATTTTCAACTGTGTCATTCTGTATGTTTCATATTTTAATTCTCTGGAAATTCTTTTATACATGTGTGGGAAAATGAGCATAAAGGACAAAGCGTTTCTTATTTCTTATTATTACTTCAAGAGTGGTTTAACCTCAGGGAGTCCCTAAGAGGTCTTTGAGAACCCATAGAAATCCTCAGATCTTATTTGGTAGAAAATCTATTGCTCTCATTTCTTGAGATAAGCTGCTTTAAAATAATCCTTCACACAGTGTGAGACTTGTAGGGATTGATCACTAAATTTTAATAATAGTAATTAAAATATAAAAAAATTCTGAACTGTCTTATTTAATATTGGATATCCACATGTTATCAACAATTTGATTTGTATCTTTTTGTGTGACTAATAACCATTTTGGAGTAGGACATCCTTGTGGAGTGTGTTTAAGATTGAAGTGTTATTAGCTGCTGGATGAAATGTCTCACTAGCTCTTTGATGTGGGATTATCTAGTAGGGTGCTTCATTTATGAAGGGAGAATGAGGAAGATGCAATTTAACATAGGTCTTAGTAATTTATTTTGAATTAAATAATGAAACTGATTAGTCACATTGTTGTAGGTGTGGAGTACCTGTTTACTTTTTTAATTTTACAGCTTTGATAGTGCTCTTCAGTCTGTGAAATCTTCTGTGGGTGGAAATGATGAGCTATCAGCCACTTTTCTAGAAACAAAAGGACATTTCTACATGCATGTTGGCTCTCTGCTTTTGAAGATGGGTCAGCAGAGTGAAATCCAATGGCGAGCTCTTTCTGAGCTGGCTGCATTGTGCTATCTTGTAGCATTTCAGGTAAGCCTTTTCCAGTTTTAGGTCTAGATATCATTTCAAAAAGACTATTGTTTTTCTCATAGTTATGTCATAATGTATAATAATGTCTGTGAATAAATATTGTGTTAAAATTAAGAGGGAAGGCCGGGCGTGGTGGTGGTGCACACCTTTAATCCCAGCACTTGGGAGGCAGAGGCAGGCGGATTTCTGAGTTCGAGGCGAGGCCAGGCCTGGTCTACAGAGTGAGTTCCAGAACAGCCAGGGTTACACAGAGAAACCCTGTCTCGAAAAAACAAAAACATTAAGATAAAAGTTTGATGAGTAACTATAACAAGGCCAATGCATTGCTTAGACGGGTGAAGCAGGTGTTAATGCATTCTTGTGGACAAGATAAATATTGGTCTTATTTATTTGCAGATCATATTGAAGCATTTGATCTTTCTGCTTGGCCATCTCTAGGAATATAATGTTAAAGATGAAATTTTATTTATTAATGATTTATTTTTATTTCATGTGCATTGGCGTTTTGCTTACATGTATATGAGGCTGTTGGATTTCTTGGAACTAGAATTACAGTTGTGACCTGCCATGTGGGTACTAGGTTCTCTCTAAGAGCAGATACTGCTCTTAACTACTGAACCATCTCTCCAGCCTCTAAAGATGAAATTGTAAATATTGGCTAAGCTTGATTCAGAAACTTAAACGGGCGAGGCAGCCCCCTCTGTCCACTGTCTCTTCTTCCTTTCCCTCTCCTTCCCTTTGTACTGTTCTCTCCCCTATCGCTTTTCCCTTCACATATTTTTCTCCTCACTCTCCGTCTCCTCTCCTTTGTTCCTGTCTTCTTTGTCTCTCCCTTTCCTCTCTCTGCTCCTATCCCTCTCTGTCTGTTTCTTTTGACGAGATTTTTTTTAATTGAAAATACTTTTACACAATATATTCTGATAAGCTTTCCTTCTCCCTACAATCTGTTCCTTGCTATCTTTCTTTTCATCTTGATCACTGTCATTAATAGAAAAACCCAGACATCTAAGGACTAACAGTAAGACAAAAATAGTAAAATAAAAACAAACAAAAAAAATGGAATATGATAAAACAAGATGAAGAAGAGCCAAAGAAAAAGTACAAGAAAGGCTATAGATGGAGTGGCATTCACATTTGCACACTTAGAAGTCTCATACACGTCCCAAACTGGAAGCCATAATTATGTGCAAAGGACCTGTAAGGTAGAAAAAAGAAAGAAAGAAAAAACTTCCCTGACATAACATGAGAGAAAGAACCTTCAAAGATGCTGTTCATTTTGTGCCTAACGGTGGCCATGGGGCTTACCCTTAAGAGTGCTTTGTTTCTGCAGTGAGACTGTCTTAGAGGAAACATTTTCATTTGTAAGTGGCAGTCAATTGGAGATAACTCCTGGGTTAGGAATGGGATGTTGATTCACTTTCAGCTCCGGGACCTTATGTGGTGCAGACCCATGCAACCCCTGTGCAGGCGCTGCAGTCTGAGTTCATATGTGCACCGGCCCTGAGTCCTTGCTTTCCTTCATTATACCCTTGCTCTTACATTCTTTCTGCTGTCTCTTCTGTAATGTTCCCTGAGCCCCGAGTTGGAAGGGATTTGATCGAAACATCATTTCTTTCTTTTTGAGGGCTGGATGTTTCTAGGTCTTTGATTCTCTGCATATTTGTCTGGCTGCATATTTGTTTCCATCTGGTACAGGAGACAGCTTCTCTGATGTTAGTTGAGCCATGCAATGATCTGTGAGTATAGCAGAAGGTTGTTAGTAGTCATTTTACTGCAACATTCCTTTAGCAGAACTGTAGTACTTGGTTTTTCCCTAGGTCATTGGCCTATTTAGTCTTAGTCACCCAGGCGACATTGGACATAGGTTTCATCTAATGGACTGGGCCTTAAGTCAGATAAGTTATTTGGTGGCAAGCTTTGTGCACTATCATTGTATCTTGCAGGCAGGTCACCTTCGTAGAGTAAAGGGTATGTGGCTGGGTTGGTGTCTTAGTTAGGGTTTTCATTGCTATGCACAGACACAATGACCAAGAACTCTTCATATAAAGACAACATTTAATTGGGGATGGCTTATAGGTTCAGTCCCTTATCATCAAGACAGGAGCATGGCAGCATCCAGGCAGGCATGGTGCAGGAGGAGCTAAGAGTTCTACATCTTCATTTGAAGGCTGCTAGCAAAATACTGGTTTCCAGGCAGCTTGGAGGAGGGTCTTGAAGCCCATGCCCATAGTGACACACTTTCTCCAAAGAAGCCACATCCACTCTGACAAGACTACACCTTCCAATAGTACGACTCCCTGGGCCAAGCATATATTAGCCATCACAGTTGGTGTTTCCCATTCTTCTTTGGTAGTGAAGAATATCTTCCAGTACTATGAACACTAGTCTGTAGGGCTGAAGGCTCCTGTTAGGCGCCTGTTCCACTCCTTCATGTCCAAGGTGTTGGAAGTCCATGTGTAGTACAGGCAGACCTTGAACTCACAGTAGATTCTTCTGCTTTCTACTATACCGTACTTAAAATACTCTTTGTACTGGTTTTTGTTTGTTTGTTTGTTTGTTTTTAATAGATAACAGAAATCTTTTTCCTTGCCAGCTATTTTCTCATTAACTGGACATTATTTAAAAAATAGTATGGAAAGGAACATCTGACTGTTGGGAATATAGGTATCATTGAATTGGATTATTTTTATTCTAAAATTGTCAGGTTCCAAGACCAAAGGTTAAATTAATAAAAGGAGAAGCTGGACAAAATCTACTGGAAACGATGTCTCATGATCGCCTTAGCCAGTCAGGTAACATGATATTTTAACTGATTAAATTCTGAAATGGTATAACACTTGAATCTTTTCCTTACATTTATTTATTTACATGTATAAGTTGTATGTGTACCCACTCAGACTCATCACTTAGTTGCTTCTCTTTATCTTGTGGACTCTGGGGTTGAACTCAGGTCCTCAGACTTAGTGGCAAGTTCCCTTAAAGTTGAACCATCTTTCCATTCTAAGATCAAAACTTTCTTTAGGCTTCTTTAGTTAAATTCTTTATAGTATCCTTAGATAATCCTCCTTAGATAATCCTCCATAATTACTTGGTTTATTTTTGCCACATTTTGCTATATTCATACTTGTTCATACTTTGCCAAAGATGGTAGGCATAGCAGAGATTAGGAAAAAAAAGACTGTTCCCATTCCCCCGCCCCCCCAGAAGGTGTGGGCTGAGGACCGAACCTTGGACTTTGTACTTGCTAGGCTAGGAGTAAGCTAAATCCCCATTGTATTCTTTAAAAATAAGAACCTACTTAATTTTATTTGCTTCCCAGTGGAGATAACTGCTCTATCTTGGTGTTAGAGCATCCCTCTTGACTGCACAAAACACTTCTGTAGCCAGATGTTGTTTAACACTACTGCTTGGAAACACTGCTCTGTGGAGACAGTTTTTAATTGCTTAAATGGAGCCAGGCGGTGGTGTTGCACGCCTGTAATTCCAGCACTCTGGGAGGCAGAGGCAGGCGGATTTCTGAGTTTGAGGCCAGCCTGGTCTACAGAGTGAGTTCCAGGACAGCCAGGGCTATACGGAGAAACCCTGTCTCGAAAAAACAAAAACAAAAACAAAACTAAATGGAATGATATAAAATGCTTGGTAACTATATATTTCCCATATTTTTCAGGGTTCATCCATGGTGTAATATGTAATAGTATTTAATTCAAGTACTGGCTTAAAACAAATCCTTATCCTGAACTTGTGGAATAAAAAATTTCAGTAGAACCTACACATTGGTATTTTCTTAAAGTTGTTTAAAAACAGCAAGAATCTGAGAACCCAGCTTTAGCCATCAGAGTTTACCCATCAGGGCGTCAGATCAGAGCATTAGGGCTTGGTTCTTGGCTTTTGTCGGAAAGCTACTTAATTCCTGTACTTACTATCTAAAATGATAATACCTTTGGCATTTTTAAGTTTGTTTTATTTCCCCTTCCATTTGTTTTACTTTATGTAGACACTGATACTGTGAAACCTGTATTGTTTATTTTTGATAAAGTACTATTTTTGTTTATCAGTTGTGATTTGGAGGTTGAAAAATGAAGTCTAAGATAACCTTTTTATTTTCTTCTTGGATGTCTCAATGAAATGATTAAGCGACAGCAGTAAATGATTGTTGTTTCATTATACAGTGATGGAAATAATTTGTTTTTCAGGACACATGTTGTTAAACTTAAGTCGTGGCAAGCAAGACTTTCTAAAGGAAGTTGTGGAATCTTTTGCTAACAAAAGTGGCCAGTCTGCTCTCTGCGATGCTCTGTTCTCCAGTCAGTCATCCAAGGAGAGATCTTTTCTTGGTAATGATGATATTGGAAACCTTGATGGACAAATACCAGACCCTGATGACTTGGCTAGATATGATATTGGTAAGTTGAATCTTTTAAAGAAATAATTCACCATAACTCATCCTTCTACCAGGAAGGCTCAACAGTCATAATATATTTGGATTCTTTCTATGTTTATTTTATTGGAAATAGATGTTAAAGAAAATGGGTGTGGATGCCAACATTATTTTTCTTTGAAATATTTGTTTGTTTCTATCTTTTTATTGTCTGTCTGTCTATCTCTCTTTCATATATCTTAAGACAGAATTTCTGTGTATTCCTGGCTCTCCCAGAATTTGCTCTGTAGACTAGACTGGCCTTGAATTAAGTGATCTGTCTGTTTTTTGCCTCCTGAGTGCTAGGATTAAAGATATGTGCCACCACTGTCTGGCAGAATAGTTATTTATATGTATTTATAAATAAATATTTATATATGTCTTGCTTCTTTTGTGAATTTTCTATCCTATAGAGTGTGAGTGTGTGTGTGTCTGTGTGTGTGTGTGTGTGTGTGTGTGTGTGTATGTATGTATGTGTTATTTGCTAGGTACCTTGCATTCAACATTCAAATTTATTTACAGTGTTTTGGTACTGTTAAAATAATATAATACTACTAAAAACTTAAAACAGGATCTTTCTGCTTGTTTTGAAACAGGGTCTCACTATATAATAGGCTTGCCTGGCTTATGGGCCTTGAACTCAGAGATCCTTCTGCCTCTGCCTCTGCCTCTGCCTCTGCCTCTCTGGTGGTAAAGGTGTACTCTAGTACACCTGGCCTCATTTAGCCAGGCCTTTGTGAAAGCTGTATTTAAGAGAGGAGAGAGAGAGATTTGTGACAACCACCTTGCTGGGGTGAATACCACTTTGGACAGGACTGCCTTTTCTTGCTATACCTGTTCAATGTAGATGATCTATTTCTTTCTATAAATCTGAACCGCTTTGCCAGCCTGCTGACCTCTAGTGTCCTTCTACACACTGAGTAACTATCCTTTCAGATGGGCAGTGCTGGTCATAAAGGGCAGTGTGTTAAAGCACTTCATTGATAGATAGTGTGTGTTTCGAAATTAATTCCTTGGAGAGTCCTAAAAAATGAAGCTACTGAGACAGATTTTTTTCTTGCAAATTACTAAAAGTGCTATTGTTTCTAGGAAAGACTTTTTTTACGTCCAGAATTTCACAAGCTTTTTCAGTATTAGATTTCTTATAACAGAAAGCATGCTTTTTATTCTTATGGTAAATAGAATGGTATTCCATTGTTACTTAATGACTCCTTAGTAAAAGGAAAGTCTCTTGAAACTTTTTTTTTTTTTGCAAAACCTATATACATTTATTTACAGGTGTTAATGCAGTATTATGTACATGGAAATTGAGGACATTGCTCACTAAATCAAGAACTAAATTTTAATTTGAAATATAAAATGGAGTTTCTCCAGAGAAATGATACATATTAAATGCTTCTTACCTTTGGCTCATGTGTTAAGAGAACATTGATAAAAGTCAGGGGCCTACGCTTCTCTTACTTTGAAGTGAACATGGGAACCATAAATGAGTAATTTCTTTCATGTAGTACAAAAAGAGTCAATAACCTTTTCAGGAGTGAGGCTATTTCATTTCCTCCCAACTTAGATTCACCATAAACTCTCCACAATGAAATTGGAACCTCACCAATGTTGTAATTCATCTGTCTTGCTCAAACAATCATTTCCATCTGAAAGACATAGCCTTTGGAGACACATTTTTCTATTAATTTCTGTAGAACTTCTTTTCGGTCTAATCTGAAGCTTCCTGTTAGTCCGATGTTCCCCGTCTCAGCAACATTTGAGTTATAAAATTGGCTTCACGGCTGATTATCTTTCTTTTCAAATCCCATCCATAAATACCCCCATTCCCTTTGTATCAAGGTCCAGAGACAATATCAAAATTACCCTCCTTTGGTTTCCTGATAAGTTCAGGAATAAATTTGGGGTGGTTTGAGAGGTCTGCATCTATAACGACAACGTAGTTAATAAAACACGGTGGCATGTTTTATTCCATGAATATAGGCAGTTCCAAGGCCCAGATTTTTCTCCTATGGTCTTAGGAGAATTCTGTCTGGCCCATAGATCTTTTCCAGTTGTTCAGCAACATCTCTTGTCCCATCTGGGCTTTCACCATCTTCTGCACTTGACCAGCAGCCACACGATGAGCGGCAGACTCTTCCATTCACTGTAGGTGGGCACAAGCCAAGACTGCGAATCCGCTCATGACAGCCGTGACAGATCTGCCGAAACCTTTTTATAATAATAATAATAATATATAAGGTGCACATTATTCCTTGTCAGATTAGTTTATTATTTAATTTTTAAGTTTTTTAAGTTTAATTTCTAGCTTTCTTGTTGAGTCTTATTTTCTCAGATAACCTAGAAAAACTTTTTCATTTACACTGTTTCTTATTAAAATTTATAAAGTGTAGCAGGGCTTGGTGGCATACTACTTTAATCCCAACATTCAGGAGGCAGAGGTAGGTAGATTTCTTTTGAGTTCAAGGCCACAGCATGTAAGTTTCAGGACAGACTGGCTACATAGCGAAACCCTGTCTTGGAAAAACAAAAAACTTTTAAAGTATGAATATATTCAATAAAAATGTGAAATTTTTGCTATTCTGTTCCTTAGTTTTGAAACAGAAAAAAAGTTTGTAATTAATTTTTTTGCTAAATTAGTTGTTTATTTTTGTAATCTAAAGACCCAAAGAAAATGTATCATACATGACAGTTTCCTCCCTTCTGTTTCAGGTGCCGTTCGAGCACATAATGGTAGTCTGCAGCACCTTACCTGGCTTGGCTTACAGTGGAATTCACTGCCTGCTTTACCAGCAATTCGAAAATGGCTAAAACAGCTCTTCCACCATTTGCCTCAGGAGACGTCAAGGCTTGAAACAAATGCACCTGAATCAATATGTATTTTAGATCTTGAAGTAAGTAATGATAATAATTAATTAAATATTTCCAGTGTTTGTAGTTTGTTTTTCTAACTTACTATTTTTTTTTTAATCAAACAGGTATTCTTACTTGGAGTTATATATACCAGTCACTTACAATTAAAGGAGAAGTGTAATTCTTACCACACTTCCTATCAACCATTGTGTTTGCCACTTCCTGTGTGCAGACAGCTTTGTACAGAAAGACAGAAAACTTGGTGGGATGCAGTTTGTACTCTGATTCACAGAAAGGCATTGTAAGTACTAAAGCAGAATAATCCTTTAGGTTATGGCCCTGGTTTTACTCGGGGTTTAGTTTGTCATGTGAAGGTATAATTTGTCATGTGACACTTAACATATATGTAAGTGTTGAAGTGCATTTCTTTAAAATAGTTCAATTAAACCTTTTTTTTTTTTTTTAAAGACCTGGAACCTCAGCAAAATTGCGGCTCCTAGTTCAGCATGAAATAAACAGTCTGAGGGCCCAGGAGAAGCACGGCCTTCAGCCCGCTCTGCTTGTGCATTGGGCACAGAGTCTCCAGAAAACTGTGAGTTCATTGAAATGTGAATTTCTAAAAAAGAACTTCGGCTTAAATAAAAGTGTTTCTGTAATAATGTTAATTGCTTACACATAAGTAATTAGTAAAATGCTGACCAGTACTAATATTAGTAGTATGTGCTGTATATCAGAGTAGATGTGGCTGTTTAGCTTTTTGACAAAGTGTTACTTTCAGAGGCAGATTTTGGTTATCTAAAAATGTCAAGTTTTATTACAGGGGGTTGTTATAGAGGAAATTGTGATGCATAGTTTCACATAGCCAGGGATGACTTTGGACTTCCAATCTGCTTGTTTCTATGTCCCAAGTACCAGGTTGTGAGCCAGTTGTATGCCAGCATGCCCACCTTCAAAAGGGCAACTCTTAAAAATAGATTTGGGCTACCCCTGTAGAGGCAGTTAATAACTCTTTCTTTTGATGTTTCACTTAATTTTGATTTGAAAGTTCCCAGTTTCAAAAACCATTTATAATGTTGCGGACTTCTGACTTTCTTTTTAGGGCAGCAGTCTTAATTCTTTTTATGATCAACGGGAATACATAGGCAGAAGTGTTCATTATTGGAGGAAAGTTTTACCATTATTGAAGATGATCAGAAAGAAGAACAGTATTCCTGAACCTATTGATCCCCTGTTTAAACATTTCCATAGTGTGGATATTCAGGTAATAATGAATGCTAATGAACTGGTTGCTTATGTAATTTATACAAATATAGAAAATAACTAAGCAAATTGTGTTGCTATTTTATGATAGCATTGCTTTCTAAATCTTGTAGCTGATGACAAGAATTATGACTATAATAAAATGTTAATTTTCTTCAGATAAAATACACTCTTTGGAAATTTGGGTTTGAAGCAGTTTAACTAACAATTACTAAATAAATGTATTTAGGCATCTGAAATTGGTGAATATGAAGAAGATGCACACATAACTTTTGCTATTTTGGATGCTGTTAATGGAAATATAGAAGATGCCATGACTGCTTTTGAATCTATTAAAAATGTAGTTTCTTATTGGAATCTTGCACTGGTAAGTGATAAGAGAATTGAATTGAGTTTTGTTTGTTTGTTTCCTTGCTTGCTTTGAAAATCTAATTGTATTTTGTGTAGATTTTTCACAGGAAAGCAGAAGACATTGAAAATGATGCCTTGTCTCCTGAAGAACAAGAAGAATGCAAAAATTATCTGAGAAAGACTAGGGACTACCTGATAAAGATTTTAGATGATAGTGATTCAAATATTTCTGTGGTTCAGAAAGTAAGTTGCTGTTTGTTGTGTGACTTAGTATTGTTGATAATTGCCCAGGTTTTATATGTAGACAGTTCTTAAGTCTCTAAGTATTGCTTATGATAGATGTGTTAGGGACATGTGTGTACTATGAATGTGTATGAGTGTTTCTTTTATCTTAGGTTTGGTATATTTGAAACTACAACAAAAATTTGGTAGTTGGGGTTGGGAAGATTGCACAAGTCTGAGGGTCCAAGATTGGCCACTCAGTGTTCAAGTAAATTCTAGGTGGTCATGACCACCCACCTATAATTCTAGTACTCAGCTGGCCAGGATAGGACATCCCTTGAGTAAGCTTACTAGTTAGACTAGATGGAGCTTCAGGCTCAGCGAGAGTCCACATATAAGTTGGAGGGAAATCAGGTATGTAAGGTAGAGAGAGAGCAAGTGATCAAGGAAAATATTTGATATCAACCTCTGGCTCACACATGCACCCATGTGCACATTCCTGCCACACATGTGTAAATATCTAGCTTGCTTCTACACGCATGCACACAGACATACCCACACTCCTACAGAACAACTTGGTATCTAAGTGCATACTGGTTTCTAAGATAGAGTAGTTTTGTCATTTTTGCATGTAATCAAAATGAATGTACTAGCTTGAGGAGTAGTTCTTAATGAATTTGGGTTTTGGGAAATCTGCATTTTTCCCTTTTTTTCCCCCATGGACTAGCTTTCTCAGCAGTTTCACATTTATAGTGGTTTTCTGTTTAGCCTTCCTTCTGAGTATTTTGTTTATTAATGTGTATTGATGATCTTAGGTTAGGATTTATATTGTCTGGCTTATTTCAGAATCTATTTCACTCTGTCCAACATATCTGAGAAGAATGTGTAACTTCCATATGGAAAACCTTCCTATGTTCACTTTTCCTTGTTACTATGGCTTACAGATGTGATAGGAACAACTTAGAGTTTAGATTCTGCAATGCTTTTCTATGTGTAACTTAACATGTAATGAGATGCTTGTTAAAATGTGCTGTGATACTTGGAAGACTGAGTAAGGACTGAGAAGTCAAGGGTGCTCTGGGCTGCAAAGTGAGTTCCTGACTCAAATAAAATTAGAAAAATATGATCAGCTAAATAAAATTGATTCTTTATTCTAAGGTATTTTAGCATTCTTTTTGCAAACTAAGGCATTTTCTTTCAGTTGCCTGTTCCCCTGGAGTCTGTAAAAGAGATGCTGAACTCAGTTATGCAGGAACTTGAAGACTACAGTGAAGGAGGTACTCTGTATAAGAACGGTTGCTTGCGAAGTGCTGATTCAGAGTTAAAGCATTCAACACCATCTCCTACCAAATATTCTCTATCACCAAGTAAAAGTTACAAGGCAAGTAGGAAAGAAATGAATCATTGTACTATGAGGTTGTTTTCTACATGATGTAAAACTGGTAACATTTGTGTGTATGTTTGTATAGTATTCTCCAAAAACACCACCTCGATGGGCAGAAGATCAAAATTCTTTACTGAAAATGATCTGCCAGCAAGTAGAGGCCATTAAGGTAACATTTAGTTTGATTCATTGTAACTCTAATGCCAAGATTTTTTTTCCTCTAATCTACTTTGCTTTTTCTAGACAAGTGCTTCTTTCTCTGTGTAGCCCTGGCTGCCCTGGAATTCACTCTGTTGACCAGGCCAGCCTCTGCCTCCAGGTACTCGCATCGAGGGCTTTCACCACCACACCTGGACTCAAGTTCATGTTCTCTGTCTGTCTCTCTGTCTCTGTCTCTCCCTCCCTCCCTCCCTCCTGATTATTTCTTTACTTTCTTACAGTTGATCAAAGTGTGCCCTTAGTATAGATTAGTTTATAGAATCAGTTTCTCTTGACTCTTAACCATATTTTCTGAATTACTTACTAACTCCATATGAGATGTCAGTCTTTTAAGATAAAGCTTTTTATCTAAAACATAATTTGATTCCTGTTATCCCCACATGAGTAACTTGTATTACTATATACTATCATACCATTTTGTGCTAATTCATTTCTCAGCGTGCCTGTTGATAAAGTATATCAAAATTACCATTGGGAATTGGAACGTTGTCTGTGCTTTTTTTTTTTTTTTTTTTTTTTTTTTTCTCTCGGTTTTTCGAGACAGGGTTTCTCTGTGTAGCCCTGGCTGTCCTGGAACTCACTCTGTAGACCAGGTTGGCCTCGAACTCAGAAATCCGCCTGCCCCTGCCTCCCAAGTGCTGGGATTACAGGCGTGCACCACCACCACCCAGCCTGTGCTTAATTTGTGTGTGTGTGTGTTTAGATGCTTTTTTGTTGTGTTTGTTTGTTTGTTTGTTTGTTTGTTGAGACAGGGTTTCTCTGTATAGCCCTGGCTGTCCTGGAATTCACTCTGTAGACCAGGCTGGCCTCAAACTCAGAAATTCGCTTGCCTCTGCCTCCCAAGTGCTGGGATTAAAGGCGTGCGCCACCATTGCCTGGCTAGATGCTTTTTATATGAATGGCCTAAGTATAGTCTAGCATTTTTTATTTACTTTTTTTTAGAATTGCACAAATCTTTTCTCATGACTTTTGGCTAAGAACTAAGTTATTCCTACACTTAATGTTATACTAAGTACATTTTGCTATGTTATGATTATTATGGTATGTCTAATCAACAGTGTTTGGCTTTGAAAACTGGTTAAATCGCAAAGTTTTGAATTTGTATAATTTTGTGTTATATAAACCATAACACATTAGAATTTCTTTCAATATACAGGTTTCAGTCATTCAACGTTATTCTGTGGAAATGTAATGGAGACCTTGTCCGTGAGCCTGGGAAACTGGTTTCTACACAGAACTCTTGACTCTAGTTATTGTTCTTGGAAATTTTGTTTTTTTCTTTTATGTGATTTATATGTTGTGAAGTGTTAAAATTGTTGGAACCAGTTGTTATCACATTTTTTTAAAAATGTGAACGTACATGTGGAGGCCAGAGATGTTGACCTCTGGTTATCTTCAACTAATTTCCACATTATTTTATTCTCATTGAATGTGCAATTCACCAGTTGGCTAGATTGGTTGGCCAATGTGTTCTGGGGAATTACTTGCTAGGATTTTTGGTTCACATCACTGAGCCCAGCTTCTACGTGGGCACTGGAGTCTGAGTGCAGGTCTTGTGTAGCAGGCACTCTACAGACTATCATCTCCCCAAGCTCCCTAGCTCTTTCACTATTAATAGTTACGATTATATTGTATATCAAGTTTAGAACTATGGGCTAGGTCCCATCATTTCTTGTAGTTTTTTTTTGTTGTTGTTGTTTTGTTTTGTTTTTTTGTTTTTCAAGACAGGGTTTCTCTGTGTAGACTGTCCTGGAACTCACTCTGTAGACCAGGCTGGCCTCGAACTCAGAAATCCACCTGCCTCTGCCTCCCAAGTGCTGGGATTAAAGGCGTGCCCCACCACCGCCCGGCCTCTTGTTTTTTATTTGTGGATGTGCAGTGTCTAGACAGAGTTGAGTAGGTAGATGAATTGAACTATTTTTAACTTGAAAATTGAGGTAAGGATATATTTGAAATATTTGTATTTGCTTGTTTTGTGTTTGAGTCATTGTTTATAGCACTGGAAGGCTTGAAACTTGAGACAGTTTTCTTGCCTCATTTTCCCTAACACTGAGATTATATATGTGAGCTACCACTCCAAATGCAGCATTTCTAGATGACGAAAGCAAGTACATTTGGTTTTTTTCTGATCTCATTTATTATAAATTGGTTGATTGCTGGTTTCAAAATGTTGAAGCTGTTTTCAAAATTGACCTGTCATTTTATACACAGATACATTTGATATACCTTTTTGTTTTTTTTGATGAAAGTGAAATAGAAAACCAAGTGGTGGTTGCATATACTTTTAATTCCAGCACATGGGAGGTAGAGGCAGGATCTCCAGTTAGAGGTCAGCCTGGTACACATAGTGTGTTCTGGGACAGCCAAGCTTTATAGAGAAACCCTGTTTCAACAAACAAAAAACAATTTCATTGGTAAGTCCCATATTAAAAGAGAAAGTTTTGCAAGTTCTTGTGTTGGGATGCTGGCCATTTAATAAGGTAACAGAGATAAGATAGCCTTGTAAAAGGCAGTCTTGTTTCTGCCGTCTTATCTGTCAGGAGAGACTTGTTAGGAAAATTCTGGAGTCTGATCTGGATCAGGTACCAGTTCTGTCTTTTCTTGCATTTGTCTATCTATATCTGTCTATTTGAAGTATAGGTTATTATGTTTACTAACAACATGGTATATAACTAAGAATGTATACTTGATAAGTTCTGAGCATATACTGCTTCCAGTTGCTGCTGAGTATTTGTTATTACCTTGGAAGTTTGTTGATTACCTTCCATGAGGATAAGCATTAAGAGGTGATTTTCAGGGTTGAATAGTCCAGATAATCAGAATATAGCAGTATGAGGAGAAGTTGGAAGCTGAGTAGGTAGCTCGAAGTGCTTGAGGAAAGCAATTGTCAGAAAATGTTTCATTTGTGGGGCTTAATTTTTTGAGTAGGTAAATGTTTTGGATGGATTAAATTTTATGAAGATAAATATAAGTAAAAGTGGAATAGAAATGGAATGAGATTTAGGGAGTTAGTTCTTTGGAGTAGAGCTAAAGTGAATGAGTAGACAGATTAACAAATTAAGTAATTGTGTTCTGGGCACTCCTTCCATTTAGAAAGCATAATCTAAATGGTACCAAGCACTTAAGTTTACAATGTATGTTAAGAGTTTACTGAGACTGTTTCCGGCATTGTATAATTAAACATTTAACATTCCTTACTTCTTTTTTATTTTAAATAGAAAGAAATGCAGGAGTTGAAGCTAAATAGCAATAACTCTGCATCTCCTCATCGCTGGCCGGCAGAACATTACGGACAAGACCCAGCTCCTGATGGATATCAGGGGTCACAAACTTATCACGGAGCTCCACTAACAGGTGAGCTGGCAGCTAAACAAATCCTATATTCCAATAAAATAATACCCCTCTTTTTAAGTTCCTTTTCTTTTTTGTAGTACTAAGACTTTGGAACCTTGTGCTTGCTAGATAAGTGTTCTACAACCTGATCTATACCCCAGCTCAGCCCTCTTGACCCCATTTAAATAGGGTAACTTGTGAACTTGTTTGAGGTTTTGTACATTCTAGAATATGTCTGCTTGTTTATCAAAACACTATATTCAATATACTGAAATTTTATAAGTCCAGTCAGAAACAGTTAAATAAACAAGTCTTAATACTCTAAATATATTAAAGCTAAATCTTATGTACATTGTAGCTAACCTGTTAAATGTTTCAGAAATTGAAACATGCTAACTAATACAGTTAAATACTAAGAGGTGCCTAGTAAGTATTTAAACCTCTTTAGTTATTTTGATGTTTTTAACTCATTTATTTTTATTGTGAGCCTAGCGTTTAATTGCTGAGTTATCTCTCCAGCCCTTATTTTCAAACATGATTATTCACTGGAAAATCCATAATGGATTGGTCTCTTGCCATTTATTTATTATTTACTGTGTCTGTCTGTCTATTTAGGGTCTGTGTAGTTCTGGATGGCCTGGAACTTACTTTGTAGACCAGGCTGACCTCAAACTCAGAAATTCATTTACCCACCTCTTCCTACCCACTTCTAAGCATGCACCCCCACAGCTGGCTCCATAAATAAGTTTTTCTTGGTACTTGATTTACATAATTACTATGAATATTTGCGTATGTGCAGGGAGGTATGGGATATTTTTTACTATATAGTAAACACTAATGAGCCAAGGTTATTAATAGTGTTTATTGTGCGTAGCTATGTGCAGAAGTACATTTTTTAGGTACTCATAGTAACAGGTTATAAGCACTATTGGTAAACTTGGTTTTATAGATGAGAAAATAGTTTTAGAAGGGTTATCTTTTATTACTTACCATAGAGCTAGTTAGTGGTAGATGGCAGTCACCCTAATTGAGAAGCAACTTTCAGTCTGGTACAGTGGGTATTTCTGTTTTTGTTTTTTTTGTTTTGTTTTGTTTTGTTTTTTGGTTTTTTGAGACAGGGTTTCTTTGTGTAGCTCTGGCTGTCCTGGAACTCACTTTTTAGATCAGGCTGGCCTCGAACTCAGAGATCCACCTGCCTCTGCCTCCCAAGTGCTGGAATTAAAGGCGTGCGCCACCACCGCCCAGCTGGGTATTTCTATTCTGACATTCTAAAATCTGAAATTCTTTAAAACCTGAAACTTTTGAGAGTTGTCACAGGATTATAAGTGGAAAATTCCTACACTATACACTGATGAAGGTTGTCAAAATATAGGATTACTGAAAATCGGCAGGCACAGTATGGTGGCAGACATGCCTATGATCTAGTACTCAAGATGATGAGCTAGAAAGACCACAAGTTTAAGGCCTGCCTGGCCTGCACAGTAAGGCCCTATCTCAGAAACAAATCCAGAGACTTTCAGAATATATACTGGATGAATTTATGAACATGAATGAATTTAGTGGTACTTGAATTCTATTCTTAAGATATTTTTAGGTATATGCAAATATTCTGAAACCTGAAATACCTTTGGCACCAAAAATTTGAACATGAGATACTTAACTAGAACTGTAATGTATATTGATTGGGGGAGTGGGTGGGTAGCATTTTACTTTGAGCCCAGGCTGGTGTAGAACCCATGATAATATAACTCAAAACTGACTTCAAACTTACAGTGATTCTCCTATGTGCTTGAGGAATGGGTTTGAAGGTCTGAGCCCCTTGAGTGTATGTTGTTTTCCTAATGTTGAGCAGTTCTGTGCTTCTACATTCTGCTGATCTTAGGTGGACCATTTTCTTTCTTTGTTTTCTTCTTAGAGATCTGGCACTATGTAGCTTTAGCTGAAACTTACAGAAATATGCCTGCCTTTTGAGTTAATTGCTTTATGGTATACTTAAGTATGTAGAAATGTAACGATTAGAATAATTAACACTTTCTTTTATTCTTATTATATATTTATAATTCTTATCTAAGTAGTATTTTAAACCATAGAATAGAGTTTTAACATTGCTTTCTTTCTTTTCTTTTTTTTTCTCATTTGTTTCTTTTATTTTAGTTGCAACTACTGGCCCGTCAGTATATTATAGTCAGTCACCTGCATATAATTCCCAGTATCTTCTCAGACCAGCTGCTAATGTAACTCCTACAAAGGTAACAAAGTAAAAGCATATACAGTTATAACTATTTACTTTTTAAACGTTTAGGTTTCTTTTAGAGAAAGTGAACGGAGTAGTTCATTATTAGATAATATGTGACCTTTGATATAGGCATTTTTAGTCATTTTTGTGTTAATACTAAGTCGAAACTTTTGGAATATTTTAAATATAGGAGGGTTGGGTGGCTTGGGCCCTTGTATTACTCTATTTTGATAGGAACAAGGCTAGTATGTTCTTGCTTTGCTAGGCTCATTTATTGCCATCTCATTGACTCAAACTGGATATTATGACAGTAATTGAAAATTAGGACTTCCAGGATGGTGAGCTGGGGATGCGTTGGAGCGTTTAGGTCCCTGTTCTTTTGCTTACTGTGAACATGGGCATTTTTTTTAACTTGTGTACCTCTTGGGCCACCTGTTTTAAAATGAGAATGATACTACAGTTACTAGAGTTTTTGAGGCTAAAAACTGACTTCTAAAGTAAGTTAAAATGTTTAGAACTGTGCCTAGTTGATACATTACTAAATGCTTAATGAATTTTAGTAATACTCCTCACTATTAACATCATTTAGTAATTGTTTAGTGAATGAAGAAAATATTTTTTTCTAGTCATTTCAAGTACTGATTTTTAAGGTGCTTTCTTATCAGGTGTCTTTGTGGCGCCATTGGTGTCTGTTAATGTGCTGTGTACATTGGTGCTTTCTGCTGAATGATTGAGGTTTGTGAGAGGTGATTTGTTTGTAGATTTTTATAGTTTATGAATAATCCAGAAAGTATTTTGACTTTTTTTTTCTTTTAGGGTCCAGTTTACGGCATGAATAGGCTTCCACCCCAACAACATATTTATGCATATTCACAACAGATGCACACACCACCAGTGCAAAGTTCATCTGCTTGTATGTTTTCTCAGGAAATGTATGGTCCTCCCTTGCGTTTTGAGTCTCCTGCAACAGGAATTCTATCACCCAGGGGTGAAGATTACTTTAATTACAATGTTCAGCAGACAAGCACAAATCCACCGTTGCCAGAACCAGGGTATTTCACAAAGCCTCCACTTGTAGCTCATGCTTCAAGGTCAGCAGAATCAAAGGTTTTAGAATTTGGAAAATCCAATTTTGTTCAGCCCATGCAGGGTGAAGTAATACGGCCACCTTTGACAACACCAGCACATACAACACAGCCAACTCCCTTTAAATTTAACTCAAATTTCAAATCAAATGATGGTGACTTCACATTTTCATCACCACAGGTAGTGACACAGCCTCCTTCAACAGCTTATAGTAATAGTGAAAGTCTTTTAGGTCTCCTGACTTCAGATAAGCCTTTACAAGGAGATGGCTATAGTGGACTAAAACCAATATCTGGTCAAGCTAGTGGGTCTCGGAATACATTCAGTTTTGGAAGCAAAAATACATTTACAGAAAACATGGGCCCAAATCAGCAGAAGAATTTTGGTTTTCGTCGAAGTGATGATATGTTTACTTTTCACGGTCCAGGGAAGTCCATATTTACAACACCTGCTTCAGAGCCAGCAAATAAAAGTCATGAAACAGATGGAGGAAGTGCTCATGGGGATGAGGAGGATGATGGTCCTCACTTTGAGCCTGTGGTACCTCTTCCTGACAAGATAGAAGTAAAAACTGGTGAGGAAGATGAAGAAGAATTCTTTTGCAATCGTGCAAAGTTGTTCCGTTTTGATGGTGAATCCAAAGAGTGGAAGGAACGTGGAATAGGCAATGTAAAAATACTAAGGCATAAAACATCTGGTAAGATTCGCCTTCTGATGAGACGAGAGCAAGTATTAAAGATCTGTGCAAATCATTACATAAGCCCAGATATGAAACTGACACCAAATACTGGCTCAGATAGATCTTTTGTATGGCATGCCCTTGATTATGCAGATGAATTGCCAAAACCAGAACAACTTGCAATTAGATTCAAAACTCCCGAGGAAGCAGCACTATTTAAGTGTAAATTTGAAGAGGCCCAGAACATTTTAAAAGCCTCAGGAGCAAATACATCTACAGCACCAAATCATACTCTTAGAATTGTAAAAGAACCTGCAACTCAGGATAGCAAGGATATTTGCAAATCTGATGGTGGAAACTTGAATTTTGAATTCCAGATTGTAAAGAAGGAAGGAGGGCCTTTCTGGAATTGTAACAGCTGCTCGTTTAAGAATGCTGCAACTACTACAAAGTGTGTCTCGTGCCAGAATACAAACCCAACCAACAGCAAAGAGCTCCTAGGTCCTTCGTTAGTTGAAAATGGCTTTGCTCCTAAAACTGGCCCAGAAAATGCTCGAGATCGATTTCCATTGATGGCTCCATATAAAGAAGGTCATTGGGATTGCAGTGTTTGTTTAGTAAGAAATGAACCCACTGTATCTAGGTGCATTGCATGTCAGAACGCAAAGCCTGCTAACAAAAATGGATCTTCTTTTGTTCAAACTTCTTTTAAATTTGGTCAGGGAGAGCTTCCTAAGTCTGTTGACAGTGACTTCAGATCTGTTTTTTCTAAAAAAGAAGGTCAGTGGGAATGCGGTGTATGCGTAGTCCGAAATGAAAGCTCTCCAAAATGTGTTGCTTGTCCAAACCCAGGAAATGTAAAAGAATGGGAGTGCAGTTTGTGCTCGGTGAGAAATAAAGCAAGTGCTATGAAATGTGTTGCTTGTAATAATCCGTTTAAACCAAGTTCAAGTTCATCTACTGCACTTCCCTCTTTCAAATTTGGTACCTCAGAGATGAGTAAACCTTCCAGGAGTGGATTTGAGGGCATGTTTACCAAGAAGGAAGGACAGTGGGATTGTAGCTTGTGTTTTGTCCGAAATGAAGCCACTGCTACTCAATGTATTGCTTGTCAGACTCCAAATAAGCAGACTCAGCCTACATCTTCTGTATCAGCTCCTGCCTCTTCAGAGTCGAGCAAACCTCCCAAGAGTGGATTTGAAGGCTTATTCACCAAAAAGGAAGGCGAGTGGGAGTGTGCTGTTTGTTCTGTACAAAACGAGAGCTCGTCTCTAAAGTGTGTGGCTTGTGAGGCCTCCAAGCTAGCTCATAAGCCTAATGTAGACGCTCCTTCAGCTTTCACAACGGGCTCAAAGTCACAGTTGAATGAGTCTGCAGGAAGTCAAGTGGGAACAGAATTCAAAAGTAACTTTCCAGAAAAGAATTTTAAAGCTGGCATTTCAGAGCAGAAATTTAAATTTGGGCATGTGGATCAAGAAAAAACAGCTTCCTTTGCCTTTCAGGGTGGTTCCAATACAGAATTTAAGTCAATCAAGGATGGATTTAGTTTTTGCATTCCAGTATCTGCTGATGGGTTTAAATTTGGCATTCAGGAAACGGGAAATCAAGAGACGAAGAGTGAAAAACATCTTGAAAATGATCCTAGTTTCCGAGCTCACGATATTAGCAGCCAGAAGAATGGTAGTGGTGTAGTCTTTGGTCAGACAAGCAGCACCTTCACCTTTGCAGACCTTGCAAAGTCAACTTCAAGAGAAGGATTTCAATTTGGCAAGAAAGACCCTAATTTCAAAGGATTTTCGGGTGCAGGAGAAAAATTATTCTCATCACAAAGTGGCAAAGTGGCTGAAAAAGCAAATACATCTGATCTTGAGAAAGATGACGATGCCTATAAGACTGAGGACAGTGATGACATCCACTTTGAACCAGTAGTGCAGATGCCAGAAAAGGTGGAACTAGTAACAGGAGAGGAAGATGAAAAAGTTTTGTATTCACAAAGGGTGAAATTATTTAGATTTGATGCTGAGATAAGTCAGTGGAAGGAAAGGGGTTTGGGGAATTTAAAAATTCTCAAAAATGAAGTCAACGGTAAACTAAGAATGCTGATGCGAAGAGAACAAGTGCTCAAAGTGTGTGCTAATCATTGGATAACCACCACGATGAGCCTGAAGCCCCTCTCAGGGTCAGATCGAGCGTGGATGTGGCTTGCTAGTGATTTTTCAGATGGTGATGCGAAACTGGAACAACTGGCTGCAAAGTTTAAAACGCCAGAGCTAGCTGAAGAATTCAAGCAAAAATTTGAGGAGTGTCAACGACTTCTCTTAGATATTCCTCTTCAGACACCCCATAAACTTGTAGATACTGGCAGGGCTGCTAAATTAATACAGAGAGCTGAGGAAATGAAGAGTGGACTCAAAGATTTCAAAACATTTTTGACAAATGATCAAGTAAAGGTCACTGATGAAGAGAACACAAGTTCAGGTGCAGATGCTTCCAGTGCTTCAGACACTACAGTCAAGCAAAATCCTGATAACACTGGGCCTGCCTTAGAATGGGATAACTATGACTTACGGGAAGATGCCTTGGATGACAGTGTCAGCAGCAGCTCAGTCCATGCTTCTCCATTGGCAAGCAGCCCTGTGCGGAAAAACCTCTTCCGCTTTGGTGAGTCAACTACAGGATTTAACTTCAGTTTTAAATCTGCTCTGAGTCCATCTAAGTCTCCTGCCAAATTGAACCAGAGTGGAACTTCAGTTGGCACTGATGAAGAGTCTGATGTTACTCAAGAAGACGAGAGAGATGGACAGTACTTTGAACCTGTTGTTCCCTTACCTGATTTAGTTGAAGTATCCAGTGGTGAGGAAAATGAACAAGTTGTTTTTAGTCACAGAGCAAAACTCTACAGATATGACAAAGATGTTGGTCAGTGGAAAGAAAGAGGCATTGGAGATATAAAGATCTTACAGAATTACGATAATAAACAAGTTCGCATCGTGATGAGAAGGGACCAGGTATTAAAACTTTGTGCCAATCACAGAATAACTCCAGACATGACTTTGCAAACTATGAAAGGGACTGAAAGAGTGTGGGTGTGGACTGCATGTGACTTTGCTGATGGAGAAAGAAAAATAGAACATTTGGCTGTTCGTTTTAAATTACAGGATGTTGCAGACTCATTTAAGAAAATTTTTGATGAAGCAAAAGCTGCCCAAGAAAAAGATTCATTGATAACACCTCATGTTTCCCATCTGAGCACCCCTAGAGAGTCACCATGTGGCAAAATCGCTATTTCTGTTTTAGAAGAAACCACCAGAGAAAGGACAGATTTAGCTCAGGGAGATGAAGTAATAGATACAACTTCAGAAGTTGGAGAAACATCTAGCACATCTGAAACGACACCAAAAGCAGTGGTTTCTCCTCCTAAGTTTGTATTTGGCTCAGAATCTGTTAAAAGCATTTTTAGTAGTGAAAAATCAAAGCCATTTGCATTTGGCAACAGCTCAGCCACTGGTTCTTTGTTTGGATTTAGTTTTAATGCCCCTTTGAAAAATAGCAACAGTGAGATCACTTCAATAGTCCAGAGTGGATCTGAAGGGAAAGTAGAACCTGACAAGCATGAGCTGCCACAGAACCCCGACATCAAGCAATCTTCTGATGGCAAAATCAAAACTCTCACTGCCTTTTCAAAAGAGAACTCTTCAACAAGTTATACATTTAAAACACCAGAAAAGGGTAAGTGCTTAGTATTTAGTTAAGTCGATTTTTTTTTTAATGTTTACCTTTGACTCTATAGGAAACTCATATTTTAGTCAAAGTTGTATCATAAACACTAGTTTGTAAACATTCAAAAGTATTTGGACAAGTTTAATCCCTAAATAAGCTTGTGAGTATTCAAACTAACAGATCATAAGAGATTCATTTCAGCATCTGGAGATACAGTATCATAAAGCAGTGCAAAAGAACCTAGTATTGTACACAAACTTATAATACACTTGAATCATGAGTATTGAGTCTTTTAAAGGTTGATGCTTCAATGTTGTTGTATTTTAAAAATCACTGGACGCATGTGTTATTGAGAAGTTGCGTGTTTATTATATATGTTAGTATTGCCACCATTTTATTCAGTTAGCAAGGAAAGAGACTGTGCATCAAATGAACATATAAGACAACCAGATTGGTATAAAAGAGATCTGAGTTTTTTTTTTTTTTAAGTTATTTTGTTTTACAAGATGTTAAAAAAAATAAAATATTCTTTATTTTCCTAGGATTTAATTTTAGCCTTTTTAAATCTAATCCAATGGCTTTTTGGACCAGCATCCCTCCCTTACAGCCTGAGAGCAAAGGTATAGAGCTAGCATTCTCAGTGTGAGGTGACCACTAGCTGGTAGTCCTTAGCCAAGTAATTGTGGCTGTATAAATTGGAGTACTTAACATTGCAATGTGCATGAAGAATGACAGTTTACAATACATACTTTTCGAGTGGTGATGTAACAGCCTTTAATTTAAATTTGTATCTGAATGCTGTCTATGTTTTATTATGCTGTCTTTGCTTCATTTTCAACTCTGCTTAATTAATGTCTGTCTTTTCTTACTGCTTCATTGAACTTTCCTTTATTCTTTCTAAGTCTTGTGTAATGAAGACATGTTTTTTCTCTGTCGTCTAGCCATTACTGCTTGCCAGGATTCAGATAGAATGCCAGCAGACACATATGTAATACATGTCTATTAGGGCTTAGAGACTATATTTGAAATTAGACCTCATTTTTAATAACTACCATTCTATAACTTATGTTCTGTATGTAATACAGGTCATATATAGAAATAAGTGTTGCTTCTTGACTGGAATAAGTATGCACAATTTGTAGAAGCTCATTAAGAGCAAATGGAAGAAATATGTCCAGTAATTCATCTTGATCTTGCAGAAAATTGGGTACCAGTTCTCATTAGTAATACCATCCATTAGAAATATAGTATGATCTGTGTGTCTAAAGTATTCTGAGAGGAACATGGAAAATGAAACACTGAAAGAAATTGGTAGCATAAAAGAAAATCAGTTTAATAATTACTCAATATAATATATGTATACAAAATATTCAACTTTTAGTCAATTGAGATAAAAAAAAAACCACACAGTCTTTACATTCTTCTTTCTGCCAAGCCATTTGAATCCAGTGTATATACTTTTAGTACATTTTAGTTTGACTTAGCCATCTTTTAAGTATTGGGAAGTCACATATGGGTAAACCTACCATATTGGACAGGGAAGCTTTAGAAAATATTTCCCCTATAGTGGCTGGCACATACATGTTTCATGACTAGTTTAAGGCACTGGTTTATCAGTACCTACAAGCTAGAGATTCTTAGAACAGACTTTATATATAGGGTTCCTTTTTCTCTATCTCTAAATCTCTGTCCTTTCATCAGGTGGAACTGGGTGCAGTGTTTTTAGCTACAGAAATTGTCTTGATACATGAAGTATCATCAGAGAACCGTTGTTTAGTTTTATCTAGCTTCACACTTGGAAGTATGCAAAAAAATGAATACAGTGCTATCACCTGCCATTTTTTGCAGTTAAAAAAGTTGTGCTTTCTTTATAGGAACTAATAAAGGTTGGCTCTGGGTGTACTAATATTTATGTTGGATAACACAAGGGGTACATTCTCAGTTGTAAATGCATGGATACTTTGCCTAACACCTGCTTAATATATGGAGTGTGGTTATAGCAACACTTTTTAAATTACAGAAATTAGTAATTTCCAGTGACTAGTAAAAGGATTTGTAAAAGCTTTTTATCCTCTAAAAGTTTTAATAGAACACTAAACCAGGCTTCTAATTCAAATTCATGTGCAGCATAGAACTTGGTTTGTTCCAAAGTATGTGTTTTTATTTTATCAGTGGGCTGTTTTAACCCATAGATAAGTTTCATGTTCTTTGTGTTTTTAATTATGCAGGTTATGTTGACTTATCAGTTGTTTTAATTTGGTTACAGCACAAGAGAAGAATAAACCTGAAGGTTCCCCCTCAGATACTGATATTCTCATTGTGTATGAACTCACTCCCACTTCTGAGCAGAAAGCCCTTGCAGAGAAACTTCTGCTTCCTTCAACTTTCTTTTGTTATAAGAATAGGCCTGGTTATGTCAGTGAGGAAGAAGAGGATGGTAAGTTTTTTTGTTAATTCATAATCTTAGTAATTGGGAGTATAGTTTACTTATTTAAAGCGTGACTTTTTACCAGACTTAACAGCTCATGCCTATAACCCTAGCACCTGGTAGACTGAAGTAGGATGCTTATGAATTCATATTCATGGGGAGTTTTAGGCTAGCTTGGGTTAGAAAGTGAGACTTCATCTCAAAAAAAGAAACAAAATTGAAACAGATTTAATACCCTTAGCGGTGGGTATTTAGCCTTTCTATATAAAATTGTCAGCGAATGAAATGATCAGAAGAATGACATTCATTAAGGAAGGCCCTAAAGAATGTTGTTTGAGGAAATTGGAAGTAATCATCATTCCAAAAAGTATTCAAAGTAAAAGAGGGAGAAGGACAACATCCTTAAAGTCCCAGTAAGATCCTTTGTGCAGTGGTGTAGAATATCACCTGTGGGACTGGGTGACCACATGCTGGGATATGTGTTGGAATGGCAGAACTGCTAAGCACGAGGGGAGCACAGCTAAGCACGAGGGGAGCACGAGTGGGAAGTGGTAACTGCAGCAGGGGGTAAAGGCCAGATTGCCAGAGCTGAGGATCCTGTGAATAGAGAGGGAAAGAGTGTGAAGATGGTTTGTGGGTAGGAAAACCTACCTACTAAAATTATTTTACTCATATAATCATTAATTGCATTTGAAGATGAAGATTTTGAAATGGCAGTGAAGAAACTTAATGGAAAACTCTATCTGGATGACTCAGACAAACCATTGGAAGAAAATCTTGCAGGTAAGTTTATACAATTTTAATAATTTAAGTGGTTTTTTGTTTGTTTGTTTTTTTGGAGACCGTATTTCTCTGTGTAACAGAGCTGTAGCTATCCTGAACTCACTTTATAGACCAGGTTGGCCTTGAATTCACAGAGATCTCCCTCCCTCCACCGCTGCTGGGATTAAAGGCACGTGCCACAATACCTGGGTAAAGAAAGGTGCCTTTTACTTTGAAAGTTATCTGTAATGTCCAGTTTGTTTTTTTTACAGGATATATCCATGCTCATTTAAAATGTTAAAAAAGTAATGCTAGTTGGAAAACACTGATGAATTTTGGTAGCCATCGACTGGCTTGGTGGGCATTTACAGTCCTTGTTATGGAGGTCTTCAGATTGTGTCAAAAACCCTGCAGATTGACAGTTCTGGAGTGCTTGGGTTTCTGATTGTGTCTTTGCTTGTGGTATGACTTTTTCAGATAATGACAAGGAATGTGTTATTGTTTGGGAAAAGAAGCCAACACTTGAAGAGAGAGCAAAAGCAGATACTTTAAAACTTCCACCTACATTTTTCTGCGGAGTCTGCAGTGACACTGATGAGGACAATGGAAATGGGGAGGATTTTCAGTCAGAGCTTCGGAAAGTCTGTGAAGCTCAGGTTAGACTGTCTCCACTGGTGGCCTGTCCGTACTCTTGAAGATCTTATTATTACTAAATGTAATCCTTGGCCTTAGCCAACACGTGTTAGATGATATCAATAGAACCATGTTACTGTTCATGAGTGAGGACACGCAAAATGAGTAGGGGGTTGAGTCTGAGGTTAAACTGCAGGCTTAGTGTCATGTCACTTGAAACACCACCAGGATTCTTTGTAGATAGAAACAAATTGGCTTTAAAATTTATTTTCTTAACTGTTAAATTATAGCTAATATGAGTAAGTTTTTTCCAGTTTTCCTCTTTTATTGAAAATATTTTGTTTTGTTTGTATTTTGGTGTTTTGAGACAGGGTTTCTCTGTGTAGTTCCGGCTGTCCTGGAACTCTGCAGACCAGGCTGGCCTTGAACTCAGAAATCCACCTGCCTCTGCCTCCCAAGTGCTAGGATTACAGGCGTGTGCCACCATGTTCTGTTTTATTGAAAATATGTTTTTTTCTCACACAATATATTCTGATTTTCCTACTTCAGATCCTCTCTGTTTCCCTACCTCTCCTCATATCTGCATCTACTTTGTCTCTCATTAGAGAATAAACAGGCTATAAGGGAACATAGTCAGGCCCTGCACGTGCTGCCTCAGTCTGACTTTACATGTGTCTTGATTATGCTGATTTAGAAGGCCTTGTTTTCTTGGTGTCCTTCATTTCCTCTGCCTCTTACACTTTTTCTGCTTCCTCTTCTACAGGGTTCCCTGAACCCTAAGAGAATGACTTTTATAGAGACACATGATGTTTAGGGCTGAGTGGTCTAAGTCTGATGCGTAAGCGTTGTTTAATCCTGAGTGAATATTGAATGGTGTTCCATTGTTCCGTCTTTGCAGAAGTGATATGGAGTTTTGCAGTTTAGGGATGGTTCTGACATTCCTAAGGAAGACTTAACCTTGGTAAATTTTGTTGCTACTTTTAAAAATGGATGTTCCTTGCTTCCATATAAAAACCAGTGCTGGGGTTGGATAGGTGGCTTAGCAGTATATACTGCTCTTACAGAGGACTGGAGTTCAGTTTACAGCACCCGTGTCAGTCAGATGACACACCACCCCCAGGGTCCAGATAGCTTTTTCCTTCTGGCTTCTGTGGGTACCTGAACTCACTCTCACATACAAATAAAAATTAAAACTTAATTCTAAGTTGGAAGTAGTGGTCCACATCTTTAGTTTTGTAGAAGCAGGTGGATTTCTGAATTCTAGGCCAGTCATGGCAATATAGAGAACCCCCACCATTAGTAAAAGTTAATGGCACTATAGTAAATAAGTTGGGAAATACTTTCCTGTACTACTATATTCTTTCGTGGGAGGTGGGTGTTCAATACAGGGTTTCTTTGTGTAGACCTGGCTATCCTGGAACTCATTCTATAGACCAGGCTGAGCTAATTAGTGATTCACCTGTCGCTGCCACACCGCTAGACTGATTAATGTTGTTTCCCGGAAGTGTCTGATAGTTTAAAGGAACTATACCAGGATTGGACCTTGAAAACCATTAAACCGAAGGCACTATTCGGAATATTTGTAGAGGTTATTTAATCTCTGTTACTGAGTTTTAGTTGTATCTTTGAAGGAATTCTCATTTAAATTTGTAGAACTGTAGAATTAACTTTTATGAGTCAAGTTTGGGACTTTGACCCTCCTGGGATCTGTCTTTCAGAGTGCTGGGGTTGTGGGTGGCTGCACTCCATCTGGCTTCCGTTCTCAGTCTCTTGATGCTTGTGCTAGTGAAGTGCCTTCCACGCTTTGCTGGTTTTTGATTTAGTAGAGGGCCTCTCCAGTTCATAGGTTGTCTTATTTCCTGTCGCCTGATGCTGCTCCTCTCTCCCCGCGTCTGCCCGTCCCTGTTTCTGTAGATCCTGGCCTCTCCCTTCATGGTATAGACAGACTTTGGTTTCATGCCCTGCTTTGTTAAATTTCATTGATTTCTGCTCTTCATTACCTCTTTCTTTGCTGTTGTCCTAGCTCTCTGCGTGTGCCACCATCACCCAGCTATAAGGTCATTCTTACCCTGCCATTCTAGGGGAGGAAATTAATCTTTCATATGGAAGACACTTTATCATTTGTAATTTTTCTTAAATCTTCTTTGGTAAAGATTCTGTCTCTTTGTATCTGTGTGAGATACTAATCTTTGTCTTCATCATTATGCACCCATCCCTCTAACCTCTCACTCTCCTAAACCTGTTAATGTCCTGTGTGTGTTTTTCCATGAAACCAAACCCAGGGCCTTGCAGTTGATGTGCAAGCATGGCTACCAAGATAACTCTCCACCCGGGTGTTTCCTATAGTCAAGACAAATAAGCCTGACTGAGTAATCTCTTACTAGTGCTTAGACTATTTTTTGTTTGTTTTTTGTTTTTGTTTGTTTTTTGAGACAGGGTTTCTCTGTGTAGCCCTGGCTGTCCTGGAGTTCACTCTGTAGACCAGGCTGGCCTCGAACTCAGAAATCTGCCTGTCTCTGCCTCCCAAGTGCTGGGATTACAGGCGTGCGCCACCACGCCCGGCGCTTAGACTATTTGACATTCGTTTAATTCGAGAGGTGGGTTGGTTCTGAGTTTATTGTTCATTTTTAATTTTGCCTGTCCCTTCCTAGTTTTTATTTGTTTATTTTCCTGTCTTTTCAGTGGTTATTGTAAAGACATAAAATACACAGCAGGGGCTGGAGAGATAGCTCAGCAACTAAGAGCACTGGCTGTTCTTCTAGTGGTCCTCAGTTCAATTCCCAGCAACCACATAGTGGCTCACAATCATCTGTAATGTGTTCTGATGTCTTCTTCCAATTGTGTCTGAAGATAGCTACAGTGTACTCACATAAAATCAAACAATCAATAAATAAATCTTCAAAACACATACCAAACTTTATAGAAACTACCTAGTATTTTTCTATTTCTTGGTGGCTGTAGAGGATGATTTAATGTTATGTTTTATTCTTTCCTCTTTGCAGAAATCCCAGAATGAGAAAGTGACTGATAGAGTTGGTATTGAGCATTTAGGTGAGACTGAAATAACAAGCCCTGTTGACTGTAAGTCTGAAGAGCCTGATTCTGATACCAAACCTAGTAGCTCCTCCCCTGTTCCTGGAACTGTGGACAAGCCTGTAGATTTGTCCACTAGAAAAGAAACTGACATGGAATTCCCAAGCAAAGGTAAAAGTTGATCATGTGTTTATATTTCTCAGTATATAAGATACTACCTGTGCGTTTGAGAAAATAGAGTAGATTCTAAGAACTTAATTGAAAATGTTTAAGGTGAATATAGAAGCATAATGTATTTGTCACAGTGATCAAACAAGTCATGGTACCTTCTCAATAAATGAAACAGTAGTAACATTTTATCATTTGCTATATTTTATGTTAATTTTTAAAAACATGGTCTCTTTGTGTAACCTTGGCAGTCCTGGAACTCACTCTGTAGATCAGACTGGCCTCACACTGAGACCTGGCTGGCTGCCTTTACTGCACTGCACTACCACGACCTGACCTATCATTCGATTTTTTGTTGTTGTTGTTGTTGTTGTTGTTTTGTTGTTTTGTTCTGTTTTGTTTTTTTGAGACAGGGTTTCTCTGTGTAGCCCTGGCTGTCCTGGAACTCACTCTGTAGACCAGGCTGGCCTCAAACTCAGAAATCCGCCTGCCTCTACCTCCCAAGTGCTGGGATTACAGGCATGCGCCACCACTGCCCGGCCTTGGATTTTAAGCTGTTACAGAATAGAGAGCATTATGTCTGCATAAAAGAGAATCATTTGCTTGCATGGTAATTTTCTTGATTATATAATACTTTTACTTAACTATCGTTGGGTTATATATTAGTATTACCCAAACATATTCATGTGCTTTAAAGATTATTATTGTAGAAGTTTAACATTTTTATGAAATTAAAATTTGTACAAGCTCCAAAACTCACTTGTCATTTACAGTAATTACTGTTAGTATTACTATGTGTCTCAGTTTTTGTAAGTTGGAAGAAGAGAATTTGTTAATTGTGTTTCTTTATACCTGAACATTATCTATATTACCATTTTTTCCTTTCCAGAAGTAATCCTAACATCAGTCACAAATAGCACCTTTATGGCACTTTGTCTAAATATACTGGGACAAAAAAGTAACTGCACAACCAAAAGCTCTGTTTTCAGATAAAATCAAGTAGGCCAGAGCAATTTCAGAGATCATGACACTAGTAGAATTTAGACAAGATGCCTAAACGTACAGAACACAGACAAATTTAGTGCAAGTGCCCGCTGCTCTGGCATAGTGCGGCTGCTGAGGCAGGCGACTCACCCCTCCCTCACCGTCAGCCTTTTCTCCATTCTGGGAGCCTGCACTCATGCATTTATTTACTCACACACAGACATGCAGAAACACAATTAAAAACAATAAACCTTAGCTGGGCGGCTTTGACTGCTTGATTGAGTCTGTAAGAACCTTGATAAAGAGAAACTATATAGTCTCATAATGTAGCTTAGTATGTAGCTCAGTGGATTTTAAAGGAAATTTGGTTTAGGTTTTGGGCATAGTACCTGTAAACTTTATATTACTGAGTAAGCTTGAAACTGAATGTATTTTGTAACTTAAAATATAGTTTGTAGGGGCTGGAGAGATGACTCAGCAGTTAAGAGCACCTCACTGTTGTTCCAGAGGTCCTGAGTTCAATTCCCAGCACCCACACAGTGGCTTACAACCATCTGTAATGGGATACGATGCTCTCTTCTGGTGTGTCTGAAGAGAGCAGCAGTGAACTCACATACGTACAATAAACCCTTTTTTAAAAAAAGGATAAATTGAGCCGGGCGGTGGTGGCACACACCATTAATCCCAGCACTTGGGAGGCAGAGGCAGGCGGATTTCTGAGTTCGAGGCCAGCCTGGTCTGCAGAGTTCCAGGACAGCCGGAACTACACAGAGAAACCCTGTCTCAAAAAACCAAAAAAAAAAAAAAAAAAAAAAAGGATAAATTGTATGTGTGTGTGCATATATATATATAGATATATATAGATATATAGGTATATATATAGATATAGATATGCACATACATATTTACATACATACATATATACATATATTTATATAGTCTGTAAAAAAACAACTCAAAAAAATCCGGCTTGAATTTGAAGGCATTTTAGAAGAGTAAATTCTAAATTTAAAAAATGTATTTTATACCTTGTCTCAGCTGGAGTACAGGGAGTCCTGTTCCTTCTGGGTCCTGGGTAAGGTTTTGATATATAGCCTATCTCAAACTAGAAATTGTTTTTTTGTTTGTTTTGTCAGGGGAAAGCAAGACTGTGTTGTTTGGATTTGGAAGTGGTACAGGCCTCTCATTTGCAGACTTGGCTTCAAGTAATTCTGGAGATTTTGCTTTTGGTTCTAAAGGTAAGATCAAAAGGAAAGATGAATATTGATGTCCTTGGTTTGCTTATTAGTAATTAGGATTGCACATTCTGTCATTGAAGATAATAGCTGTAAGAATTTTCTCTTGACTTAATTTAAATCAATACTGATGGCCCTTCCTTTCCTCATCTACATGTATGTTTTCGGTTTTGAAATAACCCTGACTTGACTTTAAGACAAACTGGATCTCTGCATTAGGGCTGTGGAAATTTACAAATTAGTGTTCGTTCTCATTTGTCAGCGGTGTTTGTATTTTTAAGATTTATTCATTTGTGTATGTGTTTCTGTCGCATATATGTATTTCTACCACATGTATGCAGTGCCCTTAGAGGGCAAGTCCTCTGGAACTGGAAACAGATGGGTATGAGCTGCCATGCAGGCGCTATTTGTTTCAAGTTATTTTTTTTTTTGTATTTTTGTTTTTGGGTTTTTTTTTTTTTTTTTTTTTTTTTTTTTTTGGTTTTTCAAGACAGGGTTTCTCTGTATACCTCTGGCTGTCCTGGAACTCACTCTGTAGACCAGGCTGGCCTCGAACTCAGAAATCCGCCTGCCTCTGCCTCCCAAGTGCTGGGATTACAGGTGTGTGCCACCACTGCCCGGCTTGTTTCAAGTTTTATTACCATTAGTCGTCATTGTATTTACTCATAAGATCTTTCATATTGGAAATATAGCACAATTTATTCTTTAAGATGTTTGGAGAAATTTTAGAATGGTGAAATAATCCGGTTTAAGATTTTACTCCTTTTAGTCCTACTTAGATCTTTATACTTTTTAAAGTTCATGCTACTTACAGAAACACATTAAACTTTTAGGAATGATTGATAGGGCTAGATAGTGGTGGTGCATGCCTTCAGTCCCTGCACTCTTGAAGCAAGGGGCAGGCAGAGCTCTCTGTAAGTTCAAGGCTAGCCTGCTCTTCAGAGTAAGTTGCATGACGGCTAGGGCTATACAATGAGACCTTGTCTCAAAAAAAAGAGAGGGAGGGAGGGAGGGAGGGAGGGAGGGAGAGAGAGAGAGAGAGAGAGAGAGAGAGAGAGAGAGAGAGAGAGAGAGAGAGAGAGAGGAGGAGAAGGAGGAGGAAGAGGAGAAGAAGAAGAGGAAGAGGAAGAAGAGGAGGAAGAAGAGAAAGAAAAGGAAAGAAAAAGAAATGTTCTTACAGAGCAGCACAGAGAAATCCTGTCTCAGAAAACAAAACAAAACAAAAAAAGAAATGATTGATAAGAATTCATAGTTTTATTTATGCCAAGTTACTGTTTTTTGAGACAGGGTCTTACTATCTGTCCTTCCCAGGCTGGAACTCTTAATATGAGTGGACTGGCCTTCAACTCACAAAGATCATCTCTTTGCCTCCCAAATGTTGGAATTAAAGGTGATACCAAGCTTTTAAACGTTAGTTTTAATCTATTTAATAGATTAGAACTAAAAGATGAGTAGTGAGTAGATATACCAGTACAATAGGTATACTTATCTCCCCGAAAAAAGCCAAATGAAAATTGAATGAAATAGTGTTTGCTTACTATTACTATTGTACAGTAAATATGAGATAGAACTTAAGTATCAGGTTAGCCTTATTTGAATATTATCACTGTATCTTCTCTTCACTTTCTGTTTGTTTGTTTGTTTGTTTTGTTAACATAGGGAGTATGAAGCCAAAAGTAGATTTTGGCTTTATTTGTTCTCGATTTTGCTTATATTTTCTTTTCTTTTCCTTCCCTTCCCTTCTCTTCCCGTCCGTTTCTCCTCTCCTCTCCTCTCCTCTCCTCTCCTCTCCTCTCCTCTCCTCTCCTCTCCTCTCCTCTCCTCTCCTCTCCTCTCCTCTCCTCTCCCCTCCCCTCCTCTCCTCCCCTCCCCTCCCCTCCCCTCCCCTCCCCTCCCCTCCCCTCCCCTCCCCTCCCCTCCCCTCCCCTCCCCTCCCCTCCCCTCCCCTCCCCTCCCCTCCCCTCCCCTCCCCTCCCCTCCCCTCCCCTCCCCTCCCCTCCCCTCCCCTCCCCTCCCCTCCCCTCCCCTCCCCTCCCCTCCCCTCCCCTCCCCTCTCCTTTCTTCAGTGTATTTATTTTCCTCTGTGTTGAATTCTGACTTTAGTTTGCATATTTTTTGTTTTCTTCTTTTTTGGTATTTTGAAACATGGTTTCACTATAATAGCTCTAACTGTAGACTAGGCTAGCCTTGAACTCACAGGTATCCACCTGCTTCTGCTTCCTGAGTGTTAGTATTAAAGGTATGGGCCACTCAGTCTGGCATTTTGCTTTTTTTTTTTTTTTTTTTTTTTTGGATTTGGATTTGGATTTTTCGAGACAGGGTTTCTCTGTGTAGCCCTGGCTGTCCTGGAACTCACTCTGTAGTCCAGGCTGGCCTCGAACTCAGAAATCCGCCTGCCTCTGCCTCCCAAGTGCTGGGATTACAGGCGTGCTCCATGATCGCCTGGCTTTGCTCTCTTAAAATAGTATTTAAGCTATAAATACACTGCAGTCAATTGTATTCCATAGTTGTTGAAGTTGCCAAATGGCGTTACTTTACACACCTCCATAGATGTGCTTATGACTTGGAAATTGCATGTACCAATGTATTTCATTATTGAAAAGTAATCTACAAACTGCAAAATTTTTTTATACAAATTTAAGAGTTCACTGTTTAAATACCCTAATTTATTTATCAGATAAAAATTTCCAGTGGGCAAATACTGGAGCAGCTGTGTTTGGAACACAGTCAACAAGTAAAGGTGGCGAGGATGAAGATGGCAGTGATGAAGATGTAGTGCATAATGAGGACATCCACTTTGAACCTATCGTCTCCTTACCAGAGGTGAGTGCCAGACATCAACAGTTTACTAGTGATGACGTGTAGAAATATGCCCTGAATCCATTTGTTTTTGGTTTTTTTTTTTTTTTAAATACTGCTATCTACATTTTTCTCCCAAGACAGTTAAATATTATGTTCTTTTTGTTACATTTCCAGACTTTTAAAAAAAAGTACTTTATGTATATTGAGTCTTTTGCTTACATGCATGTCCGTGTGCCTGTGGTCATATCCCTTGAGGGGTCATTTCTCTTTGGACTGGAGTTACATACAGATGGAGCTACAGATGGTTATGAGCTGCCATGTGGGTGCTGGGAAGTGAAGCCAGGTTGTTTGGAAGAGCAGCCAGTGCTATTAACTGCTGAGCCATCTCCAGCCCTAGATTTCCAGCCTTTTCGTAGGAATTGTTTTGAGGTTTGTTTTGTTTTTGGATGTATTGCTAGGGATGGAACCCAGGGTCTTGTTCATGGTAACAAGCACGTTACTACTCGGTGCTCACTCAGCTCTTCCCTGCATTCCTGTGCTCCTTTGGAGAGTGGGGTGAGCGGGAGGAAAGCAGTGGGGATGCACAAACCACAGAGAGTATCAGAGAGCACAAGCAGGTGTGCACATGCCATGGTGTTATGTGGCAGTCAGAGACGGCTTTCCAGGGCTTGAACTCGGGTTTTTAGGATTATGTAGCTAGCAAGCATGTTTATTCACTGGCCATCTTGCTCAGCCATGGGCATTTTTGTTATGTCATTAGGAGATCATGTTTATCTTAGTAAAATAATTTCAGGGGGCTGGAGAGATGGCTCAGTGGTTAAGAACACTGAGTACTCTTCCAAAGGTCCTGAGTTCAAATCCCAGCAACCTCATGGTGGCTCACAGTGATCCATAAAGAGATCTCTACTGATGAGTCTGAAGACAGCTACAGTGTACTTACATATAATAATAAATAAATCTTTAAAAAATAAAATAATTTAAGGGACTCTCATCCCTAAAGACTGTTGTTTTTAGAAAATTATGTCCATTTTCAGTCTGTTACTCTCACAAGTACAGAATACAGGAACTAGCCCTGCTGTATCTGGGGAAATCTGCTCAGTTTGTACTGTTCTTGTTGGTTCCCAGCATCCACATCAGCCCGCTCCGCTCCTGTAACTCAGGCTCCAGGGAGACACTCATCTGCATTCACGTGCACATGCTCACATACAAATTCACACATACATAAAATTGAAAATAAAGTACATCTCTATAAAAATCAAAAGGATTGGAGACAGAACTCAGAGGCTAATTCCTAGTACCCACATGGTAGCTAACAGCTACCTATAATTGCTTCAGGGGATCTGATACCCTCTTTGGCATCAGGGGTAATGGAGGAATTCAGTGCCTAGATACACAGGCAAGCAAAACAGCCATATACATGAAATGTTATAAAAACAGAACACTTTTGGGTGGGACATTAGTTTTTTGAGAGAGCACATTGTTATATAGTACTAGGCCTCAAAATTGTGGTAATCTTCTGGCCTCCTGGGCTCTGGAGTTCTGGAATTACTGCGCATTTATGCAAAGACCCACATTCCTTCTGGTCTCAGATTGCCCAGGCTGACTTTGGACTGATCCGCTTGCTTTCATATTCTGCATGTCAGGACTATTGATGTGTACTGTCAAGCCTGCCAAGAACCAGCATTTCTGAAACCTCTTTTGAGCATTAAAGGCATTTTCTTTTCACAGAGATAAATAAAATATTTAATGATAATCCCATCTTTACTGCTTAACCAAATCAGATATATTACTAGTGGAGGATATTAATTAGATACCATGATACAGTAAAACCCGTTGGCACTGGTTAATGGGATTTGTTATAACTAGTTGTTTATATAAGTTCTCATCTCTTGTCATAGGTAGAAGTAAAATCTGGAGAGGAAGAGGAAGAAGTTTTATTCAAAGAGAGAGCCAAACTTTATAGATGGGATAGAGCTGTCAGTCAGTGGAAGGAGAGAGGTATCGGAGACATAAAGATTCTCTGGCACACAGTGAAGAACTATTATCGGATCCTAATGAGAAGAGACCAGGTCTTTAAAGTATGTGCAAACCACGTTATTACCAAAGCCATGGAATTAAAACCTTTAAATGTTTCAAACAATGCTTTAGTTTGGACTGCCTCAGATTATGCTGGTGAGTTTCAAATGCCTTATAATTTGATTGACTTTTTTGAAATCTATAACATACACATGCCTTTTAAGTAACTTTACTATTAAGGTCTTCCCACCCCCACCCCTTTTTAACAGATGGAGAAGCAAAAGTAGAACAGCTTGCAGTAAGATTTAAGACAAAGGAAATGACTGACAGTTTTAAGAAAAAGTTTGAAGAATGTCAGCAAAATATAATGAAACTCCAGAGCGGACAAACATCACTTGCAGCAGAGTTATCCAAGGACACCAATCCTGTGGTGTTCTTTGATGTTTGTGCGGATGGTGAACCTTTAGGACGGATAATCATGGAATTGTTTTCAAATATCGTTCCTCGAACTGCTGAGAACTTCAGAGCATTATGCACTGGAGAGAAGGGCTTTGGTTTTAAGAACTCCATTTTTCACCGAATAGTTCCAGATTTTATTTGCCAAGTAAGTGTCACTGTACATAGATTATATATGCGAAAACTTGACCATACCAACTTGGGAGGGTAATTATTCTTCCCCTCATCCTCCCTCATCTTGGGAATTTTCAGTTTTACCACACTGAACCTGGACACTACTCCTTTTCAAACATTCAGTCTGAAAGGCCCCAAATTTCTAATGCTTTGTAACTGCTAGAGACAAAGGGACCCCCGACCCTGACCTTCCCACCCAAAACAAAACAACAAAATGTGTTTTGTTACTTTTCAGATTTTTAAAATTTTCTTTTGAGACAGGATTTCTCTATGTACTCCTGGCTGTCCTGAAGCTCACTCTGTAGACCAGGCTGGCCTCAAACTTACAGAGAACTATCTTTCTCTGCCTTCTGGGTGCTGGGATTAAAGGCATGCACCACCACCGCCCAGCATGTCAAAATGAATTCTTAAAGAAATAGAGCAATCATAATTTACCCTATCATGCTGATTTCTGTGTGTTTTAATGTTTAGTCAGTATTAACAGATTTTTTTGTTTTCAGGGGGGAGATATTACCAAATACAACGGAACAGGCGGACAGTCCATTTATGGAGATAAATTTGACGATGAAAACTTTGATTTGAAACACACTGGCCCTGGCTTACTATCCATGGCCAATTTCGGCCAGAACACCAACAGTTCTCAATTTTTTATAACACTGAAGAAAGCAGAACATTTGGACTTTAAGCATGTAGTATTTGGTTTTGTTAAGGATGGCATGGATACTGTTAGGAAGATTGAATCATTTGGTTCTCCTAAAGGGTCTGTTAGTAGAAGAATTTGTATCACAGAATGTGGACAGCTATAAAATAATTTTTCACAGTGAGTTTTATCTATATAAGCAGTTGAATTGATGCTTAAATGTTACAGACAGTATAGTAATTATGTTCACCTTTTTGAAAACAGACTTTTCTGATGTATAAATGTAAAATTGTAGCTTATAGCTGTTGTCACTTTTTAGTGTGTAATAATTGATCTTGCATGGTGTGAAATAAAAGTTTAAACACTGGTGTATTTCAGGTGTACTTATTTTTATGTACTCCTGACATATCTGTATTAGAATGGCTAATACTAATTTTGTTAAAAGCAATAGAATTTCTCAGACTATTGAAGGAATATGATATATGCAATCTTATTTTAATTCCTGTTAAGATAGCTGGACTTCCTGCATGGTACTTATCATTGAATAAGGGGACCACAATGCAGATAATTTTATTTTAGATTTGAAATATATATATATATATACATATATGTATGTGTATATATATGTGTATATATATATATAATCTTAGCTATTCCTGTGCTCATTTATGTATAGACTCACTTATGAATGGATAGAGCCACAGAAGATAGGAGTTAACCAAAGTGCTCTTCTGTAATTTTTATGCTCCTGTATAGTTAAAAATTAACTTTTAAGTAGGATACTGTCTTTTCTTAAGATATGTCATGCTCTTTTGAAGACATTAATTTTTACATTTTAATTAAGTTGATCATTTCCTTAGCTAGCTTTCTCTCCTTCCTCCTCACCATCCTTCTTTCTTTACTTTCCTCTTCCTTCTCTCCATTCACTTTTCTGTTACCTGTCTCTACTACCTCAGAAACTTCAGCTTGGTCCTGATGATAGAATTGAAATTTTCTCTAGTTCTTGTGATAAAGTATCAATATTTTTAAAAGATCTATACCATGTTCTTTGGTTAAAGATTTGCTTTATATTAGATTGTTGCAGTACCTTTTTCTGGTGAATTTTGTAGCAGAAATAAAGTGAAAATTGTTAACAGCCATGACATTTAAAACATTTTGATTACTTGTGCATCTACTTTGTCTATTTCATTCTGTGACTAGATGTGGTTTCTGCCCAGTGTTCTGAATATCAAAGTGAAGAAATTCGATGAAGGAGGGTAAACAGCGGAAGTAACTATGACTCTTGTAAGGTAGCCAAATGCCTCATCATCTAATGGATGAACGAGATTCCCGCTGTCCCAACCTACTATCCAGTGAAACCACAGCCAAGGGAACAAGCTTGATGGGATGAGGGGAAAGAAGACCCTGTTGAGCTTGACTCTAGTCTGGCAAATGAGATCAGTTAAAGGCCAACATCAAGAGTGTGATAAACACTGGGAATGTACTTGGATGTGGTTTGTGTTAAGTGAGCAAGCAGAAGGGGGTGTTCTTCTGGGCCTACTCAGTAGAGAAGTGAAAGGAATCCAACTACACCGAAAAAGTCTATATAATCCAAACCTGCCGATTGAGTCATTTGTTTTCTTGTGCCCAACCATTAGATTAGGCAAGGCAAGTTAAGGCTTATTTAATGAATTTATACAATGCACCACTATAAAAATTCTTAATCCTGCAACCAGGTCCATGAAATAAACCTGCGCCAAGTTGGCCTTGTAAAAAGAACCTTGTGTACATTTAGTGGCTTCTTTGAAAACCTGTGTAATATAAATAAAATCACGTAAAAGTTATTAAAGCTTTTCAGCTTAGAAGTTGATGCCATATTTTTAATCTAAATAACTGGAACTTAAAAAACCCCCAGGAATGCCTTGAACTTGTAGCTGAGGTTGGACTTCATCTTGGATCTTTATCTCCACTGTGGTTACAGGCATGTGCCATGGCTGCAAATGCTTTTTAAGAGACTTATTATTTCAAACCATTAAGGTTATTATAGACCTTCCCCCCCCCCTTTTTTTTAATTTATTATTTTTTGGTTTTTCGAGACAGGGTTTCTTTGTGTAGCCCTGGCTGTCCTGGAACTCACTCTGTAGACCAGGCTGGCCTCGAACTCAGAAATCCGCCTGCCTCTGCCTCCCAAGTGCTGGGATTACAGGTGTGTGCCACCACGCCCGGCTCCCTTTTTTTTTTTTTTTTTTTTTTTTAAATTTAAGATTTATTATGTATACAGCATTCTGCCTGGTTGCTGGGAATTGAATTCAGGACCCCTGGAAGAGCACTCAGTGCTCTTAACTACTGAGCCGCCTGTCCAGCCCACAAAAAGTATTCTTTAAGCAATTTTTTGATAGTGAGTTTTCAGTCTATTGCTAAAGTATCAGCTTCTGTAAATTAAAATAATCCAGAGAATTTAGGGGCTGTTACAACACATGTCTATTTACAGTACTTCTCAGTGTAAACGTATCTAAGACTGAACAGGTAGGCGCGTGTATGATAAGGTTGAACACAGTACTGTGTGCTGTTGTGTATCTGGGAAAGAGATTTTGTGTTTTAAACGAACCTTTTTTTCATCTTTTAATTTATGAGGCAGATCTCCCTATGTAGTTGGGATAGTTAATTGTCCAACTGCTTATGACCATATCCAGGCTCTGGCTTCCTGCCTCCACCTTCCCTGCCTATATACCACCTATGAAAACAGGCAAAGCAGTGTAAAGGTAATCTGCAATTCATATGGTTGGTTTGCGTCCAGATATGTCCTGACTTTTCTGTGATTGTCACTTTTGATGAAGAGACCCCTACTGCAAGTTCTGGTGCACAGTAACTTACTCAGTGGTTCCTGTCCCGTCCGCCCCCCCCTCCCCCCCTCCCAGGGAGCACTCTGCCTCTCCGGTGTGCAGAAGTTATTCGCCTTCCTGCGGCCGAGCTGGCGCTCCCTAGGGAAGATGGAACTACCCCTTTTCACGCCTCACATCTTTTATGGCGGGTAAAAGGCTTGGAACTGAGAAACTATAAAGGGCAGCAGGCGGCTGGACTGTTGTGGATTCCCCCCTGTACCGGCTTCCGGCGTCCCCGGGGGCGGGGCCGGGCGTCATGACGTGTGCCCGCCCTGACGCGGCGGCGAGCGCGGTTCCCCGGGCGACGGCGGTCAGCGACCCACCATGGAGCGCAGGGTGGTCAAGCCACCGGGGCAGGACATGGTAGTGGAGCGTCTCAAAAGCCGCTACGGCCTGGCGGGAAGGTGCTCGGTGGAGGTGAGATGGGTGGAAGCCGCTGAGGCTCTGCTGGGCGGCTGCGGGAGGTCGCTGGCCCTGCCTTCCTCGGGGCGGCTCCCCAGAGAGCGCCCTCCCTCGGGGAACCCTCCGAGACGGAGGGGGCGTGACTTTGGTCCGGGTAACCAGTGCTGGTGGCGACCAGCGTGCAGCAGGCACGGAAGACACTGTAGTTCCTTCAGGAAAGCATCTTACTCTGAAATAATTGCAAACTTAGAGAAAAGTTGTGGCGATGTGCATTCTTGTCGTCCTCCCTTGAGGGCGTCATTCACCTGAAGAGTCTTGCCATTTTTGAGGCGGGCTCCCACTGAGGTCATTTGCTAATATCCTGTGAGAAGTTAACCAAATCACATCTTCGATGAGTCCTGGAAGAACAGAAACGGGAAACCAATTGCAGACCTCAGTTTGCACGACGGGGTTCGTTTTTTTAATTTTTATTTTTTTATTATTTTTTAATCATCACCCTCCTCTGATAACAAGAGTTTAGGTGTTTACAGTTCAGCCGAGAAGCCTGCTTGACAGCCCAGCATGTTCAAGGTTATATAAAGCATAACAATGTCTTCAAAAAACCATCTGAGGTACGGGACCATTGTATACCCTAACCTTTCCAGAAGCTGAGGGACGTCGCAGGCATTCCTCTGTTCCTTCCCACATTTGCTGGCATTCCAAAACCCCTTCTTGAGAAAAAATATTTCTCAGTGTTCCCATGACCATGACACAAATTCATCCCATCCTCACATAACCTTAATTGAGACACCAACACATGCTTTTCTGGTGAAGCACATTCTCTTTTAAAGCCTTATTGATATTTTCCAAGAAATTTAGTATTGCGACAATAATACAGGATAATGTATAGTTTGTACACAAATTGCCTCAATTATGTCCTTTTGTAAAAAGCATACCCTGGTGCAGATACTACCTGGGGTCTGAACATTGCATTTGATTGTCTGTTGTTGCCTTTAATTTTCCAACAGATGTCCACACCTAGTTTCTTGTAACATTAGTGCTTGCACAAGGTCAAAGACGTTGTGTATTGGAATGTCTCTCAGTTTGAGTTTGTGTAATGGATAGCTTCTGATTTGATTCTGATTTTGTATTTTTGGCAGGAAAATGACATGACTGGTATGTGGGCTGCTCTGATGAATCAACAGGTACATGCTGTTTGCTTGTCTAAGTAGTGATGCTGGTGTTGGTTTGGGTGGTGCCCCTAGGTTTGTCCATGCTAACCTTTGTAATTATGGAAAAGTATTAAGAGAATATGTCTTAGTGTTTAACTTAAGTGTATATTTTCCCCCCGCCTAGCAGGAGCCTTCAAATTTTGACCAGACTAAATATAAAAGAAGAATTCTGACCTCCCCAGGTAAGCCAAAAGAATATTTTGTGTATTTGCGTAGTTTAGCAAATTTAACATGAGAGAGATTTATAGAAATGTTTAGACCTAGGTTTATTGTTATTCATTTTTCATTTAAAAAGTTTTTAGTCTGGTAATCATCCAGTTGTGAATTTAGAGGTGAATGTGTGAGGTGTCTTCTAAGATTAAATTTAATGAAGGTTTCTGGAATGTGTGTGTGTGTGTGTGTGTGTGTGTGATGTAATTTATAATATGTGTGCCTTGCTTTTATTTTTCATTCTGTGGTGCTGGGAGTCAAATCTAGACCGTTAATCAGTTCTAAGTGAGTTGATCAGTGCTAAGCAAGCACTCAGTCACTAAACCATGTCCCCAGCTGGCGTGTTTGCTTTTGAAGATGTTAAAAAGTTGTACAGAGTGTACTGGGCGGAAAACACCAGAGAGTCAGTATTGTTTAGGCAAGAAAGAATGTACCAGAATCGAAAATAAAGGGAAAATTTATCAAGTAAATATCCTTGGAAAACATAATTTTACTGTGGGTCATAATACTTTTTGATAACCCAAAACATTTTTATGGTTATAAGTATTAACCATTAATCCATTAATTTGCTCATACTTTAGAGCTAATAGTTATTAGTTAAACATAATAATCATTAAACTTTGGTAGTTACAGCATGAATAGTGTCTTTAATTTCATCAGGATGTGGGGGCTGCCCCTGAGGACTGGCTGGTACACTGCAGAGTTGTATTGGGCTGATTGACACAGGTCTCGGGACACAGTCTGATTTCCAAAATACATTACACAGTGGTAGGAGACAAACTGCAGTCTTGGATAAAAGCACAAATGAACTTGATAATAAGTTAAAAAAACCCTCTCGGAGCTCGTGTCCGTACTTGTAGCTATGCCGTCCAAGGGCCTGCTGCAGTCCATGCAGGTCTTCGGGCGCAAGAAGACAGCCACAGCTGTGGCCCACTGCAAACGAGGAAATGGGCTCGTCAAGGCGAACGGACGTCCCTGGAGATGATCGAGCCGTGCGCGCGCGTGCGCGCACTGCAGAACAAATTACTGGAGCCTGTTTTGCTTCTGGGCAAGGAGCGATTTGCTGGTGGGGATATCCGGGTCCATGCGAAGGGTGGTGGTCACGTGGCCCAAATTTATGCTATCCGACAGTCCATCTCAAAAGCCCTGTTGGCTTATTACATAAATATGTGGATGAAGCCTCTAAAAAGGAGATCAAAGATATCCTCATTCAGTACGATCGGACCCTGCTTGTAGCTGACCCGCTGCGAATCCAAAAAGTTTGGAGGTCCCGGTGCCTGTGCCCGATACCAGAAATCCTACCGATAAGCCCATCTCAAGGATCAGGGTTTATCTTTGTAATAAACATCCTAGGATTTAAAAACAAAAAACAAAGAAACCAACCTCTCAGTGAAACACAGTGTCTGCAAGGATTTGAGTACAGCACTTTCAGAAAAGTGACATGTGACATTAAAGGCAGAATGGTTACAGTTTCTGGAAGATCAGAATTAGGTCTGTAGACAGAATGATATCGTTCAAAGGAAAAAAAGAGGTGACTAGTTAAAGTTGGTTTTAAGTGATAGTCAAAAAGAACTGACTACAAATACTCTGGATCTTTAGAATTTATTAGAAGAAAGGAATTATTTCCACTGCTAACGAAGTCAATGAAGAGAGGTTAAAAGGCTTTAGAAAGCCGGATGTGAGCCGGACAGTGGTGGCGCATGCCTGTAATCCCAGCTCTTGGGGAGGCAGAGGCAGGCGGATTTCTGAGTTCGAGGCCAGCCTGGTCTACAGAGTGAGTTCCAGGACAGCCAGGACTACACAGAGAAACCCTGTCTTGAAAAACAAACAAACAAACAAACAAACAAACAAACAAACAAAAGGCTTTAGAAAATAGCAGACTTTAAAAAAAGGATTGACCTGGACTAGCAATTATAAGATTATCTGGTAATAAAGTTTATATTCGCTGAGTTTATAGTCACTAGTGGTAACCCTAAAACCATATGCATCCTTTGAGACCATTTATGTTTCTCCTGAGTCTTAATGACTCAATATGTACTGATGGAATGTGCTTCTTGAGTTCACAGCAGTTTCTAGAGAATGCAAGGAACACCAGAAGTTTTCAAATTTCTTGCCAGTGTCTGACAGCTTTACTTTGTGGTCTGTAATTTATAAATATCACTTGAAAACTACTGTTTCTTTTTAATTGAGAATCTTTTTGTAACAGAATTGTCAGCTGTTACCTACCTGAAATTCTTTGGCACTTTGTGATGTTTTTTGTGTTGTATAAAGAAAACTAGAATACTACACCCTCAAATATGTCCCTTAAATATAAATACTGTAAGAAGTGTAACTGCCTGCAGTTACATCTAAGGGTTACCTGTAAGGGAAGCTGGGTATGTATGGGAAGGCGGCGAAAAGAGAGACCAAGACAACAGTTGCTGTTCAAGGCCTCAAGGTTTAATGGAGAACTCCAAATATATAGGCAGAGGAAAACCCTTTCCCCAAAGGCTGGAAACTCTCCGCAGAACCGGTTCGGTGTGGCTAGAGTTTCTCAGGAGCTGCAGGTTCTTGAAGAACAATGGGCTTCACCTTGGTCTGAGCACTCCACCCCAGGTGGAGGGGATTATGGCTGACCCAGGAGTTCCCACTCAAAGGCTGGGAGAGGAACTTCACCTTGGTCGATGTCAAGTTCCTGCCAAGTGGCACGGCACCCCAATAAGGCTCTCTACAGAGAAGCAGAGTCAGGAGGGCTCCATGGGACGGGGGAGGTGGCTTCGTTGGCAAAGTGCTTGCTTTGGAAGCATAAGGACCCCAGTGAGGACCATCCAGAACACTGCCAACCCTGTTGGGCAGGATGTCCTTGTAGCCCTGTTGCTGGGAAGGTGCAGATAGGTGGATTCCTAGAACTTGCTGGCCAGTGTCTCTTGTTTAAGAACCTAATCTTTATTGGAGATTCTCTGTATGTCAGAGGTCTAAGCGATGATTTGAATTGTCTTTCATTGAAGCTCCTCCTGTATGAAGTGTACTGTGCAATTTATAAAACTGCTCACCTTACTCTTGTTAGCTCGTCTTTGGTTACCAGTATTTCTCCCAGGTATGAATTTATAGGAGTTGATGAGAGATTGTGTTCGCTCCCTGACATATATTTTTTTAATTAAACATTTAGAGGAGAATTGATAAAGCGTGTGCCCTTTGTACAGTGACGGAGGTCCTACTGCAGCAAGCATTGCACGAGCCCCATCCTCCACCCTCCCCCCCGTTCCTCGGGGTCTCTGCCCCATGGGGCTGGTCCAGGGCGTCCTTGCCTCTCCTAGCTGACCCTCAGCTTTCCCTTTCCTATCTCCACTGTTTTGTGGATCCCTCAATGGCTGCACTGTGCTGGGACTCAGGTAGGCAATCTTCACTGTGCTTCCTCTTCTCCCTTCTGATCCCTGCAAGCTTACTCTTCGTCCTGTAGCACCCTACTGGCCGGAGCCCGTCCTCCCACCCCACCTCCGTTCTTTGAGGTCTCCACCTCTTGATGTAGACCCAGGCTCCCCTTACCACTGACCCTCTCAGCTTTCCCTTCTAGCTCATCTCCATTCCTTTGTGTCACCCTCAACTTGGAGAAGTATTCTGTTGTACTAGCCTAGCCATAGCCACCATACTAGCCTAGGATTTAGAGTGAACAGCAACTATTAAAGAATGGAACACCCACCCAGCAAAGACAAGAGCAGGTATCTATACCAAGAAATAACCTCAAATATCAGAACTCTAGATGACTGGATCACAGCACAAAGGCACAACTGGGAACAGCCATGACAATGTGCCTCCTTCAGAAGCCAAGCAGTCCTGTTGCAATAGGTCTTGAGAGATAGAGTTTAGCTGAAGCATGAGAAAGGGACTTGAGAATAGCAGTTATAAATATCTTCAAGAACCTTAAAGAGGATTTTAATAAATGCCTTAAATGAAGTCTCTGAAGACACAGTCGAATGAAATAATGAACAGTCCAAGACATGAAAGTAGAAATAGAATTACCAAAGAAAACGCAACTGAAATAAAGCTAGGAATTAAAAACATAGCTAATCAAAAACTTCGGAGACTTATATTTAAGGCACCTCGTCTTACTTCAGAGTCATCGCCTGGGTCAAATAAGAATGGAAGAGCAGGGGGCTGGAGGGATGGCTCAGAGGTTAAAAGCACTGACTCTTCTTCCTGAGTTTAATTCCCAGCAACTCACAACTATGTAATGGCATTGGTTGCCCTCTTCTCATGTATCTGAAGACAGCTACAGTGTACTCATGTAAAATAAATAAATAGATCTTTACAAAATAGAAGAGCATTGTGTAATCAGTAAAGTACAATATGAATATGAAATTCAGTATGTATTCTCTAAGCTCACATTAGAGAAACAGATCAGTTAGTGATTTAGATCTTACTTTTAGGAGGCCAGAATGAGACCATTGGACTAATATGAGTATTTGACTAATGTTTTTTTTACTGACAGATGGTTTAGATACTTATAGCTCTGGAGATAAAGTTGGTTCATCACCGAGATATTACTCTGATGGAAGGAAGCATCCTATAACACCTTTCTGCAGTTCCTTCAAACATTTAAATGTGAACTGGTAAGGCATTTAGAATAATACTATTATTGTGCTTTTAGCAGCTCAAAAAAAAGTAGTGGAGAAGTGTGTGTGTGTGTGTGTGTGTGTGTGTGTGTTGTGTGTGAATCCTTAGTCATAATAGTCTGAGTGTGCTGCCCTGCCAGTAGATATACGTCACAAATAGTAATTAAAAGCATCTGTTCTGAAAAGAAATATGCTGTAAGTATAATATACACTGATGTACTTCAAGATACTGTAAAACCCTTTTATGTTAGTCTGTTTTTGTCACTGTGATAAAGTTCGTGACATAAACAGAAGAGGGAGGTTTATTTTGGCCCATGGTTTCAGATTTATAGTTCGTAGTTGCTGGCCGCCATATTTCTCGGGCTGCAGCGATGCAGAATGTCATGATGGAACTTTTGGGAGAGCAGAGCGCTACAATTTATGGCTCCTGGGAAACAGAGACAAGACAAATCTTCGAAAAACATGTCTGCCTACAAGATGTACAGGCATGAAGAGGGGGCAGAGAGTGAGGGAATCAGTGAGAGAGAGAGCCCACCCGACACTGTTCATGACACTGCAGTGTCAGCCATGCGAGTGGCTTCACCCAGCAACTGATGAAAACAGATGCACAAACCCACAGCCAAACATTAGGCAGAGCTCAGGGGTTTTGTGGAAGAGGGGGAGGAAGGATTAAAGCCAGAGGGGGTAAAGGACACCACAAGAAAATCCCACAGGGGGTTCACAGAGACTGAACTGCCAACCAGAGAGTGTGCATGGGACGGACCTAGTCACTCCCCTTACACATACATAACAACACATTTACAGCTTGGTCCCCAGGTTGGACCTCTAACAGCAGGAGCAGGGGCTGTGTCTGATCTGTTGTCTGCCCTCCCCTCCCTGGAAGGACAGTCTTATCTAGCCTTAAAAGAAGATGTGCCCAGTCCTACTTCTACTCGATATGCCAAGGCGGGTTGATATCCATGGGAGACCTCCCCTTCTCTGAGGAGACAGGGCAGCAGAGAGAGGGGAGATGAGAGGAAGTGACTGGGAGGCGGGGAGGCAGGGGAGGTTCCAATTGGGATGTAAAGTAAATTAATTAATTAATGAAGTGGGGGGAGGGAAGAAAAACACGTTCCTAGTGTCCAGCTTTCTCCATCGAGGCCCATTTCCTAACAGCTCATTCAGTAAGAGGAATAATTGGTGGCTGAACCCGTTAATGAAACTAGTTCACTTGTAAACCAGTCCTCTGGGGACTCTGAGATAGAGACATTGAAGCCCCGAGGAGTACTTTACACATGACCATAACAACCTTCATACGTTAACGTTCCTTCTGTGGTGCAGTAGTATTTCATATGTTCTGTGATAAGTAAGAAACACTGAAAGTCTTGGCTCTTTCTGGTTTTGATGTACTTCCAGAAGAATGATCAAATGTAAGCAGGCGAGCAGTGCTGTCCCGAGGTGTCCCCAGAACATGGTTCTGGTTTGTAGGGTAATTGTTAATTATCTTCATCAAATTATAGATAGCATTGCCCACCTTATCTGAGTTACTGGGTTTTGGAAGAGTTTGGTAGCCACAGATTATTCTAAAAGTTTTAAACTCTTTTACACACGCAGAAAGATTGAAAAGCACTTGCAGTGGCTTTCAAGATTTTTAACTTAGTTTGTACATTTTACGTTCCTAGTTTTTTGTCTTTAAAAATGAGCTTTGCATTCTCCTCGTTTGTGGTGTTGCTATCTGAAAGGCAGTTTTGTTTGTTTGTTTTGTCAGTTGTTGTAGTGAACTTCTGGATTTCTGATATCTATATTGTTAAAGCCTAGATGATGAACTGGATTCTTTTCATGATTTAAAGAAATGGGAAACAGAAAAAGAATTAATTGAAGATGATCATAGAGATGGTGCCTCCAAAATAACAAAGCAGTCCTTCAAAGACAGGGAAACCGGTAAGAGAATTTGAGGTAATAGTAATTTGTTAAAGGAGAAGAAAAATAAGCGTACTGTTTCCTGGCCGTGTTCTTCCGTTCTCAAAACCTATCCAAATGAGTTCATGATTAACTGAACCTTTCTGATGCCTTTAGTTCCTTTTCATGTTTTTCTTGGTGGGAAGGGCCTCCCAGAATCTAACCAGCCCTGAGGTTTTGAGAAAGCCCTGGAAACTGCCCAGGCTGCCTCCTCCCTGCTCAGTAGCAGGGCGCTCCGTCTGCCCCAGTGGATCCCACAGTTTCCTCTGGACCTCAGGGAAAGCAGAGGCCAGCATTGGTATCTGTTCCTTCCCCTCGGGCTTCGAGGAGTGGCATACCTCTGCCCCGTGGAAGCCCGGGGCACATGCAGTCTCCATTTCTTCTTTGACCGCCTTCGTCCCCTCTGTTCCATTGGTCTCAGCACGTGAAGGTGACATCGTCCGATTCAGCCCACACTTGTGTCTCCCACTAGGTGACCAGTCTGTCTACGGAAAATATAAGGGAATTTTATTTCTAAAAGTTGAATGTATTTGAAAGCTGACAAAAAATATTGCATGCCCAGGCTAGGGATTGGTTAGTCAGGTAACTAGATGGGTTTTCTTCTCATTTGCTTATCTCAGTAATGAAACTTTCTTAAAAATCATTTTATTATATTACATGGTTTTGTTTCCAGTTATGTTCTCACTCAGGCTCACCTTGAACTCTTGATGCCTGTACCTCAGTCAGTTGCTGGGATTATGGGTGTATGCCCTTTTGTTTTTTGGGAAATGGTCTCTCTAAGTAGTTCTGGCTGTCCAGGAGTGCTCTTTGTAGACCTGGCTGTCCTCAAACTTAGAGATCCTCCTGCTTCTGGCTGCCAAGTGTAAATTAGTATTTTTTTTTTTTTATTTTGGCTGCTTCATGGTCTGTCCATGGAGGAGTATAATGAGAGATTCTTAAAGCTTGAGTTCCCAAGGACACTGTGACAGAGAATTCTGTTTTTTAAAGTTTGAGGTTTTTGGGAGGGTTTTTTTTTTTTTTTCCAAGTCAGGGTTTCTCTGTGTAGTCCTGGCTGTCCTGGAACTCACTCTATAGACCAGGCTGGCCTGGAACTCAGAAATCTGCCAGCCTTTGCCTCCCAAGTGCTGGGATTATAGGTGTGTGCCACAACGCCCAGCAAAGTTTCAGTTTTTATTGGCCCATAATCTTTATAGTACTGGGTTTCATTCGACTGCTTTCCATACAACTATATAATATATTTAGAGCATATCCTTTCTATATTAACCCCTCCCATTTCTTTTTCTTTTTTCTTTTTTTTTCTTTCTTTCTTTCTTTTTTTTTTTTTTTTTTTTTTTTGGTTTTTTGATTTTTTGATTTTTTTGGCTGTCCTGGAACTCACTCTGTAGACCAGGCTGGCCTCAAACTCAGAAATCCACCTGCCCCTGCCTCCCAAGTGCTGGGATTAAAGGCATGCGCTGCCACTGCCTGGCTCTTTTTTAAATTTTTTATTTGCTTTATTACATTTCAAATGCTATCTCCTTTCCTCATTTCCCCTCTGAAAACCCCCTATCCCATACCCCCTACCCCTCCTCACCAACCCACCCCCTCCCAATTTCCTGACTTGCATTCCCTTACACTGAGGCATCGAGCCTTCACAGAACCAAAGGCCTCTCCTCTCATTGATGTCTGAAAGGCCATCCTCTGCTACATATGTAACTGGAACCATGGGCCCCTCCATGTGTACTCTTTGGTTGGTGGTTTAGTCCCTGGGCTCCTCCCACTCCCTTTTGTCTCTAGAAAATCTTGCTTTTATCTTCATGTCATATGTACATACACAGCTTTATGTGTCTATTTTTTTTTGGTTGCATGAGACAGGGCCTCATATAGCCTTGGCTGTCCTGAAACTTTTTTTTTTTTAATAGTTATATACATGGTAATTTTTCACTTATTTTTTTTAGATGTATTCATTTATTATATGTAAGTACACTGTAGCTGTCTTCAGACACACCAGAAGAGGGCATCAGATCTTGTTATGGATGGTTGTGAGCCACCATGTGGTTGCTGGGATTTGAACACAGGACCTTTGGAAGAGCAGTCAGTGCTCTTAACTGCTGAGCCATCTCTCCAGCCCTGTCCTGAAACTTTCAGAGACCAGGTTAGCCATGAACTCACAGAAATGTGTCTTTCTTTACCTCCCAAGTGCTGAAATTAAAGATGCCTGCTTGCCACCATGTCCAGCTCATGTGTCTTTTTATTATTATCATTGTCATTCTTTTTTTTTTCATTTTGGTTTTTCGAGACAGTGTTTCTCGACAGTCATGGCTGTCCTAGAACTCACTCTATACACCAACTTGACCTTGAACTCAGGGATCCACCTGCCTCTGCCTCTCAAGGGCTGGGACTAAAGGTGTGTGCCACCATGGACCAATGTGTCTTAATGCTTTTGAGGGGGCAGGAAGCACACATGTAAACTTGTGTGTGGATGCCATTAGAGGTCAGAGCTGGAGTTCCAGCATTTGTGGACAGAGTCCCATGTGGGTCCTGGGAACCAGACTCTGCTCCTCTGAAAGAACATCAGCTCCTTTTTTTAAAAATTTTTTTTTATTGGATATATTCTATATTTACATTTCATTTCCCTTTTGCTGGTTCCCTGCCCCCCAAAGGTCCCACATGTCCTTTTCCCTCCCCCTGCACCCTCAACCACCCCTTCCCACTTCCCTGTTCTGGTATTCCCCTACACTGATGCTTTGATCCTTTCCAGCACCAGTGTCCACTCCTTTCTTCTTGTCAAACATCATTTGGTATGTGAATTGTGTCTTTGGTGTCCCAAGATTCTCGGCTAATATCCACTTATCAGTGAGTGCATACCATGGGTATTCTTTTGAGACTGGGTTACCTCACTTAGTATGATGTTCTCCAGCTCCATCCATTTCTCTAAGAATTTCATGAATTCATTGTTTCTAATGGCTGAATAGTATTCCATTGTGTATATATACCACATTTTTTGTATCCATTCCTCCATTGAGGGACATCTGGGTTCTTTCCAGCTTCTGGCTATTATATATAAGGCTGCTATGAACATAGAGGAGCATGTATCCTTGAACATCAGCTTCTGAGACACTCTTCCAACCCTTAGTTTATACATCTACGTAAAAATCCATACTATACAAATAAGAGAAAACATGCATATTTGTATTTGAGATTATCTCAATTCACTTACTATGATAATCTCCAGTTGAATCCATTTTTCTACAAATGACAGAATTTTGCTCTTTATAGCTGAATAAAATTGTATGTGTGTATGTGTGTGTTCATGTGTGCAATATATCACATTCTTTGGTTATTCTGTTGTTGAAGGATCACTAGGTTGGTGTGTCACTTGGATTCTGAATAGTACTGTAGCAAACGTGGACACACAAGTGTCCGTCCATGTGGTACATTGACTTTGAGCCTTGCACCAGAAAGTGATAAGGTGACTATTGTAATGGTAGATATATTTTTAGTCTGTTGAGGAGCCTAAACTGATTTTCTTATAGACTGGACTAGTTTGTATTTTACAAGCAGTATATATAAGGGTTTTACTTTTTTCTCTTTTTTAAAAAAAGTATTTATGTGTGTGTATGTTTTACAAGTGTGGGTGTATGTGCATCGTGTGTGTGCCTGGTCCCTGCAGAGTCAGAAGAGGGTGTTGGGTCTCTGGAACTGGAGCTAAGGATGCTTGTAGTTTACAATCATCTGAACCTGGATCCTCTGCAAGAGCAGCAGGTGCTCTTAGCTGAGCCATCTCTCGTCCTAAGGATTTACTTTTTGTAAGAAAGTGTTTACGCTATTAGAAGAAATACGGTTCTGGTATATACAATATAAGGATTGGAAGCAAGTGAAACACTTACCTACTACTGTTTAGACTGTTTAATCACTTTAGAAAACAATTTGTCATCATTAGTCAAGTTGAACCTGCACATAGATCCTAAAAACCAGCAATTTTGCTATTAGTTATATTTATACCCCAGATAAATTTCTGCACATGCGTGGCAGGAGCCAGATGCGTGAGTGTGTAAACTCTACATAAGCAAAGCAGCTTAAATAAATGTCTGTTGTATATTTATAAAATAGGACGAGCCATAAAGACTTAAAGCCCATCATTCTGCAGTCAGTCTGGGCAGACTTCAGAGAACATGTTAGTATTTAACAGGAGAGCTTATAGAAGTCATGTTAACCACAGGCATATAAAGCCTAAAATAGACAAAAGGGACGTTTAAAATGTAGGTAGAGGGACTTGAAGAGTAAAGGCAGTGGTTAGCACCATAAGTTAGTTGGTGGTTAATTTGGTTTTAGGGCGCAGAGAGAAACATGATTAGGAGTTTGCAAGGTCACATTCCATGTCTTGGGGTAGGCTAGTTAATTCATGAGTGTTTTTATCCACATTATAGTTAAGTCTGAAATTATTTCATATTTACCAGAAATGTTGCACAAAGTGTTGTATAAAGTGTTATATACTTTATCCAAATCTTATGTTACATTTTGCCATTTTTTTTTTTGCTATATCATTCGTTTCAGATTTTCTAACAATACTTTAATTTTTATTTAAAGCAACTCTTTCTGAAGATTCTCTGTCTGAAAGTTTTTAATTTTTACAGATGTCCTGTCAACTAGCATGGCGTCCTCAAGACTTCAGACTGAATACTGCAGTGATTCCATTGACACATCTCTGAAGCATGCCATTTACCCAAGACCCACAGTGTCGAAGAAGCAGGGTTTGCTTCCACGTGAAATAAATCAAATATATGATGAATTATATCATATACATATGAAACTGCAGGTAAAACCAAATGTTGAATTGAAAGTTCAGAAATATTTGTGTTCTAAGACTATGTGCAAAACTTCAATATAAGGACTTTGATATGAATTATACATAAACAAGTCAAGGCAGTTCAGAAGGCGGCAGGTCAGAAGTATCAGATTTAATTGATAGGAACTGTTGAATGGAAAATGTAGCTGAGAGAAAAGGCAAAGGAATGGTAGTTTGCTGGTAGGTGCATATTAGATTTTAGATTGTCTTATGTTTATTTTCAACCTAGACCATTCTTTTGTTTTGTTTTGTTTTTTGTTTTTTGTTTTTTTCTGAGATAAGGTTTCTCTGTATAGCCCTGGCTATCTTGGAGCTCACTCTAGACCAGGCTGGCCTCGAACTCAGAAATTCGCCTGCCTCTGCCTCCCAAGTGCTGGGATTACAGGCGTGCGCCACCACCGCCCGGCAGACCATTCTTAAGATATCAAACACAACATGGCGATACTGTGTTATTTAAAGATACTATAAATTCATTGTTTTAAGTACCTCTATAAAAGAAATCTTTTGGCATGAATTTATCTAGTGCAGTTTGTATGACTTTTTATTGAAAGCAATCATATACAATTATGAAGTAGAGCATTTTATTTAGTTAAGTGGGTTTAAATAACAGTGTCTCATCTTGTCAAAATAATTGAAACTATGATTATTGTGGTATTGGAGAACAAGGTTATTTTTATCCTAAATCACCCAAAAGTATTCTAGGAAAGACTGAGCCTGGTCCTTGACTGGAGGTAAAATTTAGGTAGGAGAGTAGTGAGAACAGCATTCTGGGTACAAGTGACCAGATGCGGTGACACACACCTTAGGCACAGCCATTGGGAGGCAGAGGCAGATGGATTTCTGTGAGTTCAAGACCAAACTTATCTACACAGTGAGTTTCAGGCTAGTCAGGACCATATAGTGTGGGACCCTGCCTCAAAAAGAACTATGGTGGTGTCCATGGTGGCCTCCATGCTGCAGCAGAGGGCCATGTGGATGTCTGTGGGCTGTACTGCCACCAAATAACCCTATTAAAAAATGGGGTACAGAGCTAAACAAAGACTTTTCACCAGAAGAAATTCAGATGGCTGAGAAGCACCTTAAGAGATGTTCAACATCATTAGTCATCAGGGAAATGCAAATCAAAACAACCCTGAGATTCCACCTTACACCAGTCAGAATGGCTAAGATTAAAAACTTAAGAGCCAACAGGTGCTGGCGAGGATGTGGAGAAAGAGGAACACTCCTCCACTGTTGGTGGGATTGCAAAATGGTAAAACCGCTCTGGAAATCAGTCTGTCGGTTCCTCAGAAAATTGGGCATGACACTTCCAGAGGACCCTGTCATACCACTCCTGGGCATATACCGGGAAGATTCCCCTGCATACAATAAAGACACATGCTCCACTATGTTCATAGCAGCCTTATTTATAATAGCCAGAAGTTGGAAGGAGCCCAGATGTCCCTCAAAGGAGGAATGGATACAGAAAATATGGTATATTTATACAATGGAATACTACTCAGCAATTAAAAATAATGAATTCATGTAATTTATAGACAAATGTTTGGATCTGGAAAATATCATCCTAAGTGAGTTAACCCAATCACAAAAGAATACACATGAAATGCAATCACTGATAAGTGGATATTAATGAGCCCAGAAGCTCTGAATACTCAAGGTACAATTAGCAAATCAAAAGATTCCCAAGAAGGAAGGAAGGAGAGGACCTGGTCCTGAAAAGACTGGATCCAGTTTTGTAGGAGAGTAACCAGAACAGAGAAGTGGTGGTGGTGGTGGGGGTGATTGGGGAATGGGGGGGAGGACTTATGGGACATATGGTGAGGGGGGAACTGGGAAAGGGGAAAGCCTTTGGAATGTAAACAAAGAATATAGAAAAAAAAAGAAAAATAGAAACATCTAATCATTTTTTAAAGCAAGACAGCTACATAAGCTACTCTGCTTATATGAATTGACTGGAGGCAAGTGTAGGTGCAGAATTTATGAGAGTAGATAGGATTCTCCTGTCGGTCACTGGATGAGAGACTGGTGACATGGAATGGCTTGGTGGCGGAGGAACAGCTGAAGAGAGTGGAGACTTTAGTGTGGATGTAAAGCTTTCTGGACTTGGTGTACTGATTTAGATGGACCATACAGCATGTATGAGGGCCCCAATAGTTCTCACCTTTCTGGTCTCTGCAGCATGAAGGAAAGTGGATTTCAGAAAAGAGACGGAGTGAGTTAGAAGGGTGGGTTCGGGTTGCTTTGACAGGTAAGCATTACAAGCCTGACACTCATATCACTGATAACCTAATTTGGGAATCACAATACTTAACCAGTTAAGTATTCTGTCTCTGTAACAAAGTACTTGAAATAATCAACTTAAGCCAAAAGTGTGCCCCATGTGGTAGTGTACACCTGGAGGCCTAGCTGCTTGGAAGGTTGAGAACCATTGGAGCCCCTGACTTTGAGAGTAAGCTGGGTAGGATAGGAAGATCTGATTTCAGTTTCAAATAATTAGAAATGGTTTGCTTAGATGTGTAGCTTTGGAGGTTTTGATCTGTATTTCCTAGTTTGCTTTCTGTTACTGTGATAAATTAAAGTATCTTAGGACATTCATGCAGTCTTTTAGCCATAGTCCCATATAAAATCAAAATCAAAAAGCAGATCACATACTTCCAACATATATACATTACCATTCTAAAACACAGGAAAGAGCACGGTGAGAAGATACTGAACCAAAGCAAGACCAAAAACCAGCCAGGCAAACTCCAAACTCTGCATTTCCATGTCTGATGTAAAACTGCTCTTTGGATTTCCAATTCCTTCTATCTATTGATTACAACAGAGTTCTTTCTTTTGAGCTGCTTCCACTCCCTGTTAGTAGCTTTCCTTAGCAGTTATCCCATGACTCCGGCATCTCTAACATCATGGGGTCTCCAAGGCAACTTCAGCTTCATAGCTTGTTGTTCCAATGTCTGAGATCCACACATGATTTCCTCCAAAGGGCTTGGGTCACTTTTCCAGCACTGCCCTCTGTAACACTATAGGCTCCGGTTGACTTCACTCCATTGCTGCTGCTGTTCTTGGTGGTCATCCCACTGGCATTTCTAATACACTGAGGTCTTCCACTGCAATTAAGCTTCACCAATAGCCTCTTATAGACTCTCTTCATGTGCTAAAGCTGCCAAGTTCCGCTGCTTGCTGGGGCTGAAACATGGCCCCCTTTTTCTGTTACCTCCTTCATTGCCTAAGCTTGGCTGTCCTGGAACTTATTCTGTAAACTAATCTTGAACTCAAGAGATATGCATGCCTCTGTCTCCTGGGATTAAAGGCATGCACTACCATGCCCAGACCTAAACTTTTATTTAATTCCTTTTCATAAGCTCCTTATAAGTTCTGGATTGTAATTAATTCCAGATATAGTCAAGTTGACAACCAAGAATAGCCATCAAAATCCATCTCTTGTCAATTTAACACACAATCATATTTCCTTATGTCTAAATGAGAACAATAACCAGGTTGTAATAAGGCCTAACATGATATAACTATCCTTTGTTCAACTGAAAATGCATAAGCAATAAGATTAGCTGATGGGATCTTGCTCTGTAGCCACTACTCCCTTAGTTCCGTTTTATTTTCTTGAACACAGGATTTAGTTCCATTCCACTTCCTGGTGACCCTTTATTCTTTGAACCATATGTTTTGTATTTTTCTTTTCTGAGCTTGCTAAACTTGAAAGAAATGCTCTTCATAAGAATGAGCCACAGGGCAGAGTCTATGCTATTTTGTTTTTGAGACTTCCTTTATCAGTGCAATTAATCTACATTTCTTTACCTTAACCTGAGGCAGACTCTTTGGACAAGGGCAAAAAGTAGCCACAGTCTTCACCAAAATATTACATGAACAATTTCTAGATAACATACTAAAATTTTCATCTGAAACATGTTGAGACAGGCCCCCACAGTTCAAATCATCCTTGGCACCACTGTCTTTCATGTTCCTGCTAATAGAATAGCCCATTAAGCCCCACTTAAAACATTCTTTTCAAATCCAAAGTCCCCAAAATCTACATTCTTCCAAACAAAACATGGTCAGGTCTATCACAGCAATACCCTAGTTAGTCCCTGGTACCAACTTTTGCCTTAGGGTTTCTATTGCTGTGAAGAGGCATCATGACCAAGGCAACTCTTATAAAGGACAACATTTAATTGGGGCTGGCTTACAGGTTCAGAGGTTCAGTCCATTATCATCAAGGTTGAAATCATGGTATCATCCAGGCTGACTTGGTGTTGGAGAAGGAGCTGAGAGTTATACATCTTGATTGAAAAGCAACCAGGAAGAGACTGTCTTCCACAGGTAGGTAGAAGGAAATTCTCTTCAACACTGGGCAGAGCTTGAGAATATGACCTCAAAGCCTTCCCCAACAGTGACATACTTCCTCTATCAAAGCTGCACCTACTTCAAAAAGACCACACCTCCTACTAGTGCCACTACCCATGGGCCAAGCATATTCAAACCACCACACCCTAATAGCAGGGAAATCAAGGCAGCATTCCTTATATTATGTCTACAGTCAAGAGCAGATAAATATGTTACTTGTCTAGCTTTTTGTTCTGTGTTACATAGCTCAGGACCCCTTGCTGAGAGAGTGGTACTGCCCACAATGGGCTGGCAAGATAGTCCCCATAGACATGCTCACAGGTCAACCTGATCTAGGTAATTCCTTATTAAAATACTCTTCCCAGGCAATTCCAGGTTGTGTCAAAACTAACACAGTTAAAACTAACTAGTTATAGTTGTTTACAATTAGGGCTATTGTGATGATGTTGCTGTGAACATTTATGTTTACGTTTTGTATATATGTTTTCATTTCTCTTGGAATGCTGGAATCAGATGGTAATTGTGTTTAACATTTTTGAGGAACTACCAGACTGTTCCAAAGGGACCATTTTGCATCGGCCAAACCTTTTGATTAAAGCAGTGTCCATGGATTAAAACATTATTTGTAGAATTTGTCAACTAATTAATAAAAACCGTTTAAATTGTTTATTTTGGTAGTATGAAACTACAGCACAGCAGAAATTCGCTGAAGAACTTCAAAAACGAGAACAGTTTTTAGCAGAACGGGAACAGCTGCTCTTCAGACATGAAACCGCCTTGAGCAAAATTAAAGGTGTTAAAGAAGAGGTTCTGGCAAGATTTCAAATTTTAAAGGAGGTAATTCTGCGGTGTTTAATCATGAAGTAATTCTTTTCTTTTAGCTTCATTATTATTATTACCATCTTGCCATATTTGCTTATTTTACCTCTCTTCCTCCTCTTTGCATACACACACACACACACACACACACACACACACAGAGTTTTCTTTCTTTTTTGTTGGAAATAATTTGTTTTTCGGTCAGTGTATTCTGATTATAGTTATCCCCCCTCATCTCCTCCCAGGTCCTCCTTACCTCCTCTCCGGTGCATCTTACTCCATGCCTTTTCTTCTCTCTTTAGCAATTTGGCAAACAAAAACAATAAGAAAACCAACAAAAAACAAAGAAAAAGAATGAGAAACATACACAAGAAAATGCACAAAGCAGCATAAGACCAACAAGACACTTTTAAAAATACCATTGAGTTTGTTTTGTGTTGGCCATCACTGAGCCTGGGGCCTGCCCTTAAGTGTGGTTTGTATATTCAGTGAGACTCCATTGGAGAAAACCAGTTGACAGTTGACAATAGCTTCTGGGCTAAGGGTCTGGACTGTGTTGGGATCCGTTCTGGTTTGGACCTATGCAGGCCCTGTACATTCTGCCACAGATTTATAAGTTCACATGTGCATCAGTCTTGTGTCTGCGAGGCATTGTTTCCATGCTGTTTTCCATCTCCACCATCTTCCACCTAGTGTCCTGAGGAGAAAGATATGACAGACATCCTATTTAGGACTGAGTGTGCCAAGGTCCTCACTCTCAGCACATTGTTCTGTTATGGCTCTCATTAGTTCCTGTCTCCTGCAGCAGCCAGCTTCTCTGATGATGGCTGGTCTGTGAGCTTGGCAGAATGTCACTAGGAGTCATTTTATTGTTATGGTTCTTTAGCAGAACAACAGTATTTGGTTTTCCTCTAGGTTCATGGCCAATCCCGTCCCTGTTTGTTGGCCATCTGAGCAGTGTTAGGCATGAATTCCATCTCTTGGAGTGGACCTTAAATTCAATCATACAGTGGTTGGTCACTCCCACCACTATTGCGTCAGCGTATCATACCGGAGTTCACCATTGTGGCTTGAAGGGTTTATAGCTGGATTAGTGTTTACCTTTCTCCACTGGGAGTGTGCTGGGTACCATGAACAGTCGGTAGGGTACAGGTTCTAGTTAGGCACCAGCACAGCTTCTCTGTGTTCAGTGAGATTTGTTGGTGTCTATTTCCCCTTCCTTGGGGGTTCTTTCTCTTCACCTATTCCCTTAACCTCTGTGATTATACAGATTGTAACATGCCTATCCAAGGCTTAGAAGCTAGCACCCACATGTAAGAGAATACATACCATTTTGTCCTCTTAGGTCTTGATTACCTTACTCAGGATGATTTTTCTAGCTCTATCTATTTACCTGTGAATTTCATTTTTCTTTAAGGCCGAGAAATACTTAGGAATATGTAAATGTACTACATTTTAATTGGCCATTCATCTGTTGATGGTCATCGAGGCTATTAGAATAGAACAGTAATGAATATTGGTTGAACTAGTTAGTATTTCTAGTAAGATATAGAATCCTTTGAGTATATACCTGTCTTAGGGTTACTGTTACTGTGATGAAACTCCATGACCAAAGCAACTTGAAGAGGAAAGGGTTTGTCTGCCTTATGCTTCCACATTCATTATCAAAGGGAGTCAGGACAGGAACTCAGGGCAGAGATGTGAGAGGCGGAGCTGTACCAAGGTCATGAGAGAGTCCTACTCACTGGCTTGCCCCCCATGACTTGCTCAGCCTGCTTTCTTATAGAACCCAGGACCACCAGCCTCAATAAAGCTTGGCCTGTCCTCCCATCAATCACTAATTAGTAAAACACCCTATGGGCTTTCTTGCTATCTGGTCTTACACAGACATTTTCTCAATTGAGGCTCCTTCCTCTCTCTCTTTTTTTGTTTTGTTTTGTTTTATTTTATTTTTTTCGAGACAGGGTTTCTCTGTGTAGCCCTGGCTGTCCTGGAACTCACTCTGTAGACCAGGCTGGCCTGGAACTTAGAAATCTGCCTTCCTCTGCCTCCCAAGTCCTGGGATTAAAGGTGTGCGCCACCACGCCCCTCCTTCCTCTCTTGATGACTCTAGTTTGTGTCAACTTGATATAAACTAGCCAGCACGGTGTGCAAGAGTGTAAGCTGGGTCTTGTGGTCGAGCAGTCCTCAGTTCCCGGAGAAGCTACCACACTGATTTTCATAGTGGCTGTTCAAGTTTGCACTTCCACTAGCAGTGTGCAACTGTTTCCCTTCCCCCACATCCTAACCTGCATGAACTATTATTGATCTTGGCCATTCTGTTTCTGGTAAGATAAAATTTCAAAGTAGTTTTGGTTTGCAGTTCCTTGATGACTAAAGATGTTGAACATTATTACTTTGTTTCTCAGCCATTTGTGTTTTATCTTTTGAGAACACTGTTAGTTCTGTACCCCATTTTTAATTGGGTTGTTTGTTTCCTTGGTATCCAGTTTAAAAAAATTGGCCCTCTATCCGATGGTTAATTAATTGATTCTCCCATCTGTAGCTACCAATTTGTTCTAATGATGTTATATTTTGCCTTGTCTTTTGCTCATAAAAGCTTTGCAGTTTTATGAGATCCCATTGATTAATTGTTGTTCTTAGTGCCTGTGTTATTGTTATCCTGTCCAGGAAATCTTTTCTTGTGCTTATGAGTTCATGATTATTCCCTACTTTCTCTTCTATCAAATTCAGGGTATCTGGCCATATCTTGAGGTCTGTGATCCATTAAGACTTGGGTTTTATGTACGGAGATATATATTGATCTATTTGCATTCTTTTACGTGCGGCTGTTCAATTTGACCAACAACATCTGTGGAAGATGCTGGTCTTTTTTCTACTGTGTATTTTCGTTAAGAAATTAGGTACTTTAAAAAAACAAACAAACTGGGCGGTGGTGGTGCACCGCATGCATGCCTTTAATCCCAGCACTTGGGAGGCAGAGGCAGGCGGATTTCTGAGTTCGAGGCCAGCCTGGTCTACAGAGTGAGTTCCAGAACAGCCAGGGCTACACAGAGAAACCCTGTCTCGAAAAACAAAAAAAAAAAAAAAAAAAAGAAAGAAAGAAAGAAATTAGGTACTGGCTCTGGAGAGATGGCTCAGTGGTTAAGAGCACTGACTGCTCTTTCAGAGATCCTTAGTTCAATTCCCAGCAACCACATGGTTGCTCACAACCATCTATAATGGATCTGATGCCCTCTTCTTGTGCACAGGCATCCATGAAGAGAGCACTCATATACATAAAATGAATATATAAATCTTTAAAAAAAATTAGGTGCCCATAGGTACGTGCACTCTGGGCCCTCAGTTTGATTACATTGATCAATGTGTTTTTATGCCAGCACCGTGCTCTCTCTATTCCAGTAGCTCGGTAGTATAACTTGAGGCCAGGTGTGCTGATAGCTCCAGTAGTTTTCTTAATATTCAGAACTGTTTTAGCTGTTCCAGGTATTAGGTTTCAAAGTGAAAACGAAAGATTTTTTTTAAGATTTATTTATTATATGTAAGTACACCGTAGCTGTCTTCAGACATCAGAAGAGGGTGTCAGATCTCTTTACAAATGGTTGTGAGCCACCATGTGGGTGCTGGGATTTGAACTCATGGCCTTTGGAAGAGCAGTCCATCTCTCCAGCCCCAAAAGATTTTTGAATTCAATTTCTGTGAAGAATTGCGTTGGAATTTTGATGGGGATTGCATTCAAATTGTAGATTGCTTTTAGTAGGATGTCCGTGTTCATAATATTGAACTGTTGGTCCATGAGCACGGGAGGTCTTTCCATGCTCCCATATCTTCTTCCATTTATTTCTTCAGTGAAGTATTCTTTAAGTATTTATTATACAAGCCTTTCACTTTCTTGGTTAGAGTTACTCGTGTGTGTGTGTGTGTGTGTGTGTGTGTGTGTATGTGTGTGTGTGTACATTTACTTATGAAAGCTTTATATTTGTATATATGCTTAAATACATTGATTAGAGTTTTTGATGGAAGAATTTCAGCTTTAATTAACTCATGTTTAATAGCATTGGATTCATTTTATTTTTTTGATGGGAGTTTAACTTGGGGCCTTGGGCATGTTAGGCGCTACTGATACGGGATTCTTAGCTGTTATTTCGATTAGACTTCCCTCTCTTCTAGCAACACAGTACGGAAGTTGAACACTTAACAGAAGCTCTTAAGGAAAAGAATAAGGAGAACAAGAGGATGAAGTCCTCCTTTGACACCCTGCGAGAGCTGAATGACAACTTAAGAAAGCAGGTATACCTATTCCATAGGTATTAGCTATTAAGATTAGATGTAAGAAATTTAAGTCAGTCTTAAAACATTTTAGCTAGAAAGAATTTATTAAATCTGTTAGCTTTATTATAACATTCTTGTAAACATAAATATTTAAGTTCTTGTTTCCTCTTTTTCATCTAGCATATATTTGGCAATTTGAAAAAATTGAAATAAAAGTGCTTTATGGCAAGCCCAGGGACTGAAGAGATGTCTCAATGGTTATGAGCCGTGACTGCTCCTACAGAAGACTGGGCTCAGCTCCTAGCATCCACAGGGCAGCTCACAGCTGACCTGATGCCCTCTTCTGGCCTCCATATGTACTGCAAGCATGTGTACACAGACATGCATGCAATCAAAACACCCATAACTACATTATTTTTAAAGCACACATAAGAAAAAACTTAGTAATTTGAGAATGTACCGACTTCCTCTTTATATGCAGTCTAGGAACCCTAGCTCTCAGATGGTACCCCCCTGTTTTAGGGTGGGTCTTCCAGCCTCGATTAACCTAATCAGAAGCATCCCTCAGGCATGCCCGAAGGCTAACCCAACTTAATTCCTTAGCTGGGGACCTGCCTTGTGAGTGGTTACAGACTCTGTTTTGAATTTCTCATAAGATGTAAAGTTTCTTAGATACTGTTAAAAAATGCGATGGGAATTTTTGACTGTTTTGTTACATTGCTTGCTTAAATATCTGATAAGATTAGACAGTGCATTGAGAAATAGTATCGAAATAGTTTAAAATTTTTATCGAAGCATGTCATGTTTCCCTTCCTTAGCTAAATGAAGTAAGCGAGGAAAACAAGAAGATGGAGATTCAGGCCAAAAGGGTCCAAGCTCGTTTAGATAACTTACAGGTAAGTTGCCTGCTCTTCTCTGATGAGTTTTTGTTTTTATAATTTTGTTTTAGTTCATTTGTGTGTGTCTGGGTGAGTGCATGCCAGTTTGCTACAGAGGCTATACAAGGGCAGTGGAGCCCCTGAGACTGGATCCTAGGCAGCTGTGAGCTACCCAATAATGTCCGGTCCTCTGGAAGAGCGGTGCCTGTTCCTGACTGCAGAGGCGCCTCTCTAGTCCTTGTCATAATTTGTAAACTGTTTTATGTATGTGAGTGTTTATGGCATGTATATCTGTGCACCATGTGCACACCCGGTGCCCGTGGACATCAGAGAGGGGGTGGGATTCCCTGAAACTGGAGTTAGAGATGGCTGTGAGCCACTGGGTGCTAGGCACTGAACTAGGGTCCTCTGGAAGAGCAGCCATGCATCTGTCCAGCCCTGTCTTGGATTTTTAAGTGATGTGCTTGAATTTTGTAAGATTGCTCCTTGATTTCTGACTATGTGCTCTTGCAGAGGAAGTATGAGTTTATGACCGTACAGAGACTGAAAGGAGATTCCCATGCTGCTCACGAAGTGAAGAGTTTAAAACAAGAAAAGGCACCAGCTTCAAAGCCTCTCAAGGTATGAGAGGGTTAAGTTTCCCGTAGTGGAGAGTGAAGAAACTTTCTTATATCTTCTCATCATTTTTCTTTCTATTTTAAGTAAAATATATTTCTGTTTTGAAAGAATTCATCTTAATTATTTTATAGAGACTTATCTGTGACTATATATGATATATATACATATCACATACATACATACATACATACATACATATATAACCTTTTTCCCTCCTTTTCCCCCAGAAACAAAGTATTTGGCATTCTCTTAGTGGCAGTGACGAGTCACAGGTCCTTTAAGGTTACTTGTGGTTATTAAAGTTATTTTGATATCAAAACCATACCCTGGCTGTGTTAGCTTTCATCAACTTACTTGATTTGCACAGCAGATTAATTTTAATTCACAACTTGAGTGATTTCAGTGGCCTGTTAGGTTTTCTGTTAGCTTTACGTAGGTTGGAGTCATCTGGGAAAAGGAACTCTTCCTAGGGAGATTTCCCTTATCAGAGTACTTGTAGGCAAGACTGTGTTGTTGTTTTGATTACTGATTGATGTCTTCTCTGCTGTGGGGTGGCACCCTTGGACAGGTGGTCTTTTGTGGTCTAACAAAGCAAGCTGAACGAGCCTTTAGAAGCAAGCCAACAGGCAGTACTGCTCTGTGGTTTCTGCTTCAGTCCCTGTGTCTAGGTTCCTGCCTTAAGTCCCACCCTCAGGTTCCTTTTATGATGAACCATGATCAGGTTCTGTAAGCCACATTAACCCTTTCCTCCCCAAGTTGCTTTGCTCATAGTGTTCTTCACAGCAATGGAAAGCAAAGCAGGACAGGGCCTACAGTGAGGCCAGGCTTCATGACAGGAGGGCGTGTAGTGGAGACCTGCGCACCTCATAGGCGGAAACAGTTGGAGGAGGAACATGTCTCCAGGGACATTTCCCCCGCCCAGTCCCCACTACTTAGTTTCCACCTTCTTCCAACAGTGATTAGCTCATTGATTATCATCACTGACAAGTCATCGTTACTTCATCACTGAGTCTGAACTCTCATGATCCAGTTCCTTTTGCCCCTCTAAGCCCTGCCTCTCAACCCTGCAGTTTTGGGGGGACATTTGCTACTCAGATCATACTACCACTGACTGGGCTCTGTGAATCCCTATTTTTTTTTAACTTGAGGTATAAATCACATACAACAACAAACTATATTTTTCTCATGTAAGGTGTGGTGAGCTTTTGGTAGATGCTTTTCCTCGTTCATGTAATAAACAACTGTGGCACTAGAATGTTCCTCTCTGACATTTCCCATTCATTTCTTTCTGCCAGTTGGAAGCAGCTATTGACTTGAATTCTTTTTTTTATTGGTTATTTTATTTATTTACATTTCACATGTTATCCCCCTTCCTGGTTTCCCCTCCAAAAACCCCCTATCCCATCTCCCCTTCTCCTGCTTCTATGAGGATACCCCCACCCACTCACCCACTCCCACCGCACTGCTCTAGCATTTCCTTATAACGGGGCATCAAGCGTCCACATGACCAAGGGGCTCCCTTTCTATTGATAAGGCCATCCTTTGCTACATATGCAGCTGGAGCTATGGGTCCCTCCATGTGTACTCTCTGGTGGTTTAATCCATGGGAGCTTTGGGGCATCTGGTTGGTTGATCTTGTTGTTCCTCCTGCGGGGTTGCAAACCCCTTCAGCTCCTTCAGCTCTTCCCCTAACTCCTCCATTGGGGTCCCCATGCTCAGTCTGATGGGTGGCTACAAGCATCTGCCTCTGTATTTGTCAGGATCTGACAGAGCCTCTCAGGGGAGAGCTATACCAGGCTTCTGTCAGCAAAGCTCTTCTTGGCATCAGCAATAGTGTCTGGGTTTGGTGTCTGCAGAATTCTATCATCCTAGAATGTCTGGCCTATTTTATAACATTAGTGCACAGAATTGCATGGTGGGTACTCATTTGATTAAGACCTTTTCTCTTCATCGTGTTGGTTACATTAGTATAGTCAGTAGTATTCTATTATATGAATTTATTACAGGTCACATATCCATTCTGTGGATAGACACTTGCGTGTTTTAGTTTTTGTATTTTACAAATAAAAGTGTTATAGATATTCAAGGTGATTGTAGCATTTTGTAATTCTATCATTGTGTTAAAGTTCTATTTACTTATCAAACTTGCCAGTATCTGGCAATCTTTTTCAAAGCTTGAACCTTATAATACCTGTGTAGTAGTATTTACCATGGACTTTAATAATTTTGGTACATTTTGTAGTTCTTTATGTAAGTTGGGAAAAGGTGGAAGTTTTATAGGCAGGTACCAGCTTGGAGAGCTGGCTAAATGGTTAAGAGCACTGGCTCCTCTTCCCAAAAACTTGGGTTCAGTTCCCAGCGTGCACATGGTGGCTCACAGCTGTCTGTAACTCCAGTTACAGGACACCCAGTGCCTCCTCCGAGCCTCTTGCAGACACTGCGTGCACATGGTGCGGCTCAGACTTAGGGTGGGCCTTCCAACCTTAAGTGATCCACCCAAGAAAATCCCTCGCAGTTTTGCCCAGCTGCTTGGGTTTGAATGTATTTTTTTATTTTTTTGTGGGACCAAGAACAGGTCTCATACATGCTTGACAAATTCTACACTTGAGTTATATCCCAAGATTTTTGCCTTACTCATTTTCTCTCCTGTTTTGGTAGGCTCCCAGAGAATAGAATTTCCAGGAAAAAAATTACACATCATGTTTATATCAAGTTATTATGACAAAGAAAATAGGTTTTGTGGGAAGAAAATATGTAATCCTACAATAGAAACTATTTGGTTTGGGGAATCATTAAGTCTGTGTTGTTAGGCAGGATAAGTCATGCTGCTGAATTAAAGCCAGTTTTTACATTTATCAAACTTAAATAACGTTGATGACAGTTATTTAAAAACAATTTTTTTGTTGTTGGTTTAGAGACAGGGTCTCACTGTGTAACCCAGTTTGGCTTCAAACTCATTGTCTTCTTTCAGATTCTCTGGTGCTGGGAAGGGGTTATAGTCTAGGACCACTATATATAACCACTGAAAATTCTTTATTATAGTAATAAGGTATGCTTTTTTTTCCTTATTATGAATTTACTTGTCTTATCTAAACATGCATTTAATATTTTTTAATATTAATTGACAATATTTTATTTGGAATTTATTTTTGATTAAGTAAACACCTAAATGTCTAAACGTACTTTAGAATTTATCTAAATTTATCTAAAATTTAAGGCTTTCTTTTTAGTTTTTATGGCGTTTTCAACTGAAGTAAACGTGTGATTTACTGTTTGATCACCAGGCAGCACTCAGTGGCCAGGTGTACGAGGTGTTAACTGTTTTCATGGATTGGATATCAGACTGCTATCTTAGCAAAGTGGAGCCTGAGGAGCCTGGTGTAGACGGTGAAAAGCCACCAGACAAGCCGTCCCAGAGAAGCGACATTCAAGAGAAATGTGTAAAGGTTGGTTTTTAAGATTTGGCTTATTTTTATTTTATCTGTGTGAGTGTTCTGCTTGTGTATGTGTAAGGGCCGCACGTGGCGGTCTGGTGCCTGTGAAGGCCAGAGTGGGTGTTGGATGCTGGGACTGCACTTACAGGTTGTGAGCCCGGTTATTGTGTCCATCCTAACCTGGGTCCTTTGTAAAAGCAGTGCTTTTAACCTCTGAGTCGTGTCAGCAGCCCCCAAGTTTTTAGTTCTTTGTTTTGTTTTTGTTTTTTGTTTTTTGTTTTTTGTTTTTTAATTTGAAATATTTGATGATTTAGTAAGGAAAAGTTTCTGGCTTTTTTTTTTTGTTTTGTTTTGTTTTGTTTTTTTTGTTTTTTTTTGTTTTTGGTTTTTTTTTTGGTTTTTCGAGACAGGGTTTCTCTGTGTAGCCCTGGCTGTCCTGGAACTCATTCTGTAGACCAGGCTGGCCTCGAACTCAGAAATCCACCTGCCTCTGCCTCCCAGAGTGCTGGGATTAAAGGCATGCGCCACCACTGCCCAGCGCTTCTGGCATTTTTATTTATTCATTTTATTATAGTTTTAAAAAATTACATCTATTTATTTAATTACATGTATCTGGGAGCACATATACACAACCACACAGGTCAGAGGACAACTTTCTGGAATCAGTTCTCTCCTTCTACTGTGTGGATCCAAGAGTGGAACTTGGGTCCCCCAGGCTTGGTGGCAAGCACCTTTTCCCACCAAGCCATGTCACTGGCCCCACATTTTACTGCATGTATGTATGCGTGCCACATGCATGCGTGATGCCTGCAGAGTTCAGAGGCCTGCTTTGGATCCTCTAGGACTAGAGTCACAGATGGCTATAAACCATCTGGGAATTGAACCCCAGTACTCTGCAAGAGCAACAAGTGCATTTAAGCACTGAGCCATCTCCTCGCCCCAACTTCTGACACGTTTGTAAGTGGGAAATGTTTCAGTGTTTTTGTTTTGTTAGACAAGGTTTAGATACATGGTCTAGGCTGTCCTCAGACTCACTCAGTACTTAGGATGGTGTTAAATCTGGGATTTTCTCATCGCTGCCTCCCTGTTTCTGGGATTATAAATGTGTGCTTCTACATGTGGAGTAGATGCAGTTTTGCTTAAAAATCGTCTACACCAATAGTTTTTAACACGATTCATTTCAGACCTCAATATGAATTCATACTAAAGTTAAAAGGTTTCTTTTATGTGTGTGGATGTTTTGTCACATATGTGTTCCGAATGCAGGCACTCTAGGTGGTGCCACGTGGACAGTTAAGGGTGATCAGGGCAGGTCAATACTGTATGTATTCTAAGAAAACTAGAATTGCATAGTTTTGAAATACAATGTCTTTAGAAATGACCCATGGGACCTTCTGACACATTTTGTTGTGTGTGTGTGTTTTTTTTTAAATCACAGTTAGGACCCATTATCATTTAAGGGTCATAAATATTGACATGCTCAATATTTAAAAACATAAAAAGCCATTAGAGACTAGATCTGATACATTTGTTATAACCAGACTGATACGACTAATTTTCTTTTGTGATTAAAAAAAAGATGGGTGGGACATTTTAAGTGTCAAGAGACACCGGAAAGTACATGTGAGCATCGATGGTGTTATTAACCCCGTGTGTCAGAAGCCTCAGGAGGAAGAGAACAGGGAAGCTTGTTTGGAGGGATAATGGGTGAGCACAGCTACATGTTTTTATTGAGGAAATAGACACACAAATCCAAGAAGCCAGAGGAACTCCTAAGATAAGCTCCAAGGAGATTAGCCCCAAGATACATTATCACATGTTCAAAAGTCAAAGACAAAAAAGATCTTGAAAGCAGCCAGAGAAGAAGTTGTCACATACAAAGAAAGCTCTGTGAGCATGCGAGCATCTCTTGCAGCAGATCCTGTGAGCCAGCTGGGGGGCACAGAGTACCCCAAGTAAGAGCTGTCAGATGCTCTCTGTCCATGTAACTGCCTTTCATCAATGGAGAACAAAGGCTGAGGGGTTCCCTAACCGCTGGCTGGCTGGCTGGAGGGTACTAAAGGGAATCCTGAGCAGAGTGAAAGCTCACACAGGCCATATGTAAGAGGAGATGTATGCAGCAATGTAGTAATTTTGATATAAAACAGGCAATATGAAAACCGTAATATATTTCTGAGAGAAATTTAAAGTAAGTAATGAACTTAAATAATCCAAAAGACCTAGTATTTTTAAATATGTCAGTTTCCTACCCCAGATGGATTGTATACTCAATGCATTATCCATATTTCAACTGGCCTCTTCATAGACCAAATTGAGAGACCAGTCCTAAAAGTCCCTCGGCTCGTGTCCGGGAAATGTGGCAGTTGATTTCAGACGTCTAAGAGGCTGTGCTTTTGTCTCCACCTGTAGCTTTTGCCGATGATGACAGAGCAGCTGCAGTGGATGCCGCTGGTGAACGCCAGACTGCATGAGCCTTTTGTAAGGTTCATCTACTGGTCTCTGAGGCAGCTGGATGCTAGCGCACAGGTACCGACTCCTTGGGATCTGTCTTCCGGCAGACTCCATTTACCATCAGTTCTCTTGGCTGTGCTCCACAGAAAGGGAGCTAGCACACGTGTGTGTGTGTGTGTGTGTGTGTGTGTGTGTGTGTGTGCGCGCGCGCGCGCGTGCTCTATATTCTTTTTCTGTTTGAAGCAATCTTCTCTGTACAATGCTGTCCTAAGGTTCTGATAGGAATTGTATTCAGCTTGTGCCCCAGTTTTATGTGCTCAGTCTTGTCAACATAGGAACGTAACCATCTCTTCACTCACAGCTTCATGTTCTCAGGATTATTACATCCTCTTGAATATTGACCCTGCTTCCATTATTTAATTTTCATTTTATTGTGATTGTTTTCTTTAAAAATTTTTTTTGAATAGTGCAAGTTTTAATTGTTTTAGACCTTTTAAGAATAGAAAAATTCTGCGTGCTACTTAAATTATATACTTTCCTCAGGGATCCTAAATCTTACAGTACGTTTAAGTTAGATCACACTGTTTGTGCCAGACACTGCCCAATCATTTGGTATTCCCAAAATCTCTGTTCCTACTTTTTGGTGTACATATTTGACATGTGCTGTTTACATTGCAGTATCAATGCTGAGCTTAGAATCAATTTAGAGATCCCCATGAAGAGGTAGAAAATTATAAAATCAGGGACAAGGGCAGAAAGAATTAAGTCACAACACGGCAAACTCTAAATTCTAAGTCTAGGGTAAGCATTATCATTTCCAGTACTTTGAAATGGCTTCCTTGTGTTTGTGTCATAATGAGTCTGTAGAAGACCACCAGATTCCATTTTATTCTGTTTATTTCTGTTTTGTTCATTTTCTTGTTGGAATTTGTTCCATGAGAATTTTCCATGATTCTGACCCATTATTTTCTTCTTTTGAAATTATTATGTTTTCAGAGTTCATGGAGGTATCTATAAGCGAGACTGATCTTAAAACGTGAAGTCAGTCATTTGACAAGCAAACACTTCTGTATTCTTGCCCAGGACAGACTTTGCAAGCTCTGGGCTGGGCTGGGGCTAAGGCTAGGGCTAAGGCTAGGGCTAGGGCTGGAAGGAGTTAAGTTCTTTTTGGTTCCTAGGAGCCTGGCTTTTCCTCCCTGGAGAGACCTGGGCCATCCTCACAGGCCACTGCCACGCACTCCATCTCTCACGTCCCTTTGTGCAGCAGTGCTTGCCCAGCTTCCTGCTGGTGCCACCCTTTATGTGGTCCTCCGAGAAAGCCTTGGGATGGCCCGGCTCCCGGAGGGAAAGTGCTGAGCTCCGAGGACTCCAACTCCCCTTTTTTGATATTTCACTGTGCCAGATTTGTCCTGATCATAATTTCTTAAGAAAACATTTCAAGAAGAGAAGTCCCTACTTGGTTTTTAAAAGTTAATTATATAGTTTTCATTGTAATTTTGTTTATTTTCAATTCTATTTTTCATAAATGTTTGCTTTAGTACATGCTTTTGATCAAACTATTTAAAATAGATGATTGCATATATTTTAATAGCATTCAACTATGACGTCAACATTGAGGAGATTGGGGGAAGACATATTTAAAGGAGTTACAATGAAAGGAACTCAGGATAACTCTTTAGAGCATTCTGTGGAGAACAAAGCAAAGACAGCAGTGTTCTTCAAGAGCTCCAGCTTGTCACTGAGATTCTTATCAACCTTAATCGTCCTCAAAACAGTCACTCAAGGTAAGCTTGATCATTCACTTTGAGTAAAGTTGGGAGCTTAAACTTTATTGGACCTCTACTCAAAATGGAAATCTTATTCCAAATAGTCTCTTATATTGGTGCCAGTGTCTCTCTTATATTGGGATCCATCCCAGAGACAGCTTATAAAGGCAGATGCCATAAAGCTTATACATAGATGAAGGAAGTTCTGTTGGATGGTTAGTTTGGGTCCACACTTATTATGGGTGACTATGCAAAACAGTTCTACTGACTTCTATCATGATTGGTTTCCAAGGGCACAGAACATATGTAATCAAACAATGTTATTGAACTTGGCATTAGAAAGTTTCCTGGTAGCCGGGCGGTGGTGGTGCACGCCTTTAATCCCAGCACTTGGGAGGCAGAAGCAGGTGGATTTCTGAGTTCGAGGCCAGCCTGGTCTACAGAGTGAGTTCCAGGACAGCCAGGACTACACAGAGAAACCCTGTCTCGAAAAACCAAAACCAAAACAAAAAAAAAAAAAAAAAGAAAAGAAAGTTTCCTGGTAACAGCAGAAACATGAGAAAGTTTCCTTGTAATGGCAGGCTAGCCAGGTAACAATTAGCTAGGCCTTAACATTCTATCTAGGCCTTAATGTTTTAGCTAGGCCTTAACATTCTATCTAGGCCTTAACATTCTATCTACGCCTTAACATTCTATCTAGGCCTTAACATTCTATCTAGGCCTTAACGCTTTAGCTAGGCCCGACCGTGCTCATGGAGCTCCTCTCTCCTGCTTCCTGAGTGCTGGGACAAAAGGCATGTGCTGCCATGCCCTGCTTTTGCTGGTTTTCTTAGATCATATTTGCATGTGCCCTTTGCTACCCTTGTATTTGTCACATAAGTTTAAATTGTTTTGTTTCCAGTAGAGAACAGGATAGGAAACTGCTGCCTGTAGGCTCAGACTGATTTGTAAATAAAGCTTCCTCCTAACCACACTCACTGGTTAGGGACCATGTATGGCTGTTTTGCCCCAGAACGCAGGTGACTACATGACTCCAGAGCCTGCTGGGTCGTTCCCGACCCTTACAGACAGAGCAGCCTCCCCAGCCTGCGGATTCCCCGAGCCTGGGGACTCACTTGGTGTGTGTACAAGAGTAAATAAGGCAGTGAATGATCAAGAGCATCACTGCAGCCAGAGTCAGACACAGTGAATGCCTACTTGTAATGCCGCTGTAACCAGTTACCTCTCTCTGATTGTCTGAAAAGAGGCTTTTCATGAAAGGGCGGAATGCCAGCAAGTATACCGTCCTTCTGTCTCTCCCTGCGTGCTGACGTGTCATCGCAGTCAGAGCAGTGGGGTTTCTCCCTGGGTGTGACAGTGCTTTGATGGCTTCCTCTGCAGTGTGTTCTGCTAAATCGCTTCCGACGGCTTGGAACCAAAATCTTAATTCTAACATGATTTGGTTACTCTATGGTTATGATTCTCAAGCTTGTAGTAATAGACCTGTGATAACTTTGAAAGATCTCTGACGAAAAGGCACTATTAGTCCAAAGTAAAATTCACCACAGACCTTTCTCGGAAACTTTTCTGCACACACAGGCAGCCCAAAGCCTCACCTAAAAATGTATATTCAACCAGAAAAAGGGAAATGAATTATAAATATAGAATATATCCAATAAAAAAAAGAAAAAAATGTATATTCACCAGGCAGTGATAGTGCACACCTTTAATCGCAGCATTTTGGAGACAGAGACAAGTGGATCTTTGTGAGTTCAGGCCAGCCTAGTTTACAGAGGGATTTCTAGAACAGCGAGACCTGTTAAACAGATAAACCGTTTCAAAAAACTAAAATCAAACTAAACCAAATCAAAATCAACCAAAACAATCCATGTAAATTCTCCAGAGGTAAGTAAAGATGAGGAACTCAAAGCCACTCAGTTAATCAAGGAGAATATTCAGAGTCATAGGTCAACATATATAATAACAGCAGCTAATGAAATATAATGATTTTTTAAAATTTTATTTTATTACCATTTAAAATTGTTTATTTTTGGGGGGTGCACATGGTGTCACACATGCGGAGGTCAGAAGACAGTTTGTGGGAATTAGTTTTTCTCCTTCCAGCATATGTATTCTGCAGATCAAACTCAGCCATCAGGTTTGGTGGCAAGCACCTGACCTGCTGAGCCCTCTTGCTAGCCCAGAACATTCATTCTTGTTAAACTCTGAAATAGCAAACGTTCAATAAGGTCTAGTTACTTGGTGTGGAGAAATAAAACGGAATAAGATGCCCTTTGTCCCACTTCTCGGGTAGTACATTTAGCAGTACGGTATTGAACAGGCTCCTGTGTGAATATTGGAAACTAATAGAGGAAATTATAGGGTTTTTTATTTAAAAAAAAAAAACTAAAAAAAATCAGTAAAAGAGAAGTGTAGCAAATATGCCAAAGAGATGACAAATAACATTATTAAAAAGTAAGACTTATCTGATTGGACGACATGACTGTATACTTCCTACAGGAAACACATTTTGTATACAAATAAGGTAAGTAAATGAAACACTAAGAAAGGAGAAACAACACAGTAGCTGGACATGGTTGGGCACATCTTTAATCCCAGGATTTGGGAGGCAGAGGCAAGTGGATCTTTTGAGTTTTGAGGCCAGCCTGATCTATGTATATAGCAAGTTTGCAGGTCAGCCAAGGGCTACACAGTAAGATCTTGTCTCTAAGCAAAGAGAAAGATAAGACACAATATTAATACAGCAAACTTCTGAGGACAGAATTTCTGGAAATAAAGCAGGCTATCTCATAGTAATTAAGTGGTCAGTTCATCAAGAGAACCTCATGATCCTTTATGTACCTGATAGAATTGCAAGAAGAAATGCCTGATCTCTCAACCTGTATGTCTGTGTAGAAGTCAAATTTGTAGTTGCAAAGATTTCCTTTAGGAAAATTACAGGCACAGATGATTTTACTTAGCAATTATACATGCATTCAGTGGAAACTCTTCTAGAATAAAAATACGAACTATTTATAAACATGTGGGAAACAAAACACATAAAATAATGTAGATTGCACACTAAAAACTAAAATTAGGTTGAGACGCTGAAAGTCAAAGAGGTAGACACATTTAGACAAAGGTACTTTGCTCATGGAAGTTTACTGTTTGGCGCCATTCTTTCCAAATTGGTTGCTGTAACCTCACAGTGATCAAAATGATGTTAAACTTTTAGGTAGAAACCAATAAGCCAATTTCATGCAGAAACCCGGAGGATTTAGAGTCCTTAACACAGTTTCTTTTATTTACCTGACTTCCAAAGAATATGCTATTGGTATAAAGCCAGACATCAGTGGGACAGGATGGATAATCCAAGACAGACCCACATGCACGTATGACCAGCTTATTTTCAGCAATGTGTCCATTCAGTTCAACAGAGACAGGAACAGCCCTTTCTGAAAATGACGCTAGAGTGATAGTATATCATATGTGATCATATGATATCATGTGTGGGGTGGCAGGGTAGGGGCGGGGTGGGGCGTGGATGGCTTGTATCTCACATACACCAAAATACAATGCAAAGCAAAATTAAAAAGCTTGAACTATAAAACTTCAAGAAGAAAACACGAGGGATTATGTTACTAAACTTGGGTTTGGTACAGAATTTTTCCCCCTTTAATATGGTGTGTCATAAAACCCAGACTAGCTCTAGATTTGCTATGTAGCCCAGACTGGCCTTGAGCTTCCTATGTAATTCAGGGCAATCTCGTGATTGTGGCAAGTCTCCCAACTTGGCCTCTACACCTATAATACTGGGATTATAGGTATATGTTGCCACACCAGGAAAAATTATTCCCCAGCATAATCCCCTGGGGAAGTTAACATGGGTGGGAGAGCAGGGCCACAGAGTACATCTGTTTTATATTTTTTTTATTTATCAAATAATTTTTTAAATTGAAAATGGAAGTAAAAATACTTTATGATAAAATTAAAGATTTACATGGAAAACATTTCAGATAAAATAGAAGAGATACATAGAAAAACAAGTTAAAATTGATAATTTTCATGAAAAAGAGTAAAGTGTTAGACATGTAAAACATTGCTAAATTAATTGAAATATGAAATAGAAACATTTTATGATAGAATTGAAGATTTACATGGAAAATATTTCTGATAAAACTGTAGAAAAATTTTAAGTGTTAAAGATTTTAAACATGTTAGAATTGAAGATTATCATGGAAAATTTTTTATAGATGTAATAATGGTAGGCATAAAAGTATTCGTAAGTTGATTGAGGGTGGAATTATAAACATTTTCTGATAAACTTGAAGATTTACATGGAAAAGAAATATATAGAAAAACATGTTAAAATTAAAGATTATCATGGAAACTATACAAATAAAGTGATAGGCATAAAGATAATTCTAAGTTGAGTGAAGGTGGAATTATAAACATTTTCAGATAAAACTGAAGATTTACATGGAAAATATTTCTGGTAAAATTCAAGAAATATATAGAAAAACATGTTAAAATTGACTATTTCATGAAAAATTTTACATATAAAATGGTAGATATAAAAACTTGAAATTAATTGAAGGTGGAATTAGAAACATTTGTAATAAAAAAAAGATCTACATTGAAAACATTTCTGATAAAATATAAGAAATACATAGAAAGATATATTAAAATTGAAGATTATCATGAAAAGTAATGCAGATAAAATGGTAGACATAAAAAACATTACTAAATTAATTAAAAGGGGAATTACAAACATTTTCTGATAAAATTGAAGATTTACATGAGAAATATTTCTGTTAGTCTATGTCTTTTTATTGGGGAGTTGAGTCCATTGTTAAGAGATAGTAAGGAATAGTGATTGTTGCTTCCTGTTATTTTTGATGTTATTTATATGTTTGTGCAGGTATCTTCTTTTGGGTTTGTTGGAAGAAGATTACTTTCTTGCTTTTTCTAGGGTGTAGTTTCCCTACTTGTGCTGGCATTTTCCATCTATTCCCTTGTAGAGCTGGATTTGTGGGCCGATATTGTGTAAATTTGGTTTTATCATGGAATATCTTGGTTTCTCCATCTATGATGATTGCGAGTTTTGCTGGGTATAGTAGCCTGGGCTGGCATTTGTGTTCTCTGATGGTCTGAATGAGATCTGCCCAGCATCTTCTGGCTTTCATTGTCTCTGTTGAGAAGTCTGGTGTAATTCTGATAGGTCTGCCTTTATAAGTTACTTGCCCTTTTTCCCTTACTGCTTTTAATATTCTTTGTTTAGTGAATTATTATGTGCCGGGAGGAGTTTTTGTTCTGGTCCAGTCTGTTTGGCGGTTCTGAAGGCTTCTTGTATGTTCATGGGCATCTCTTTCTCTAGGTTAGGGAAGTTTTCTTCTATAATTTTGTTGAAGATATTCACTGGCCCTTTAAGTTGGAAATCTTTGCTCTTGTCTATACCTATAATCTTTAGGTTTGGTCTTCTCATTGTGTCCTGTAGTTCCTGGATGTTTTGAGTCACCAGCTTTATGCATTTTGCGTTTTCTTTGACTGTTGAGTCAATGTTTTCTATGGTATCTTCAGCACCTGAGGTTCTTTCTTCTATCTCTTGTATTCTGTTGTTGATGCTTGCATCTATGATTCCTGAATTCCTTCCAAGGTTTTCTATCTCCACTCAAAGTGAGATGTCTCACTTTGTGATTTCTTTATTGTTTCTACTTCCACTTTTAGATCCTGGATGGCTTTGTTCAGTTCCTTCATTTGATTGTTTGTGCTTTCCTGTAATTCTTTAAGGGACTTTTGTGTTTCTTCTTTAAGGGCTTCTGCCTGTTGACCCATGATCTCCTGTATTTCTTTTTTTTTTTTTTTTAATTTTCTATATTCTTTGTTTACATTCCAAAGGCTTTCCCCTTTCCCAGTCCCCCCCCCCACCATATGTCCCATAAGTCCTCTTCCCCCCGCCCATTCTCCAATCACCCCCACCACCACACCACCATTTCTCTGTTCTGGTACTCTCCTACAAAACTGGATTTAGTCTTTTCCAGAACAGGGCCCTCTCCTTCCTTCTTCTTGGGAATTATATGATTTGCTAATTGTGCCTTGAGTATTCAGAGCTTCTGGGCTCATTAATATCCACTTATCAGTGATTGCATTTCATGTGTATTCTTTTGTGATTGGGTTAACTCACTTAGGATGATATTTTCCAGATCCAACCATTTGCCTACAAATTGCATGAATTCATTATTTTTAATTGCTGAGTAGTATTCCATTGTATAAATATACCACATTTTCTGTATCCATTCCTCCGTTGAGGGACATCTGGGTTCTTTCCAGCTTCTGGCTATTATAAATAAGGCTGCTAGATCTCCTGTATTTCTTTAAGGGATTTTTGTGTTTCCTTTTTAAGGGCTTTTACCTGTTGACCGATGTTCTCCTGTATTTCTTTAAGGGAGTTATTTAAGTCATTCTTGAAGCCCTCTATCACATCATGAGATACGATTTTAAATCCAACTCTTGCTTTTCTGGTGTGTTGGGGTATCTGGGACTTGCTGTGGTGGGAGAACTGGGTTCTGATGTTGCCATGTGGCCTTGGTTTCTGTTGGTAGGGTTCTTGTGCTTGCTTTTCACCATCTGGTTATCTCTGGTGCTCGTTGGTATTGTTATCTCTGGCTGGAGTTTGTTCCTCCTGTGGGCCTGTAAGCCTGTGTCCTTAACTCCTCTAAGCTCAGAAGGGAAAGCACAGCTGGGAGATCACTCTCCTGGCGGGCTATGCACAGAAGGCTGTGGAGTCTCCTGGCTCCCTGGTGCAAATGGAGGCAGGAAGCATTTTACATTTTTTGAGATACTTCCAAACTGCTTTTCATAGAAACTGGCCAGGTTTACATTCCCCCAAGAAGTGTATATAATAATTTAGCCCTGAGGTAGGTGTGTGTGCATCCTGAATTTCTTGCCAGCATTTATTGCTGCTGCTTTTCTTTTTTGTATATATGTATGTATGTATGTATGTATGTATGTATATGAGTACACTGTTGCTGTCTTCAGACACACCAGAAGGGGGCATCATATCCTATTACAGATAGTTGTGAGATGGTGTAATGTGGTTGCTGGGAATTGAACTCAGGACCTCTGGGAGAGCAGTCAGTGCTCTTAACCTCTGAGCCATCTCTTCAGTCACTACTTCTTTTCCTAAGGACTGCCACCCTGATCAGGGTGAGAGGGAATCTCCTTGTAGTTCCAATTTGTATTTCTCTGATGGCTAGTAAAATTGAACATATTTTTAAATGCTTTTGACCATTTGTGTTTCATCTGTTTTGAGAACTGACTGTTCTTTTCATTGGCACGTTTATTGATTGGATTTTAAATTTTTCTTTTTATTTCACTTTTGAGCCTATGTTCTCTCTGAGGTGTATAGTTGAAACCTTTGCCCATTCAGAAGGTATCTCTTTGGTTTTACTCTGCAGAGGCCTTTGAAGTAATGAAATCCCACTTGTCAATTGTTGGCATTCTTTCCTGAGCAGTTGGAGTCCTTTCCAGAAAGTTTTTGCCCAGACCTACATCTCGGAGTGTCTGCCCTCCCTTTTCCTTTCACAGTTGGAGTTTGAGGTCTTGCACTAAGGTCTTTAATCCATGTAGAGTTGCTTTTTTGTTATAGGATGAGAGAGAGGGATCCCCTGTCATTCTTCTATCTGAGGATTTGGAAGAAATATGCCAGTTTTTGTGGCACATTTGTTGAAGAGGCCGTGTTTATTATGTACTTTGGCATCTCTGCCAACATTCAAGTGGCTGTAGTTACATGGCTTATATTGGAGTCATACAGTGATTTTTTTAAAGCTATGGGTCATGAATAGAAGGAATGTACCCCTCCCAAGGAGGCATATCATTAACTGCCTAACGCCGTCTGCACCGCCCTCTGTTCTTAAGCACATCTCTATGCTATCCTTTTTCTTGAAGACTTTCACACATGCGTAGAATGTCCCCCTCAGTCTCCTCCATCGCCCCTACCCTGGCGTCTCCTAACACATCCCTCTCCCTTTGGAATGGATGTTCTCCTTTTAAAGTATTTCTGATCCCATAGTCATACTGCCAAGGACAGGTCCATACCAGTGCTGTTTTTGATTCCCACTTGTAACAGAAAAAAATGCACACAATGTACAGAGTTCTTCATGTTCTATAGATGAAGGAAGAGGATGTCCTCAAATTTTTTGCCACAGGAACCCAACTTGGGTGGAACCAACCTTGAATTCCAGGTGGTGCATCCACAGAAGGAAAAGTGATGCTAGCTGCATCCTAAATCCAAAGAGGGCCTGGGGTGGGGTGGGGGAGTTGTGGCTTGCAGCTCATGCTCTCATTGCCAGTGATGCCTTCATTATCTTCTCTGGGAACACTGGCCAGCAAGCCATGCTGTTGCTTGCTACGGCCTCTAGGGCCACTCCAGTTGCCGCCTCCTTCATTCCTGGAACTTTAACCAACCAGATCCAGCTTTAGGGAGTTCTTTTGGTGGCCACTGATCCTAGGGTTGACTGCCAGCCCCTCATAAAGGCGTCTTATGCCAACCTGCCTACCATGCTCTGGGTAATAGAGATTCTGCTCTGCACTAAGTGGACAGTGCTACCCCAGGCAACAACAAAAGGGAACTCAACTCAGTGGGTCTGATGCGATGGATCCTGACTTGGGAAGTTCTGCGCATGCACCATCTTCTGTGGGTACCCATGGGAGGTCACGCCCAATGGGTCTATGGAGACCCTGAAGAGATGAGAACAAAAAAGCAAGCCATCACTGAGACGTCTGTGCCATGGAGCAATTGGGGCCAGTGGACAGTGCCAGCTCCTGAGTTCACTGGTCCTCAGCCAGCAATGACAGACTTGTCTGAGGTGTATGGGCACTCTCTGTGCCTGGCCAAGAGACCTCTACTGAGGACCCAGCTGTCCCCCAAGGACTGGTCTGCAGCCCCACAGATGGGCCACTGAATGGTCATGAGCTTTTCAACAGACATGTGAGCAAAGGGAAGGATGATGGAGGAAAAATAAAGTTTCTAAAAGCTGGAGGGGAAAAAAAATCACTGAATCAGAATAGAAATGCCCAGCCGTGCATGGGCATGGAGTCGTCCATGGAGGCATGAGCAGCCAGCCTATCAGTGGGCACTCGGCAGAGAAGAGTGACTGTCCCTCTGCCAGCAGCACCCACTGCCAGCACCTCAGCCCCTCCCCATATGCCCATATAGTTACCTAGAGGCGGGGTTCTGTAGCCTGCCTCTTTCCCATCCGTGATGAGTCCATGTCTTTCAATCACAAATGTATTTTATTTAACTTGCAGATCCATATGTATAGCCTGAACTTATTTTTAAAGTATTTTGTGTAGCTTTTTTAAAAAACGTTTTAGCCAGTCAGCACTTAGACGTGATACCAATGGGATGTTTCACTCATTTCTTATATTTTCCACTGCAAACATTAACATAGACTTATACATGCCTTAGCACTGTTAAAATGTATAATAAACCAACCAATATGCTAACGTATGAAAGGATAGACCATCCTAACTTTAGCAGACATTGTCACCTTTCTCAAAGAGAGTGAGGCGTGTGTGTGTGTGTGTGTGTGTGTGTGTGTGTGTGTGTGGTGTATCTATATATGTATTGGTGTCTGGGAAGTGGCTGTGTGTCATGTACATGTGTTTGTGTGGTGTGCATGTACATGTGTGTGTGTGTGTATGTATGTATGCCTGTTTTGCGTATATGTGTGGAGGTGTCTGTGTGTGTGTGTGTGTGTGTGTGTGTGTGTGTGTGTCTGTGTGTCTGTGTGTGTATTTGGCATATATGTGTATATATTGTATTTGGGGGGTGGTTGTATATGTATGTATATACCTGTGTGTGTGTGTGTGTGTGTGTGTGTGTGTGTGTGTTTTGCCATTTCTTGAATCATCCATTCATCCATTCCAGCATTTAGGGTTACTGATTATTTTAGTATTTTTCCAGTCTTATTTAATGAAAATATGGCTTTACACAAGGATTTTGTTTGGGTTTGTCTTTGAGATAAGGTCTAACTATGTAGTCCAGACTAGCCTGGAATTCACAGAGATTTTCTTGTCTCTGCCTTGTGACTGCTGGAACTTAATGGTGTGTGGTACCACTCCAAGCTTAACCTTTTGCATGTGTGTGATTTACAATTTCTTTTCTACAGATTTTCTATCGATAGCCTTGATCTATTTTCTGCTAGATGATTTCTCTTTTACTGTTTTAAAATTATGTCAATCCTTTATCTTTCATGGTTTTAAAAGGATTTCGTTTTATTGGCTGTATGAATGCTGTGCCTGTGTGCATATATGTGTACTGGTTCCGCTCGCTCTGACCCACCCCACTACTTTTTGACATGGGCAGATCATGTCTTTTTCAGTTTCCATCATGATATTTTAGACGGGTGGGCTTGAGATACCACATTGTATGTCAAGACTCATTGTCCCAAGTCCTGGGCGTTACACACGTGTAACACTGACTTAATTTACTTTTTAAAAGCTTAAATGAAAGAACTAGTGTAAAAGTTCAGCAAAGGTTGTCATATAGGAAATTTTTAACTAGCTGATTGTTATTATCAATAGACATTGTTTACTAATTTTTAAGTATTGATTTTACTTGAGATCAGAATTAAGGTTTTTTAGACTACGTTAGCGTCTTTTGATATAATAAAATACCAAGCAAGTGACTTAAGACAATATACATGGAGCTGAAAGGTGCCTGAGCATTTAAGAGAACTCGCTGCTCTTACGGAAAACCTGGGTTTGGTTCCCAGCACCCATGTAGGATAGCTCACAGTTGCCTCTAACTTTAGCACCAGGGGATCCATGCCTTATCATTTCCTCTGTGGATACCAAGCATGCATGTGGTGCACACTTACACAGAAAACAAGACAAGCTCTTTTAAAAATCCACTGTTTGCTGGCTTACAGAGTGTGTGATGTCTTCAGCCATAGCATCTTGTCATCGAGCTCTGAGGGACACTATCCTGTCCTGGTGGTCTCCAGCCCTCTCCTCCCCTCCCCCAACCAACAGCTCACAGGGAGGCATTGCACCCCTGCCCCCACTAGGGGATTCTGTTTAGGACAGATGACATTGGAGCCAAGACATACTTTTTTCTTTTGAAGATAGGGTCTGCTGTGTAGCCCCGGCTGGCCTGGAACTCACAAAGCTCTACCTGCTTCTGCATGCTTTGTGAAAGGCGTATGCCACTACACTGGGCCCAAGGCACTCTGTTAAGTGTTCTCTGTTAAAAAGAAATATTAATTTTAAAAAAGGTAACCCAGGCCGGGCGGTGGTGGCGCACGCCTTTAATCCCAGCACTTGGGAGGCGGAGGCAGGCGGATTTCTGAGTTCGAGGCCAGCCTGGTCTACCGAGTGAGTTCCAGGACAGCCAGAGCTACACAGAGAAACCCTGTCTCGAAAAACCAAAAAAAAAAAAAAAAAAAAAAAAAAAAAAAGGTAACCCAATGTTATTTAAACAGCATAGATTTTTTTTTTTAATTTCTTGGAATCGAATATTGCAGGAACATTTTGGAAAATAAATTTTACACATTTACAAGCAGTATAAAGCTATATTGTATGCATGTGTCGTATTGTACGCGTCATAATGGGGGTATCTGCTGAATCAGTGTAATGACACAGTAAGTGCCATTCTAGTGCTGGTCTTGGTAAAAATCTTGCTGCTATTCATAATAATGGGTGGGTTACAGAATGTAGTGGACCAGAGGATAGCCCAGTCTTTTGGAAGTTGTTTTTGAATGGTGTGATATTTGCTCTTTAGTAAGAGACAGAAATCCTCATTTAAAACTCATTGAGCAAGTTTGTGTTTAGTTACAGTTTTTTTTTGTAGATACTCTGTACTTTATGTTTATGAGTGATAAACAACAATACATATGTGTTTATAACTTAAGACAAATATTCATGCATAGTTACAGTTTTAAATGAAAAGGCATTTGAAAGTCAGTAATAAGGTATATGAAATTAGAAGCTATTTTAAAGATAAAAATACTGAAGTTGTTTAAGTTCATAAAAGTATGTCGTAATTACAACCAAATATGGAAAGATATACTATTGTACTATTTAATATTAATTATTACTTTTCTTTTTCAGTATAAAAAACAAAATTGGGCTATTATTATTATTATCATCATCATTATTTTTAGAGACAAGGTTTCTCAGTGTAGCTTTGGCTGTCCTAGAACTCACTCTGTAGACCAGGCTAGCTTTGAACTCACAGAGATCTATCATTGCTCAGTGGGGCTTATTATTTTAATACTGAAATCCGAATGTGCTAAAATGAGTCTACACCATTGTAATTGGACTACTTTTCTCTCTCCTGCCTCATTGAGTTCTAATAAACCAGTGAGGGTGGTGAGTCAAAACTTGTGATCTCTTGTTATCTAATTGTTTTATATTTTTCTTAAAGTGATGGTTCTTTTTTGTTTAACCTTGTTTCTGATTGAATGACTGATGCACAGACGGTTTTTTGTTTCTAGCTGACTACCTAGCTCAAGCGTTCGACTCCCTTTGTTTGGACTTGAAGACAGATGAAGGAAAAACCTTATTTTTGGAGTACCAAGCTGTTCCAGTAATCCTGAAACACCTGAGAGTATCCAGTAAAGGGCTCTTATCCAATGTCATCGACAGCCTACTGCAGATGACAGTAGAGTCAAGTAAGTTTTTCTCTTTTATGTCTGTAAGAAATGACACTTTTTGTTTCCTTCTAATCAGAGTGTGTTAACCCCATACTCCAGGCACTACTGCACAGTGCTGTAAATGGTGGCTGTTTTCAAACGTCATTATTTAGGTCAGCACACAGAATGAGATTTCCTCGTGGCATACGTGTGTGTGTGTGTGTGTGTGTGTGTGTGTGTGTGTGTGTGAGAGAGAGAGAGAGAGAGGCCTTGTTGTGTGCCCCTCCCCCACTGCCCTCCTCTGTGCCCCTTCACCAGCTGACTTCGGTCTTCCTCCAGCGCGTCCTCCTTTGTCCCTTCCTAACACGTGTCCCCTGTTGTCATTCCTGTTTCCCTCATCCCCTGAAACCTCTTCCTCTCCTCCCGTGATTCCTTTTCTGCTTCAGTATCCTGCAAATACAAGCATATAGACATAGCTATATACCTGTGCATATGATCTAAAATGTGTGCTCTTGTATGAGAAATAATGTGATCTTTTTCCCCAAGTCTGGCTTATTTCATTTATCATAATTCCATTTGCATCTGTTTTTGGAAAAGTCATGATCTTGTTTTTCTTTATGCCATATAAAGTGCCCTCGAGTATGTGTGCATGCCACGTTTTCTTTTTTAACTCACTTGTTGATGGACTTGGAAGGATTCGTCCATTTTTCAGCTGTTGTGAATAATTCGGCTGTAAACTCGGATGCACGAAGCTCTGTGGTGTGCTGACTTAGTAGTGCAGATGGGTGATAGGGCAGTTCTATATTGTTTTTTACATTTTTGCGGTTTTCCACACTGATTTCCACAGTGGCTTCTCAGTATTTTCAAATTCCTGGCATGTTGCTCTTTGAGATTCAGGGACAATAAATTAGTATCACAGGAATTCTCAGAAATTTCAAAATTATGGTGACTCTGTACATGTTTCCTACTTCATTCTGTGTTAACTGGATAGCTAAAATTCATTCAAAAAATTAAATACACTAAATTGAGGCATATTTACAAAGAACTGCATCCTACAGGAATATTTAAACCGCGAAAACCGTAATTTACAGTTTATATCTCTTAGTCAGGTAACAGCCCCTCTTAGGATCACAAGCAGCCGACACCCACTGAAGCCTGTACTTGGCACTGGGGGTGTGTTGTGCCTTGAGAAAGCATTCAAGGGACGGAACTGCCTAGAACATACGTGGGGATCCCAAGTGTGCATTTTCTCGCCTATTGCCCTTCTTGTTCATCTTTCTAAATGCTGTGCTCGCATGTATACTTGTTTTTATATATACACATACACAGTGTGGCTTAGGACCCACATACGGAGGAGAAAATGTATTTGATTGATTGATTTCCCCCCCCCCCGAGATTAGAAGACCTTGCTTAATATTATGCATGATGAGTCCATTTTCCTGCAAGTTTTGTAATTTCGTTTTTCTTTAGAGCTAAATAGTATATAAATTCCATTTTATATATGTTTAGATTTTTATTACTCATTCACTTTTGGAAGAGCGCCTAAGTTGCTTGTTTCCCTGCTGTATTGAATATAGCAGCACTGAACATGAGGGGTGGATCTCTCCACTGTAGTATAATAGGCTCTCTGTGCACGCGCCCAGGAGGACAGTCGCTGTAGCATACGGTAGGTCTGTTTCTAGTTTTCTGAGGCTCCGCCAAGCTGATTTCCATCATGGCCGTGTGGCCTCCCACCAGCAGTGTATGACAGTTCCTCTTTCTCTGCATTCTTGAACATTTGTCAGCTTTCTTGATGACAGCCACTCTGACTGGCCTGAGGCGTTAACCTCAAGCATTTCCCTGATGACTAGTGATATCGAACATTTTTAAATGGTTATTGTCCATTCATCTTTCCTTCCTTCCTTCCTTCCTTCCTTCCTCCCTCCCTCCCTCCTCCCTCCCTCCCTCCTCCCTCCTTCCCTCCCTTCTTTCCTTCCCTTCCTTCCCTCCCTCCCTCCCTCCCTCCCTCCCTCCCTCCCTCCCTCCCTCCCTCCTTCCTTCCTTCCTTCCTTCCTTCCTTCCTTCCTTCCTTCCTTCCTTCCTTCCTTCCTCATTTGCTGTGATTCATTACCCCACTTGCTGATTTGCAGTTTTATTTCTTAGGTATTTAATTTCTGCAGTTCTTTGTAAATTCTGGTTATTTGCCCCATGTCTGAAGTGTAGCTGGAAAGGTTTTTTTCCCATTCTCTGGACTGTTTGTGGGCTCTGCTGATGTAGCCCATCTGTTGGTTTGGGGCATTAGTTTTTGTGTTGTTGAAGTTATGTCCAGAAAGTTCTTGCCTGCCTTAGAGTCTTAAAAATAGAATTCCCTGTGTTTTCATCTAGAAGTTTCAGCTTTTATTTTTCTTTTCCTGTTTGTCCTAGTACAGTGTTTTGTGTTTGAGTATACACACTCCCTTCCCCAACTCCTCTCAGGTCCACCCTCTCTTTCCTGGCCGCCCGTTTGTTCTCCTCTTCCCAAGAGTTGGTGCTGCCCAGCTGCTCTGGGACGTCTGCTCCTCCCCTGGAGCTTGTTTGGCTTACCAGGGGTTACACTCTAGAGGAGACTGACTCTCCCTCTCAGCAGCTAGCGGTTGCGATGAGCTCCATGGTTAGGGGTGGGATTTTATGCCTAACTCCCCGCTTGGTCTGGTTCAGGCTTGCACAGGTCTTGTGCATGCTGTCACAAACGCCTCCCTGCTGCGTCCAGAGGACACTGTTTCATGGTATCATCCCCTGCCTCTGGCACTGGCACTGTTGCCTTCTCTCTCTTCCTCAGTGATCCCTGAGCCTAGAGAGGAGGACTGCAGTATGTGTTCCCCTCAGGGCTGAGCAGTCTGCAGTCTGCATTTTCTGGGTCTGTGTGTTAATCAAATCTAGTACAAATTCTAGTACAAAAGTTTATGGTAAGCTGGTCAGTAATGGTACACATCTTAATGCTAGCACTAGGAGGCAGAGGCCAGCCTGGTCTACAGAATGAGTTCCAGGACAGCCAGGGCTGCTCAAAGAAACCCTGCTTTGAAAAACAGGAACAATTGAACATTATGTCTGTTTAGCAAAATAATAATAGTAGGTAGTCTTCCCTGAGGCCCAAGGCCTGTCTAGCCATAGGCTCTGAGCCTAATGATAGCGACAGGTCTGGGATTTGTAGCTCGCACAGACTCCTTTTTTTTCCACCAGCTGAGTTCTGTGTCCCTGGCTTTCCTTACAGTTTTGATTTTGTTGCATCAATAGTTTATTTTAATCAATAATGTCTCAAGATAATAACATAGAAGCCTTCCAAGTTATGTTTCTACATATAAAAAGCAAGATGGAATGCAAAGCTATCATGAGTTTATATCTTTTATGGGAAACAGCTTACTTGCATTTTTAAAAAAAAAGCCTTTTGCAGAGGCCTTTTACTAAAGACATGGTTTTAAAGGGTACAACTTGACGTTGGGTGATTTTGTTGTGTTGTTTTTCAACCTCTCCTAGCTAGCCAGTACCAATAACTTATGCTTCCAAAGCATTTTCATATATTATCTTGTTATAATGATAGTATGCACAATGAATAGTAGGACTTCTTTCCTTTGCATGCATCGCTATTGGATGGTTCTTAAAGGCACAGTTTCATTTTTTTTTAATTATTTACTTTTATTTTATGTGCATTGGCATTTGGCTTGTATGCATGTCTGTGTGAGGGTGAGAGGTTGAGATCATCATAGACAACTGTGAAGATCCCACATGGGTGCTGGGAAGTGAGCCCAGGTTCTTTGGAAGAGCATTCAGTGCCATCTCTCCAGCCCCAAGGCAGAGCTCTTAAGTAAAAGGATATGTGCATTTAAGATGTTTGGTAACAAATTTGGGACATTTCTACTATTTTATTCTTTTTTGGGGGGGCTGGGAGGTTTCAAGACAGGGTTTCTCTGCGTAACTTTGGCTGTCCTGGAAATCACTCTATAGATCAGGCTGGCCTTGAACTTGGATATCCACCTGCCTCTGCCTCTGCCTCCTGAACACTGGATTAAAGGCGTGCACTGCTATTCCCTTCCCTCCCTCAAACCCTCCCATATGTCCTTCCCTGTTCTCTTTCAAACTTGGTGCCTCTTTTTTCATTAATTGTTATTAAACACATATGTACATAAACAAACACACACACATATGCCTAAATACATGAATACAAGCTGCTCAGTCTGTAGAATGTTACAGGTATGCGTATGTTTTCATTTGGTATAGGGTAAACAGTAGGTGTGCTCTTCTCTGGAGAAGACCTCCCCCCACATCTCCCCAAAGCGCCCCCCCCCCCCCGCATTCTCAGTTACCTGTGGTTCTTTGTGTAAGGTTAAGGCTTCATGGGTCTCCCCACCCCTGTCCACTTCGGTATATCTTTTGTTGTCCTTGTTGGTGAGACTTCACAGTTGTGCCTTCTGACATCCTTGGAGAGTCTCACAGACTCCTTGGTCCTCACGTTTCCTCCTGCTCTGCTCTTCCACAGTGAGTCCTTAAAGGCTTTATCCTTAGGTTCTCGATCTGTTATGACTCACGCTCAGAATGTTCTTGCCCATCTTATACAGAGTTGTTGTTGGGGTTTTAAAGAAAAGGCGGACGCCCAGCAGGAGTTTGCTGTTGCTTTTCTTTTTTTCTTTTTTTTTTTCTTTTCTTTTTTTTTTTTCTGGAGACAGGGTTTCTTTGTGTAGCCCTGGCTGTCCTGGAACTCACTCTGTAGACCAGGCTGGCCTCGAACTCAGAAATCCGCCTGCCTCTGCCTCCCAAGTGCTGGGATTACAGGCGTGCACCACCACCGCCCGGCCACTGTTGCTTTTCACAGGATAATTTTGTGCTAAAGTTTAAGGATGAAAGCTTGACGGGCCGAGCCAGTGTTGACGCGTGACTCCCACGCTCTGCTTTTGCTCTGTAATTCCCGTTTTCTACTCCGTAGCAGTGAAGCGTGGTGACTTGTTTTGCAGAGTCCCTGCAGCCGTTCCTGGAAGCCTGCAGCAACTCTTTTTTCTTCCGTACCTGCTCTGTGCTGCTGCGAACCCCTAAACTCGATCTCCACATCCTGGAAAAGCTCAGCATTATCCTGCAGAAGCTTTCCAAAATCAAGTAAGAAAGTCTTTTTTTGTAACATTTTTAATTGATAATTATATTGTGACCATTACTGGGGCTGCCTTTTCAGTCTCACTCTCAAGCCAGTTTTACTTCCATTATTACTTAATTCTTACTTGATTATGATTTCCAATCTGTAGATGTAAAAAAATGTAAGAATCGTGAAAATTAATTATCAAAGACCACATATTTGGGGCTGGGCAAAGGCTCAGCAGATAAGAGCACGTACTTTGTAAGCATGAGGTCCTGAGTTCAACCCCCAGGACTCATGCAAAAGGCTAAGTGTGGCTGTGTGCACCTTTGAGCCCAGCACTGTGCGGGGCACTGTGGGGATAGTGACAGGAGGATCACCAGGCCTGGTGAGCTCAGCATGACGCCGGGCTCAGCGACAGACCTTGTTTCTAAGGAGTAAAGCAGAGTGTGGTGGATAGTAGTTTGCCACACACCCTCCCTTGCCCTTTATGCATACACCCGCATGCACGTGCCTGCACCAAACAACACACACACACACACACACACACACACACACACACACACATACACTCACTCTTGCACATACTGTTTCATACACACACACACAGACACATTCAAACATAAACTCACTCTTGCACACCCAGTTTCTATACACACACACTTTTAAAGACACACACACAGATTTAATAATGGGCATTAGTCTTTGAACATATGATTGCTTCTCAGTTGGTTCAGTTCATCTAAGCAAACTTTAAATATCAGAGACAGCATGCAAATCCAAGAAAAAGGCTTTCTTATTTAAGATGTTGAGTGCGAGACTATTTATATACTGGGTGTTGCTTTTGGTTTTTATGGTACTGGGAACCCAGGACTAACTGCATGGTTCCTCCACTAAGAACCAGTTTATTAATCAAGTGACAATGTCAGAACAAATCACTGCACACTGATATTTTATATAAGATAGGTGACAAAATCAAAGTGATAGTAAACATGCATTTTGGTAATTCCTTATTAATACACTGAAGTATGCATTTGGTGAAACAGGTGAAAGAATGTGTTTGTCTGTGTGTGTGTGTGTGTGTGTGTGTGTGTGTGTGTGTGTTTATACATGTGGAAGCTCAAGGCTGATATCAAGTGTCTTCCTCTTCTTTGAGACAGGGTCTCTCACTGATCTCACTGATTGGCTAGGCTACGTGACAAATGAGCTCTGGGAAACCACCTGTCTCTACCTCCTTTAATGCAGGGCTATTTGATACTTTCTCTCAAGAGGCAGATACACTCAGATAAGAAAATGAAATATGGTGGAGTTCTGTTTTCCATTTAAGATAGGATTCTAACTAAAATGAAATTACTGAATGACTTCTCTTCCTCTTCTTTGTTCTTTCTCTTCCTGTTCCTCCTCCTCTTCTTCCTCTTCTTTCTAGTTTGTTCCTCCTCCTCTTTTTTTCTTCTTTTGTTTTGTAAGACAAGCTCTCTCTATGTAGCCCAGACTATCCTAGAACTTACTGTGTAGACCAAGCTGTCCTGGAACTCAAATCTGCCTACCTCAGCCTCAGAGTGCTGGGATTAAAGGTCCGCACCACGGCACCAACACACCGAGCTGGCGTGTCTGTTAGTGGGAGGTGAGAAGCAGCACATTGCCATTCTAGATCCTTACGATAACTGTTAGGGTCTAACTGGGAAGCAGGGGTTCCTTGTACCTAGTAGTTTTTTTCTGTTAGTAAGCAGGGATCAGTTTTCAGGATATAAACTGTTTTCTTTTTTGCCTTTAATGTCTTTCCACTCAGGGCTTAGCTCCTAAAACCTAGTTTTCTCTTAGCATCTTAATCCTGTAGTCAGCCATTTTCTCCTTTTTTTTTTAAAAAAAAGCAAGTGCTGGGGCTGAAGAGATGGCTCAGCGGTTAAGAGCACTAACTGCTCTTCTGAAGGTCCTGAGTTCAAATCCCAGCAACCACATGGTGGCTCACAACCATCTGTAATGAGATCTGATGCCCTCTTCTGGAGTGTCTGGAGACAGCTACAGTGTACTTACATATAATAAGAAATAAATCTTTAAAAAAAAAACCAAGTGCTATTTCCTCACATTTGTATAAGTTCTCTCAAGTTTGTAAGGAAGTAAGTAATATGTCCATTCTTTTACAGGAGTAACAAGAAGCTCTTTGAAGTTTTTACCATTCACCTAATGCTTCAGGAAATACAAAGGACAACACATCCAGAGCATTCCTTCCTCTGTATTAATCTGAATTCAACTCTGTTCAACCTGGGTTTGACAAAATGTAACTCCCTCGTTACCAGTACAAGCCATTAGGAGAGAGAGAGAGAGAGGGAGAGAGGGAGAGGGAGAGAGAGAGAGAGAGAGAGAGAGAGAGAGAGAATGTGTGTGTGTGTGATGTATGTATATGTGTTCTTCATTTGTAAAAGTGGAAAAATCAACAAAGTATAATTCTACAGAGTAAAATTGCCAACAGCATCATTTATCATGAAAGATATCCAGAAAGACACTCCGGCTATGTAAATGAGACCCATAGAAGGCGTGGCTGTTTTAGAATGTTTCCGTTTAAGGTAATGTACAAGGTGGCGGTGGCTTTTCCAGAATTCAAGGCATCAGGGTTAGAATTCAAAGCAACAGGATTACATTTTATAAAAATATTGTAGGAAAAGTCTTCCTTGAAATTATGTGATTATTTGGAATATAATTTGTTCTTATATGGAAATAAACTATATTACCATTTTCCCTTAATATAGTAGAATCCCTTCTTTTGATAACTTTCTTTCTTTATTTTTTTAATTGGATATTTTATTTATTTACATTTCAAATGTTATCCCCTTTCCCAGTTTCCCCTCTGCAAACCCTCTATCCCATGTCCCCTTACCCTGCTTCTGTGAGGGTGCTCCCTCACCCACCCACAAATTGCTTACACTGGGGCATCAAGCCTTCACAGGACCAAGGGCCTCCCCTCCCATTGATGCCAGAGAAGGCCCCTTAAGCTCCTTCAGTCCTTCCCCTAACTCCTCCATCGGGGTCCCTGTGCTCAGTCTGATGGTTGGTTACAAGCAACCGCATCTGTATTGGTCAGGATCTGGCAGAGCCTCTCAGGAGACAGCTCTGTATCAGGCTCCTGTCATGTGAGGTATTTCAGCTAATGTCATCCCTGAGGGGGTCCTGGAAGGCTCTTGCTTTCCTGGCATCTGGGACTTTCTGTTTGCTACCCCCAGTCCCACACCTATGTTCAGTTTCCTGACCCTCTGTCCATCTCCTCGCATTTCTGATTCTGCCCGTTTTTTCCCTTCCCCTAATCTCTCCTTCCCTAGTCCCTTTCACACTCTACTTCCCCTTGATCATCTTGTTCCCCCTTCCAAGTAGGCCTGTAGCATCCGCTCTTGGGTCTTCCTTCCTCTTGAGTTTCATGTGGTCGGTGAGTTGTATCATGGGTATTCCACACTCTCTGCCTAATACCCACTTCTCAGTGAGTACATACCATGTGTGTTCTTTTGTGACTGAGTTACCCCACTCAGGATGATATTTTCTCGATCCATCCATTTGCCTGCAAATTTTGTGAGATCATTGTTTTTAATAGCTGAGTAGTACTCAACTGTGTAAATTGGGTTGTTTCCCTCTTCTGGCTATTATAAATATGGCTGCTATGAACATAGTAGAACATGTCTCCTTATTATATGTTGGAGCATCTTCTCTGGTATAGCTGGGTCCTCAGGTAATACTATGTCCAATTTTTCTCTGAGGAACCACTAAACTGATTTTCCAAGTAGTTGTACCAGCTTGCAATTCTACCAGCAATGGAGAAATGTTTCTCTTTCTCCACATCCTCGCCAGCATCTACTGTCACCTGAGTTTCTGATCTTAGCCATTCTGACTGGTGTGAGGTGGAATCTCAGGGTTGTTTTGATTTGCAATTCACTAATGACTAAGGATGTTGAACATTTGTTTAGGTGCTTCTTGTTCATTTGAGTTTATGCAGTTGAAAATTCTCTGTTTAGCCCTGTTCGTCATTTTTTAATAGGGTTTTTTGTTTCTCTAGAGTCTAACTTCTTGAGTTCTTTGTATATATTGGATGTTAGCCCTCTATCGGATGTAGGATTGGTAAAGACCTTTTCCCCATCTGTTGGTTGCTGTTTTGCCCTATTAACAGTATCCTTAACTGGGCAGTGGTAGCGCATGCCTGTAATCCCAGCACTCTGAGAGGCAGAGGCAGGCAGATTTCTGAGTCCGAGGCCAGCCTGGTCTACAGAGTGAGTTCCAGGACAACGAGGGCTATACAGAGAAACCCTGTCTCAAAAAAACCAAAATAAAAAAAAAAAAAAAGAACTTTTAAGGGGCTGGAGAGATGGCTCAGTGGTTTAGAGCACTGACTGCTCTTCCAGAGGTCCTTAGTTCAATTCCCAGCAACCACATGGTGGCTCATAACTATTTGTAATGGGATTCGATGCCCTCTTCTGGTGTGTCTGAGGACAGCTACAGTGTACTCATATACATAAAGTAAATAAATAAATCTAAAAAACAGTATCCTTTGCCTTATAGAAGCTTGACAATTTTATGAGGTCCCATTTGTTGATTCTTTATCTTAGAGCATAAGCCATTGGTGTCCTGTTCAGGAACTTTTCCCCTGTGCCCATGTGTTCAAAGCTTTCCCCCACTTTCTCTTCTGTTAGATTCAGTGTATCTGGTTTTATGTGGAGGTCCTTGATCCACTTGGACTTGAGCTTTGTACAGGGAGATAAGAATGGATCAGTTTACATCCTTCTACATGCTGACCGCCAGTTGACCCAGCATCATTTGTTGAAAATACTCTTTTTTCCACTGGATGGTTTTAGATCCTTTGTCAAAATCAAGTGACCATAGGTGTGTGGGTTCATTTCTGTGTTTTCAGTTCTATTCTATTGATCTACTTGCCTGTCACTGTACCAATACCATGTAGTTTTAATCACTATTGCTTTGTAGTACAGCTTGAGGTAAGGGATGGTGAGTCCCCCAGATGTTCTTTTTTGTTTTGTTTTGGTTTGGTTTGGTTTGGTTTGGTTTGGTTTTTTTGAGACAGGGTTTCTCTGTATAGCCCTGGCTGTCCTGGAACTCACTTTGTAGACCAGGCTGGGCTCAAACTCAGAAATCTGCCTGCCTCTGCCTCCCAAGTGCTGGGATTAAAGGTGTGCACCACGCCACCTGGCTCAGATGTTCTTTTATTGTTGAGGATAATTTTTGCTATTTTAAATGAATTTGAGAATTGCTCCAAGTCTATGAAGAATTGAGTAGGAATTTTGATGGGGACGGCATTGAATCTGTAGGTTGCTTTTGGCAAAATGACTGTTTTTACTATATTAATCCTGCCAAACCACAAGCATGGGAGATCTTTCCATCTTCTGAGATCTTCTTCGATTTCTTTTTTCAGAGGCTTGAAGTTCTTGTCGTACAGATCTTTCACTTGTTTAGTTAAGAGTCACACCAAGATATTTTGCAGTATTTGTGACTATTGTGAAAGGTGTTGTTTTTCTAATTTGTTTCTCAGCCTCTTAATCCTTTGAGTACAGGAAGACTACTGATTTTATATTATAAATAAATTTAATTTTATATCCAGCCACTTCGCTGAAGTTGTTTATCAGTTTTAGAGGTCCTCTGGTAGAATTTTGGGGTCATTTAAATATACTATCATATCATCTGCAAATAGTGATATTTTTACTTCTTAATTTCCAATTTGTACCTCTTTGACCTCTTTTTGTTGTCTAATTGCTCTAGCTAGAACTTCAATTACTATATTGAATAGATAGAGAGAGAGCAGGCAGCATTGTCTAGTCCCTGATTTTAGTGGCATTGCTTCAAGTTCCTCTCCATTTTGTTTGATGTTGGCTGCTGGTTTGCTGTTCATTGCTTTTACTGTGTTTAGGATGGGCCAAGACTTTTAATATGAAGGGATGTTGAATTTGTCAAATGCTTTTTTAACATTTAATGAAATGATAATGTGGTTTTTTTCTTTGAGTTTTTTCATATAGTGGATTACATTGATGGATTTCCATATATTGAACCATCCCTGCATCCCTGAAATGAAGCCTACTTGATTGTGGTGAATGATTGTTTTGATGTGTTCTTTTATTCAGTTTGCGAGAATTGTATTGAGTATTTCTGAATCAATATTCATAAGAGAAATTGGTCTGAAGTTCTCTTTCTTTGCTGGGTCTTTGTGCGGTTTTGGTATCAGTATAACTGTGGCTTCATAGAACTAATAGGGTAGTGTTCCTTCTGTTTCTATTTTGTGGAAAAGTTTGAAGAGTATTGGTATTAGGTGTTCTTTGAAGGTCTGATAGAATTCTGGTTGGGAGACTTTTAATGACTGCTTCTAATTCTATGGGGGTTATGGGATTGTTTAAATTGTTTATCTGATTCTGATTTAACTTTGGTACCTGGTATCTGTCTAGAAAATTGTTCATTTCATCCAGATTTTCCAGTTGTGTTGAGTATAGGCTTTTGTACTAGGATCTTAGGATTTTTTTTTATTTCCTTGGTCTGTTGTTATATCTCCCTTTTCATTTCTGATTTTGTTAATTTGGATACTGTCTCTGGGCCCTCTGGTTAGTGTGACTAAGGGTTTATCTTGTTGATTTTCTCAAAGAATCTCCTGGTTTTGTTGATTCGTTGTATAGTTCTTTTTGTTTATTCTTTCTTTGTTTTGTGCATTTGGTGTTTGACTATTATGTAATGGGAGGAATTTCTTTTCTGGTCCAAACTGTTTGGAGTTCTGTAGGCTTCTTGTATGTTCATGGGCATCTCTTTCTTTAGGTTAGGGAAGTTTTCTTCTATAATTTTGGTGAAGATATTTACTGGACCTTTAAGTTGGGAATCTTTGCTCTCTTCTATACCTATAATCCTTAGGTTTGTCTTCTCATTGTGTCCTGGATTTCCTGGATGTTCTTGGTTAGGAGCTTTTTGCATTTTGCATTTTGCATTTTCTTTGACCGTTGAGTCAATGTTTTCTATGGTATCTTCTGCACCTGAGATTCCCTCTTCTATCTCTTGTATTCTGTTGGTGATGCTTGTGTCTGTGACTCCTGACCTCTTTCCTAGATTTTCTATCTCCAGGGTTGTCTCCCTTTATGATTTCTTTATTGTATCTATTTCCATTTTTATATCCTGGATGGTTTTGTTCAATTCTTTTACCTGTTTGGTTGTGTATTCACCTGTAATACTTTAAGGGATTTTTATGTTTCCTCTTTAAGGGCTTCCAGCTCTTTACCTGTGTTCACCTGTATTTCTTTAAGGTAGTTATTTATGTCCTTCTTAAAGTCTTCTATCATCATCATGAGATGTGATTTTAAATCAGAGTCTTGCTTTTCTGGCGTGTTGGGTTATCCAGGACTTGCTGGGGTGGGAGAACTGGGTTCTGATGATGCCAAATAACCTTGGTTTCTGTTGCTTATGTTCTTGCCCTTGCCTCTCACCATCTGGTTATCTCTGGTGTTAGCTAGTCTTGCTGTCTCTGACTGTGGCTTGTCCCTCCTGTAAGCCTGTGGTATCCACACTCTTGGGAGACCAGTTCTCTCCGGGAGGAATTTGAGTATGAAGAGGTATGGCACAGGGTCAGCTCCAGGGCGCAGACAGATCCTATCCTTGTCTATTCCTTGGTTCCTGTGTCCTGATGTCTCTGAGTGAGTTCCTCTTCAGTCAGGAATTTGAGCAGAAATGGTGGTCTCACCTGTCCTCTCAGATATGTCAGCACTCCTGGGTGATCAGCACTCTCCTGGTAGGATTTTGGGTATGGAGAACTTTAACCTGTAATCACTTTTTAATCTCTTAATCTCATGCCTTCTCCACATTTTTTCTTTTTTCTTTTTGTTTTTTTGTTTTTTTTATTGGATATATTCTTTATTTACATTTCATTTCCCCTTTCCTGGCTCCCTGCCCCCCAAAGGTCCCATATGCCCTTTTCCCTCCCCCTGTTCCCCCATCCTCCCCTTCCCACTTCCCTGTTCTGGTATTCCCCTACACTGATGCATTGGCCTTTCCAGATCCAGGGTCCACTCCTTCCTTCTTCTCGGACATCATTTGGTATGTGGATTGTGTCTTTGGTGTGCCAAGATTCTAGGCTAATATCAGTCAGTGCATACCACGGTTATTCTTTTGAGACTGGGTTACCTCACTTAGTATGATGTTCTCCAGCTCCATCCATTTGTCTAAGAATTTCATGAATCCATTGTTTCTAATGGCTGAATAGTACTCCATTGTGTATATATACCACATTTTTAATATCCATTCCTCCATTGAGGGACATCTGGGTTCTTTCCAGCTTCTGGCTATTATAAATAAGGCTACTATGAACATAGTGGAGCATGTATCCTTATTACATGCTGGGGAATCTTCTGGGTATATGCCCAGGAGTGGTATGGCAGGGTCCTCCGGAAGTATTGTGTCCAGTTTTCTGAGGAACTGCCATACTGATTTCCAGAGTGGTTGTACCAGCTTGCAGTCCCACCAGCAGTGGAGGAGTGTTCCTCTTTCTCCACATCCTCGCCAACATCTGCTGTTTTCTGAGTTTTTAATCTTAGCCATTCTGACTGGTGTGAGGTAAAATCTCAGGGTTGTTTTGATTTGCATTTCCCTAAGGATTAATAATGTTGAACATTTCTCTCTCTTTGTTTTTTTTTTTTTTTTTTTTTTTAGACAGGGTTTCTCTGTGTAGTCTGGGCTGTCCTGGAACTCTGTAAACCAGGCTGGCCTCGAACTCAGAAATCTGCCTGCCTCTGCCTCCCAAGTGCTGGGATTAAAGGTGTGTGCCACCACGCCCGGCTTGTTGAACATCTCTTAAGGTGCTTCTCAGCCATCCGAAGTTCTTCAGGTGAAAAGTCTTTGTTTAGCTCTGTACCCCACTTTTTGATAGGGTTATTTGGTTTTCTGGGGTCTAACCTCTTGAGTTCTTTGTATACATTGGATATTAGCCCTCTGTCAGATGTAGGGTTGGTGAAGATCTTTTCCCAATTTGTTGGTTGCCAGTTTGTCCTTTTGACAGTGTCTTTTATCTTACAGAAACTTTGTAATTTTCTGAGGTCCCGTTTGTCTATTCTTGATCTTAGAGCATAAGCTATTGGTGTTCTGTTCAGGAACTTTCCCCATGAGCCAATGTCCTCAAAGGCTTCCCCAGTTTCTTTTCTATTAATTTTAGTGTGTCTGGTTTATGTGGAGGTCTTGATCCACTTGGAGTTGAGCTTAGTACCAGGAGATAAGAGTGGATCAATTCTCATTCTTCAGCATGCTGACCTTCAGTTGAGTCAACACCATTTGTTGAAGAGGCTATCTTTTTTCCACTGGATGTTTTCAGCTCCTTTGTCGAAGATCAAGTGGCCATAGATGTGTGGGTTCAATTCTGGATCTTCAATCCTATTCCATTGATCCACCTCTCTGTCACTGTACCAATACCATGCAGTTTTTAACACTACTGCTCTGTAGTATTGCTTTAGGTCCAGGATACTGATTCCCCCAAAAGGTCTTTTACTGTTGATTATGGTTTTAGCAATCCTGGGTTTTTTGTTATTCCAGATGAATTTGAGAATTGCTCTTTCTAACTCTATGAAGAACTGAGTTGGGATTTTGATGGGGATTGCGTTGAATCTGTATATTGCTTTTGGCAAGATTGCCATTTTAGCTATATTAATCCTGCCAACCCAGACCATGGAAGATTTTTCCATTTTCTGAGGTCTTCTTCAATTTCCTTCTTCAGAGACCTGAAGTTCTTGTCATACAAATCTTTCACTTGTTTTGTTAGAGTCACACCAAGTTACTTGATATTGTTTGTGGCTATTGTAAAGGGTATCATTTCCCTAATTTCTTTCTCAGCCTGCCTAACCTTTGAGTATAGGAAGGCTACTGATTTGCTTGAGTTGATTTTATAACCAGTCACCTTGCTGAAGTTGTTTATCAGCTGTAGGAGTTCTCTGGTGTTTTTTGGGTCACTTAAGTATACTATCATATCATCTGCGAATAGTGATAGTTTGACTTCTTCCTTTCCAATTTTTATCCCTTTGACTTCCTTATGTTGTCAATTGCTCTAGCTAGTACCTCAAGTACTATATTGAAAAGATATGGTGAAAGGGGGCAGCCTTGTCTAGTCCCTGATTTTAGTGGGATTGCTTCAAGTTTCTCTCCATTTACTTTGATGTTGGCTACTGGTCTGCTGTAAATTGCTTTTACTATGTTTAGGTATGGGCCTTGAATTCCTGTTCTTTCCAAGACTTGTAGCGTGAAAGGATGCTGAATTTTGTCAAATGCTTGTTCAGCATCTAATGAGATGACCATGTGGTTTTTTTCTTTGAGTTTGTTTATGTAGTGGATTACATTGATGGATTTCCATATATTGAACCATTCCTGCATCCCTGGGATGAAGCCAACTTGATTATGGTAACTCATCATTTTGATGTGTTCTTGGATTCGGTTGGCAAGAATTTTATTGAGTATTTTTGCATCGATGTTCATAAGGGAAATTGGTCTGAAATTCTCTTTTTAAGTTGGATCTTTGTGTGGTTTTGGTATCAGCGTAATTGTGGCTTCATAGAATGAGTTGGGTAGTGTTCCTTCTGTTTCTATTTTGTGGAATAGTTTGAAGAGTATTGGTATTAGGTCTTCCTTGAAGGTCTGATAGAATTCTGCACTAAAACTGTCTGGGTTTTTTTTTTTTTTTTTTTTTTTTTTTTTGGTTGGCAGACTTTCTATGACCCCTTCTATTTCTTTGGGGGTTATGGGACTGTTTAGACGATATATTTGCTCCTGATTTAATTTTGTTATTTGGTATCTGTCTAGGAAATTGTCCATTTCCTCAAGATTCTCCAGTTGTGTTGAGTATAGGCTTTTGTAGTAGGATCTGATGATTTTTTGAATTTCCTCAGTTTCTGTTGTTATATCCCCCTTTTCATTTCTTTTTTTTTCTTTTCTTTTTTTTTTTTTTTTTTTTTTTTTTTTTTTTTTTGGATTTTCGAGACAGAGTTTCTCTGTGTAGTCCTGGCTGTCCTGGAACTCACTCTGTAGACCAGGCTGGCCTCGAACTCAGAAATCCACCTGCCTCTGCCTCCCAAGTGCTGGGATTACAGGCGTGCGCCACCACGCCCGGCCCCCTTTTCATTTCTAATTTTGTTAATTTTGATACTGTCTCTGTGCCCTTGGTTAGTCTGACTAAGGGTTTATCTATCTTGTTGCTTTTCTCAAAGAACCAGCTCCTGGTTTTGTTGATTCTTTGTATGGTTCTCTTTGTTTCAACTTGAGTGATTTCAGCCCTTAGTTTGATGATTTCCTGTCTTCTACTCCTCCTGGGTGAAATTGCTTCTTTTTGTTCCAGAGCTTTCAGGTGTGCCATTAAGTTGCTAGTATATGCTCTCTCCTGTTTCTTTTTGGAGGCCCTCAGGGCTATGAGTTTTCCTCTTAGCACTGCTTTCATTGTGTCCCATAGATTTGGGTATGTTATGCCTTCATTATCATTAAATTATAAAGAGTCTTTGATTTCTTTCTTTATTTCTTCCTTAACTAAGGTATCATTGAGTAGAATATTGTTCAGCTTCTTTGTGTATGTGGACTTTCAGTTCTTTTTGTTGCTATTGAAGACTACTCTTACTCCATGGTGATCCGATAGGAAGCATGGGATTAGTTCGATCTTCTTATATTTGTTGAGGTCTGTCTTGTGACCAATAATATGGTCGATTTTGGAGACGGTACCATGAGGTGCTGAGGAAAAGGTATATTCTTTTGCTTTAGGATGAAATGTTTATATATATATATATATGTATATATATATACATATATATATATACACACACACATACACATATGTATATATATGTATATATGTGTGTGTGTGTGTGTGTGTGTGTGTGTGTGTTAAATCCAATTGGTCCAGAGCTTCAATAAGTTTCTCTGTGTCCCTGTTTAGTTTCTGTTTTCCTGATCAGTCCATTGAGGATAGTGGAGTGTTGAGGTCCCCCACAATTATTGTGTTAGGTACAATGTGTGCTTTGAGGTTTAGTAAAGTTTCTTTTACGAATGAGGGTGCCCTTGCATTTGGAGCATAGATGTTCAGAATTGTGACTTCTTCTTGGTGGATTTTTCCCATGACCAGCAAGAAGTGACCTTCTGTGTCTCTTTTGATGACTTTAGGTTGAAAGTCAATTTTTTCTGATATTAGAATGGCTACTCCAGCTCGTTTCCTGAAACCATTTGCTTGTAAAATTGTCTTTCAGCCTTTTACTCTAAGGTAGCGTTTGTCTTTGACCCTGAGGTGTGTTTCCTGTATGCAGCAAAATGTAGGGTTCTGTTTCCGTATCCGTATCCAGTCTGTTAGTCTATGTCTTTTTATTGGGGAATTGAGTCCATTGATGTTAAGAGATATTAAGGAATAGTGATTATTACTTCCTGTCATTTTTTTATGTTATTTTTGTATTTGAGTGGTTATCTTCTTTTGAGTTTGATGGAAGGAGGTTACTATCTTGCTTTTTCCAGGGTTTTGTTTCCCTCCTTTTATTGGAGTTTCCTCCTATTATCCTTTGTAGGGCTGGGTTTGTGAAAAGATATTGTGTAGATTTGGTTTTGTCGTGGAATATTTTGGTTTCTCCATCTATGTTGATTGAGAGTTTTGCTGGGTATAGTAGTCTTGGATGACATTTGTGTTCTCTTAGAGTCTGCATGAGATCCGCCCAGGATCTTCTAGCTTTCATGGTCCCTGGTGTGATTCTGATAGGTCTTCCTTTATATGTTACTTGGCCTTTTTCTCTTACTGCCTTTAATATTCTTTGTTTAGTACATTTGGGGTTTTGATTATTATGTGACAGGAAGTATTTCTGTTCTGGTCCAGTCTGTTTGGAGTTCTGGAGGCTTCTTGTATATTCATGGGCATCTCTCTCTTTAGGTTGGGGAAGTTTTCTTCCATAATTTTGTAGAAGATATTTGCTGGCCCTTTAAGTTGTAAATCTTCCCTCTCATCTATACCTATAATCCTTAGGTTTGGTCTTCTCGTTGTGTCCTGGATTTCCTGGATGTTTTGGGCTTCAAGCTTTTTGCATTTTGCATTTTCTTTGACTGTTGAGTCCATGGTTCCTATGATATCTTTGGCATCTGAGATTCTTTCTTCTATCTCTTGTATTTTATTTTTGATATTTGCATCTATGGCCCCTGATTTCTTCCCAAGGTTTTCTATCTCCAAAGTTGTCTCCCTTTGTGATTTCTTAGTTGTTTCTACCTCTGTATTTAGATCCTTGATGGTTTTGCTTAGTTCCTTCATTTGTTTGTTTGTGTTTTCCTGTAATTCTTTAAGAGATTTTTATGTTTCCTCTTTCATGAGAGGCAGGCAGACTTCTGCCTGTTGACTCAATTCTGCATTTCTTTAAGTGATTTTTTTCGTTTCATCTTTATTGGCTTCTGTCTGTTGACCCATATTCTTCTGGAATTCTTTAAGTGATTTTTGTGTTTCCATTGTAAGGACTTCTAACCTATTCATGTTCCCCTGCATTTCTTTAAGAGATTTGTTTATGTCTTTTGTGTTCCTCTAGCAGCATCATGACCAGTGCTTTTAAATTCAGATCTTGTTTTTCTGGTGTGTTAGGGTATCCAGGACTTGCTGTGGTTGGAGAATTGGGTTCAGATGCTACCATATTGCCTTGATTTCTGTTAGTAATGTTCCTACGTTTGCCTTTTGCCATCTGTTTATCTCTGGAATTAGTTGGTCTTCTTGTTACTGGTTGGTGTTTGAAGCTCCTGTGAACCTGGAGTTTGGCGCTGCTGTCGCCAAGGGTGTCCACTATCCTGAGGCAGAAACCAGAAGGCTTCTGCCACTGGGCCCTGAATTACCTCCTCAGGTCTGCTGGGCCGGACTCAAGTCTCCTCCTGGTTTGCCGCTGGGAGCGTAGCTGTCCTCCCGCCCTGCTTGAAGATGGCACTGTTGTGGCCAAGGGGGTCCGTGATCCTGAGGCGGAAACCAGGAGGCTTCAGCTACTGAGCTCCAAATTACCTCCTCAGGTCTGCTGGGCTGGACTCAAGTCTCCTCCAGGCTTGCTGCTGGGAGCATAATTGGCCTCCAGCCGGCCATTTGCCACTGGGAGCATAGCTGACCTCCCACCCAGCTTGAAGATGGAGCTGTTGTGGCCAAGGGGGTCCTTGATTCGGAGGCGGAAACCGGGAGGCTTCCGCCACTGGGCCCCAAATTACCTCCTCAGGTCTGCTGGGCCGGACTCAAGTCTCCTCCCAGCTTGCTGCTGGGAGCGTAACTCCACATTTTTTCTTCCTTTTTTTTTTTTTTTTTATTAGGTTTTTTGAGACAGGGTTTCTCTGTGTCCTCCTGGCTGTCCTGGAACTCACTCTGTAGACCAGGCTGGCCTCGAACTCAGAAACCCGCCTGCCTCTGCCTCCCAAGTGCTGGGATTACAGGCGTGCGCCACCACGCCCGGCTTCCACATTTTTTCTTAAAGACGGGGTTTTTATGTAGTGCTGGGTGTCCTGGGACTGGATGTGTAAATCACACTGACCTGGAACTTATAGCCTCCTACCTCTGCCTTCTGAGTGCTGAACTAAAGGCGCACACCACCACAGCAGGTAAGTACTTATCTTGTATATGTTCATTCTGTACTTGCATTGTGGCTGTTGGGCAGGTACTCTACTGAGCTATAACTCGAGCCTAAGAGTACATATGGCTTATACAGTATTGTTTTACAAAATTGGTTGCATATGTGTTAACAGTCATTATGACCTCTTCATGTTCTCTTAAACAACACGAAGTGACCATCTTTATCCTTTAACTAGTTCTGGTTTGAGTTTGTCTTGTCAGATATTAGAACCCTGGCACTTGCCTCTTAGTTCCATGTATTTGGAACATTTTTTTTTTTTTTTTTTTTTTTTTTGTGTCTGTCCTACTTAGCTTTCTATTGCTGTGATAGCACAGTGACCAAAAGCAGCTTGGGAGGAAAGGACTTTTATCTCACACTTGCATATCTCAGCCTGAGGACAGTCCGGGCTGGGACTGAGGCAGGAACCTGGCGGCAGGAGCTAAAGCAGAGATGAATGCTGCTTACTCCCTGGCTCCCCATGGGTCACCAGTCTTTTTTATACAGCCCTGGAATGCCTGTCCAGGAGTTACTCCACCCTTAGTGGGCTGGGTCCCCCAACATCACTCATTACTCAAAATGAGTGCCACACACACTTGCCTACTAGCCAGTACAGTCTGGGTAAGCACCTCTTTCCCTACCTTTAGAAAACTGTCTTTTTTTTTCCTTTAATGTTTTTTATACCTTTAGAGCTAGATTCCCTTTCTGTGCCTTTTGCTCATGGGTTTGATCTTTCCAGAGTGTCACATGTATCTTGGATTTCCCACTGACATCTTCTGATATTTCTTGTTGTCCTTGCGTGATTATTCCAGTTCTGAGCTTTATCTTCAAGCTCAGGCAGTCTGTCTTCTACTTGTTCCGTTCTGTTTCTGAGACTTTCTACAGAGCTGCTTCTGTGAATTACTGTGTTTTTCGTTTCCAACAGTTGAGATTATTCTTTTCTTCAGTATTTCTGAGTCTTTTTAAAATCCCCTTTCATGCCTCGAACCTAAAATAAGCTTCCTTATTTTATTAAGCTGTTTGTTATCTTCTCAATCAGGAGATTCAAGAACACATGAAAAAGTTCATTCACCACGATCAGGTTGGCTTCATTCCAGAGATACAGAAACGGTTCACCATGCATAAGTAAACATTTAATAATGGAAGGCATTACATAATGGACTGGACAAAACTCACAGGATCAATCTCAGCAGGTGCAAAAAGGCCTTTTGACAACATCCAACAGACCTTCAGGATAAAAGTCCTGAAGAAAGTGGGAAAAAAGAAGGTTGTATGTGGCATACTTGTAGCTAATTTTAAACTAAATGAAATGAAAAATCAAAGTATTTCCAGTCAAACTAGGAACATGATATGTGTGCCATCTTCCTCCATTCTTGTTCTGTATAGTACTAGGAGTCTCAGCCAGGCCAGTAGAACAAGATATAAATAAAAGGAATACAAATAAGAAAAGAAGGCATTAAAGTTTCCTAATTTATAGATTCTGTGATTTTACATAAAAGAAAACCTAAAGACTCCATCAGAAAACCCTTAGACCGATAAACACTTCCAGCAAAGTGGCAGGACGCCAAATCGGCGCAAAAACAGTGGCTGTACTGTATACCAATAACATTCTGAGGAAGGAATTGGTAATAGAGTCTCACAATGGTCATGAATAGCATACTTCTAACCAAGGGAATGAAAGACTTTGATAATGACGAAAGAAACGGAGGAAGGTACTAGAAGATGGAAAGACCTCCTCGTGGAGTAGAAGGCTCACCGTTGGTGAAGATGACTATCTTAATAGAAGCAGTCTACAGATTCAATGTAATCCTCATCAAAATCCCAGTGCCATTAATTATTAAAGAAGAGGAGGAGGAGGAGGAAGAGAAAGAAGAAGGAAGAGGAGGAGGAAAAGAATCATCCGTCCTCCTCCTCCTCCTCCTCCTCCTCCTCCTCCTCCTCCTCCTCCTCCTCCTCCTCCTTCTCTTCCTCCTCCACCTGGAAGCTAAAAATCCTCAGCCAAATCAATCTGGGCTTCGAGCCTTTCCTCTTCTGTACTCTTCCCTGAGTTTCTCTCAGTGGTGCAGATGTCCATGTAGGGCGGAACACCCCCTTACTTGTCCTTGACACTTTGGCCAGTGGTGTGCTTCTGCATTAACTGCCTCCTATTACAGTAAGAAGCATCTCTGACAAAGACTGAGTGTGGCATAATTTCAAATGGCAGACTGGGAATTCAGAGTAATGATGTCGTATAAACTGTGTCTCCCTAAAAATTAACTTAAAAAATCTTGATAACTTGAAACCTTAAAATTAAGTAATGTTGGGCTGGAGAGTTGGCTCAGTAGTTAAGAGCACTGACTGCTCTTCCAGAAGTCCTGAGTTCAATTCCCAGCAAGCACATGGTGGCTCACAGCCATCTGTAATGGGGTCCGATGCCCTCTTCTGATGTGTCTGAAGACAGCTACAGTGTATTCATTCACATACATAAAATAAAAAAAAATTTAAAGTAATGTTTATTTATAAAAATATCTGAATCAGTAGGGCTGAAGAGATGGCTTCTTAGTTAACAGTACACTGGCTGCTCTTCCGGAGGACCTGGGTTCAATTCCCAGCACTCACACGTGGTTTACTGCAGTCTGTAACTGTAGTTCCAGGGCAACCAATGCCCTCTTCTGGCTTCTCCAGGCACCAGGCATGCATGTTTTATACAGACATACATGCAGAGAAAACACTTAAACGTGTGTGTGTGTGTGTGTGTGTGTGTGTGTGTGTGTGTGTATTAAATCTGAAGAATTCCCAAGTTAGATGAAACCCATTGCTGTAACTTTTCCTGTCTTAAAATTGAAACATTAACAGAAACCTGCTGTTAAGGAATCCAAAAGCCTACTTAAAGATTCGTTTTCCTTACATAATTCTAGTCAGACTGGTCAGTTCCAGTAGAAATGTAAACATCAAAGGAGTTAACTCATTTAAGACTTAAGAAGCAACACTTTATGTCTTAAGGTTTATAGCTGTTTACACAAAAGTCTAAAAGCACTTTTGATAAATCCATAGGAGCTGGTTGAGAGGGGGCTGAATCAGAGGAATGTCTGTGGCTGCTATTGCTGTTTGCCCTGAGATAAATATAGGATCACATGCAAGGGGACCCAGTGTGTTTTGAGCATTGTCTGGCGTCTGACTTCTCATCTCTTTCAGACACCAGCACCACACCAGAGCTACACCCTTGTCCTTTTCCACACATTAGATACAAGCAGCTGAGGCAGGGGAGTGAGCCAGCATGGACCTTGGTGCCAAGGAGCTAGGGTTGCAGACAGAGTTGTTGCAACCTCTGTCAGTTGTCACCCTTGCTGCAGATGCAAAGCCTCTGCAGAGCCGTCCTGGTAAGAGAGAGGATGCGGGCTGTCTGCTGCCAGTCTGCTTGGCTGTGCTAGTGTTGTGTGTGCACCCTCTGCACTCTTCCGGTGGGAAACCGACCTGAATTTCCTACTGGACTTGGCAAACCTCAAAGGACATCAGAGCTTTAACTTTCCCACTGTTTCCTCAGGGCCAAGCCCTGCCGGGTTTATCCCTGTAAGAACTGTGATGAAAAAGGAAACAATGAAAATTCAGACCAACCTCACTAGCAAGAGGCAGACCTATCTAGCTTGTAAGGGGCATCCCAAGCCCCCACAGCACTGTGACTAGACACATAGCACATGAGGTGAGTGGGGTTTTTATATATAGTTAAGGTTAAGTAAGGGAAGGACAGGGTTTCATTGGGGACAGAATGGGGGAAATAAGCTGTTGTTGTTTTTAGATAAGTTTGTGTTTAACTACAGGAGGAAACATAGGTCTGCTGTCTGTTTCTGCAACCACTAGGGTTGGGGTCAGTTGCTTTTTCTTTTCAACCTTTGGGAATTGTAAAACAGTTGACCTCTTGGAATTTTGAACCCAGTTTAGGGCCTTGGTTTTAAGAAGAGGTGGAAATTTCCCTTTTTCCAGATCACAGTCACTCCAGAGCCAAAATAACAAATCCCTCCAATCAGGGAGTAGTTACGTCCAAAAAAAAAAAAAAAAAAAAAAAAAAAAAGATATATATATATAGCCATGTTTCCCATCTTGATAATGTACGAAACCTCTGAAACAGTGTGCCAGTTGCCTTGGTTTTAGTGCCTCTTCACAGTAATAAAACTCTAACTAAGACATATGTATATATGTGCTTATGTGTGTATGTATCTGTATCTATATATCTGAACAGAGCATTGACTATCTTGTATAGTGTGGTAAACTGGGTGATGGCAGTCAACACCCCAGGCAGAATCTCTCGATGGTGTTTAAGCAACAAAGTAAAAATGTCTGGAGGAGGGGGAGATCCCGTCTAGAGTGAAACTTGTTGAGATTTTTGTGCCTGGTTTCTAAGTCTTTGGGCCCTAAACTAGCTCTGCTTTGTTGGTGTAGAAGGAACAGTATTCCTATAGGGGCCTGTGTATCCCACTGTGGACTGTGGGTAGGAGCCCTCTGTAGTTTGGGAGCTTCTCTGTAGCCAAAGAACCAAGTAGATTCTGGAGGGTGCCAGGCTGATCAGAGGTTTCCTCAAGGCTTTCTCAGAGCCGGAGAGACAGAACTAACTGACGTCAAGATTCCGAGGCCTGCCACTCAGTTCCAAGCCTACAGAGGATGCCGAGAGTTGTTAGTGAGGGATGAATCGGACAGCTGTTTTTGCTTTTATTGGAGTAGAGGCCAGAACGGGGAGTGGGCCGTCTGGAGGGATGAGAGAAGTGGTGGGCAAGAAGGGGCCAGTATACAAATCCCCTTCTCCAGTTACCAGTCAGATAAAGGTAGGCATTTGACCAGCAGATTCAAAACAGCCCTGTGCTGTAGGTGAGACATGGGCACAGCTTCCCTTTCCAGTTATGCCAAAAGGAAAATGAGTGTCCTAGGGACACGCCCGTGAGAGGGTGTAGCCTGGTCAGGTGACACCAGGTGAGATTAGTTAATTGTGGGGATTTTCCTTAATTAGGCGGAAGATTGTATTGTCAAGGAAAAAGGAGAGAAGGTGTTAGGAGCCAACAATTGGGAGTGGGATTGTATGTGAATGGGAGGGATCTGGGTTTGGGGAAGACTTGATTAGACTTAATTAGCCCTGGGAAATCTCCTGTCCTCAGGGACATTGGGAACTTCAGGTAGATTCAAACAGACTGAAGGTCGGGAGACCAGTAAGGCAGATATTTTCTGAAGAGCCTTGGGTTATAGGGGTGTCTTACGTGTTCCTTTTGAGGAGGAAATGGAGTGAGGATGAGGTTGTCTTGGCATGGCGGGAGGTAACTAACCAGCAGCAGGGATGAAGGGACACAAGGCCCGTGGACATAAAGGGACACATCGGCTAGGGCTGCCTGGGCTTCAAGCCCTTAAAGCAGGCTGTAGAAACCTGAGTGATCATGACTTGTTTTCTCAAGTCCTCTAGACCAGTCCAGAAATCTCCCTGTGAGTTTCTAGATTCAAAACCAATCCACTGGAGATCCTTTTTTTTTTTTTTTTTTTTTTTTTTTTTAGTTTGGTTGGTATTATGTGAGGGATGAAATAAACCACTGAAATGGCTTCTTGGTTGGGGGAAGGATTTGTGTGTGTGTGTGTGTGTGTGTGTGTGTGTGTGTGTGTGAGAGAGAGAGAGAGAGAGAGAGAGAGAGAGAGAGAGAAAGAGAGAGAAAGAGAGAGAGAGAATGAGAACTAGAGGCACCTAGAAGAGTCCAGAGCACAGAAAAGAAGAAGCAGACAGTACATGGCCAGGGCCAGAGAAGGGGGGGATATTGAGAATGGGGGGGGGCAAGGAGAAAAACCTTGTTATAAAGAGAACAGGGATCTGGATCTGGAGCAGCCGTGGAGCTAGCATAGTGCTAGAGCAATGGAGGGGAGCAGGCCAGGAGGCTAGCATGGGCTTCGTCGTATATAATGAGTTGTGAATAGGGACCGTAAGAGCCTGGAGGCCAGCATGGACTATGAAGTCCTTCTATGGTCTGGTTTAAGTTGGAACTAAACTCAACTTTGAACCAAATCAGTGGGCCTACTCTTTTTGGGGAGTGTGTGTGGGGGTAACCTTTGGACCTGATGTGTATATATTTAAATTAGATGTCGGTATTAGGGGTGAGATGAAAACCCGGTGGAAGTAAGCCAAGCCGGAAGAGTTGAGTGGAATGCCTGGCCTTGCTGTCTGGGAGAGGTGAGACAAGGCAATGATGTCCCTTTAACACCCTGATGTTGAGCAGGTGGTGGTGGTACACGCCTTAATCCCAGGGCTCAGGAGGCAAGGGAGGTCTTTGAGTTTGAGGCCAGTCTGGTCTATAAGGTGAATTCCAGAACAGCCAGGGCCACACAAAGAAATTCTGCCTTGATACAAACAAACAAACAAACAAACAAAACAAAAGTTGTGTGGTCAGAGGGAGTTTCCTTTAGGAGGTCTGAGAAAGTCTGAGTCTGAGGATGTAGGTGCTCTTGTTGAGGGGGTGGGGAGTCAGGTGTCTCAGGTGACCCAGCGCTGTAAGCAAAGTGACGGTCAGTAGAGGGAAAGCTAGGTTGCTAGCAGCCTTCTCGATGGAGGGCAGCTAAGGGGATATTTTCAGTCACATCCATTTTTTCAGGGAATTACTTTGGCTAACATCATAGAAAGCATCAGGCTTATTGTTACTATGAGAGTCTATGAGAGTCACACATTGTGACCCCCATCTCCAAATGTCAATTACTGAATTTGTGTTGTCTGCAGGCCTATTAGCCACTAGATTTGTTTCATCCTTTAGGGTTTAATGAGGCGGGAGGGGGCAGTGAAAGAGTGAATAAGAGAAAATGAAGAGTCGGTGTGGCAAACTGTTGATCATTGGTAGAGAGGAAGCTGTCCTGTCACCAGAGGGTGTCAGTGGCGTCCAGAAGTTTGTCAGATGTTATGACTGGTCAGGGTATAAGCTAGACCAGTTGTATTGGATCAAAATCAACCACTGGAGCGTGAGAGACTGCCAAAGAAGTTTCCTCTGGACCGGAGAAAGCTGAGACATTCAGGGAGAAGTTGGGGCTGTAGAAGTACAGTTATACAGGGGCGGGGCAGCTTGAGTTTAGACATCCTAGGAGTTGCACTGCTGTGGGGATAGTGAGTTGGACTTTAAATGGCCCTTTCCATTTCTGTTGTAGGTATTTGCTGCGTGTGGAACATTGAGATATACCTATGGTTCAGCCTCAAGATGGAGGGTTTGGGTTAGGGTTAGGGTTGGTTTGGGTTAAGGTTAGAGTTAGGGTTAGGATTAGGGTTGGGGTTGGTTTGGGTTAGGTAGAGGGTGTTGGAGCTTTTGGTCTACCTAGGTCAAGAGGATTTCTCTGTTGGAGGAATTGGGGGAAAGAAAGGCGGAGTGGGCGTAGGGTGAAGTGATGAAAGGAAAGCGCTGTCATTCGCAGGGTTATGAGGGATCAGCTATATAAAAGTTCAAAGGTATTTAGTTACACCTAATACTTACTTGGAAGGGACCCTCAGAAGGACCGGTGGGAGGAGTCTGATCCTGTCTAAGTACAAGTCTCTGGATAGTTTGGCTAGGGACTCTTACTATAATACAGTTCATGTGTTCTACTTTGCCAGAGGATTTGGAGATGGCATGGGATGTGTAGGTTCTTTTTGATGTTAAAGAGCATGGTCAGAAATTGTGAGGCTTAGGTAGTCTGATTGTAGAGAAGAGAGGCCAAGTCTTGGTCTTAGGTCTGTGATGAGGACTTGGGCAACTGTGGTTTTTGGTATTAGTCTCTGACTGTTGCAGAGGGAAGCTTCCTTGATGAAGGGTTTATATGAAATGTTTATAGCTTGTTATTAGGGAAGATGCTGGCTTAAATTACTGGTTGTAGAGTCTCCTCTAGTAACTATGATTTCAATTAGCACGGAGTAGATAGCTAGGTTTCCAGAACCCGGCATGGTCTTTTCTTGTTGAGTGGATCTTAAATCCAATTAGAGGGCTGTTGGTTACTGCCAAGGTATGCGTGCCACTACTGCACCTTTAAGTTTATCGTGTCATGCTGGTTGTGGATGTAGTTCCTGGGTGTCAAAGCTGGGTAGGGCTATTGGCTGCCTCTCTCCTTTGGAAACTTGCATGGCTCCTGATATCGTGAAAGCTGTCCTCAGGGATGGGGCTTTCAGGACAGGGGACTCTGGACCCTGTTTATGAAGTGCACGGTGTCTTCAGCAATCAGGATTTACCTTCCACCTCTGGGGGCAGGGTGTGTAACCAAGAGCAACAGCAAGAGGCTGTACGCTTAGGGAGTCTCTTGGACAGCCCTAGTCGACAACTCAAAAGAAGGCTCCTCATGTCTGGTGTGGAAGGCGTTTTCTTTAGCCCGTCTTTGGCCCTGAGAGGGAGCATCATCAACCCAGATGAAGAAAAAAAATATTAAAACTGCATGTGTGTGTTTATACATAGGAGTATGGGTATGTTGGAGCTTTTGTGGGTTTGTTGTTATTTTGTGTATGTGTGTGCATGCATGTGTATTTTGGTAAATAATTAATAGTATGATTTACTGTGACTTTTTCAGACTTCCTCCTCCTCATGGATTTCTCTCACCCTTGCCCCCTTTCTGCATTTCCATGTCATGTCATTTGTACCCCGATGGCTCCCCTTTCCTTTCCCCCCCATTTTCTGTATTTACCCCCTCCCCTCCCCTGAGGACCCTGCTCCCCTCTTCTCATTTCTCTGACCAGATCACCAGTACCCTGCTATTCCTCTCTATTGTTCCCCAGTTTCCCCATCCTGGTACAAGTTCTGCTTTAATTTCCTGGTTTCTATAGTTATTACAGGTATGTACTTACTCACATTGAAAGATTTGGAGCTAGGAGTCTATAATGAGAGAGGACACGTGATGTTTGTCTTTCTGAGTCTGGGTTGGTCACTCAGTATGACCTTGTGTGGGTCCATCCATCTACCCACAAAGTTAATAATTTCATCTTTCTTTACATCTAAATAGTGTTCCATAGTGTGCATTTACCACATTTTCATTACTTGTTCATGGGTTTTATGTAGGACATTAAGTTCGTTTCTATTTCCTAGATTTGGAGAGTACAGCAGCAGTGGTGAGCATGGCTGAACAAGTATCTGGAGTATGATGTTGACTCCCTCAGTTATATGTAAGGGAGCGGTCTAGCTTCTTGAGTATTGTGTAAGTGATTTCTATAGTAGCTGCATGGAACAGAGAGGCTATTGCTCATTATATAGGCCTGAATGTGCCTACATGGACCAGGGATCGTTCCATACTTAAAGCACCACCCAAGGTCAGAAATGTGATTGGAACAAAGTTCCCAAGAGTGTCATAGGTGTTCCTGAGGGGACTATGAAGAATAATGCGAGACTAGTTCTGAAATGAAGTCCCAGGATACCACTGGTAGGTTAACAGGGCTCTTACCGACTTCTCTCTGTGTTCAACAAGGAGAATAGCCAACGTTGGGAGGAAACATCAATGATGGGCCTCTTGCCTGCCAGAGCTCAGTTGAAGAATAAAAAAAGTGTGAGATTAGTGCCCATGCCAATAAGAGGTGAGGCAAGACCCTTTCTCTGCCTTCCTGGAATGAGGCAGCTGGAGACCATGGCTCCAGATAGGGTGAGGTCTCTGGGTATTATATCTGCAAACTCAGAGAGCAGAGTGACTCCCAGAAAGACAAAGGAAAAAGAAGATACAGGAGACAGAGAAGAGAAGCCTGGCGGAGAAGAGGCCAGATGGGACTGCACCCTTCCAGAGAGCCCTTCCTGGACGTCAGCAGCACAAGTGTTGAGTTTACAGAGGGAAACGAAGGATGGAAATTGAGACCAGCCTCAACAGCAAGAGGGGCATCTCGAGGCCCAGTGGCACCGTAGCCAGGCAGCGTGGTTTGAGTGGGCTTTGCAGCTAAGGCAGAGGAATGGTTAGCATGGTCTCACCAGGGCAGAACTGGGGAGTAAGCTGCTTTTGTCTAGATATGCTTTCATTTGAAACTGCAGAGGGAAGCGGAGGCCTTCTGTCCGTCTCTGCAAGTGCTAGGTGTCTGGGCTGGGAGTCAGCTGCCTTTCTTTTGTAGCCTCTCGAGATTTGTACAAATAGTTGACTTCCTAGAACACTGAGCCCGCCCCCAACCTCCCCCACTCACACCCTACACCCCCATTAGGCCCTTGACTTTAAGGGGGGCTTTCCTTTAATCCTTCTAGCTACAGAGTTTGGCAACTGATGCCCCACCCCTCATCATTTGCCTAGAGCCTGTTGTTCCTCCCCTAGTAAACAGGTCTTCATGAGCCCCAACTGCAATGGTCTGAACGAAAAGTGTCCTCCATAGGTTCAGGATGAAGCCCAGCTGCGATGGATGGTCTGAAGGAGAAGTGTCCTCCGTAGGTTCAGGATGAAGCCCAGCTGCGATGGATGGTCTGAAGGAGAAGTGTCCTCCATAGGTTCATGATGAAGCCCAGCTGCGATGGATGGTCTGAACGAGAAGTGTCCTCCGTAGGTTCAGGATGAAGCCCAGCTGCGATGGATGGTCTGAAGGAGAAGTGTCCTCCATAGGTTCAGGATGAATCCCAGCTGCGATGGATGGTCTGAAGGAGAAGTGTCCTCCATAGGTTCATGATGAAGCCCAGCTGCGATGGATGGTCTGAAGGAGAAGTGTCCTCCGTAGGTTCATGCGTTTGAACACCAGGTCCTCAGTCGTTGGCACTGATTAGGTTTATTATGGAAGGCTTGGTTGGGAGGTGTAGCCTTGCCGGAGGATGTATGTCACAGGAGACAGGCTTCGAAGGTTTATAGCTTTGTCCTACTTCCTGCTCTCTCCCTCCCTCCCCCTCTCCTTCCCTCCCCCCCTCCTTCCCTCCCCCCCTCCTCTCCCCCTCCTCCTCCATCTCCCTCTCTGCTTCCTGTATATGGATAGTAATGCGAGCTCTCAGATTCCTATTCCTACTGCCTGCTGCCATGCTCTGTTCATCTCCATCATTATAGACTTTTATTCTATAACTCTAAAATAACTCTCCCTTCTATCAAGTGCCCTTGATATTGAATCATAGCAACAAAAAGTAACCAAACACCCATCAGAGTACTCAACCGTTTCTGCTGGGAACCAGCCTGGCCATCACCTTCTGGGTGAACCCCAAACTGTCCTTAGTTCTCGGAGCCCAACCTGTCCTGCTTGTCAAGAGAAGCCACTGCAATTTTCCCATCCATCAGAAGAACACATGCTCCTCTCTGAGTTGCTGGTCTCCAGTATTGTTAGTACAGACTTCTCCGGGGACAGAGGCTGGGAGGTGCTAAGGTACCACATAGGATTTATTGATGAATCTCTCTCTCCCAGGAAAAGTGGAAGGGAGGTTTTTCCCTCAGTTTGGGCCATGGTGCCAGATTGCTGAGGATGCACTTGTGTAGGAGCAAGGGCCAGCTTATTGTGTCTGAGTCAAACCAACACACTTAGATTATCATTTAAAAGTCACTCCAGAAAGTGTTCCATTTGCTTTAAACAAATAGGCTTTGACTCTCGTATAAACATTACATATGAAAAGAAAAGACCAAAACACTGGAGTGTGTCAAGCAGTTTTCCTTGTTTGGATGGTGTACTGGCTGGTTCTATGTGTCAATTTGACACAGGCTGGAGTTATCACAGAGAAAGGAGCTTCAGTTGGGGAAGTGCCTCCATGAGATCCAGCTGTGGGGCATTTTCTCAATTAGTGATCAAGTGGGGGGAGGGCCCCTTGTGGGTGGTGCCATCTCTGGGCTGGTAGTCTTGGGTTCTATAAGAGAGCAGGCTGAGCAAGCCAGGGGAAGGAAGCCAAGTAAGGAACATCCCTCCATGGCCTCTGCATCAGCTCCTGCTTCCTTTGGTGATGAACAGCAGTGTGGGAGTGTAAGCTCAATAAAACCCTTTCCTCCCCAACTTGCTTCTTGGTCATGATGTTTGTGCAGGGATAGAAACCCTGACTAAGACAGATGTGTTCTGTCTACCAACTTCATTAAAGCCAACTTCTGCCTTCAGGAAGTCTAAACTGTCCAGGGCATTTGTTGCTTTCTCTATCTTGCTTTCCTATAGGAAGAGCTGACTTAGAGGACACAGCCAGCATTGTCACCTGCAATGTTCACCCCGTACACAGCAGAGCCCTGAGATCATTGAAGTAGCAGCTTATGTATGCTCAGTGGGCAGTGACAAAGTACACTCTGTGCTAAAGCACATGTGACTCCCTGAAGAAGTCTCGGATTTCAACTGCAGTGGCCAGCCATCCTTACTCGGCCCACTAGGGCGAGCTGTACGTTTCAGGTGGCTACATGTACAGTCCTTTCTAGTCATGGCCCTGGGATTTCTGGTAACAGGGGAAATAAGTTTTTGAGTCCTGCCAGTGAACTGGGCCTGCTGCAAAGGACCATTCTAGGAGTGGAGCAGCACTCCTCAAAGTCCAGGCCTTCCAGCCTGAGTCCTGGGGCCAACTCAAGATCAAGTGACCTGGATCTGAAGAGATAGCTCAGTCGTACAGGAGCATCAGGAGTAGAGCCAGGTAAGAACGTGCCCTAAGCTCCATTATCCACCCTTCCCATGGCAAGCTGACCCCTGTCGTGTGCCATCCGCCTCTCTCTGCGACCAGCCTCACCCGCTCATTTTCATGCCTGCCTTACATGGCCTGGGGCCCTGGGGCTTTTCCAGTGAGAGCCCTAGCAAGAGAGTGGAGGAGGGGGTTTCTTAAGTCCCTGCTTCCCGCTGTGGACTTGAAACAAGTAGAGGGTTGACTGTCAGCACTGCTCTCAGCCTGCAGTAACCTCCCCTCACACCTCAACCAAAAACATCCCTTCTCAGACTTGAGACTTTGGCCTCCCACGTGGATGTCTTGACAATTAACTTTCTCTGCAAAGTAGTCTGGTTTCAAGCTGCTTCCCTGCTGTGGTTTGAATAAGACTTGTTGGGGGTGGGTGGGAGGGGGGGGTCGGCGGGGCTGGAGAGATGGCTCAGAGGTTAAGAGCACTGCCAGCTCCTTTAGAGGTCCGGAGTTCAATTCCCAGCAACCACCACGTGGTGGCTCACAACCATCTGTAATGGGATCCGATGCCCTCTTCTGGGGTGTCTGAAGACAGCTACAGTGTACTCACATAAATACATCCTCTAATTAAAAAAAAAAAAAAATAGTTCCCTGATGATCGGGTCTCAGCTGGGAGGCAGCCGAGCTTTAGAAACTGAGGTCCAGCTAGGGGAAGTAGGTCACCAAGGGAGGTGGGCTCTCCTTAAAGTTATCCCTGGCCTCTGTCTCTGACCCACGATGTTTCTAGTCTACCAAAAGGAGAGCGGCCTCTGCCCTACATTCCTGACTCGTGATGCTTTGAAACACTGAGCCAAAATAGGCCGGCTGCTTTAGCAATGATAAGGGTGATTGAGACGGTCCTCAGAGGAGCAGAGTCTCTCCACAGGTCTCCGTTCTGCTCTTCGCTCCTTCAGGTGCTAGCACCTCCTGCAGCCTGTGGTTCCGAACCCTGTCTACACCAGAGGTCCTAACCTGGTCCTGTCTGGCCGTGTTGCTTATGTCCTGTAGGCCTGTGATAGATTTACTGTGGCTTCCGTCCTTTCCAGCAGGCTCCGCCTTTCCCCAGGGTCACAGAGGGAGGAAGCCCCGCCTGCACTGTGCAGGGCTGGCCAGAATCCCTCCTGCTCCCTCAACACCCATTTTGTTATAAAATCTAATCGAGGATTACTCTGAACTCACTTTAGCGGTTTCCTCTTTGTGTTTGAGAATCTGTCCTCTGCTATTCCTGGGGAAAGCAGCGGCCTGACAAACACCATGATTTCATATCAGTTCCAATAGAAGGAACCTGTGTGTTTGATCTCTGTCCCCAGCAGGGTAAGAAATCATGGTACTAATGGACTTGGGTGAGAAAATGTAAAGTCAGCCTAGTGTGGTGGTGCACAGCTTTAATCCTAACACTTGGGAAGCAGACGTGGGCAGATCTCTGTGAGTTTACAGCCAGCCTGGCCTCCATTATTGGGTTGTGGGCCGGCTATGGCTACATAGTAAGATTCTGTCTCAGAAATGAACAAAAAGAGGTGAATGTATGAATGTCTAAGAGGTGAAACGGGGAGTGTGAGTAGAACGATGGAGGAGGCGGGGATGCTGTAGAGAGAGCAGTCAGACAAGTCCGTGTGAGATACAAAGCCAGAAGCTGAGCACAACCTTCCAAGCCTCATACAGAACATTACAGCTTGCAATAAGATGGAACCGAAAGGGTGCTGTCCGCTAGTACTCCTCCCTTGTTGGGATGATGTGATTACCCTTACAGTCAGTTATCTTTTATCATCTACAGGTGGCCGTGACGGCTGTCAGCCCTAGTAACCCAAGCCAGTTAAGTCCCAGTCTGAGTCCCTTGCCCTCAATTATACCTTGTCTGTGATTTGGGGGGGGGGGGCTCACATCTGAAACTTTCTGTGATGAGTCTCTGAGGGGTTTACAAGCTCCCCCCCCCAAACTTACCTGTGTTTGCCTCTGTCACTGGGGGCCTCAGTTCTTGGTCAGCCCTCAGGGGACTGCACCAAACTTGGCATGGTACATCTCAGGGTCCCTGTAGCTTGTCTGGGTGATGGCTGGAGCATGGCCATGTCTGGTTGGTATCTCAAGGATCTCAGCTGTGTCTCCACATCATATCCTTCCCTGATACATCGGTCTCTCCTCCCCATCGCTATCCACCCCAGCCCCATTGGCATCCCTGGGGCACAGATCGTCTCTCTACCTGTCAAGGTGACAAGCTGGACGCTGGCCTTCCTGCTGCTCTGTAGAGACAAGCCCCACTGCGCACGTTTCTCTTTAGCTCTCCTTTATAGGGATGGGGTCTGTTGCTTTTTTATTCTAATTCCTGCCTTTCATATGGTGGTACATAAGCAGATGTTAATCTACCATATTATCCAGAAGTGATACATGCGAATGGCGGTCTTTTAGTTATTTCCCTTAAAATAAGGTCCTGTAAGCTCCATTCGTCATGGAAATGGCAATGGAGTATATATAACTACCAACTAGTCCTCTCGGTTTGGATGACTTGGCCTAAGTGAAAATTTTCAAATATGGAATATATGTTAAAAGTGCTGGTAGGGTTTGTAATAATATAATGTATAGGTATAAAAATTTTCAAGAATTTGCTACATATCTGAAGTTTAATAATCCACTTAACATATTATGCAAACAGCATAGTAAAATGACAGTCGTCTGGAAAAATGGAGAGAGCAGGCTGAAACTGTTCAGCGGATATAGACAAACCTGCAATGTTATATACTTGCTTGGAATCCAGTAGTTACTTAAGAGAAGAGGCCACGAGTAGAAACTTTTTGATGAGCATCTTGATTAGGAAGGGCCTTCCCCCAAAAGGTGCCAGGTTCAGGGACTGAGTGTCAGTTAGCCAACAGGCACCATCTGGAGGTGACTTCCCACGTAGGGGACGTTGGGGGCAGAGCTGCAAGTCCGGGCACTGATGATGAGTCTGAGAGCTCGCATTCACAGACACTTGGCAGAAGTTAAGTCTAACTTGGTTCTGATGTAGATCCGAGCATCTCTAAGGTGTATACTCTGAAAAAGGGTCAGAGCCAGGAGCAGTGTGGGCTTCTGAGAACACATTTTTTTCCCCTGTGGGTAGCCAGGTAGTAAGTTCTGATACTGTGTACCAGATCCAGGTCTACATAACTGCAGTGTTGAAGACCTAGGCCCTACAGCCACGCCTGTTATCTACAATTCCCCCATGGGTCAGAACGGGTTCACATTCCATTATATTGATATATTTGCTCATTTAATTAAAAAAATTATACCGCAGTAACAATGGGATGGGGACATCCAAGTAAGACCATAGTAACCTTGAGGTAATGAGAAGTCAGGGTGGGAGTGGAGCCAACAGCTGTCTCCTCCATGCCTGGGCCACGGTATTTCCTCCAGGGATCATCAGACTTTGATGTCTGAGGACCGGGTCTTCCTAGACTCATCTCTACCCAAGGAGCTACCCTGCCAGTGTGGCCACAGGCGTGTCGTGGTGGTGGGAAGTTCCCTTCCCGAAGAAGAACCACATAAGTTCCTGATAAAGATACATTTGACACACCGTGGCACTGAAGATGGCGTCTCTGTAATTGTGCAGCCCGAGGCCACACAATACTGTAAGGGGTTGTTCCAGCCCCGTTCTGATACCAAACCTTAGATTTATAAGCCAATGGCAGCTTGGACCTGAGTTCTTGAAGATGTAACCATATTCGTTTGGTGTGCTGCAACTTGGAAGGACTCTCTTATCCATGTTGTACACTGAAGTTTGAATTGCAAACGAACGTTTGGTTTGTTCTTCGAGGTCAGGTCAGATGATGGCAGCAGCTGTCTCTGGCATTTGGAAAATGAATTTAAAGATCAAAATAGGAGCCATGTACCTTTCCTGCAGTGGATGCCATGATCTTGGGCCAAAGAGCCTAGAGACAGAGTCCTCTGTGAAAGGGCTACAACTTATCTGTGGAGCTGAAGAATTTGTGTGCTCAGAGTTCAGCCAGCTTCCTCCTGCCTTCTGGACCGAGGCTAATTCTCCTGGTAGTGGGCATAGCAAGTCTTATGTTAATCTTTGTTAACCAAATACTACTTGGAAAGCTTTGAAACTTACTGGTTTTCATAGTCTGGAAGAGCAGCTAACAGTGCTGTGAGCCAGAGGAAGTGCTTTGTACTGATTACATAATCCATACAGCAATCCCCCAAAACTGTATTATTATTGTCCACTGTACAGAGAAAAAAACTGAGGCGTGGAGAAGAAACTTTCCATTGCTGTCAGAAGAACAACATGGTCCCTAATGTAAGATAAGCCTTGCCAGTGATGCCAGCCACAAGATGCACACAGGGGCACCAGCACACAGGGGCATCAGCACGCGGGAGCACCACCAGCACGCGGGAGCACCAGCAGCACCCGGGAGCACCACTAGCACCCGGGAGCACCACCAGTACCCGGGAGCACTACCAGCACCCGGGAGGACCACCAGCACACGGGAGCATCAGCAGAACACGGGAGCATCAGCAGAACACAAGGGCACCAGCACCCGGGTGCACCCGGGAGGACCAGCAGCACAGGAACATCAGTACATAGGAGCACCAGCACGCAGGAGCCTGCATCCTTAGAGCCTTGAGGTGTTTGTAAGACGTGATGTAAAATATGTTCAGGGTGACCATGAGGCCAATAGGTTTAGCTACCTCTTCCCATTCTCACCTTCTGATCTCCACACTAGGATTGTAGACGTTAACGCCATTAAGGGAAACAATTTCCGCTATCCCGGAGCATTCAGACACCAGAGCAGTTCTGAACCGTTACACTGAGCAATCCTCCACCTCCCTGGATACCCAGAGGGCGCTGACAACTCACCTGCTGCTGTCCACCTGGCGGCCAGTTAACACGGTCCTACTTTCCACGGTCTGTCTTGTTCAGCCCCTCCTCGTGCACTGGGATAGTCTCCTTGCTTACTCTCGTCTCTGGGTCTGGACAATCGATTGCTTTGCCCAATAGGATAAGCTAGGAAAGCCGGGGAGCCTGCTGAGCCCGAGCCCAAGCCGTCGGATGGCCTCCCGCCTGCTCCCGACATTGTCCGGCGGGCAGAGACCTGAGCACAGTCAGGGCACGCTGACCCCGAAGCTAGACTGAGAAACGACTGAGCTCCAAGACGCTGACTTTGGGACGGTGACAGAGTTTGTTCGTAACTGCTTGTGGCAACATGGAAAACAGTGTCCCATGTTGTCCTCATGTTCCCCACATATGCCTGCCCGTTAGCAAACACCTCTCTGCTCTAACATGTTATCATCCTCATCCCTTAATGGATGGCCACAACCCCATGGTCTCATCATACACAGTGCATCGACCAGTAACACTCACTCTCTTCCATTCCGACCGCCCCACTCACAAGAGTTCACAGGCCGCCAGTCTGAAGGTCTCCTTTTCATTAATATGTTTATTGAGCTTATAAAAATATAATAAGTTACATAGACAGAATTATATAAAATATTCACAATTAAGACTTCACTGGCTCAGGCCCCTCAGACCTAACTCGGGTGTTTTACCTATAAGTACTGAAAAATAATGACAGTTTCCAGACGAGAATGGCAGCACGGAGTTCCGGCATTGGTCAGTAAGAGTCACCGTGGTCTTGTTGGTTCAGAATTCTACAGCATGGGCAAAGCACCCGGAAGCAAACCCTTCCTGGGGTTTATTGCCAAATAAAGTGAGTGACAGGGACTGACTCCCCTAGAGCAGCAAGCTGGGAGTCAGCGGGACAAGGATGCTGGCCGCCTCAGACGCTGAAGCCTAATAGGGTGAAGGAGGCCAGCCCCCTGCCACCCGGGGAGGGGGAGGGGGAGGAGAGCCTGCTGCCCCAGACCCACGCTCGCTCATCACAGAAGACCAGGGGGTAAGGGACACTGCAGGATCTCAAAGAGGAATTAAAAGGACAATTAAGCAGACTAACTTTGCAGGATCTAGTAAATGCCTTAAAAAAAAAAAAAAAAAAACCAGCACAGACAGACGCAAGAAAATTATCATATTAAAAATTCAGGACCTAATGATGGTCCTCTCACAGTATGGTCTAGATTCAGTGGTGGGAGATTGCTTGGTTTTAAATAACTGATTCCCCTCCAAAGGCTTTGTTCAGTCGTATGACTTGTAAAGCAAAAAAAAAAAAAAAAAGCCAGCAGCCTTCTATCTAAACTAGAGGCGTCACGGAAAGCTTTCGCTCACGGCAGTCAGCACTCCAGGAGGGAGCCCAGCAGCCAGCCTGGCATTAACCCCCTGCCGGGGAAGCTTCCTTGGCTTTCCGTTTCCTGGCAGTTACAGGTGCAGTGAGGGAATCAGTGAGAGCAACGCCTGTTTACCTGTTTCCGAGCTCTGTAAACGCTCCGTCCTACAGTCGCCCTTACATGAGAATGGCGGCTGAGTTTCCTCTCACTCCCATTTCGCGTGGCCACCCACACTGTATCTACCCCACGGAGGCTCCTCCAGCCTCTCCTTTTCTGCCTCCATTTTCTCTCACTCACCCTTTTGCTCCCTTGAGCCTCATCTTTCCTGACTACAGACATGAAGACCAACCTTTGCAGAAGCGAGGCTAAGTCTCAGGGAGGAGACAGCCTCGTTGGATGACTCCCCCGGGGCCCAGGACTTCTACTCCACCTCAGGCTGCACTGTCCCTCACTGGCTCAGGATGCTGTGTCTGAACTCGCTCAAGCGTCACCCAAGAATCAGGCCCGACCACACTCTTAGCAAGTCACCATGTCCCTTTCTAGATAGAACACATATCCCTTTGAAGTCAAAACAGCCTGACATATTGTAACTACTGTGCCTGCGAGTGGTGCTGGAGACCAAATCTGCCTACACTTATGGCTGGGCACACATGCCTTGTGTTGTCCGTGACACAAGGTGAGTTCTTCCACTAGTGACCGCAAGGCTTGTACCATTGAGGGTGACTGTAAACACGGGTCCAGTTACCCCTGAAACCATAGGGCATGCCAACAAACCATGCTCTGTCTGAAGCAAAGCAGGATGTGGGCGGTCTGTACTTTGTAACCGGTTTACTAAAACCTTCCAGCTATTTTCTTCATTAGGATGCTCTCTCTCGTTTTCAACTCCTTGAGTCTCCATCACCCTTCTTATAATTTCTGCTACATTTTTTTTGAAGCATCTCTTCATTTGCCTATGTGATGGTTCGGTCACATGGTCTACACCATGCCCCCTGTCTCTCACTAAGTGCCTCCTTAAAGGACAGGGTCAGATTCTGCACCCGTGTCCTCCCCGACATGGTTTGGTTCATTTGAGTGCCCAGTGAGCTCCTTCGGGCAGCCTAAGGAGTACAGTGACCCACCAGGAAATGCCTTGCGTGTTGGCAGTCCGACGGCACCACTCACAGCTGTAGTGGCTTCTGGATCCCAGGGAAGACAGTCCGAGACAAACTGCTCAGGACGCAGCCGGGGGTGGGGAGGCAGGTGGCACGACCCCGGCCCACTCCAGTATGTCCGCACACAAGGACTCCACCGCGTCCAGCCGCTCGATCTGCACCAGCTTGGTGAGCAGTTCCGGGATGCTGTAGCCCGCGGTGCTGATGCGGTCAAAGAGCTGCATGCCGTCGGTCATGCCCCCAATCTCATCCCGCTTCAGCCCGAAGCTCTCGGCGAGGTGGCGCCACGTTTTCACCACCGCCTTCTCAGAGTTGTAGGTAGAGCTGAGCATTCGGCTTGTCTTCTCCAGGCAGTCAAATGGTAGCTCCGTGGGGCTGAGGCCTAGGAGAGGGATCGGTCAGAGTCACAAGGAGCTCAATGCGAAGCATCCGGTAAGCACTTAAAAGAGAATTAATAGCCGGGCGGTGGTGGCGCACGCCTGTAATCCCAGCACTTGGGAGGCAGAGGCGGGCGGATTTCTGAGTTCGAGGCCAGACTGGTCTACAAAGTGAGTTCCAGGACAGCTAAGGCTACACAGAGAAACCCTGTCTCGAAAAAATAAATAAATAAATAAATAAATAAATAAATGAGAATTAATGTGAGCCCTAAATAGTCTCTTCCAGAAAATAGAAAAGAAGGAAATATTTCTCAATCTCATATCGAAACTAGACCAAGACCAAATCTTCTTAACAAAATATTAACAAATAGAATTCAGCAGTAGAACAGAGAATTGTTTACTATAAGTGACATTCGTTCTAGGGATGTACAGTTCTGGTTCGGTATTCAAAAGTCAATGTGACTTGGATGTTAAGTCCAGACACTGCTAACAGATGAGGTCAGGACCAGGGCTCGCTCTGCTCACAGGGCTCATATACGACGACATCATGCCAAAGCAGAGAAGGCAGAAAAGGAAAAGCACCCAGAGATTAGAAAGGAGTAAAACTGCCCTTGTGTGCAAAGACAGTGCAGAAATTTCAAAAAAATCTACTCCAAGACTACCATGGCACTGATGTACATGGTAACCTGAAGGAATTGCTACTAAATTACAGTATGTGAAGCCAGCGTATCACTGAGCGTATACTGTATAATTCAACTTCCAAAACTATTTTTAAAATGTGTGTCTTATACGTATGGGTGTTTGCCTGCAAGTATGTTTGTGCACTGTGCATATACAGTGTCCACAGAGGCCAGATGAGGGTGTCAGGCCCTCTGGAACTAGAGTTAGCAGATGGTTATAAGCGGCCACGTGGGTGCTGGGAATTGAATCCAGGTTCTCTGCAGAACAGTCAGTGCTCTTTAGCACGGAGCCCTCTCTCCAGCCCCCAATTTGACATTAATAATCTTGAAATAACAAAATTACAGCAACAGAGAGCAGACTGGTGGCTGAAAGGGCTGCACTGGGGGGCTGGAGAACGGGAGATTGCCCTGTGGCGGTGGAAGGGGTCTCTGTCTACTGTGTTAACATCAGCACCTTGGTTGTGATTTTTATGGGCTTTGCGAGCTGTCACCATCAGGAGAAGCCGGGAGAAGTACACCCAGGCTTTGTCCTATTGCCTTACCAAGTGGTAAGAATATCACAAGCCAGATGGTGGTGCACACCTTTAATCCCAGCACTCGGGAGGCAGATGCAGGCAGATCTGAGTTTAAGGCCAGCCTTGTCTATAGAGCAAGATCCAGGCAAACCAGGACTGTTACACAGAGAACTTCGTCATGGGGTGGGGACAGGGTGGGTAGGTGGGAAGAATATTGCAATACAAAACAACTTTAAAATAACTGGAGGACTTTGGTGTCATGATAAGCACATTAGGATCTTGAGGACGGTTGGATCTTGCAGTAGGTTGGGGAGGCAGAGGTTGTGAGTACTAAGGTCTTCATGTGATTCTCACGGTCGTGGGAGCCGAGCCACACTGGCTTTAGAGACTCAGGCTTGGCTGCATCTTATTCCTGTGGCATCAGGAGGCACACACGCCTGGGCTGTCAAGGAGCACCTGAGGGCACAGGCTTGAAGCTCCCACCCTACAGGACCCACTGGAGAGGGCTCGTCTTATGGTTGGAGTTTCAAATTAATTTGAAAGCCACAGTCCCGTGGGTTTGATCTTTCAAAGCCAAGACATTCTTTGGAAGAGAGCAAAGGTTTGGGGTTTCTGGAATGTAACTCCCAGACCGTACTCTTCTGGGCAGCCCACAGCACCCACCATTGCCAAGCTTGATCGAGCAGGCTGACCAGGCACGCACTTACGGAGCCGTGCCAGGCTTCTGAAGGCAGCCAAGAAGAATTCTTGGCCCTGGGGATTCCTGCTCAGTGGTTACTTCAGGCCAAACAGAGCACCTAACCAGCCTGCCCCGGCTTAGGGCCTTGCACCTCTCCCACATGGGGCCTGGGTGGCAGCATGTGACTCTCTTTAGTCCCAAGGTTCAACCAGGTCAGGTGTGTGGAGAGATGCCAGCAAGGCGTGAGGCAGGAAAGTCCCCTGACCTCAGCAGGGAGGAGGTTATTTCCGGGAGGAATAGAAGTTAACTTAGGGCCTGGATTTTGGTAGCATGTAGGATTGCCGACTGGAATGTTTATGCTTCTTATCCAGTTGCTTCTTACCTGCTTAAGGCAGCCTGAACTTGCTGTTCATGTGGCTGCCCTGGAAGGAGGGGAGAGCCCCTCCTGCCTTGTGAAGCTCAAGAGGGAAGAGAACAGCTTCTAGGCGCAAGCCATCCCTTACGTGACAACGTTTCTGTCAGTGACAGAAACTTCTGGATCTATAGGTCTGTCTGCTGATGCCATAACCACCTTTGCGTTTGTACACCTAATAAAATCTCAAACCTATGCGCTTCTTAGAACATGTACCCATTGGCACTGACTACTGGGTGCCATCAGACGTTGCCATGATGACAATACCGACACAGGCACAGGAACTATGGGACCCCTTCATTGTGTCCCCGCCAACACACACACTGGGCTGTCTCTTACCCTGTGAGGGAAACACTATGGGGTGTTTCAGCCTAAACCTGGAACCAAATTCCCTTTCCCTCCACATCGGAAGTCAGTTTACTTAGCCATTCTGACAACCCCCATTAGATATGGATGAATGTCATCGATTGATTTTTCACTTAGGATTCTCTTTCCATGCCTGGCTTTGGGTCAGAAGGGTCGGGAGGGTTAGCAGGGAAGTGAGCCCTGGATCACTCTTTCTTTTTTTGTTTTTGTTTTTGTTTATTTGTTTAAGACAGAGTCACACTATGCCTCCCCCCCCCCCCAATAGGCCTGGAACTCACTATGTAGACCAGGCTGGCCTCAAACTCACTGAGATATACCTGCCTCTGCCTCTCAAATGCTAGGATGTGCACCACACATTCAGTCCTAGGATTAAAGCTACACCACCATATCCAGCTCTAAATGGTTCTCTAGTCCCTTACCTTCAACAACACCACACACGTTGGCATACACATCCAATATCTTTTTCCTTCGACTCTGGATCTATAAAGAACAAGGAAGACAATGTTCATCTTCAGAAAGGGGAGACACCAAACCTTCCACTTTATGCTGGCTTGCTCCTGGTGGCTAGGCATACTTGATGTGCACAGGCCTTAGGTAGAAGCAACCCAAAGTTATCAAGAGGAAGACCGTCCCTAGGTTTCCATGCCAACCCCCATATGCACACCGGGGGTGCCATTTGTGTTAAAAGGGACACCAATGTTAGAGCCGTCCTTGGTATGTTTAGAAGAATGGCCACCAGATGAGCACCAGGACAGCCATGCATGCAGAGGCTAGCAGAGCTACGGAAGCCTCTCTTTTCCAGGGCAGAAAGCTCAGTGAGAAGCTAGGCAGTGAGTGGTCCTGGGTGAAAGAATCCATGCCTGTGGCAGGCAGCACAGATTCCGTGTTCTTTTAGCTCTCTGCACTTAGAGGACAGGACCAGGCCAGATCTAGGATCTCAGTGGGAATTTTCTTTCCTACCAACAATGTTGCCGCAAGGTTTGGCTAGGTTACCCAAGGCACAGACTAAAGAAGGGATGTACGTATGCCAGGGCTTCAGAGCACACCCTGGGCCACAGACATAGCATGCTTTAGTGATAAAATCCTCCGGACAATTTATACACACGAGTCTGTTGCTGTGTAAGGGAAATGTATATATGTGTATGCACATGCGTTTACATTTAGGATCCGGAAGCCTACGTCACTCAAGACTACTATGTAAAATGTCTATTTGCAGAGATCCCATTCATATCATCCCATGTACTTTAATTCATCTTCAAGTTATTTCAACTAACACATGGACCATTATGCAAATAGTTATTGTACTGCATGGCTTACAGATGAATTACAATAAGAAGCATGCATATTTAGTACCTTTTTTTATATGTATGTTTAATCGACTCATAGAACCCACAGATATATACAAGTACGTGTGAACATGTATGTGTGTACGTGTACGTGTGCGTGTGCGTGTGCGTGTGTGTGTGTGTGTGTGTGTGTGTGTGTGTGTATGTTTGACTGCTTAGATATACATGGTATGTTTTTGAAGTCTTTTTTCCTTTGGCATTTATAATAATTTCTTAAAAAACCCTTTTTCTCTCTTGTGTATAAGCAGTATATTTAAGATAATTTCCTCTTTTTCTTTTCTTTTCTTTTTTGACTTGTTGCTTTGCCCAGCCTCCTCTCTGGGACCTTTGGGAGGAACAGCGTCCTAAGGGACTCATTCAGTGTAAGGGTGTCTTGTCTCATGGCTGTACGTCACTGCACCAGTGCACCATAGGCGGTATTGCCGGAGCCTCACCCCAGCAGACTTGTTACTGGCTATAGACTTCTCCCTGGCCAGGTGAACCAGCGACAGCAGACATAGCTCTGGGGACCCCTGCTTGTCCGGGGCTGGCTCTTCATCACTGTCCACACTGCGACTGAGCAACTGCTCGTTCTCAGAGGACGCATCGTTCTCACTGCGGAAACAACCAGGGCACCTGTTAGAGAAGCTCCAATCCCGATGAGCTGTCCTGGCACCGATCTCGTTACCCAGGTATGGGCAGCATGGTACAACGCCTTGTTCCTTAAGTACTCGCTACACAGTATGAGCTCTAAGTAAGGAGGCATGAGGTAAGAAAGGCACATCCAGTTTCCTGACAAGAAATTCTGGTACTCAGTGGCCTATAGATGTCTACATGGGGTTCCCAAGAAGCTGTGCGTTCCAAGAGGCTGGGGTCACCACCAAGGGCTGCACCTGAACATCTCTCCACCCTGTGACACCACAGATGCTCGGTAAAGATTCACAGAGTATGTTCTAGATTCCTGCACGTAACCCCAGCAAGACAAGTACAACCATGGGTCTTCATGTTAAGCTATTGAGATTAGATGGCTGGAACTCAATCCACAACAGGATTCTAGAGGATCCAAGAACACACGGAAAAAACGTGCACTCTTGACTAGTAGTGTTAGAATGAGCCTTGTGGGAGCTACAGAGAGCTCCTAAGGGTGGGCAGGGTGGGTGATCATGTGTACCTAGCCTCATGTGCTTCTCCACAATCATAGCTCAGATCACACAAGACCTGGCACCCATGGGTTAGAGCTTATGCTCTCAAACCATTCAAAATAAAAGCAAAACAGTATTTTTTTTTCCTCAAAGCATTCTGCTTACTTTCTTGCTTTGGCTAAAGAATTTTAGAAAAAAGGATTGTATTTGCCAGACGTTATGTTTGAGTGTTACTATTAGCAGTGAAGGCCACATGCAAACACAGCCCTGGAGCCAAAATAAAGACAAAAAGGTATGAAACCATCTAACAGAGCCACATTGTCATTATGCTTGCGGGCCTAAGAGGGAGATGGCTGGCCCACCCCCTAATTCTGGCAAGCAAATGGAAGATCATAATGGCATCTTTATAGAGTACCTCATGACCTTTCCATAGATCACCACAGAGATCCCAAGTCCCACTTCCAAGACCCAAGAGCTGTTTGCAGGGACAAAGCCTCATGACCTTGTCTTTAGAGCAAAAGTGTAATATTTATATATGCAAAGAGTAGATATTTCCCCAAGTCCAGTCCCACAGATTCTCTCCTCAGGAGAAACTCAAGCCATGGCTACATCCTTGCCTGTCCACCATCCCCCCTTTTTTGCTACTTTTAAGAACAAAAAGTCCTGAAAGATGGAAGGGCCAAGCTGGGACCAAATGGCATCACACCATACTTAGAGCCCTGCCGCAGTCTTGGCATCTTGTATGACAGGGCTCAGCCCACAACTTCCCAGAGACTGAGCAACGGTCAGTTAGAGGTAAGGCGCTGTGGGAACTAAGTCCTTTCCAAGGCCTCGAGTAGTTTCACATCCACTATCCACCTCGGCTGTGCAGAGATGCCTGTGTCAGGAGTATCGAGAGCATGGGCTGGCCTTCCTCGGTGTCTGAACCCGATCCAGGTAGCTATTCTCAAGTAGGAAAGGCTTGGCAAGAATTCGTGAGTCATTGTGGGAAGATCCTGTCTAGGGTTGGGAAGGAGGGTTTGGCACTCTGCTCTTCTGGAAATTGTCTTAACAACACTTGGGAACTCTGCACCCATGTTTGCAAAGACCAGCATTGTGTAGATGCTTACGGGCAAGCTTCCCATGCTTGTCTGTAAGGCCACAGTGCAGGGTCCAGCAGAAAAGGGGTTTGCATGCTTTGTTGCTGGGAACCAGTGCAAGGACCAAGTGCAGATGACTACCTAACGGGACAATAGGAAACGCCTTCCCTCCTCAGGCGATTTTAAAGCCCAATGCTTGGAAAATATACTAAAGTACAGTTAGGTAAATCCCTTTCCCCCAGAGGCTTGTTAGACCAACCCTTAATAGACGGTTGACACTCTGGGCTTTGGTTCCAGTGCTGTTGATCACTGCTGTGTGATCTTGGTCCAGTGATGGAAGTGGGGACGGCACCTTAGGGGTGTGGCCACACCAGTCTTAGGCCTGGGGCTGGGGTTGTAGACTTAAAAGCAGTGTAAGCGCTGCTGGCGGCTGTGGGAACCTGACTGGCATGCACGTGGCCTGTGATTCACACTGGCTCCTCAGTCTGAAGAGAAGGGTGGCAGGCCCAGGGCCCCTGGGAGATTGGGAGCAGGGATGATGGATAAGTAGGGAGTAGCAGGCGGGTTTTACACCCGCCCCAGCTCCTGTAGTCAGTGAGGAAGCAGACAATCGAGGCTAGTTTACAGGGCCCCCTTTGATGGGAAGCTGCTCTCTAATATTCTTGGAGCATCCTTAGACCAGGCGCCAGCACCCGGTCCACTCACTGATACAGCTCCCCTGCCTGCTCAAGGACCTGCAAGGACCCAGCTGGTAACTCCGTCCTTGGGACTGGGACTGTTCCACCTAGCAGTGGGTGTGGATGAGTTCCCTGCTCCACATACCTTTTGGGAGTCTTTGTGGGTGTTGCGGTCAACTTCTGGAATTCACCGTTCTCGGGGAAAGTCACCACGCTGTCTGTAGGGATGGAAGTTGGGGGTTGGTTGGTGAGAGTTAGCTTGGGGTGCTGAACTTGGATCTCTCCCTTCCCATTTCCTTTTCAGTGGACATCCTTGGGGACCAGGTCCCCACCCCGGGGAAAGAACAAGTAAGTGGGCACACCAGCCACCTCAGGGACCCTGGAATCAGAGGTGGTCAGGAGGCTGGGCTGTCAGGTGTGAGGACAAGGTGAACATACTCCACCTTCATGCCAGATAAGGTACACGGGGCAGGGTGGGCTATGTGTACAGACCTGGGGCCTCTTTTTTCTCCTCGTGTGTGTTAGCTGGGGCTTCTGCACTCTTTCCTGGGGGGCTGCTACAGCAGGCTGCTTGAAGAAAGAGAGAAAGGTTGGCATGAGCTCCCTGGCTCTCTCAGAGAAGGAGACCGGGTGTTGGATCAGGGGCATGGGTACGAACGAGGATGTCACCTGGGGCCGACGGCTTAGTCTTCATGATGTAGAACATGATGATGAGGACAATGGCAATGGACATGATGAAGATCGTAGACATGGCGATGATCAGGGCGGTGGCCAGGTGTCCTTGGCCTGACAGCTCTGCCAGCATCAAGGAGAGAAGGATACATGGGTTTGAAGGCCCCTCCTCCAAGCCACAGCACCCACCAGGAGAGCCAATCACAGGAATGCTTCCGAGGATCACCCTCGGCCCAAGGACCTGGCCCTCCAATCACATGTTGACTTCCCCCACACTGCCCACTGGGTGTACATGCACTGTACTTGGAAGATCAGGATGCAAAACAAGCAGTCATTCCTGAGGGGCTCACTCTTAGTGCCACTACCCTGAGATCCTGAGAGAGAGGTAAAGATGAGGGCCAGAGAGGCCCATGAACAAGTATCTATCTTGGGAGAGTCCAGGCACTCCCAAGCAAAAGGCCACCCCTCTGGCTAGAGGTTACATTCCTGGTTTGGTTTTAGTTGGTACCTCATCTTCAGAGTATTAACAAGAGCCCCAGGGTAAAGAGGGCTGAACGGACCCAGCAACTCCGACTGTCTCCACTCCTGCCCGGCTGCTGCTCATTCCTGGAGCTCTTTGCTCGGTTCCCTGATGAAGCTTTGGACGCGTGGACAATCTGAAACCTCCCTGAAGTTCTCCAAAGTAACTAAACGGGACATCTGGTTCCCATGAAGCAGGATCCAAATGTCCTGCCACCCAAAGAGGCAGTGGCAGGCATGTGGCACTCTGGGCCATCGGAAGGGTGTGCAGAGTCCACTGAGGACGCTGCGACTCCTCGGTGCTATCTGGTGTGTTTGTAACTGTGGGGTGTTATGATGTGGGGCGAGACGGGTGATGTATGTCCTACTATTCTCGGTTGAATGCTAGTCCCGAGTGCCGGGGGAAGTGAGGTGGGTGTGTCTGCATCCTGCCCTCATACTTTGGGTCAGGATGTAGCAGGTTGCATACTAGTGCCTTGAGGATCCTTAAAGGTACCCCAAGTCTCATGGAGACCCAACCCCAAGCATGCTTAAAAGTCAGATGGCATTAAAGCCATAGAGCAACTCCTCTATGAGTCTCTATGAGAAGGGATGAGCTAAACTCAAAGAGTTTGCACTGAGAGAAACATAGATGGGGGTGAGGAGAGTGTCCCTCAACCTTCATTTCCATTCCTAATGAGCTAGGGAGAATACAAGTCACTGGAAATGAGTATTAAGTGTAAATCACTGTTGACACTGGCTCCTGACTGTCCCCCCCCACCCCCCGCGCCCAGGTGGCTGGAGCACCAGGGTACCCACGGAGTAGTAATTCTATACCAAGGTCCTGCAGCTGATCGTGCAGCGATCATGTGATTCTGTCACTTTAGGGGAGTGAGGAAAGGAAAGGGCTCTGTCTTCATTGCCCGCTCTCCCTCCTCCCTCTCAGCTCTCTGAGTGTCAGGAGACCCACAGCTGAGAGCCTTCCTCACCTTTGTGAGCGTGCTGGAAGGGGGACAAGGTGCTGCCGCCCGAGGTGCTGGACGAGTGAGCCGAAACCCCGGAAGTGGCTCCCACACCTGCGAAGAGAAGAGAGAGAACCTCAGAGATCTGGCCAAGCGTCCCCGTCAAAGGCTGGAAAATAGGGCACAGCGGTGAAATGAACCAAGCCGGGCTTCTAGACTGTATTGCCGGGAGTGGGGCGGAGAGGAAATGCTTCACGGTTCCCCAAAGCGGATTCTGACGTCTTAGAAATTCTTTTACTAAACGTACGTACGTATGTGTGTGAGCATGTCGTCTGTATGTGCGCCACACGTGTGCAGGTGCCCGCCAAGGCTGGACAAGGGCATGGGACTCCCTGGAGCTGGGGTTACCAGTGGGCACGATCCGCCCAGGGTGGGGCCCGGGGGCTGAACACCAGTGCTCTGCAGGGGCAGCAAGTGTTCTTACCCATGAGTCATTGCTCCCTCCCTAGGACTCTTGTTCCTCAAATAAAGGCAGCTCTGTCTCCTCCACTCAGTCCCCCATAAACTGAGACAGAGTCTGTGCACTCTATATGAAGGACTGCAGTATATATGAGAGCGATTTTAGGAGGACTAATATTTGGTTAATTTTTTCCAACTATGGAGAGCAGAAAAATGCTCTTAATGCCCTTTCTACTCATAAGAGCAGTATATCTTCATTACTAAAACTCTGAAAAAAATAAAAGCCCCGAGAAGAAGCAGAAGGAGCCAGCCGAGCCTCACAGTAACACTCTCAGCTCTGGCTGGCCTTGTGCGTGCCAGGCAAGTGCCGACCCACTGCACTCTGAGCCTAGGGCACGTTCTTACAACAGCTTCAAGCAGCCCATTCAGGAATGGATGTGCACTGCTCTCCTCCTTAGCCACGGCTCATTACTCTCCCACTGTAGGAAAAATAGTGTCACCGAACAAACAGACAAAAAAAAAGGATGGGTATTATAATGCTTGCCTGCACTAGGAGGCAGAGGCAGGCAGATGTCTGTGAGTTCAAGGCCAGCCTGGTCTACACAGTGAGTTCCAGGGCAGTCAGGATTACAGAGAGACGCTGCCTCAAAAAGGAAGGAAAGACAACAGAAAGAAAAGACAAAGTGTCAAAGAGAAGAAAAGTGGAAGCTGATTTGCTATCAGATAAACCACAGTACTTTTTTTTTTTCTGATAAATAATCATCTTTAGGTCAAATTTGAGTTTTTCAATTGATTAAAATAATCAGGGTTGGACCATAGCTCAGCAGCAGGGGCAGAATCAGATATGACCCCAGCCCTTGAATGGGAAAGGGAGTTACGTTTTCTTTCTTTCCTTCCTTCCTTCTTCCTTCCTCCTTCCCCTCTCTCTTCTTCCTCTCTCTTCCTCTCCCTTTCTCCCTCCCCCTCTCTCTTCCTCGTTTCCCTCTCTCTCCTCTTTCTCTCTCTCTCTCTCTCTCTCTCTCTCTCTCTCTCTCTCTCTCTCTCCCTCCCTCCCCCTTTCATCCTTGCTGGTTATCGGTTCTGAAGAGGTTGGTATAGTAATCCTGTGCTTCTGAAAAGCAGCTATAAGCCCGGACGGGTCCCCGGCCTCCCTGAAGTCATGTCCTTCTCACCCACCCCAACCAGCCGAGAGAACTGGTGTGGAGGGCGCACAGGGTCAGTCCCCAGCATCGCAGGGCTTCAGCGAGGACTGAGCAAGCAGGGGCAGCAGTCTAACAGAGGGTCTGGGAGAAACACAGGCCTGCTGTGTGGAAAGCCTCCCGCCAGCTGGCTTGGGCCATCCCAGGAGCAGAAGCCCAGTCCCACCGAGGCGGAGGGGGCACCCTAATTATCTGACAACCTCACGAAGCACACACCCTGAGAAGCACACACCCTGAGGTGGAAACGTCTAGTTCTTTGGAAAGCTAGTTATAGCAAATAATGTTTTGCTGGGTCACCAGGTGAAACGATGTCTTGCTAAAGCAAACACACGGGAGACTGTTTCCCTGAAGCAGACACAGGTGAAAGGAGCTTTGGATATGGCAGACACGTGGAAGAACCCGTGATGAAGGAGTATAAATGTGACACACACACACACACACACACACACACACACACACACACACACACACACACTCCGCCCCAGACAGGAGGAGGTGAGCACTGAGCCTTGGTTTGGTTTGCTCCCCACCACCCCCCATTCTTTACTAAAGACACGCATGTGTTGGTTCACCTCACATAGCATCGTTGAGCTCAACTTGTGGTAACTGCCATCAAGAGGAGAAACTAGCTCAAGAACTGCTCATGAGGGTCCTGTGGCAGTTTGCGGCTTCAGTGGCCTCTCCTCAGTCGGGTTGGGGAGCCTGGTGGTTTCTTCAGGACTGAACTCCAGCTGCCCAGTGTCTGCCTGCTGAGAGGACTGGTCTGCAGCTGCTGAGTCGTATTTGGTATTTGCTACAGGACTGAACTGCTGCCCGAGAAGATCAGGCTCGCCCCCAAAGAAATACCGCTGAACAGGTCCCCTTCCCCCATATCCTAATAACGTTTCTCTCCCGCTCCCTCTGCTGGGTGGAGGGCTACAGGAGAGGTTGAACCCTTACTAAAAGTAGGTTGCGAACCATTCATGCCTACAGTACCCTGTGAAGAGAGGCCAGGCACCTCTGTTCCCATCCTTATACCTAGTTCAACACATCGAGAGATGGACAGATAAACAGGGTGGAGATACAAAAGGCTATCACGGGCTCAGGGCAGGCTGGAGGTGGATTTCTGTGCATCGGTGAGGTGCTAAGCTAGCTTGTCCTTCAACGTTAGACAGAAATAAAACTATGCCATAGCCAGGAGAATAGTTACTTGTCCGGGAAGGATAAAATCTCTCCTTTTCTCTCTGAGGGAAGACTGGAAGCTTTCTTGAGGCCTGTAGGCTCCAAACTTATGTTCGGCTTTTTTTTTTTTTTTTTTGTTTTTTTGTTTTTTTGTTTTTCGAGACAGGGTTTCTCTGTGTAGTCCTGGCTGTCCTGGAACTCACTCTGTAGACCAGGCTGGCCTTGAACTCAGAAATCCGCCTGCCTCTGCCTCCCAAGTGCTGGGATTAAAGGCGTGCGCCACCACTGCCCGGCTTATGTTCGCCTTTTAAAGTTTATATTTGGGGGTTAACTCTTAGGGAGGAACTGCGGAGGGAGTCCCCAGTGGCGGTCTTGTCTACAGAGCTACGCTAACCTATCAAATGACAAGACACTCGGGCTGTGCCTGTCCCTGCTCACAGACCCCACCAAATCCTCTGCAGGTTGACAGCCGCTGCAGCCAGCTAAGGCGAGATCCAGGGTCCTGCCATGTGTCCTTTGCTAGGAAACTAGCTGTCACATGCCATCAGGTGGACGGACTGTCCTGACCCAGCTTTGAGTAGTATCTGATTTCCTTTCTCTAAAGCAAATAGGGCACGACAAAGAAACGGATCTGTTGGTTTGGTAAGGGGCTCAAGTGAGCTTAAGATATGTGGGCAGAGGGAGAAAGAAAGAAAAAAAAAAAGCCAAGGGCTGTGTCTGTGGACACCAGCAGTCTCTGTCTTTTCTTGTCCCTTCTTGCTAGGACTCGCAGACCAAGGCAGTGTGACAGGGTTGGGGCTGGGGCGCAAACACACCCAGGCCTATGGTCTAGAAAGAAACAATGAAGGTAGCTTGGTGAGTACAGACTTATGAAACGGCCCCGTACCCGGGAGGACAGGTTACATGGCATCGCCAAACACTGGTGCAGGCTGCTACTTGCTAAGGATATCTTCCCCAGCCGCAGATGCTACCTGCTTGGACCAGCTCTGCCTTGCTCTGCTATACTGGACAGTCCCCAAACTGAACTCCCGCTGGGCATGAGTGGAGCACCCAGACTGCACAGGCTGCAGGAGTTGCCAGGTACTCTCTGGCCAAGGATGCTCTGTGGATTACCTGAGAAATGGCAGGTACAGATGAGGGAAGGCAGGAAGGTAGACCTCTCTGAGCCAGAGGCTGGAGCCAAACACCTGCAGGCATCCCCCAACCAAACCCTTCAGGTCCTCATGACCTCCATCCCCGTCATTTCCCTGTGGTAGACCTCAGGGTCCTTCCAGAATCTGCAGGGAGGCAGACATTTTCCTCGGGGATCCTGCAGCAGATGCCGGGACCGATGCTGTGTGCGGAAGGAGCAGAATTACACTGATCCGGCCAGGCCTGCAGGCCATGCAGGTCCGAAAGGGGAGCAACCCAGGAACTGACAATAGGCTTCTCAGAATCCGCGCTGGCGAGAGAGAACGGAGCTGCTGCTTCAGCAGAGACAGAGCTGAGGCAACTCAGAGTAAATAATCCCACGGGCGCCTGGATCAGACGTTCTCAGTGAGAGTCCTGTTTCAGGCAGGCGCAAGGAATGTTCTTTATGGAACATGATTAAAAACAAATTCGGGCTGGAGAGATGGCTCGGAGGTTAAGAGCACCGGCTTTTCTTCAGGAGGTCCTGAGTTCAATTCCTAGCAATCGCGTGATGGCACACAACCATCAGTAATGGGATCCAATGCCCTCTACTCATATACATTAAATAAATAAAAATAAATCTTTAAAAACAAAGTCAATAGGACTACTCTGAGTACAGTAAGTAAAAAACAAGCAAAAAACCACCACCACCACCACCACCATCAACAACAATGGTTGTTTATTTAGTCTTTTGTTTGTCTCCAGCCCAGTGTCCTCTGCTTCCACATAAGACAGGCATGACCCAGTGAGCAGAGCAAGACCCAGTCCTGCCCATCCCCAGGCTGACCTCAGACTACCTAACCACCATTACACACTACAGAGGCCCCCAAAAGACCACATAGAAGCAGTGGGGTAAGAGACTGGGCAACAGGGCACCTGCAGGCCTTGGTAGACAGAGTCAAGCCCCTGGTAATGACTTCAGGATGCTCCTGTTCCACAGAATGCTTGGGAAATTCCCCAGAGGAGACAGACACCTGCTCTCCATGATCCCAACCCCTTGAAACACACACACACACACACACACACACACACACACACACACACAAGAATTATAGATGCATGCATGCATGCTAATCATGTGGAGTAAAGTATATATGACCTATGTTTGGACAAAACTTGGAGAGAGAGAGAGAGAGAGAGAGAGAGAGAGAGAGAGAGAGGAGAGAAAAAGAGCCAGCCCAGAGAGCTCAGCTACTGCTACTCCTCACTGCACACCTTTCACAAGCCACGGGTCTGCAAACTATCCTGCCCTGCAAGGAACATGGGTGGGCATAGAAGACACATCGGGATCCACATCGCGCATCATGGAAAGCCCCGCTACAGTGCATGTTCCCAAGAGCAGCATGCTAGGCTCCTGCAGACATATTCCTCTGGATCAGGTTGTGCTCTGGGCTGATGCTGCCTGACTCTTCCCTATCAAGCTGTCTGGCAGCCAGGGAACATCCCACCCTACCCTGTGTCCTCACGCGGTCATTTACTCTTCCACAGCAGTCTCTCTGAGTCGTCAACTGCAGATGACGTGAGTGATAACAGCTGGTAAAAACCCACGTTCCAGAAAATGGGCAGAGGTTTCTGCCCGGGGTCCATTGCTAGACCAGACGGGAGGGACAGGTGTGCCCAGTGCACCCTGAATTTCCACCCTGAGCTCAGCTCACCTTCCTCGGGGACTTAGCGAGCCGTAAGCACCAGGCTTAGCGGAGCTCTACCTCTGTTCAAAGAGATGATGGCACATAAGGGGCCTTTGAAGTTGTTAATCCACACAATTTATAAATGTGCCAGGATGTATTAGAGGCTGGCTGGCATTCTCTATAGGGTGTAAACAGTTTGGAGTTTTAAGAGTGACTTGGCTATGAGAGTCGTCAAGGAGGTGCCCCTCAGCCCTGGCATCGGCCGCACACCCTGGCGGTGGATCTGTGAGCGATGTGGGTGGGGTCGTCAGATGCTCTCTAGTCGCTAGGGGGGAGAGCAGAGCCTAGCCTTTGCTTCTGCCTGGACGTGCTTGGCAGCAGTCTGCTCCTCACCGGGTCCTTGGTGCTGTGTGGCATGTTCTGGTGTGAACAGATAACACGGGACAGCCTGGTGTGAAGAGTGGCACGTGATGCTTCACAGAAACACCTGGGTCCACGCCCCTGGAGGCCGGGGTCTCCTCTGTACGTTCTAAGGCTCACACGAGCAGTCCTCATCTCACTGTAAGCCACACTTCAGTCATTGAACTGGGCGTCCCTTCCTATTCTTGATTTAACTCATGGGTCTTAACCACTGACAAGCGATGAAAGAAAGAAAGAAAGAAAGAAAGAAAGAAAGAAAGAAAGAAAGAAAGGAAGAAAGAAAGAAGACAGAAGAAGAAGCGTCATGATTGTCATCAACACAACACAGTACTTCCATCGCGTTATGTCCATGTCCCCTCTAACTGCTCTGTCCCGGATGAGCCGTTGGGAGCTCTGGGCTGCCGATGCGGGGCCAGGCCTGCTGCCCACCACACCGACATATGCCTCCAGCATCGATGCGGGCATCTCCCACACACTGCCCATACAGTCCCATCCGTCCTCAGAGAGATCTCGGCATGACACAAGGTCTCAGAGGAAACTGAGGTCCCGAGAAAGAGATTACTTTCTCGGGGGTGGAAGACGAGTGGGGTGCACACCCTTCTCCATCCCCGACTTCCTGCCTCCCTCCAGACGGAACAGCACAGGCCCCGCCTACTTAGCTGCCCTGACACCCGCCTTCTTAGGGTGACACGGGAGAAAGGGAATTGTAGCCAGAGTATCTTGCTTACGGGTCTCTTGCCCTCTGGTTTACTGAGAAACAAACAAACAAACAAACCAAGGGCTTTGTGTGTCTGTTTGGTCTCACCAGTGCACCGTGACAGCAGACGGCAATGAAGAGTAAGGCCTGAAGCTCTCCCGGTGGGACTGGGACTGGCCGGAGGTGGGGAGGGGCTTTGCTTCAGGGCTTTGGGCCGAGGCTGTATATGGTTCAGCTGCTGGCCAGTTCAGTGTAGGAAAGATGCCAGTTGTATCTGCCTAGTTTCCATGTACCCATACTGTCAACCCCACTATGTGCGGGCATTGTCTCAGTAATATGGTAGAGAAAGCAGATACTGATGTGGTTCCGAGAATCCCACTGCCCCCATGCTTTCTTTAAGGGAGATGGCAATCAGCCGGAAGGCCCGACCGACCGGCAAGCCAGCAGCCCGGCCACCCAGGAACAGGAAACATTTTAATCTACTTTATGAGTAAATGTGTGTCGTCTTCTCGATCCTCAGCAGAGTCTCTTGGTGGCCTGCGTCACAGCAATGCGGTCGCACTTGAGCGTGTGGAAGGTCACCTTGGCTGTGCCAGCCTGCCAGGGTGGCAGGGATGGAGCGGGAGCTCCACCAGGCAGGATAAATACTCTAACAAAGGCAGGAAAGTTCTGGAAAAAGCCTTTCACCTACACCCAATGTCAGACCTGCTGAATGGGAGGCAGGCCCCGAAACGTGTGCTATCTCAAGCATGTCATGGGAAAGCGCTAAGGATCCTATTCCTCTGCTCATTGCTCAGCGAGGCAGCAGATCCTTTGAGAAGGCCAACGCGGGCTCAGTCTACGGATGAGGAGAACGGCCGGTACCCCGACCCCTGTCCTTCCCGCCGAGGAGAGACACTCATGCGGATTCAGGCATGTAGCTGGACTGGCTGTCCTGTACCACCTGGCCACCTGCCAGCTCCGGCTCTCCTGAGCGTGTAGCTGCAATACCACGTGCCCCCGGGGCCCTTGACTCAGAGCACCAAGAATGACAACTCGGTTCCACGCGGCCCAGGAAATCCACCCTTCAGGAAGAGGCGCAGCCTAGGCTACCTGCCAGAGATGTCAAGATCCCGACAAAGATGAGGTTTGGCTTTCCTACGGCGGGGGCTGTGGACATCACGGAGCGCGTATACGGTCTCCTAGTTTGACCCGGCTATCGGTCTAGGTAATCTGCCTACTCACAATGCACTCTGGGTAGCAGTAGAGAACGGTAGAGCAGAAGTGCTTTATGCTCTGAAGGAGGCTCAGACCCACTGAGGGAGTGTTCGGCCTACCGTATCTGTCACAGACAGGTTTCAGGGCTAGCCAAGATGCCCGGAGACTTGGCTTGGGAGGTCCCGGAGCCAAGACTGAAGGTAGTCTTGCTGGATTGTAAAAACCTACAGTGAGGCCTTCCTGGGATCTAGCCTGTCAGTTAAGTAATGAAGGCAAGTAGAGAATGTATTGATTCGTTCGTTTGTTCGTTCGTTTGTTTGTTTTTAAATCTCTAGGGGTCGGGGACTCTGCTTCCTTAACCCAGACTGGATACACTTGATTAGGTCTTCCGACTAGCCAGCCAGGGAAGGGCATGTATCTCTGTGACAGCCCCCGAAGACAGCCGCTACCCTGCCAGGTTCCAGAGACCAAGGAGCTTTCCTGCTGGGCGGCGTGGTCCTGAGATCTTCCACTCAGGTGAGAGCCTCATCCCGGAATTATCAGGCACTTAATTCAAGTAGATCCCCCTTGACAGAAGATACATTAGCAATGGCAGCTGACTCTACCACAGGCCAGGCTGGCCGCCAGGAGCCCCAGGGCCTCCTCCACCTTGTAAATTAATTAGCATATGCCAGGTAAGAAGTTCAATGTTAAACACATGCAAATCTATTCCAATTGCCAAACTCTCTAGAAGGCAGAGAAAGGTCTGGCCTCCTAAGTCCCCCAACTCGGAGCACCCCTGCCTTCAGGCATCCTGCCCGGTCACGTGATCACCTTTCCTGGAGCGTGGGGAGATGAGGCCAGCGGTCTTCCTCCATCTGCATTCAGCAGATCTGAGTTGCCCGCTAACACATCTTTAATAAGCTTGACATTTGGATTCAGGTTAAGGGCCCGGATTCAGAATAGCTTTAATAGACCACGTGGCAAAGTCCAAGAAACCACACATTAGAGTCCTTTTGCAACAGAAGGAGACCCTTCCCCAGATCATAAGACCAAAGAAGAATCAGGAGGGTTATAAACTTAGGAGGGTGATAGCTTGTGCATAATTTTTAGGAACGATTCAATTTTTTGATAACTTGTGACTATTTCTACATTTCATAGCTTTGTGTGGCACTACATACATATACAGGAGAACTTAGTTACAGCACCTTATAATACTTCCAAAGTATCTTTGTATCTGCGGTCTCCTTAGCTTTCTTAATGGTCATAGAAGATGAGTGGGTCCAGTCTTAAGGTCTCTCTCTATCTCTCTCTCTGACAGATGGTACAGCTAAGGCACTTGTTTAAGGTACTGTTGATTGACCTGCACAACAGCCTTAAGGTCTGACTCCAAAAATCTGACCCTTTGTTGCGCGTTGTTCTTAAAAAAAAAAAAAAAAAAAAAGATTTTATTTTTATTGCGTATGTGTGTGTTTTCCATAAAGGCCAGAAGAGGGCATCCGATCCCTTTGAGCTGGATGGTTGTTAGTCCCCTGCCCCCAAGTGGGTGCTTGGAACTGAATGGGAGGCCTCTGCCTCAGAAACAAACGCTGCCCCTGGCTGAACTGCCTCCATCGCCCACCCCTGCTGTGCTAATCTCACCTAGGCATGGGGTCTGGCTTCCTTCTACACCAGTGGTAAAAGACTGGAACTTTTGTTGGTCCTGACAGCAGGAATGAATAATACACCATGGACTTAAGATACACTTGGACTTAAGAATGCTATCCTCCTGTGTGTCCCGCCTGTTTATTTAACCTGCATGTAAGAGAACAGTGTAACAGCTAACCTTACTATGTCTTGGATTTCCCTGTGTCGTCAACACTCACAACCTAAGACAGTGCATAGCTGTAACCTTAAGTTACACACTTCCATGTCCTAACCCAGGAGCAATGCATCTGTGTCGACTATGAGCGTTACAGTAATAAAAGCCGAAATCAGCAAGTAGGCTGGAAGCAACCTAATGGAACACATCCTCCATAAATACCGGCTACAATGTGGATATAGGTCGATAGGTCTGTCTGCAGTGACACGTATAGTCGCATTTGTTATGTGGGACACATGGAGTCAGCGACTGAATCCTTTGTAAAATTCTGTCAAAGGTTTCTGTAAAGTTTCCTTCAATCCTTCCCCATGTGATGCTTTCTGTGCTGCTTGGTACAAGCGAGAACGAAGCCCTTTGTTAGGGACACACACACAGCCGCGGGGACAGACAGATTCACAAGACAGCCTTCAAGCAGGCATAGATTCAGACTCCTACATCACACAGACAGCGGGGAATTCGGATCTGGGCTTGCTCTCGGTAAGACTACTCCAAGGGGAAGTACTTTGATTTCTTTTTCTTAATGCAACGCTGCACACATTCTGGGCACTGTGGGGTCATTACGCATGCATTTAAGAGAGACGGTGGTTCTGTGGAAGGGCGGAGCACTCACATTCCTTGGTGTTGGGAGGAGCCAAGAGGCAGGAGTAGCAGACCATGCCGTAGATGTTCCTGGGTCTGTTCTCCAGCATGTAGTAGCTACAGGAGGCAAGATGAGACACAGTTATAGGCAGATGAGTGAGAGATACCGCACAGGGACACCCCGGATGTCACTGGGCCCTGACTGAAGCCAGGCATGAGAAAACTTGGTGGGAACTGAAGAGCTGAAGACCCCCTTAGTTCCTTGGGGGTCAGGGGGATGTTTAGTATGTCCTGAAGTAGAATGTTCTTTTTTCCAGGACTGGAATGATTTGGGGTCTGACCTTACATATTCTTCTTTGTTCCTTTTCCTTCTTTCTTTCTTTCTTTCTTTCTTTCTTTCTTTCTTTCTTTCTTTCTTTCTATTGGATATATTCTATATTTACAATTCATTTCCCTTTTTCTGGTTCCCCACCCCAAAGGTCCCACATGCCCTTTTCCCTCCCCCTGCTCTCTCATCCACCCCCTCCCACCTCACTGTTCTTGTACTCCCCCACAATGATGCTTTGGTCCATTCTAGCACCAGTGTCCACTCCTTTCTTTTTGTCAGACATCACTTGGTATGTGATTTGTCTTTGGTGTTCCAAGATTCTAGGCTAATATCCACTTATCAGTGAGTGCATACCATGGGTATTCTTTTGAGACTGGGTCACCTCACTTAGTATGATGTTCTCCAGCTCCATCCATTTCTCTAAGAATTTCATGAATTCATTGTTTCTAATGGCTGAATAGTACTCCATTGTGTATATATACCACATTTTTTGTATCCATTCCTCCGTTGAGGGACATCTGGGTTCTTTCTTTCTTTCTTTCTTTCTTTCTTTCTTTCTTTCTTTCTTCCTTCCTTCCTTCCTTCCTTCCTTTCTTCCTTTTCCTTCCTTCCTTCCTTTTCCTTCCTTCCTTCCTCCCTCCCTCCCTCCCTCCCTCCCTCCCTCTCTCTCTCTCTCTCTCTCTCTCTCTCTCTCTCTCTCTCTCTCTCTTTCCTAAAGGGTTTGTTTAACACGTGTGTGCTTGCATGCGTGTGTTTGTGTGCGTTCACAACTTTCACGAAGGCTTTCAGAGGAAGTGCCTATACATCACGGCATGTGGGCGCCAGCGAGCTCCCTTTGTCTCTCCCCATCTCGGTGGTCACCTTTCCCAGAGACCCTAGGTTGGTGGGGTTGCTTGCAAAATGCCTTTTAGTCCTGCAGCCTTTGGGTCCCTACAGTTGCTTGAGTGGATGACAGTGACAGAGACAGAAAACAACTACCCTGGCCACACAGACCACTGTAGTAGCCTTGGAGATGACCCTTCTCCCCAGAGAATCCAGGTGATAGAATGGATGGCCCAGGACTAAAGACGTCTGTGTAACTACTGAGTTTGTCTGCAGTTGTACTCAGAGGAAAGAGTGAATACTCAGAGTGGCTGCTTCTTCCGGTCCTTTGAACCCAAACAGTGCTCCGGCTACTCCTCACACCCCACCCCTTAAAGGATCCAACCCCCAGCAGCTGCCACGCCCCTCCGGTAGTGTTTTTCTTTGACATTTTGACTCCTGTCTCGATGTGAGCCATTTTCCATAAACAAACATTGTAAGGCGAGACCGTGAGGCCACTTATCACATTGTGAGAAGTCTAACCAAATAAAGGAAGCTGGTGTCAGTTAGTAGAACTCAAGAGATGAGACACCATCTCTGCCGGTGGATCCACCTGCGATTGTTTCCTAACTTCTTTCTCGTTAGTTGTTTACCGAGAAGGCCCTCCAGATGGCTGTGGGTGGTGAGAGGAGGCTCTCCCCGGGACACTCTGGACCCCAGCCCGCCTGAGCCTGAGCTTGGATCCCTACCAGTCACATCAGGGTTGTAATTGCTTACCCTTCCTCAAAGCCTTTTTATCTATCCTCAGATCCCGGAGCATCTCACAAACATTCATTAACCAATCTCAAAAACACCCTCGGAGAAGCCACAACAGTTTAACTGTGAAGTCTTCTGGAGAGAGCTCCCAGACACACCCTCTGGTCCCCCTAAGAAGCCATCTTGTCAGTGAAGCAATGAATTACAGAGAGATGATGACGGATCTACCCAGCAGGGGGCAGGGAGCCCTCCACGCTTGCCCACTGAGCCCTGCTTACAACTTTCTAACATCTCCCAAGTCCACACTTTTTTTTTCTTCTCCCATCTTATTAGGACCAGGTGCTGGAGGCCAACAAGGATAAGCCTTGGTCACATCTCTTGCTGGGCACTACAGAAGGACAATGACTGGTGTGTAAGTCAATGAATGTCACTGTATTCTGCTCCACAGTTCCGAGCGCTGAGCTGAGGAAAGCTCTAATGACCACACATCCCCTTGAAAGGCAGCAAAGCCACAGACTTGAATGTCCCCGCTGGGTCTGGATATCGGTCTCCATCACAGGTAAGGCTCCAGAGGCACACACGTAGGAGAGGCCACCAGGGTTTGAGGACCTGCTAGGCACTCGCGACCTGGGTATTTAGCACCTGGGCAGGGGCTGCTGGCTGCTCAGTCTAGGGTCGCCTTCTGTGCTGTGTTAGCTTTCTCTTGGCATGTAAGCAGGTACTTTCTGCTGTAGGCTGGCCAGTAAGTAGTCCCATCTGGGTGTCACCTTCTCATTTTCCCCAGGGGGCTCTGAATGTTTACATCTCCATGCTCTTGCCCTGGCCCTGACTGTGTACACTTGACCGAGCAGTACCAAGTTACTTAATGAAGGAGCACTGCTGATTGGCTGGTTTGTTTTTATTCTATGTGTGTGGGTCTTGCGTTTGCCTGTTTGGTTTGTGTACTCCATGCATGCCCGGTGCCACTGGAGGTCAGAAGAAGGAGTCATACGCCCTAAGCCTAGAGTTACAGTTTGCCACGTAGATGCTGGGAATCAAACCCAGAGCCTTTGGAATGGCAGCCAGTGCTCTTAACTGTTGCGCTGCCATCTCTCCAGCCCGGCTGTAGACATTTTTAAGAGATGGCTCGGCTCCGGGAATCTGTTGAGAAGTTGCATGATCCCCCTGGCACACGTGTCAAATGCCTCCAGATTCACAACCGTGTTCTAGCACGTATTGCTGCAAGAATTTGTGTGTGTGTGTGTGTGTGTGTGTGTGTGTGTTGTTATGTGTATGTTCCTGTGTGCCTGCGTGCACATTTGCATGCAGTGCGCATGCACTTGTGTGTGTAAATGTATGGCCACCAGAGGTCAACCTCTGGTTCCTTAATTGGTTCGCTTTCTGCCTTACTGTTTGTTGTTTGTTTGTTTGTTTTGTTTTGTTTTGTTTTCGTTTTTTTGAGACAGGATTTCTCTGTGTAGCCCTGGCTGTCCTGGAACTCACTCTGTAGACCAGGCTGGCCTCGAACTCAGAAATCCACCTGCCTCTGCCTCCCAAGTGCTGGGATTAAAGGCGTGCGTCACCACCGCCCGGCCTGCCTTCCTGTTAGACAGGGTCTTTGCCTGAGCCTGGAGCTCACCGAGTCAATGAGACTGCTTAGCTAGTGAGCTGAGTGGTTGGTCCTGTCTCTGTGATGCTTGTTGCCACTTCTGACTTTTACGTGGATGTTGGCGATCTGAATTCAGACCCTCGTGCTGTACGGCAGGCACTGGCTAAACCATCATCTCTCCAGCCCAGAGAACATTTGAAAGTGTTAGCTTTTCCTTTCAGCACCAACCTAAACTAACAAGAGTTTGCACTTGTAGTTCTGTACACAGCTAGATGAGAGCGGAGAACGCTGGCCTGTCTTCTGCTCTCCCAGAGCTTCCGTCAGTTCTGAAGTGCTCATTGGATATCTCCGGCCCAGCTAGTGTCAAGACCATTTACCTTTACCTTTACCTTTACCTTCCTGTAAAGATGTGATCCCTTACTCTTTCATCCTTAATTTGATTTTCTCTACAGATGCTCCTGGACTTATCATGAGGTTGCGTTCTGATAAGATCATTATATGCTAAAGAAATTGTCAAATAGAAAATGCATTCAGTGCACCCAGCTCTAGACTCAGCTGGCGGAGCATGCCCAGAACACGCAGTCTTGTCTCCAGTCGGGCGGCATCAGCTAACACAGAAGCCTCCTTTGCAATCTCATGGAGTTCTGCTCTGGAGGTGAAAGGCAGATTGGCTGCACTGGGGGACTCACCACGAACTTTGGGTTAAACCAGGCTGAGCCCTGCCTCAAACATTCTCGCATCCTCTCCTCTCTCCTGTTCTCCCTGCCCTAAATTATCTAGTTGGGGGCCAGATTCAGTTTAAGCAAGGATCCAAGCGTCTTCTATTCAGACTGACTTCCTCTAAGATGGTAGGAAATGATTCCCCCCACCCCCCCTTTAGATTCCTGTTTTTGTGTTACCTAAGATTACAGTGGATGCGCTGGGTCAGGAGACACCCACACCACGCCACGCCCTCCAACCTGTGACCTGCAGATTCCTTCCTTTCCGCAGCCTGCCAAGCCCGTGGCAGTTGCTAAACCTCCTCTGTATAAGCAGTGGCTGCTACAGAGCTGGCTGCAGGAGCTGCCCAGGGCAGGGGATGCCAAGGCGGCGGGGTGGGGGGTGGGGTGGGGGGAGGTTACGAAATCTAACCCCTTCCCTGCTGCCTCGTCCATGCCTCCTGTTGTCTCCCACACAGACCTTTCATAACAGGAAAGCCCCGTGTGCTGCTATTGTTCAGTGACTGTCTGGGCCACATGTGCCTACAGAGCTGAGATGGGAGCCAGCACCCGCCAAACCACAAGGAGGGGAGAGGGCCAGCCCTCAGCCTTAAACAGACGAACGCCAGGGAAATCTACATCCTGGCTCATAACCATAGGGGTTCATGGAGCTAATCTGTCCAGCCTGCCAAAATGCCCCCATAGTCGTCTGGGACAGCAGGAGAACCTCGGTTCTGTTCTGTAAGTTTAGGGCATGCAACCGGAAGTGGGTCCTGACCCGTGGAGCCTGAGAACCCGAGGGAAGAAGTCGTGGTTCTAAGAGGACCTTGGGGACTAGGGAAGCGGAGGACACTTTCTCTTTAAGTAGCTTCAGGGTCAGCAGATATATCTCTGTGCAAGTTAAGTAGGGAACTGACTACCTAGAAACTTATTCCACATTTTGTATACTGCACGCTGAGACGGGGATAAACACGGGCCCCCTCTCCCGCTCTCAAACCTCGATCTGTCCCAAGTACTGAAGGTAAAGTTACTATTGCACAGCACACAGAGAGAGGACTCAAGACTTTGGGGCTGGAAACATGCTTCTGGAATCTGTGCAGCCCCAACACTCCTTCTGCAAATGGCATCTGCTTGGCGCTTGCGGCCTCACTACTGTCGTTAAGAGTCTTTGAGGAGCTGGATGCTTTCTGGTGAACATTGGGACCGGGTTAATTGTCTCCAGGGCTCTCACGTCAGCTCTCAAGTGCTAGCTGGTATCTGCCACTGGGCCACGCCGCCATTGCATGGTGCCAGGCTTGTCTGTTTTAGCTAAGACGTCTCTGTGGCTCTACCTGGTGTGGAATGGCCTGCATACAGCCACTGCCCCTTTTAGATAATCTGGAACAGAATGATAATTGCTTCGCGGACCCCTGATGGGGTGCTGTCTTGGCGGGGCTCTCTTACAGTCGCTTGAGAGCTCAGTGTGTGGGCTGGGGGACTTCACCATGCCCTGGCCCACACTGCACTGTGAGGCTGCTTCCTGGATCCTGTCCCGGACCAATGGCTCTCGCGTGACGAATACTCATCACCCTCGTTGAATCTTACAGCTCTCCACCCATCCATGTGCGTGAGTGAGTTTGGTCCGCGCGTCCCCACAGATGTTCATCACCTACGGCCGCCACCTTCTCCACATCCCCACCAAAGCCTTCTTCCTCCTGTATTTTACATTCCGATATTCGGCCCCACTATCCACACCGGCACAGGGAGGGCAGACACCGGCGAATCTTCTGCACCTGTTTTTCACCTCGTGCCCCCCACGCCCCACATCTAGCTACTGGCCATCCCTGAGACTCTTGCCACCCCCAGGACCTCTGTCTCCATATTGTTTGTTGTCCTTGCTCTCTGGGTCCCAAGCCATTCATCCCTCGGTCATTTCCCTTGCTACATCAAAAGGACCCTGCTCCACGGGGCCCTGTCGCATCCCTTCCCTGACTTGGCTTTCTGAATGGGGTGGGACCTGCATCCGTTACAAGCTGAAGACCCAAGAGTCTTTGCTGCCGGTGGTTAGAGTGCTTCCATCTGGGCCCTGCCTCTAGCATCTCCACGCATCCTGGCGTGAACGTCTCATCGAGGCCACAGGAGCCAGAGGACCAGGCCCTGAAGATGCTTGTGGCTTTTAGGGAAAAGAAATAATCCAGCCGTTACATGGCTCATAAACGGCGTTTACACCGAGGGTTCTTTCCCTCCACAGCAAGTGGGATGGAATGGGTGTGCCTTGCACAGGTGACTGCCAGGCACTCCACACTTTGCTGTGTATCACACGTTTGAACTAAGAAAAAAAAAAAAAAAACCGTTCTGAAGCCAATGAATAAATGGATTCATCAAAATCAGAGGCAAGCCCAGGGTGCTTCAGTGGCGCTCACACAGTTATACAAGGATCCATACTAGAACCCGTTCTGCCGCTGCTTTCTGGGGAGTGCAACAACACAGCACCTGCGACAACTAGGCAGGTAGAGACATATTTTTTTTTCCTCGTCTTTTTCACCCTCTCCATTTGTACCTCTCTGCTTTTGTGCACGCTGAAGGATAAGGGGACAAGATGACGTTCTGCTGGTTCACAGATTCGCCAGGCAAATACGTTGGAGTCCTGTCAGTGACCTGAACATGGGACTGCCTGGTAAATATTTGGATACCCGGAGTCTGTGGCTCAGGGGGCGGCCCCAGCTAAAGGCAGAACTCTGGGAAACGGGGGTGGGGGTCGCCATTGTCACAGGCAGTGATGGACGCTGTGAAATATGATACTTCTGTGTAATGAAACTGAACTCTGTGTGTGTGTGTGTGTGTGTGTGTGTGTGTGTGTGAGGTGTCTCTGTGCTTGTGTGTGTGTGTGTAAGTGTGTACGTGTGTATGTGTGTGATGAATAGTGCATTTACAGCACAATTATGTTTACATTGGAGTTGCCTTTCTGACCTTTCTGTACTTTCTTATCAAAGGGTAATGTTCAGTACTAGGATTAGCTCCCCCCACCCCCCCTAGGCTCACCACATCATGGCCATCGGCACCATCCAGTCAGCCACCACCATCTCTGCCACCACCTCCACCCACACCTGTACCATCACACCTCCACCCCCACCGCCTCCACCCCCACCGCCAGCCTTCTATCCCCTTCCCCCCTCCCTCCCTGCTCCCCTATTCATCTGGAGTCTGGGTGCTACGTTGTGGCCACTAGAGGGAGGCAGTAGCAACAGCTCTGTGTATTGATAGGGTGTCCAGACGGGAATTTTCTGATGCCAGGCAGAATTTGCTAATGCATTCTAGCAGGAAAACAGAAAGATTTTTTTTATCTTTTTGTTTCTCAGACCAATTGTGTTCTCACTTTGCTTTTTTTGGGGGGGGAGGAGGGGACGGGAGACTTATATCGCACAGCAGAGTGGAAAGCACAGCTATCAGAGGACTCAAGCCTTTACCCACACATTTCCTAGAATGCTAAAAATAACACCTTCCTAGAGAATACTAGATTACTTCCCCTCCAAAATGCTCCTCACGTATTATTTCATTGTAAGCGTCCTGCTGGTTTGTTTTACAATGGGCTATTCATCATAGTCAGGCTATACTATGATGACGCCCCCATATCAGTCACAAATGCCGGGCCTGAAGACTGCCTGCCGGCCACGGGCAGCGGCAAGCCTCACCATCCTGTTGTTATCCCCAGGAGAAGGTGACAAAGGTGGGCATGACACTTTGTGAAGGCCTCTTGTGCCTGTGGGGTTCTGCTCCTAGGGTCGGTGTTCCTCACCCTCCAGGGGTCAGCCCGATGGCACCCACCACCTCCACTTACCCAGGGAGACAGGGGCCACACTCGGCGTCGTTTTCCATGTCTCCTGGTGTCAGCACGGTGGCCCGGAAGAAGCCCTCGCAGTCCTTGTGGCGCCTGCATATCTGATAACCGCCTTTGGAGAACTTCTCTGCAGGGCAGGGCACGCAGCCGTAGTCGTCGTCTTTGGTGCCGTACCCACAGGACTGGCCAGGGAGGCAGGGGACAAGAGAACACAGCGTGTGACTCCAGCGGCCTGCACAGGGGCGTGCGCACTGTTTCCAGTCTCCGCTGCAAAGTCCTGACTTCCTTGGCTTTTCCGTGAAGAAGCTGCCTCCTCTCTACCAGCGGATGCTTCGGGACAGCCTCCAGCCTCAGACGAGGTCCTTTAAACACGGGTCCACAGGTCTACTGGCTTCTCGGAGTGCCTCACTAAGAGCCTGAGTTTTCTCAGAACTCTGCAAGAATCCCAGATACTGCCACCCCAGACGTTTTTCTGGTGCTTCAAAGAGCATCTGTGTTTAGTCTTTTCACAGAAGGGGAGGAGCCCACCCCTTAAAACTGATGGCCTGTTCCTGGAGAACACTTCCACCACATTTCCAATCAGACTATGAGCCCAACAGGGCAGGACAAGACAATTTTTCAAGAAGTCAGAACACCTGAGAAAAATATGCTGGAGAGTGCACATCTGGAGAGTGCACATCTGGAGAGCACACATCTGGCCAGCGCACTGGGCTCTGCAGCTCATACCACCCAGCCCTGTTGCATATCCCTTGGTGACCTCTTCCTCCTCAGTGCCAGGGATGGTGATGTGCCGTGAGCCCACACCCCTGCTCCCCGAGAGCCCGCAGGCACAGCCTGGTCCTTACCATGTAGGGCTCCTCCCCCGGTCTGCATGGAGGACACTGCTGGCACAGCCCGGTGGTCTGGTTGTGGTATTCGTTCTCACCACAGTTGGAGTCCTCTGCCTTGGCCGAGCACATCAGAGACACCTGCCACAGAAAGGACGCTTGGCCTCCACCCTCTCCGAAGATGCAGCTGTTCTGCGGGGACAGTGCCTGGAGAGCCCGAGGTAGGCCACTCCCGTGCCTCCCACCTGCGTCTATCCTGACAACCCCCTCCTCCTCCTGACCCGGCTGTGCGAACCTATCCCCACCCCACGCCCACTCTGCCTTGGCTTCTCCTGAGGTCATGAAGGAGGCACCCTCCACTCGAGTCTCTAGACATCTAGGCGCTACAGACGGTCATCCCTCGGTCTCATGCTTTCCCAGCCCACTCCTCCAGGAGGAGCTCCCGAGGACGAGGGCTTTCTGGTCTTTTTCAGCTGTGGGTCCATCACACAGGCTAACTCATCACTGACAAGCATCGAGGGGCATTTCTATCTACAAGCCCCGTAATAGGAGTGCCAGGAAAATGGTCTAGTTAGAACTGGGGGGTACGGTGGTCCTCGTGCCCTTTTGACAACTGTCGAAGCCTAGGTGTCGGAGGTTAAGGCGGTCTGAGGCAGTGGAGCTAGAGAAGCATGCGGTCTGAAGGAAATGGAGGTGCTGAAGAGGGCGTGCCGTGGGAGCAGGCACGAAGAAACACTCACCACCAGCACTGGGAGCCAGGACATCCACTTGCAGTCCCCCACGTGGGCCATGATCTCTTGGAAGCACACCTGAAAGACATATTGCATCCATATCCTGCTGCCTTTCTCTTTGCCACGTGGATAAAAGTAACTTTCCATCCAACAGCATAGGGAATGGCACATCCCAAAGAATAGACAGACTCTGAACGGAAGCTCCATGGCTCTCACCAGCCATGACATAGAAAGACCCACTCCCACAGGGAAGGCCGAACCCTCAAACACATGGGGCCCGGGAGTTAGGGCCAGTGTTTCCTATGCTTTTCAGTTGGAAGAGTAGTCTAACTGGTGTAAACCTTAACTATGGGGGTGCCCTGGGCTGGTCCTGCTGGTTGGGATGCAGGACAAGAAGAATCCTGGAGATGCCGCTGGAGTCTGGTCCATCCCCTTGCCCTCACTGCCCACTGGACTGGAAGGGTCTGCCCTCTCTGTGGATGTCCATTAGAATGGATGAGTCAGGTGATACAGTTTACCCAATTTTATAGCTGAATCAACTGAAGGCCAGAGAGGCTTAAGTGACTTGCCCAAGGTCATGCAGCTCTCTAATGTATAGAGGATAGCCGTAGTGCAGGGTTCGCATACTTTCACCAACTACTCTAGGACGCGGCTCTGCCATAGTGTTATCTGCTCACCTTTTCACTGGGAACTGGGAATTTGTATTTCCAAGGCGAGCTGCTGTACCTGGGAGTATGAATATTCATTTCCCAATATGTTAACAGGAGACGGTATGCTGGATTCCCTAGATGCTACGCTACGGCCATGATGGTAGCACTGGAGGGTAACCTAATTGCAAACAGCATATTCTCTTTGAGAGGTAGCATATACTAGGAACCTTCCAGAATCCACTGATGACTTAAGCCTCAAATCAAACTGAGCACGCAGGAACCCCCTAGATCCTTTATCCCACGTTCCCTTGTCATTGTGGTTGGTCATGGGAGCCGGTGATTTCCAATAGCACACCAAAGAATGCTGGGTAGGGAGGCGCAAAGAATGCTGGGTAGGGAGGCACAAGGCAAACACGGCACCCGGAAGCCACTTCCTTCCCGATCTTTCCTCTTTCCTCCGACTTGTAGGAACTTGGCCCAACAATATTCTAAAGACACAGAGAAAAGTAGCCAAAGGACCGTGCGTATTGAGAATAAGGAAAATAAGCTCTGAGTTGGAGAGGGGAGCTGAACCAGTAGGGTAGGGTCAGGGAGACCTTGAGCGGTGGGACATATTTACTTTCTGACCCCAGAAGAGTTAAAGTCTGCTTAGTCCAGGTCCTAGAATTAGAGTGCACATTTAGGAGGGTGTACATTTAAACAGGCAGAGAAACAGAGGGAAGGCCACATCTGACGAGCTTGGACCTTTCAGCTCTCAGAACCTGTTTTCTTCCTGCCCTGCCTCCTCCCCACGGAACAGTCAGCGTCCACACTCCTGTTTAAGGGGGAGAGATGGGGTCCAAAATTCTGGGCTGTGGGTGTAATTCAGTGGTTAAGTAATACCCCCCCAACACCCCTGCACAACACCCCCAGCACGTGTGAGGCCCTGGGTCTGGCCTCCAGCACAAGGACCAGAATGTGGGTGCTTCAGTTCCCTGGAACACCACACAGGGCTGTTGAGTGACCAAAATCACTTCGTAGAGAAGACCTTCCTGGCTGTGGCCATAAGGCTGTACAGGGATGCGCTCTGAGTGACACCCTGGTCTTAAAGCAGAGATTGTTTTTTGGCTGGAGGTGAAAGAACTCAGAGGCTGGCATGAACCTAGGCTTAGAGCAGATGGTTTAGTTCCACTCTGGGAACTTTATAATGAGGAAAAAGACCACAGAGCTATTTCACTCTGGGGAGAAGTGTGTTCCCAAGAGCTGTCTGAAGATGGGCATTCTGCATGTGTCCAGGAGACCCTGGCCAGGGTCACTGGCAAGGCCTAGAGGGACAGGGTCTGAGTCTTCTATGGGCTCAACCACATGCTTCAAAGTTACCCTCACAGATCACTGCTGTCTACTGGGTGGCCTGTCAGAAAAGGCCAGGCCTCCAGACACGTTTGCACCTCAGTCCCCGATGAGGCAAGATGAAAGCGCCCAGGTTGCCCTCAGTTGTGAACTTGTTGGGTGTCTTCCTTCTGGCAAGGAGCAAGCTAGGGCAGGTAGCAGGGGAGGCAGGGAGCCTCAGCCTATAGGCCGAGAGGCTGGCTACAGCCCTAATGAGTGGGCTGGGGACAAGGCAGCCGAGGTCAGACAGGGGCCTGCTTCGTCATACACAAACACACACAGACTCCTGCCTCAGGTCCACAGCTCTGACCTTGCTTCAGGACATCAGGTTTAGGAGGGATGAGTTTCCACCATGACTGTGGAAAAAGAGCCAGAGGCCCTGGGTACTGGAGGCCTTCCAAGAGGCATATTAATGGTTTCTAATTTAATTGACTTCTAATTATAGCAGATTCTTAGGAGCTACCCTGAAACACGGGGGGAAAGGGCTGGGCCTGTGCGCTTTAGTGTCAGCCTGTTTTGAAAGGCTCATTAAAGATGCGCCCAATAAAACTAGGGTCAAAAGGAAAACAAACAGACAACGGTAATCAAAAAGCCAGCAGCGCCTTCAGTTCTTGGCCACTTCTCCTGGAGGGTGTAAGGTCTGCGTGGGATGGGATGGGGTCTGTGTGAGATGCGATGGCCCTGTGATCAATGCCGTCCTTCTGTGCAGCAAGGGTGCAGATGGAGGTCAGCCCTGCCTTGAGGAAACGTGCAGGAGCCCTACCGTGACCTCTCATTACTTTGGGGAGCCCCACTTCCTCACACTGAGAGGTACAAGGGCTAGGAGTTGAGAAAGGTGCGTCCAATCCAGGAGCGCCATGATTGGGGTGGTCACGCGCCAGAAGCTGGGAGAACCCATTCCATCGCCATGCAATGCTGATCTTTAACCCGCATAATTGGCTGGATGCTCAATGACCCAGGCCAGGGTCCTGCAAACCGAACCCATTGGTAAATTATCAGGCCCCACCCCCACCCCCCACTAAGCCGGCAACCTAACCCACTGGAGTTTAGCTGCACTTGTCTGGGACCTGATATCTGGGACATTTCTCATGATCCAACAGAGACCCTAGGACCATACAGACCACATGAGCCACATCTGCTGTCAGTCCTGGGCAGGTGACATGACCCACTGTAGTGACGCTAGCTCATGACACACTGCAGCACACCTCAGACTTCGCTTCTTATTATATCCTTAGCAATTCTCATCTTCGTTCTATAGGTCAGGAAACAAGTTACCAAGAGGCTAGATAACCTGCCTGAAATACAAAATACAACCATCCCTTGCTTCTAGTCCACACACACACACACACACACACACACACACACACACACTGGGCTGAAACAGTGGGTCCCATTTCATGACTGTACAGCGCCTAAGGAGCTCACGAAGGGTGGGGGGAAGGAGTCAGGCGTCCCTGACCTTCAACTCAGCACAGCGCACTCGCTCTTGGACCTCTGTACGTGGTTTCCTTTCTCTAATGTACTCCGTGGCCAACACTGGATGACCTGACCTCAGAGAACTTGGACCAAAGAGGGTCTTCTGGATGCCAACGTGCCTGGGGCGAAGTCATCAGAGATTCAACTGTCTGCCTTTTCCTCCCTCTAGATGGAGGTAGAGAAGCTAAACAGACACACCCAGCTGCCCAGGCCCAGGAAGGGCATCACGGCTGTGCACTCTAATGTCTAGAAGCAAGGATGAAAGTTCAAAACTAACTCGTGGTGCAAACGAAGAGCTGGGCTTCTGCCAAAGAACTCTTTCTACTCTCTGCTTACTGGCTTGCTCCTTATGGCTTGCTGAGCCTGGGTTCTGATACAACCCAGGACCACCAGCACATAGGTGGTGTTACCCTGGGAAGTGGGATGAGCCCTTCCACATCGGTTATTAATCATTCCGTATTCAGCGTTAATCAAGATAACACTCCACTATCTTGCTTACAGACTAATCTTATGGAGGCATTCTCTCAATGGTGATTCCTTCTCAGATGACCCTAGCTTGTGTCAGCACACCCGTTACACCCTGGGACAGAGCAAGGGGCGGAGAGCCAGGATGATTTCTGCTATCATTTAACAGGAGGAAACCCAGAAAGGAAATAGATGCCACAGTGTGACCCAACAGATACACACATCTGGCCTTCACCATCAGCATCTTCTAAGGGATGGGCCCTACCCACACCGGCTGTTTGGAGATCTGCATGCCCACTGCATCTGTTGCTTCTGAGCACACTGAAGTGTGAGAAGCATTCTCAGTGGTTCCCCAGGAACACACACAGAGAGAGAGAGGAGGAACTTAATGTTTACCTAAGTCCGAGGAACACAGAAAGAGAGATTTAGCTAAGTAGCTCTCTGCTTAGGTCTGCTGGCCAACAGCATCTCTCAGTATGCTCTCCAGTATCCTTAATTTTGTTTACCCATGCATGCATGCATACATCCATTGTTTCTGTACAGCTGCTATAAAATTGTGTATGCAGCTATCTTACAGATCCTGGGGATAGAGAAAGATAGGGTTCCTGCTTAAAAAGAAATGCACCAAATATTAAATCATATAGGAGTTTAGGCACATGTCCCAAGTTCTCTCCTTAGACCATGTGTCTTGACTGGGCAGCTTGCCTCTCTGTTCTCTGGGGTGGCTACACTCCCTGCTACCCACCATCACCCAAACAGCCCAGTCTCTGTGGCTCCATGGTCTTCTAGCCTGCTGGACCATCCTTGAATGAGGAAGGGCTACCTATGGGTTTATTACGAAGAAGGCACCACCTTGGGGTATATTCTATCGACTAAGACGATGTAGCCCTGCAGGAAGGGCAATCCTGCAGGATCATTTTCCTATGTGTGTGGGCCAAAGTTGCCTCTGTCCGCCATCTTTTTCTGCACTACCCACTTGAGTATCTGCATTAGGTGGTTCTTCTTGCTCTCAAAAGGTTGCAGTGGCCAAGAGCAGAGGTCTGCCTATCCCTGCACCCCTCAAGACATAAAGCCATAGGATACCCTTAGGGGGCTGTGTCTGATGGGAGAGAGATGAGGCCCGCAGCGGGCTCACCCTGCTCCTCTGTGGAGCGAGGCCAGGTGCAGGAAGGCAGCAGTGTGTGGGAGGCATCTGCAGGGCCAGGTCCTCCCCCTCCCTCCTCCACCTCCCAAGCTTTCTCCTACAGCAGGAGCCTGAGGGGAAAGCTGCTGGTGGCCTCTTCCGATTCTCTGATCTCCCAACAGCCCCCCCCTCCAGTTCTCTCTAACAAAGATAGACTCTCAATGCCCCCAGAAGCCCAGAGTTCATCATCACAGCAACTCAAAGCACTTCCCGTTGATGATGGATGACACTGGGGGAGGGCTAATTATTGCTCAGTGGTGGGGGGATGTATTCATCTCCCCCTCCTTGTGTTTGGGAAACCTGCTTCATTTCCTCTCCTGGGCCTGAGGCGGGGAAGGGTTTCGTATCCCGCCTGTGCGACAGTGTACCTCTGGCTTAGGTCTTCAATGGTTATTTGGAACCAGGAACCTCTACTTCTGTTTCTTACCAGGCCCCTTGGCAAGTGAGATGACCCACGGATCTGGTAGGGAAGGACTCACGGCCTCACAGCTAGGGACGGCTCAGAGACAAATAACCTGGCAGTCTCACCAAGCAGAGTCCTAGAGAGACAGAGACTGAAGCTGAGGTAGGATGCTTGAGCACTGAACACTGCGAACCACATGCCCTGGGGGTGGAGAACCGGGTACCACTGATCGTCTCAGAGCTGTGAAGAGTCGTCCAGTTTCTGCTGCGTCTCAAGGATTATGGGGCAAGTCTCTGTGTTCTCTCGGGGGTGGGGTGGGGACACTTGGACTTGGAAACACACAAGCACATGTACACAGATGATAATGTGTACGCTCTGAAGAAGTTGTCCTGATTGGGGAGGGGGGTGTCATAGACTGCTCTTGTCCAAACTTAAACGGTGAGGCCTAGCACATAGGTTGTGTTGGTATGTGTGGTGCAGCCTACTGCTCCTGGGGCCACACAAAACTGTGTTGTGAAGAGACACAGCGAACATGGGGTGTTCAAGCCTGAGATCGGTGGAACAGAAAACAGGGCTTCACAGTCAGCTGCAGTGCTTTAAGATAAAGACTTGTTTTATTTAATAGTGTGTGTGTGTGTGTGTGTGTGTGTCTGTGTGTCTGTGTGTGCCTGTGTGTCTGTGTGTCTTTGTGCCTGTGTGTCTGTGTGTGCACAAATGAGTTTAGATGTTTACATCAAATTCTCCAGGAACCAGAATTACAGGCAGTTACAAGCCTCCGGGCATGGATGCTGGGAACTGAACTTGGGTCCTGGGCACGAGCAGTAGACACTCCTAAAAGCAGAGCCATCTCTCCAGCCCTTAACTTGTTCTTTAACGAGTAAAGGGGGGTGGGGCCAACTCTAAAGTAACAATTAAAAGTTAATATAATAAGTATGTAAGTAACACAGCAGCTCATTATCACCGGCCAATGTCAAGATGATTTTACTACGCGTTTTCTCTTACATAGTCGGTACCGCAGTCAATTGATGTATACCACCGCCACCACAAACACACGAGGAACGTGCTATGTTACAAGGTTCTCATGGCTGCCGATGCCACCAAGCCACAGGAATTACTGAGCTCCGTTCTAATCTCACAGAATAACTGCGGTATGTGCAGTTTGCTGTCGTGCTTTAGTGTTGTACAGCCAACACCTCCTCCCTCCTCTCTCCCTCCCTCCCTCCCTCCCTTCCTCCCTCCCTCCCTCCCTCCATCTCACCTTCTTTCCCGCTCCCTCTCTTTCCTCTCTCTTTCTGTGTGTGGGCACACAGAACTTCTCTCTCACGGCCTGCCTATCTACCAGCCCATTTGTCTGTCACAAAGCAAAGTCATACCTACTCTAGACAAGACTGAACAAACAAGTCAACCCTGTCCTTGTCCTAGGACCGTTTCACATTGTCATGGAAACCACAAAAAAAAAAAAAAAGCCAACACAAGTCAAAGAGATAAATCCCGATGGGGATCAGTGATGAATTTAGTGGGAACATTGTGGGGGTGGGCTGGGGGAGGGGGCACATCGAGGAGGTCAGGAGGACTGTCCCAGAGACTTTGAAAGGAGAGTGTCTTGGCATTACCAGCTGAGTCAGTGTGGGCCATAGGTGGCGTGTCCCATTCACCAGTGGGAAGTCCTAGCACGTCCTCTCCAAGGCCAACCACTCTGTTTTCTTCTCTTAGCAGCAGATGAATTATTTCCTAACCGTGTCCCCCCCCCCCGAAATCTAGCACATCCCGTTTTATGTTTTGCAAACACCGTGCCAGGTTCCCCCCTCAGCTCTTCCCTCGTTTCTTTGCTCGCACACACTTCAGGTATTTGGAAAGCCATGGGCTCAGCCTGCCCTGTCCCCATGACACCAGCTATCCCTCTCAGAGGGCTCTACTAGGGGGCAGGAAGCTAGTGTTAGTCATACTGTGTAGACAGAAGGCCTATCTGTCCCACAGCTTGGTACGCATATGACCACAGTCGAGAAGCATGTCGGACATATACGACCTTGACCCGACGGTAGGGGTAGAGGGCAGAGCTGCAGTGGGCTCTGACGTTAAGGCATCTCAGAGGGTCTTGGCTCTACAATTGTTGGATGGGCAAATGAGTCTGCTCCCACACGGACGGGCAGTTTGATGGTGAGGACAGGCTGAGGATGTGCAGAGAGCCAGGCAAGGTGTACACGTCATCAGTGTAACCACCCCCACTGTGTCCCACGTCCCTGTCTGCCTCACTGCCCTCCGTAAGTCGCCACAGGAGCAGAAGCTGTGTAGACCGGAAGCTGAGGGGCTCTTGAGTGCCCTGGTCAGTCAGTCCAGTGGAACTGTCTGAGCCTTAAACGGGACCTAAGAGCAGTCATCGGCTTCGATACTGGTCCTCAACACCAGAGTCTAATGTCAACTTCATTGAGCACAGGGCCAGATGCCATCCCACATTTTGGCACACCAGCCAAGAAAGGGCTGGGATCAGGGGCAGCACGGCCGTTAGGAAAACAGTGCCCCCGTGGTGGGAGCTGTTCTCGAAGCCCACAGGGCTCTGGAAGACCCAATATCTCACTGTTCTTACGAACAGCTTGTGTATTTATATTCCTATTGCTGACTAAATGAGTCTTAAATGCCTATTTGTTTTAGGAGTCACTCATAGTAAAAACCGTACGATTTCTGTATCCAGGCAGCAATGCCAATCATTTGCGTCTGCGTAGATTTCAAGGTCCTGAATAAAGCGCCCTCCCTCCTTTCTCTCGGTTATCCCCTGCCTCCTGCCCATAACCTAGCTGTTGAGAATCAGCATTTGTCATTTAAAAAAATGGAAACAGCCTTGAATTGCAACCCCCCTGACTCTGCTTCCCAAGTGCAGGGGTCCCAGGTGGCCCCCGTCACGCTAATGCATGAGAGCAGCTTTTCACTTGCCTGATTTCTTTTTTGCTAAGCCTACGTTTTAAAGGATTGGTTTCCAGTTGCACACCCTCAGGTATCTATCTGTGTGATGTGGAACACAGAGGCCCTGTGATTGGCAGATGCTCTGTCACATACAGACCTCTCTTTCTACCACCCGGCACTGCCACAGAGGCACTTGCGGCTCCTTACTCGCCCCGCCCAGTCTATGGAAGAGCAGAGGCAGGGAGGTCATTCTCTGCAAACACAATATTAAAAATGCTTTGGGAAGACAAGTGCAGGTCTCGCACACAGTGGAGACTGTTGAAGCGCAAGCAGAGAGCTGCTTAGTGTTTCTCATTTTCAGGAGCTTTGGAAGCAGAAGTCCCAGAGCCAGAGAGCTAAGGCAGGCTCAAGTTAGAAAGGGGCGGGCTCTGCGTGCTGTAGGCGTGGCTTAGCGATGCGGGCGTGGCTTAGAGTGCTGTGGACGTGGCTTCACCACATTCCGGTCTTCTGCAACCTCGTGAAAACCATGGAAAGCGCAGGGATGGATGTGCTTGCTCACTCTCACCTTTCCTAGGAAATGTCACTGGCCGCTTTGGTGCTCATGTTCTGAGTGAGACTTGGAGAGGCTAGGGCTCCTCCTTCACCTTCCACTATGCAGTGCGTGACCCATGACGAGTCCGGAAACTTTTCCCTTGCAGTACATACCTGCTTTCTTCTCGACCCTTTCAATACTTCCTGGTACAATCACAGTAACCACTGTTCCCACGAAGGGTTCACACTCCAGGAATCGAAGGGGATAATGTGTTAAGCTTCCCCCCATAGCAGCCACAAAAAGCCACCAGTGCCCCCCCTCCCTAAATTTGAGCGGACGGGATTTGGTTTGTTTGTATTTCATAAGTAGATTTCCCCCCCCCCCCTAATTCTGGGGTTAGGCCACCCCCTCTACCCCCACTGGCAGAAATAACCCAGCACAGCTGCTGCTTCACCCCGATGACCCCAATGGGGCAGACTATAAATAGCACTTTGTGTCGTCCTCCAGAGAGCACTCTGTTTCTATCTTAAATTCGAGTCCCAACATGAAGCAAGGAACCTGAATCAGATTTGGATCCTTCCTGTCAAAGTCAGAGTCTTGCTCCACCGGTTTGAAAGAGCGTGCTCTTTGCCAGTACAGAAACAGGGAGGACCTGGGGAGGCCACGACACCTTGCAAGCTCAGCCTGGACCCCTGAGATTGAACTGCTTTGTATCCCTGGGGCCACTGCGAGATGCAGCAGGGACTGCTCACATCCTCCAGACCTCCATGATCTGCTCCTGGCTCCACTCCACAGCTCTCCACACAGCAAACCACTCACTAACAGAGGGAGACTGTAACGGGACTGCCCTCTGTCCTCTTTCCCACCCCAGACCAGTCTTCAAGGTGCAGCAGCTGAAGTCATTGGTGAAGTATTAAATGTACTTTTTTAGAAAAAGAATGGAAGGAGTTGGGGCTGGAGCTCAAGGGAGAGTACCCAGAATGCATGAGGCACTGATTTAAAAAAAAAAAAAAAAAAAAAAAGACAAATAGGACTGTCCTTCCCAATACAGGCTGTGACTAACCTGGAAGATCCCGGATCTGGTTCTGACATCTGACAGTCACACAGGTTTGGGTAAACTTGCTTCCAATGCCACCCTAACTTCTGCACAAAAATTTCAGAGCCAAGACTAGCCTTGAATGCAGTCATGGGACAGGAGGAAGAGATTCTAGTGTAGCTATGGCTGATGACAATTAGTGGAGCATGAAGAGAGCTAGTAGTTAAATGTTATGTTCCCAATACAAAGAAATGATAAACGACAGACTTGGCAGACATACCAATCATCCCGATCTACCACGCTCACACACACTTAAACACCGTCCTGCACTCCACAAATCTGTGTCATTACTATGTGCCAGTTAGAACTTGATTGCAGCATCTTTTCATTGGCCCGGTGTGTTGAATAACAAGTGTTCGCCTGCGTCTGTCTGGGCTGCACGCTGGCATCTGCACACTCGGGAGAGGCAGCCCCAGTCAGCTGCTGTAGGGATGCTACTGGACCCGGTCAAGATGGACAAGAGACAGCCCTGAGCGGTGACTTGCAGGAGTCATTTCTGCTCCTCGTGCCTTAGTGACCTTACTTCTCAAGGGGGGTGAAAAGAGGAGGGATTTTTAAGGTGAGGGGCTTCAGAAGACGGATCAGCAGTGTATACATGAAATCAGAAAAGTGGTGTTTTCTTCCAAAAGTCAAAATAGGCCAACCGCAATGGTGTCTGTGGGAACTTCCTCTGTTGTCCCTAATCTAATGGGCGTGTTATTCATATGTCAGTGGAGGGATGATAGAACCCTTTCCTATTCTAGGGAAGGACCTGGGACACTCATGCCCATGGTACCAGGGTTTTCCTGCTTAGTCTGGTTAGCCTTGCAGAGTTAGGGGCGGAAAGGCCATCAGCCCAGAGCCATGAGCAGCTAGCTAGCTCAGGTTCAGGGTCTGGAGAGATGGTCTGTAGTTCCCATCACACAGAGAGAAGAGCTGGGCTGCGGGGCTAGGTCCAGATGTTCTGGACATCACTGAGGCAGCACAAGGGCGGTGGCAGCTACTGACTGTAGAGCCTGCCCAGGCTTACCATGAGATCTCCACAGCTACCTGTATGGACGACAGCCTCGGGGAACCCTTAGCAACACCGTTCAACCGAAAGTACCATGAAAGTGCCATGAAAGTGACGGTGGCTCCCTGGCTATCATGTTACACCAGTTTGGTGACTGAAGAAAGTCTGCTTTTTAATTAGTGCAACCTGGAGTCTCTAACCGTAGGGAATTGTGGCTGTATGCATGTAGCATTGCCTGTCTGCACGGAAACTTCTGATGGCACGGGGCGGCATCTTATCTGGAGACAAAGGACCATACCAAGCACCCTGTGTGTGTGGCTGAGCACCTCCTCCGGAGGCCCCGGGGAGAGGCTAGTGGGGGCTCTGCCAAAGACTGAAGCAAGCTATGCATAAAGGACTGTTTTATTAGGTGTTCCACATGCGTTTCAGTGCTGTCCTGGTTGGAATGCTGTGGCTTATTTATCCCTACACCAAGAGTTCTCCAACGATGCCAAAATATTTAGAACTCGACTATACTGGTACGACAATAAAAAAGTAAAGTTTAAAAGCCTGAAGGCAGCTCACGTTAAAATCCTGGAAAGGGTTGCTGTGGGAACCTTGTGAGAGTCGGGTGAAAAAAGGTTGACGGCATGAATAAAATTCACTTGATTTGAGCATCGGAAACATCACTCACCTAGAATTCCAGGGGGAAATGATTGGAAAATAATACAGCTAAAATTAAAAAAAAAATGAGACGTATCTGTTTCAAAGATCATGGAATTGTCCTAAATGGATTGAGACCATGTGGCCTGTGCATAGAGTGGACTATAGGGAAGGGACCCTGTCATGTGCTTGATGGCTTAAGGACCCATGTTGTATACTTCCATTTAGTAAGGTGCGCAGAGCATCTAAACTCAACGGGCCAGAATGCAGAAGCATCCACGCCTGGGACAGGTCCTGCACTGTGAGAAACTGTTCTGTCCTATGCTTCCTTCTGACCCCGCCGGAAGAAAAAGATAATTCAACCAAACTAGAGATTCCCAATGGAGACCCATCACACTGCGTTTCTCTGCCTCGCTGATGGAAGCCGCTAATCCTGGAGCAGGAGGAATCAGCCACCCGGGAGAGCCGCCAAATGCCGAGGACACACAGCCCTCCTCCTGGCAGTCCTCCATTGCAGGTAAGATGTGCTCAGAGTGCATGCTGGCAGCACCACCTGGCACCCCCAGTCTCCCTTGCTTCACACAGAGAGAGGCTCCCCGGAATCACCCAGATTCCTGCCAGCACCTGCAGTCGGGGCTGCTCTTTGGGATGGTGACACACCTGGGACAACAGACACAGGAGCATGTCTGCATCAGCCCACGTCCTGCCCGAAGCAGGGGCTCTGGGAAGCCCGTGGATCTGTCCTGAGCCATTCGTGCTCGTCACGGAGCGCAGCCTCTGCCCTGCATTCTTAACTGCGCACGTGAGACGGCTTTGGCAGTTACTGTTCTGTGAAGAGGACAGCTTTGAGCCCGGAGTTCTTGTCATTTCTTTCAGGACGCCGCATTCCTTGAAGAAGTAACAGAACTCTTTCCTGGAAGAACTCCAAGGACTTTGCTCACGTATACAACCATTCCTGTATTGTCTACTGCAAGTTAATAGCAATAGTTATTTCTGGGTGGGGGATTTAGAATCTCCCCCCTACTTTGCTTTCTTCTTATTTTATTACCCTGTTTTAATAAACTTTTAGCAGAGACTATTTTTAATAAAATCAGCAAAGTAATTATTATTTTAAGAAGGACTATTATTCCCAGAGATAGATAGATAGATAGATAGATAGATAGATAGATGGATGGATGGATGGATGGATGGATGGATGGATAGATAGATGGATGGATGGATGGATGGATGGATGGATGGATGGATAGATAGATAGATAGATAGATAGATAGATAGATAGATGGATGGATGGATGGATGGATGGATAGATAGATAGATAGATAGATAGATAGATAGATAGATACATGGATAGATAGATAGATAGATAGATAGATAGATAGATAGATGGATGCATGGATAGATAGACAGACAGATAGACAGACAGACAGACAGACAGACAGATAGATAGATAGATAGGTAGATGGATGCATGGATAGATAGATAGATAGATAGATAGATAGATAGATAGATAGATAGATAGGATAGATGCATGGATAGATAGATAGATAGATAGATAGATAGATAGATAGATAGATAGATAGATAGATAGATGTATAGATAGATAGATAGATAAAGGTATAGATAGATAGATAGATAGATAGATAGATAGATAGATAGATATAGATATAGATATAGATATAGATATAGATATAGATATAGATATAGATATAGATAGATATTGTGACAGTTCTGTTTTTCAGTCAGTGGTAGAATGTGGCTTGGCTAACCTGTGCCCACTGTATGGCTCATTGTATGGCTATGTCAGCAGGGCCTGGGCCAGCTGCTTCAGATGGCCTTGCCTGTACCTCTCTGATTGCTGTGGGCCACGATCTCCTGCGGCCAACCACTGTCCAAACCAGGGCACAATTTGCGTATTAAGTCATGAAAAACATCTTTTTTAAACTTAGAAATTGCCCAGGGATTCCTTCTTTTGCCCATTAGATGTGTCACTTGAGGTGGGAAGCAAGGTCCTATAGCTAACCTGGAAAATGGGGGGATCTCATTTCCCCCAAACCCCACAAACATGCAAAGATCATGACTGATGAGTACCCAGATCGTCATGGTGTTCAGTGGCAGGTGTCATGGGCAGCTGCCCATAGGATGCCACGTCTCTTTCAGCTCAAAGTCTCGGGAGCACCACCAGCACCCTCATTTTGTCAGAGTCGTGAAGGAGGCAGTATCTAGTAAGAATGCCTTGCTGTGGTGCTGGGGCCCACCCGGCAGTCATTGCATAAACGTTGCTTTCTGCTAGCTGTGATGCGGGAGCAAGGACCCCTGGAAGAGGCCTGACCTCAGGAAATGGCTGTGGCACTTAGGGACACATCCGAGCTTTTACAGCAGAGAAATCCACAGCCCTCTAAAACACATTCTTTCTACATGCTCAGCAGCCCCCAGCTTAAGTACGGAAGCCACGTGCGTCCGGTAGCAGCCACACTTGAACGACCACCAACCATACCCCGTGGTGAGTTCTCACCCACACAAAGCAGGCCTTGTGGTAGGTGACTTTACCCAGTTGCAGGCTGGTGTAAGTGTCCTGGGTATCCACGAGGCACGATAAAGCTGAGCTCCAACACTGGGAAGACACTAGGTGTCCTGAGAGGGGCTTTTGATTTAGGATTTTTCAACGGGACCTTACTGTAGGTCAGGGAGCATCATTATCTCTTACAAGGATCGAAGATATGAATGTGGGGGTATGTGGGGGTAGGGTCACATTAACATGGGAATCACAAGCACTGTTTAATTCTTCCTGTCCCTGCCGTGTGGCTGAGAGGTGAGGCAGGGCATGGTTTTTCCCTCATGCCACAGAGGCTCCAAGTCTGTCCTGCGTATGTAACACCGACCATCTGCCATCCTCTCTGACCAAGAAGTACAAGACTGCGATGCCCAGTTTTATGTCCATTTGACATAAGCTAGAGCCATTTGGAAAGAGGGAATCTCAATTGAGAAAATGCCTCCCTCAGATTGGTCTGTAGGCAAGCCTACAGTGTATTTTTAAGATGAGTGATTGTGGCCCATTGCGAGAGGGGCCACCCCTGGGCTGGTGGTCCCAAGTTCTATAAAGAACCAGGCGGAGCAAGCCAGGGGAAAGAAGCCAGTAAGCAGCACCCCTCCACGGCCTCTGCATCAGCTCCTGCCTCCAAGTTCCTGCCCTGTGCGAGAGTTCCTGTTCTCACATCCTTAGACGGCAGACTGTGATGTGGAAGTGTCGGCTGAAGAAGCCCTTTCCTCTTCCACTTGCTTTTGGTTGTGGCGTTTCATCACAGCAAGAACCCTAACTAGGACAAGGGCTTTGGAACTGGTGAGATGGGGAGGTGGGGGATGAAGAGACGACAAACTTGTTTGAAGGAAAACCTGGGATTGGCAGGCCATGCACTCTGGTGGAGATGCACCAGCAGCCCAGAAACTCAGGACTTCATTACATACAGCTGAACAAGGAGGTGGGTTTATTATATTCATCCAAAGGAGGACACGGGTTAGCCCCTTTCAATAACTATATATATAGTTATTGATATATATTTCAATATATATATATAGTTATTGATATATATTTCAATAACTATATATAGTATAGTCAATAACTATATATACATATACATATATATGTATATATGTATACACACACACACACACACACACACATATATATATATATATATATACCTCTTACAGGGTTAGTCCCGGTGAGAGCTCTGTCTCAGGCTACAGTCTTCCAAGAGGAGGAATCTCCAGATGATGCTTTCTGCACACACTGTCAACATTCATACTTGACCAGGGGAAGGACTTGCCATGCCCAGGAGTCTGAGGTTTCCGGGTCCTTGACATCCCCACGATCATCCACTCAAAACTCCACCTGCTCCCCTTATGCTCTGTTCTGTGGGCACTGCTCTCAGCCCCGCCCGAGGCTCCCACTTCATAGATGGAGCTCCCCATCTAGTGACAAGAACCTGGTGCTGGAGATGAAAGGTCAGGGAAAGCTGGGGGCAGAGGGGAAGTAAGGCTGTATTGTAGTCTCAGCAAATGACGTCCCTGGAGGGTCCTCCCTGGAGCTTCTGCCTTTACGACCCCTGCACAGCGGAATTAATTGCCTGTGGCTGATACAAAGAGGGCGTCTTTGGAGGAGCTGCTTGCTGGGAACTCAGCTGTCTTCTGTTATGCTTCACTTCATCCGAGCATCTGGGCAAATGCTGTGTTCTGGGGCCATCAAGACAACACACCTATGATAGGCTATCTATTCCTGGAGCTCGTTCACGAGGCTGATAGTTACCTGTTCACGTGTTTCTCAGCACTCTGAGAATCCCATAGAGGTTGATGGCATCTGTGCATTGGATCATCTTAGTAAGCATCTTCTGTTTTATCTAGCTTGGTGGAATCTTACTCCAATGACCAACCTCCAGGAGAGGGGTCAAGAAAGACCCTAAACTTAGTAGACTGTTACCAAGAGCTGAACTGACACTTATTTCTGCTACCTCAGCATCTGTGTCTAAGATCATTTAAGGCTAGGATGTCTGCCATTCGTGATTACTGTGCTAGCTGGGAGTGAACTTCAAGAAGATTGAAAGTAATTCAAAACAGATTATACATGATGAGGGGGGAGGAGGTTAGTCCCATTAAAATTTAAATGTGTGTTTGAAAGTCATTGTTTCAAATCCTTCATACGGTTTCTTTATGGTCTTGAATGGGTATGTGCATCTGGGCAGTAGCAATGTGGCTTAAAGAAGAGTTCTGTACCAGGATGGGTAAGATGCTTGAAGACACCCAGGTCTTCAAGTTCTTCCTCTGTACGTACACTGAGGCTATCGGGTTTAATGTAGAGGCGTTTGCACTCCACCAGCCCATGAGTGCCTCTTAGTTCTATGTCATTCAGTGAAGATCTTTGCAAAACTTTATGAGAGAAATAGCCAAAGGACCACTCTGTTACAGCATAGCTACATGCTTACTAACTCAGTGGATGGGAAGAATGTTACTATGCTCTGGGAATGAATGGAGAGCCGAGATGAAGAAGGCTGGGCAATAGAAAAGTGGGCGGGACTGGGGACCAAGGACATTGTCACACAGAAGCAGGAGTGCTAGCTGCTTCCCTGTGATGCTGATATATATATGTATATACACATATATATATATACACACACATATATATGTATGTATATATATACATACATATATATATGTGTGTGTATATATATATGTGTATATATATATATATATATATATATATATATATATATATTTAATCATTCATTCAACTGGGAGAGGAAGATATGGCAAGGGTTTCAGACGGTCTCGATACTCAGAAAGATAGCAGGTGCTTCAGGATAGTTTGTTCATGTGCCAGCTTGTCACAAACTATAGAGTCACCAGGGAAGGGGACCTTTAATTGAGGAATCCCCTTTGTCGCATTGGCCCATAGGTAGCTCTGTGGAGCATTTCCTTGATTAATAATGAATATGAGGGGGCCCAGCCCACTGTGGACAGTACCACCTCCAGGCAGGTAGGTGATCCTGGGCTGCGTTAGAAAGTGGGCTGAGCAAGCCATGGGCTGCGAGCCACAACCCGAACTCCTTCTTGGCTTCTGTGCAGCACCTGCCTTGAGTTCCTGCCCCGATTTCCCTCTGACAATTTTTTTTTTTTTTTTTTTTTTTTTTGGTTTTTCGAGACAGGGTTTCTCTGTGTAACCCTGGCTGTCCTGGAACTCACTCTGTAGACCAGGCTGGCCTTGAACTCAGAAATCTGCCTGCCTCTGCCTCCCAAGTGCTGGGATTACAGGCGTGTGCCACCACGCCCGGCAAATCCCCTCTGACAAATTTTTACCTTGAAATATAAAGTGGCATAAATCTTCTCCTCTCCAAGTTTTATTTGGTCTCAGTGTTCATCACGTGACACAAAAGCAAACTAGAACATGAACGAGGCAGGACCTCATACAAGGTGTTAGGAGGCAGAGGCAGAAGGAGCTTGAGGATTAGCTTGCAAACGGCCTTGAATACATAGGTTCTGTCTCCAGTGAGTGGGTAAGGCAGGGGAGAGTAGGTTTCTGGGTTTCTGAGCAGTGGAAGGGCATGATAAAAATGGTATTAATCCTCTGTTTTTCTAGATAAATTCACTTGATCTAACTCTGGCTCACTGCTCCTTTATAACCTCCACAGGGTTAAGCCCTTTTCTTTTTTTGTTCTGGAGTTTCCTTTCAAAAAGAATCTCACTTCTTTCTTTGCTGAAGCCCTCCATCTGTTGTTCACTGACGGTGCTCAAATTTTCCTTTAAATCCTTGAGTGTACGAAAAGCTAGTTGTTCCGAAGTCTTCGTTACTTCCAACAAGGGTTCCCTCTAAACGGTGTCTATCAACTATTTTTGAAACTATTATTTTTCTGGGTCACATTTTCCTGCGTCATGTAGTAGAAATGTTTTCTTGCGCATTATAATGATAGACTATAGAGAATCTATTCTGGCAGTCGTTAAGTTACTGGAAGGTTCTGTTGACCCTGTAGTCCTTGACTCTCTTTTTCAGGGCTGAACTGTTGAAATCACCCCTGGCCTTTAGCCCTAAGGATTGGACTGATTGTCTTTCCTAAGTTATGACCTTTCAGAGGCCCCAGCTGACACACTCCTCTAACAATGCTGCACACTTCCATATCCTTCCCAAACAGTTCCACCAACTGGGAAGCAAGCGTTCAAACACAAATACGGCAGCTCAATTGTAGAGCATCTGTTTCTCATACCCTTGGCTTCCTGGTGTCACAAGAAAATAGGTAACAAAAGTCCTTGTTTGGTCCCCTGGTAACTGCATTCTTGAAGACTAACCTATCTGTGTGTGGTTATCTCATCAGTAAACATCGCTGTATAGAGCCTAACCCAGAGTGTCTGGCATACGTGAGTGCCAAGAAATGCTCAGTCGTATAATATTTATTTCCGATTTTAGAAGAACCGGAAATAAATATCGAAAAAGGAAATAACATTGCAACCCATTATGCGTTTTGTTCCAGTGTTTTATTTATTCAAACCACATTTTAAGAAAGGATTAGGTAGCTTTATATACAGAGCGTGTGGTTTGCTTTGTCCTTCCCTGGAGGAGTGGTTCTCATCCTCCCAACAGCTGAAACCCTTTAATACAGTTCCTCATGTGTGGTGACCCCCAACCATAACATTATTTTCATTGCTGCTTCATAACTGTAATTTTGCTACTGTTATGAATCATAATGTAAATATCTGCTGTGCAGGATGTCTGATAAGCAATCCCCCAAAGGGGTCTCAACTTACAGGCTGGAGCCTTGGTTACTATTAAATGAAATTCTTGTTAATGGTTCAAAGAGTTTCATTATATTGGTGAATCGCAAATCAATTAATTCTCTCGTATTTGACCTTCAGATTGGTTCTGCTTTTCACTATTGCAACTACTGTTGCAATGAGTATCTTTGTAGGATGGGATCCTTCCTGTAACCTGTGAAAGAAGGAATTACGGAGCTAAAGGACATGCAATTAAAACATGAGATGTGAGAATGACACCCTTGGGCGTCATTTAAAACCTGGATCATCTGGATAGGCAGGTTCTGATTTCTATCTCGCACGAGCCCAGATACTTCTGTAATTGTTTGATTGAGTAGAATTTCCCTGTATTACTTCATTGGGCTCAGCCACCTTCATCTTCTGGGCTATCAAAGCATGCTAAAACAAACAAGCAAGCAAAACAAAAACCTTTGGCTTCTTATTCCTTTTCCTTCTTCTTCTCCACCCTGAACTTCTGTAATTGGGATCTCAAATCTGTGAGACCCAGCGGGCAGGAGAACTTGTCAACACACTGAACATCTTCTACAGTTCCTTGGGTCTAAGTTTCCTGAGTTTACAAGCTAATGCCCATGGGATTCCGTAGTGGCCTCTAGGTGGTTGTTTTCCATTAGCTCTGTGACAGGGCAAAGCCCTTGCATGGCTGTTTGAAAGCAGAGCCAACCCCTTTGAACTTGCCCGCCCCGTGAAAGCCACAGGTCTTAGTCATGGGGTTAGGAACTCACCAGAGCAGAACAGGTATCTACTGAGTTCATCTGATTCTCTGTTTTCATTTCTAATGACTGTCTTCGGCGGGCTCGAAATAAAGTCTAGCCTGGCTTGCTTGGTGCCCAGGCGGGCTACATTGTTCTAGGTAGACCCGCCCTGGCTTCCTCTGTCCCGCCCATTCTTCCCCCCCTCCCCTCTCTAAAACGTAGGCACCCAGCCTCTGATCTCCATCCACACACCTGGATAACTTGGGTTAAGCTGCTGAATCCTGCACTTCCAACTGCAGCGAGGTGTAATTGCTGGGGCGTTAGAAACCATTTGATGTCCAAACTCTGTCACCCGGCTTACTGCGGAAGGCTGGCAGAGGGAGGGACTGATCCCAAAGATCTTTTGCCTCTTAGTGTATCTGAGTTCTTCCAAAGGGGCGTTTGTTTTCCCCTCGACTCCTCTAATTGAGGCAGCTGTGGCCCAGCCTCATCTGCATTAAGCTTAAATATGATGTCTTTGTAACGTTTTTGATCTTCATTAATTATAGCTCGGGAAAGCTGACAGAGGCAACCTGCCTCTTTAATATAAACAAGATTAATTGCACGGTTCCTGCAGAAAACGAAGTACCCAGCAGTTTAACAAAAAAATGTTTGTCTTTAAGCGGCCTTTGGATAAAAAAAAAAAAAATTAAAACAGTTACAGGAAGTGCGGAAGCTGCCAAATTACCATGCCCGCGAGCCTCGCCCTCATTATCAGACTAAATGAACGCACACACCCCTGTACTTTCATCCTGCTCCAGGCCCAGGGACAAGAAAGGCGGGATTGAAGAAAAAAAAAAAAGGGAGGGGGGGACTTTATTCAAAGAAGTGTCTCTGAAGTTTGGAATGCACCCTGGCGTTTGAAGCCGAGATTTATACCTGACACCTTCCCTTAAGCTCATTGTTCAGACTCGCCTGTTTTCACATCAACCGCAGACTGCGGCTGGAGCTGTTTCAGCTCCTAACGACCATAATCTAAGATAAATACACGGGGGACTGCGATCACTTTCATTAGCAACCGTGAGCTATTCCCTCCTTCGGTGGAAACACTTAAAACAGACAAATGGGCTGAGGGCTTGCTGGGGGGGTGGGGCAGAGGTCAGAGGGAGGCTGGAGGAGCTGAGGGTGGCTGGAGGCTGGGATGACACCTCCTTGAGAAGCCACAAAGCCAAGAGGCAGTGCTGCAGTGGGGGGAGGCTGGGTTCTGTCCCGAGGACAGAAACGGGACCGCTTCTGTGGAAATACACAGTAGCCCAGGAGACCTGGAGGTCCGCGGGTGAGATTCTGGTTGTTCTGGGTCACGGGAAGCCCTAAGTTACTTCAAAGGATGGATGGGGGAGGGGGAGAGTGGGCTACCCTGCCTTTAGGCTGCACGGGGGGGTGGGGGGGTGGGGGGGGAAGGCTCCGGTCAGAGCAGGATCCCGGCTGCATCCTGCAGAGGCATCCTCCTTTGATGAGTCTTCTTGAAGTAACTGGAGTCACCAGCCGGGAAGAACAGAGACTGCGCCTGCTCCCGAGGTCATGCTTGGGATATGGGCTGTGGCCAGGGAAACATCAGTGCCAACCCAAGCTCTCTGTGGCTTCCCATGAATTCCTGACTTCAAGAACATGCTGGAATAGTGCCTAATGGTGTGTGTGTGTGTGTGTGTGTGTGTGTGTGTGTGTGTATGTGTGAGATGGGGGAGGGGCTTGTCATACAGAGGAAGCCAAATGTCAGAGATACTGTCCAGGCTGCTGCAAGGTCAAGCTTGGGACCTTGGCTGCTGGACCAACCTCAGCCTCGGTCCTGGAGAGTCAGTCACAGGAGAGAATCCAACCTTGCCGGTGTGCAAAGCAGGAGACACGAGGCATGTCGGAGCACTGCAATGCCCTTAGCTCGCACTGTGAGAGTCTTAAGAGGAGGGAGGGATGGAAGGAAGGTAGTAGCTTCTGGTGAAGAGTCTAAACCATATGGTCCCAGGCAGTGACACCTACATACCCTGGGGCCTCTGGCCAAGAGAGCCTGCCTGAGGGGAGTGTGGTAGCTTGAATAAGAATGCCTCCCATCCCCACAGGCTCCTCTATTGGAAAGCTTAGTCACCAGGGATTGGAACTCCTTCATAGGATTAGAAGGATTAGGAGGTGTGGCTTTGTAGGAGGCAGCACATCCTGGAATTGGGGAAGCAGGGGTGGAGGGGTGGGGGGTGTTGAGGGCGGAGGGTGGGCTTTGAGTTTTCAAAAGCCCATGCCAGGCCCAGTCTCTCTCTGTTTCCCTGTGTTCTCTCTGTCTCTGTCTGTCTGTCTTTCTGTCTATCTCTGTCTCTGTCTCCTTGCTGGTCAGGATGTATCTCTCTCTGTGTCTTTGTTTCTCTGTGTCTGTCTCTCTGCCTCTGCTGGTCAGGATGTATCTCTCTCTGTGTCTTTGTTTCTCTGTGTCTGTCTCTCTGCCTCTGCAGGTCAGGATGTAGCTCTCTCTGTGTCTTTGTTTCTCTGTGTCTGTCTCTCTCCCTCTGCAGGTCAGGATGTATCTCTCTCTGTGTCGTTGTTTCTCTGTGTCTGTCTCTCTCCCTCTGCAGGGCAGGATGTAGCTCTCTCTGTGTCTTTGTTTCTCTGTGTCTCTGTCTCTCTCCCTCTGCAGGGCAGGATCTAGCTGTCAACTGCTTCTTCTCCAGCACCATGCCTGCTGCCATGACAGGGTATAACCCCAGGAACTGGCTCCAGATGGCTTGCTAAGACCTAAGAATGCGTGCACAGGGCATTCTTCGGTAGCTTCGGTGGCAGCACTGGCCAACAAGAGGAAGTTTGTGTCTGCCCCAACACTGACAGTTCAACCAATCTGCTGCCATAGTAACCAGAAACATACGTCACACTTGCACACCTATAGCTGAAGGAAACGTAAGGGTCTATAAACCAATGCTTATTACATGAGAGTCTGTCTCTATCCCATCCCATGTTACAATGCTGGGCGAGTAAAGAAAATGCTAGTCTTGACCCACTCACTGGAGGTCAGGGCCCACTAGTGGTCTGGATGTCCTCCAGTGAGGGTACAGGTGTTAGGGGCCTATTGACACATTCATCACACTGATGTCCCCACCCCAGCTAACAAGCAGGATTGAGAACAACTGGACATCTGACTGAGAATGGGGCTCGGCATGTACACGGTTCTGACTTCCAAACCCCTTGAACTGCAAACAGAAGGAAACTGGATTAATTGGATAAATTCATTCAACGACTGGTGTGTAAATACGGCCCCATTTGCCTTAATGGCGCCCACATGTTTGCCTAGGTACGGTATCACGCACATGTTCTTATGGCCACATGTAGAAGCAGGCTGTACTTGGCAGAGTGATACTGGGTTAAAATCACAAATCTAGAGATTCCTTCCCCCCTCTTCAATGGTTTTGTTAAAAAAAATCTACAAACAAGAGATCTAGGGAAAGTACCTGTGTGGTAAGCTAACTGAAGAACTTCCCAGGGAAGCTAGGAGAGGCGGGGCCTGCTGTGGACGCTGGTCTTGACAGGGGTTTCTGAATGGCAATCAATCAACTGTAACAAAGTCCTGTGGGGCTGTGTGCCAGGGAAGTCTGGTCACTGTGCCTTCCATGATGCTCATTAGAATATTCTGGAGAGGGAGGGGCGGGGGGGGGGGGCCGGGCGGAGGGGGCCCAGAGAGGGGGCTGGAGAGATGGCTTAGCAGGTAAGAGCACTGGCTGCTCTTCCAAAAGTCCTGAGTTCAAATCCCAGCCACCACATGGTGGCTCACAACCATCCATAATGAGATCTGATGCCCTCTTCTGGGATATCCGAAAACAGCTACAGTGTACTTACATATAGTAATTATATATATTCAGGACGCTGCAAGACCCTGATTCTCATAACTTAGATCATTTGACCATGAAAACAAGTCAAAAATAACGTTATTCTAGTATTGCAAAGTATGTTATAAAATTTCACACTATCCAGTCTTATCAGAAATCCTGTGGCAGGTGAAAGATTTGTGAGCAAACACATAACAAATAATCCGTAAGTGTGGTAAAACTGCAGAGTCATGGGAAAGAGAAATTCCATTTGCTTTTAAAGATCCTTTGTTGGTCTTCTAAGATTAGAAACAATCCAATTATAAAAACTGTAAGAAAGCTTTTTAAAAGTTAAGTTGGTTAATCTGTGGTCATTGTAGATTTGCTTGTAGACATGGTATATTTATTACCTCCGTGTCCCTGTCTCCACTGGCCAGTTTGCCCAGTGGGTTTACATGTAAACTCACAGCATGGCAGCCCCCAAGAGTACAATCCCATGAGAACATCATGTTCCCAAGATACTGCACGGTTTCTATAGGACATTTTAGGACTTTGATTTTATAAAACGTATGATGTAGAAGAGTGAGCACATCTCATGATGACTCTGGGGATCCCACAGTATATCATGACCAATTGGGTGACTCAGTGCTTCTGGGAAAACCTGGCCCTGTGATCTAAATCATGCAAGGGAGGAGACGGCTCTTGTAATGATGCCCAGGCATGGAGATGATGATCAGAGTGGAGGTGGCGGTGAAATGAGACCAGCTCAGGCCAATCTCAGCTAGTCCCTGCCGTAGCTCAGTCTCATATCATCCTCCGTCCATGTTAGTGTAACCCAGCCAAACCTCAGCTCGGCCCAGCCTTGCACTATGTCTGGTACACACCTGGTCCCTGCCGCGGCTCAACACCAGCACCTGCCTCGCTTGCATTCAGATCCACTAAGAGAGGGACCTTGCTAACCAGGAGGTTCTTAGGAGAGCTCCGCTCTGTTGAGAATCTTTCCTCTCGCCTCCCACAGGATCCAGGGAGTGTGCGTCTTTCCCCCTGCCTTTGAAAGGCTTGTGTGCTTTTCTTGATCTGGGGACCACTGAGGAGGGGAAGTCTGTGGCCTCCATGGGTGTTAGGTTGGCATTTGATACTGGGGAGGTGTGGCCTTTGGCAAAGGAAAAGAGGGAAGCAGGGGTTTTATAACATCACAGAGGAAACCCAAGATGGAGAGACCTTTCATGTCCAAAGACCCCCCCCTCCCCTGCTGCAGATTCCTTGGCCTCCCGGTTTCCCTTCTAGAACAGACCCTGCAGGCAAAGATGCGTTTCCTGCAAACTGGAAAAACCAGGTCCTCTCTCAAGCTCAAATCAGTGCTAATTAAATCCAGTTATAAAATTCAGGTCCAATTTCCTTATCTTTGAGTGACATCTTCTACCTTCCAACGGTGGCTCTTAATATGCACCATGAAAACAGTTGACATCATCATATCCTTCGAGTTTCTGGCCCTGGAAGAGCTTCTGATAAGGAAGCCATTAGCACATGCAGTGTTTTGATCCGGGGTAACTTTAAAGCACACCTCTTATCTCCATTTGCCTCTCCCCGTCCTTGTCCTGGCGTGGATTAAATTTTGGAAGACTCAAAGATTTATTTACATAGCATGTTTGTTTGTTTGTTTGTTTGTTTTGCTAACTATCCAAATTCTGATTGTTTTGTTTTTGTTTTTGTTGTTACTTTTAACACGAGGAATCCTCTTTGACTTGTGATAGTTTGAGATATGCACTCAGTAGCAACGCCTTCAAAATTTGGATCTGGAACCTCTCTCAAGATGTTGGGCACGGGCGTGGCACTGAGCCTGGCTTCCGGCCAGTCCCAAGTGCACTACTGACCTGCTTAGCCAGGAGATCTGGAGGATGGATGATGTCAGTGTGGTGTTTTAGGTTTATTTTTATTTTTAGTCATGTGCATGTGTGTACATGTACGTACGTACGTACGTATGTATGTATGTATGTATGTATGTATGCCACATATATGTGGGTGCTGCAGCCATGGGTGTGCGGGTGTCACGGAAGAAGGCGCAATTCTCCCTCTAGAGCAGCGGTTCTGGTGGCTGTGAGCTGTCCCGTGTGCGTGTTGAGAGAATGTGTCCTTAATCGCTGAGTAACCTCTCCAGCCTCTATTCAATGCATTTTTGACTGGGTATTTTTGGCTTCTGAAGGACTTATCAGGACATAACCCCACTGTCGTTTAAGAGACAGCTGTAGCTTTGAATCGGATAATGTGCAATGCATGTATAGAGAGAGGTTGGGTGAAGATTTTAGTATTTACTCCTGTTGCTCCAGGTCTTTGAGAAGAGCAGTGCATTGGGCGAGCATGGAGCACAGACTGGGAAGCACAGAGCGGGGAGCACCGAGTGGGGAGGAAGAAGGGAAGGATCAGGTGGACTGAGTAGTTCTGGACAGGAGAGTTGAGTTGACTGATAACACCCATGGAAGCTTCTGGTAAGATCCACATACCAAACCCACTGGTGTCTACCACCTTGAGACAGCAACTGACCTGCGGATGGAAGTTAACCCTCTTCCATCCAATACAACTCCCAGACCACTACCTCACGTGCCTACAGTCTCCATTGCCTGGAGAGACTTCAGCCCTCCAGTTCTGATTAAAGATGGCCTCTGCTCCGGAATCCACATCTGTCTGTGTTTCTTTTCACACCGCCTCCGGCAATCTCGACCTAACAGGGACATAGCCTGAGCCTTTTGCATAATGGCCTCTCCTGGAACACAGAATATCCCTTTAATATGAAGTGTCCAAGGGCCACAGGGCAGTTAAGTGGGGTGAGACCAGGGAGTATGGGTCAGTCATGCAGCGTACCCTCTCCGGGAGGGATGGGATATGTGGAGATGCAGTTGAAGACCTCTAAGGAGAAAACCCTTTCTATTCTGAACACCAGGGATAATGGGGTTCCAAGACAGGAGCTTATGCGAATGATGGGGAGACCCTCTTGGTTCCCGAACACCCGGGATACTGTGTTTGGTTTTCATAGGAAATGTCCTTGTGTGATGGGTGTAAACAAATCCTTGGCTCGGTGAGGGGTCCGTGGTAGCTGGGATGGGGGACCTGCCCCAGGAGAGGTCCCTGAGTGCCTGTGGACTGTTGTCTGCTAAACAGACCAATAAGAGAACAGCTCCACAATCAAGAAATCAAAGGGAAGGGGGAGGGGAGAAAAGAAAGATTTGCCCCAGAAGGCCAGCCAATCTCATGCGTCTAAGATCAAGCCTCTGTGATAACCACTGTGGGTTTGTATTTCAGAGACAAACAGAAGAGAGAGAGAGAGAATATCAAAGGCTAGAATTTTCTCTTACTTCAATGGTTTGTGTTTTCCCCCGAGGCTGCTGTGAGCAGTGTTGGAGGAAAAGATGGTTTGAGGGCCTGTAGGCCGAGCAAGGGGGCTGCTCTGAACATCTTTCAAGTCAGGGTTCCCATTCCTCTCTCTTTCATCCTCCTTCTTTTTCTTTTTTTATAATCAGGACGTTTACAACAGCCCGGTGTGCCTCACAGTGACTTCCTGATTTTTTCCGCCCAGATGAGGTGGTTGTAAAACTTGAAACAAACAGGGTTATCTGTGCACAAGAGAGTGCAGTCTTTGTAGAAAATTTGTAGTCAGAATTTGATTATTTCGTTGCTTCAATCTTACTTCATAGCCCAATTGCCTGCCCACCCCCACCCCCACCCCAACAGAGCTTCCAATAACACACTGTGGAGTGGGATGGGTGTGGGTGTGGGGTGTGGGGTGTGGGGGAGCTAGGAGTGGGGGGGGAGGGGGGCTAGACGGTGTGTTTCTGTTTGTTTGAAGGTTTCATAGATTTTTTTTCCCCTCCAAAAAGGAAAGTAAGAATTCAGCAAGATAAATGTAACAATGTTATTGTGAACAGGGACTTCGACTTCAGGGAGACAAAAGATAGAAAAACCTAGAGATTAGAAAAGTCTGTGTCTCCTGCCAACACCAGCTTTGTGGAGACAGAGAGTCCCACCCAGCCGCCAATCCAGGAGCAGAGCTGCTCAGAGCAGGGCACCCCCCCCTCCCCGGTCTCCAAGGATGCAGCATAACGGAGGACGAACATGGTCCTATGAGAACTGTCTGGTGTGGATGAGGTTGGACCCTTTTGCTTGACTGTTACCTTGTGGTTAGCAGCGGCAACCTGAGTGTGTGTGTGTGTGTGTGTGTGTGTGTGTGTGTGTGTGTGTGTTGGGGGATGGGAGCATTTACCTTACTCTCACTGGTGGGAAGACTTCCGGTGTGCAAGGAGCTGCTGCTGCAGCATCTGGGAGCTAGAAGCGCAGAGCCTGGGCAGGCCCTAGACCGCTCCTTCCATATCTGCCTCTAAGTTAAATGGCTCAGATGCACAATAAAACTTGAACTGCTATGGCCAGGAGCAAACGCCTCTAAGCCTTCTACTTTTCTGCCTTTATCTTCTTTCTCCCCTCTTTTCCTCTGTCTTTCTCTGCATTATGCATCCCTAACAGAGAATGCTTGAGTGTGAGCGCACGCGTGCGCACGCGCCACCCCCACTCCCACCCTCACCCCCCCACACGGATCCAGAGAAAACTGTAGAGATGGAGGGTGGGCTTTATGGTCATGCGTGTTTCATTGTATACATTATGAAATTATCAAAAAATAGAACAAACACCCCCCCCCCATTGCCCAAGCCCGACTCCAAACAAACAGGAAAACCCTCCCAGCACTTGCATACAAGAGCCCCTGGAGGGAAAGAGGTTCCCTTGGGACCTACATCTGCCTGAGATGACTCTGGATGAGCGCATGCCTTAGCTTTACTAGAGGCTATTTATTTGGCCAAAGCCCAGTCCCCGTGGGATTATATTAGCATGCAGATGTTAACTTTGAGAAAAAGACAAAGACTATTGTAGCCCGGTAATGGTGTCGCACGCCTTTAATCCTAGCACTTGGGAGGCAGAGACAGGCAGATCTTTGAGTTTGAGAAGGCCAGCCTGGTCTACTGAGTGAGTTCTAGGACAGCCAAGGCTTCACAAAAACCAAACCAAAACAAAGCAAAAGAACTCGCCAAATAAACCCTTTCAACAACAAAATCAGGCTGCTGTGATGGCTTCCCGGTGCACTCGGGCAGGGCAAGGCTCTCGTTAGTTCTTCGTTATCTCTTCTGCTTTTTCCTTCCTCGAAGGAAGCCCCAGGCTTACTCTCCAGACATATTTTGTCAGCTCTTTGATTCTGTCTTTCTCAGTCCCTGTTTGAGGATTGCCCATTTCTCCTGGGTTGTGTTTTTCCTATGGAATTGTATGCCCATGCCTGAATACAGACAGCTCTCTCTCCCACAATTCAGGGACGCAGTGAATCCTGTGCCTTGGGTACTTGCTATATGTTAATGAAGCCAGACGCCAGAGACCTAACTAACCCGGGAATGTGTTTGAGAGGGAGAGTTGAGCTGGGCTTTCTGTGGCTTTTGCGACAGGGAATGGAGGGTCTGATGTTAAGGGGCCAGGCTGGGATGGGGTTACCGCATGTCCTTCATACACTCAACATTTTTGTTTAGCATTTCCTAAAGGGTGGGGGGGGTGTCATCCTTGTATTGCCGCACCCTCCGTGAACAACTAGAAACTTGTAGTAAATAAATATTTAAAAGTCTCGGTTCGGAGTTTCTGCACACCCTTGACCATTTCTGTTCCCGGATGAAAGGCATGCATAGTCTTTATGTCCTTAAACATGCCTTAGGCAGTATAAGAGCTGGGCGGTTGTCTACCCTCCAGGCTGTTAGAACCTACCTTCCTAACCATAACCCAAGTTATTATTTATTATTTTATCACCAGGGCTGTTTTTAGCTCCCATTGGCCAGTCCACAAGGCTGCGTTTTGATGGCTCCGCTAGCCCACGCTGGCTCTCACGGCTCTGCTCGCCCACGCTGGCTCTCCTTTCTCCCTTCCTGTACGTTTTTCTTCTATCCCACGACAGATTTTTTTTTTCCCTCTTTTCCAAGTCTGCGACAATTCAACCCCCACCTCTTGTTCTTTTGCCCAGCCACTGGCTGTTGGCATCTTTATTCAGCCCACTACCGAAACTCACTCTCTTCACCCTGGAAGCATCAAGTAGGAGTTGGTTGGAAATTTCAGAATCCCCCTCTCCCTCCCCTCCCCCCCCCCAGCCTGCAGTGCCAATATGGGCACTGTGCCAAGAGTCCAGGTTTATCGGTGAGCACATTCAAGTAGGAAGGTTAGGTTGGTGCGCTCACCTGCGACAGTTTCTTGGAGATATGTCCAGGTGGGAGGCTGGTGGATTTTACTGTCACTTCTCCTAGTTTGGGTTTCTGTTACAAACATGGTCAAAAGCAAGTTGGGGAGGAAAGAGTTTATTTGCCTTCTACTTCCTTATTACTACTGTTCATCTTCAAAGGAAGTCGGGACAGGAACTCAAACAGGGTAGGAACCCAGAGGAGGTTCTAACAGCCTGGAGGGTAGACCCGGAGGAGCTGATGCAGAGGCCACAGAGGAGTGCTGCTTCCTTGCTTGCTCCCCCTGGCTTGCTCTGCTCTCTTATAGAACCCAGGGGTAGCTCCACCCACAATGGGCAGGGCCCTCCCCCATCAATCACTAATTAAGAAAACGCCTTACATCTGGATCTTACAGGAGGCATTGTCTCAGTTGAGGCTCCCTCCTTTTAGATGACTCTAGCTTGTGTCCTGTTGACATAAAGCCTAGCACATCTACCTTGGGCCAATTAAAATTGAATGTCTCTGGGTGTAGGGGAAAATATCTATTTCTCAAGGATCCTCAGGTATTCTAAGCTAGGCACAAAGCAAGAGCCGAGTAGGCATTTAATGAGCAAATTGTAGCCATTGCATGAAATATAGTGCCTGGGGGCTTTACCGATCTGAACAGCACACTCGTTTTATAAAAGAAGATACTGGGGCCCCAATCCTCAAGCATTTGTCCAGGGAAACACAGATGCCAAGGGCGGGATGGGGGGAAACAAAGTTAAGATTTAAACTAAGTACTCCAGGTCTTTGACATCGCCCTCAAAAAGGTAGAGCCTAACTCCTGCTCCTGGATTTTAGTGACACACTTCTCATAAACGAGACATAGAGCAGGAGGGACCACGTGCACTGCATAGTCAGAGGGTTCCGTGACTTTCGGCTAGCTCTCTCTGTCCCCATGGCTCAACATCCATTTGTACTGACGCGTTGGCAAGCCTGTGGGGAAACTCATGGGTAAGGACCCAGGGTGACCAGCCAATCATAGCCGAGTGGCTCCACCTTTCTGGCTATCAATCTTTAGCCCCAGCTCAGTCTTCAGCTACAGATGCTGGCTGCAACCTCGGAAGGGCTCTGCGCCAGAACCACCGTCCAGATCGCTCCCAGTTCCTGGCCCTCGAAGGCCTGTGAGAAAGGCACAACGCTGCCTTAGGCTGCTATGTGTTAGGAGCATTTATCAGAGCCACAGATGACTAAGACACCTCAGTCCTCTGTCATTTCAGCTACACCCCGTGGGGCAGAGACACCACATGGCACCCACTTCTAGGCTATAGAATTTCTGGCATTCTGGCCCCGTGTTGGAGAAGTTAATGATTTAGCCTAGTAAAAACCATAGACAGGCACACAGTAGGTCCCAGCACACAGTCAGGCAGCCAGACTGTGGCTCCCACTTCTCTCTTTCTCAGCCCCGCAGGCATCCACTCAGCCCTTCTGGCTGGCTTTGGTGTTGGCATTCGGCCCCTGCCCTCTCCAATCCTGCCAACTGTGAGAGCCCAGGGGCAGGGTAGGCTCAGAACTGTGTGCAACCTTAGGCTGGGGCAGGATACTCCGCCTGCTGCCAAGCACTTGGCAAAACCAGTGTCCGGCCAGGCTCGCTGGGGTTTCCCCACTCTGCTGGCCTTGGCTGCGGTTGTGCGGCAGTGAGAAGGTAGCTGACAAATTTTTGAACATAAATAAAACAAACCACCTTTAGCTGATATGTTAGTCACCAAACAATGGGCCAGAATATAGATGGGACTCTGAGACTAAGGGCAGAGGATCTCCTCTCCCTCTCCTCTCCCTCTCCTCTCCCTCTCCTCTCCCTCTCCTCTCCCTCTCCTCTCCCTCTCCTCTCCCTCTCCTCTCCCTCTCCTCTCCCTCTCCTCTCCCTCTCCTCTCCCTCTCCTCTCCCTCTCCTCTCCCTCTCCTCTCCCTCTCCTCTCCCTCTCCTCTCCCTCTCCTCTCCCTCTCCTCTCCCTCTCTCTCCTCTCCCTCTCTCCTCTCCCTCTCCTCTCCCTCTCCTCTCCTCTCCTCTCCCTCTCCTCTCCCTCTCCTCTCCCTCTCCTCTCCCTCTCCTCTCCCTCTCCTCTCCCTCTCCTCTCCCTCTCCTCTCCCTCTCCTCTCCCTCTCCTCTCCCTCTCCTCTCCCTCTCCTCTCCCTCTCCTCTCCCTCTCCTCTCCCTCTCCTCTCCCTCTCCTCTCCTCTCCTCTCCCTCTCTTCTCCTCTCCTCTCCTCCCCTCTCCTCCCCTCCCCTCCCCTCCCCTCCCCCCTCCCCTCCCCTCCCCTCCCCTCCGACTTATACACGCTAAGAAACTAGGGTCTTATGCATGCTAAGCAAATTTTCTGTCACTGAGCTATGACCCTTAGCTCCTTTTTCTAGTTCTTATCTTGATACTGGTTCTTGCTAAGTTGCCCAGGCTATGGCCCAGGCTGGCCTTGAACTTCCTACCCTCCTGTTTCAGCTCCTGTGCAGCTGGAGTTGCAGGTCTGTTCTGTTATCCTGGCTGGATATTTTACCGGGTACACCTTTTTTTCCCCTCTCTTGGATGACTAGACTGCTCCATTTGCTTTCTTGACTTTTCTTTCGACTCTGAGCCGTGCAGACGTCTGGGTCCCACATTCTGAGTTTCCTATAAAGCCAGCTCACCAAATCGTTAGTATACCATCTTTTACATCGTGTAGAAATGGGCCATCGAAACTAGCAATTCCTTCCAGAGGTGGTCAGGGCCATCGAAACTAGCAATTCCTTCCAGAGATGGGAGGGAGGTGATGAGCCCAGACCCAGAGATCTGGAATTCACCAGCCTCAGGCAGCCTCAATGGAATCTCTCAACTTATCCTAGGCCTGAACCCAGGTTGCACTGGGGGAAGTCTTTGCTTCAAGTATAACCCCCAGAACTCCCCACACCTTCTTCCCTGGTACTAGGGGCACAGAAAGAAGGATGTCCTTTTTGGGGACAGTGTGATGGAGAGTTCACACCTACTTATGTCTGAAGCTGCAGGTTCTATGTCTTGATAAGAAGAATGTATTATGAAGACTCCTGGAGACCCTGTAACACCCCATCACACCGGCCTTTGATTTTATACAAATAACAACTTGTGCTGGGACTCAAGGTCAGTTAGTTACACATGGCATTGCCAGCTCAAGTTCTTGTCACTAGGAACACGGACAGCAGATCCAAGCATCCCCGGTTCAACACTCCCCCTATTTTCCAAACAGACTTCTGTGTCAGGGACTATGGGACCCTTTAGCAATGCTACTTGAATTCTTTTACCATGAAAAGCAGATTCCTAGTTTACAAATGGAGGCCCCAGCCTCCCCAAGGAGAAGGACTTGACTAGGTTGTGTCAAGGCTAGAGCCAAGATTTTCCCACTCTCTGAGCCTGCCTCCAGGCTCTGGCCTTTCTGAGGATTGCAGGGGGCTCTGGAGGAGAGTCAGCATCCAGAGGCGGTGACCAATCTTCCCAGATACCATGCAGGGAAAGAGTAGATGTGAATTATGGAGTAGAAGTCAAGCATTAGAGAAAGAGGTAGAGAGTGAGTTTCTGCTGGCCGCCATTTTCCTGCCCTTGGCCGCCCACAGACAGACACCTTCTATCTGCAGAATACAACTAGAAGCCAGAAGGGGCTTATCTGGTTGATTAACTTTCTCTGCTTGGAACTTGGGGACAACGGATTGAGAGATGGGAAAAAGTACGAGCACAGGGTGGCAAGACCTGTGACTCCTATACAGGGCATGCGCCATGCGCTCCTGGACCTCAGGGAAGCAGGTGGTTCTAGGAGAGGAGAAGCTCGTGCATTCCTGTTCCAGCATCAGGAGCAGGACAACGCATGGCACATCTAACCACACGCTTTGTCAACTTCTGCAGTACAGGATGACAGTGGCAGGCCAGTATGGTGCTCTCGGTGACTTCAGGAGCCCACTGTGCCTTCACCTCGGCGTGGAAGTGATGGCTTCTCATTTGTATTCATTGAGTTCAGATGGTTCTATTGGGGGGGGGGAACCTAGGGACAACCAGAGTCCCTCACTAGAGAGCTCTGCAGGGGAGAGGCGTGAAGACCTTCCCCCTCTACCTCTGTGGAGCAAACTGTGGAGGATTAATGAATATTCACCAAGTTCTAGGCCACTCAGGCGTGTATACACACACACACACACACACACACACACACACACAGTGGTCTCTACGTCACATTGTGTGTTTGTACGTTTGCATGAGTGATTGTGTACATGTGTGAGTGTCTGTATGAAGGATTGTGTGCAGGTGCAAGTGTGTGATTGTGTGTGTGTGTGTGTGTGTGTGTGTGTTTCAATGTGTGAGTGTGCTAAAAAGCCATTAAATGAACAATGTTGTGGGTTAAAATGAGTTGCCGTGAGACCTTCCACAGACCCGGCCCGGGGGAACGCCTGTTTAGTTTGTGTCCCTTTGACACAAACTAGAGTCACCTGGGACAGAGGGACCCTCAGCTGAAGAATTTCTCCCATTGGATTGGCCCGTGGGCGTGTCCGTAGGGATATTTGCTTAATTAACAATTGGTGTTGGAGGGCCCAGCTCCCTGTGGGCAGTGCTGCCCCTGGTGATCTTGGGTTGTAGAAGGAAGAAGGCTGAGTGAACCACAGGAGGCTGGCGCCAGGGTCTTTCCTCAGAAGCAGCACTGCTGCTCCATGGTTCCTGCCTCTGCCCCTGCCTGGGTTCCTTCTCTGACCTCCTCAGCGATGGACTGTGACTGCGATGAGCTCCTTCCCAAGTTGGTTTTGCTCCGTGTTTTAGTCACAGCAACAGACTGGAAGGGAGAGTTTCCCTGAGAGGATGCAGTCAGTATTGGCAGAGTCCAGAAGCAGTGTGTGCCAAGCAAGACGGGATGGACAGCTCCCTGAGGTCCCTGAGGTGATGGGGGAGCACCAGGCGGGTAGTCGTGCGCCTGGGAGTCACTGGTGGGGAGGTGGCTTACTCAACAGCATGCTCAGTGAAGCTACCCCTTCACTTCAGGACCCCGGTAGCATTCTGGCTTCCCGCCATATTGACGAATGGTTTCCAGGAAACGAGACGCCTCGGGTAGATTTGACCATGGAGAAAACCACATCATGTAGCTGCTGAGCCCTCTTGACTCTTAAACTCAGCCGGAGTGTGTGTGGTCTTGGAGGACATGAGGCGTGTTGTGTCTTGTGAAGGGGCGTGCCTTCTTCTAGAGTTCAGATCTGTTATATGCCCCAACGGCCCCCAGACTGGTGTAATTGGGAGATGGTAGAATGCTCAGAGAATGGGCCAGGTGGGAGGTCTCCAGCAGTGTGGAACCCCAATCTCTTCCTCTCCCGCCTCTGGCAGGTGAGCAGCCCCGTTCCCACACATGAATCCATCTCGGTGTGTTGCCTCCCTGATAGCTAAAACCCAGCTTGATAACAAAAACGCAGTCTTCTATGTGACTACGGACTAGGACCTTTATAGCTGTGAGAGAAATACACCTTTCCTTTTCCTAAATTATCTCTCACATTTGATATTTGAACAGAACCTGGCTAGCACACCCACCTCATTTCACTTAAATGCCCTGGCATCCTCTCTTAGGGACCTGTGTCTAACTTCTCTGCCCAAGCGTATCTCCTGAGGCCACACCAGCCTAACTTTGGAGATAAGACAGATTATGAGGCTCAGGCCGTCCCGGATCTGGTGTGATTCTAATACTGGTGTTTGAGAGCATGGCCACCGGGCATCTGTTTTCTGCCTTGAGGGCGGGGCACTGAAATAAAGGCTTCCACTTTCTGCTTGTGTGACCTGCGTCCTCCATCTCTGAACAACATTCATGCAGGTTTAGCTGCATGCAAATAGAGCGGTTGTTGCTGCATTATCCTGGGAGCTCAGGGGTGCCCAGGACTGCAGACATCTGTGTAAGGACAAATTTCGCCCACAGCCAAGTGGGGATGGCACACACCCCCATTTCAGCTCAACCGGTAGCATCCCACTTCCCAGCCTTCAGTGGATCAAACCGAAGTCTGTGTCCTTGCACTAAGATCCCGTCCCTTACTGGCAGAGAGCTCTTGGGTCAACTGCCTCAGTTCTAGGCGCCTTCCTTTTCTGTGTAGGGTACGAGGGAGCAGAACGAGAGCTGAGATATACTACCAGTCACTAGAGATCTGCAGGCGGGTTTCCGCACATCAACCAGCCCTGTTCCTGCCTCCTCTCAGGAGCCTGTGTCTTTGCTACTCCGTGAATCCTACCTCTCCCGTAAAAAGTAGGGTCAGGTCTTTCATTTCTTGCAGTTTTCACCAAATTTTGAGCAAGCTCGGAGCTCATTGTTCTTTGGCAGACACGGGAGCCCCAGTCCCCCCAAATGCTTGGGATTGTGTCTTCGCTAAGTCACCAGGGTGGACAAGAAAGATGGCCACCCAAAGACAGCATTAAGCCCTCAACTCTGAAACCGTATCCCGAGACCATTCTAATGAGAACCTAGGAAGGCTGTGGGACCCTAAGATCCTTGCTGGGTGTGAAGACCTTTGGTAAACTGAGCCTGCGTCTCCGGGGAGGGCCTCTGCTTTCCTTGGTTTAAGAGTCGCTGAGGAACGTGAGCTGGCCCTCCGAGAGCAGAGCCTTGGTCGCTGTCTGGGTTCTGCTTATTCTGTAAACACAAGGAGGGGCCCGACATTCTACGGTTCCCAGTTTTGCAATCTTCACAAATTAAATATTTGCCTTCAAAAGCAACAAGTGCGATAGCATCAGGGTAATATTCCGAGGCCCCGTTTCCTCACATGCCGAGCGCAGAAGGTAAGGCGGCGTGCTGTGGGTGGTCTGTTTGGATAATGGTTTTTCATGTGGAAACCTCAAATTGGAAACTAACTGGCAGGCATGCTGGAGAAAGTGAGATGCCCTGAGAGTGAGGTCTCAGGTTGACTTGGACCAAAGGCCTCTCAACCGAGTGAAGTTCCTCTGCCCGCTCCTCTTCTGCCTATGGGGGGAGGGGTAATTGTTTAGTGACTCCAGGAGGTGACCAAGATGCTTTGGGGGGCCAATGGGGACCAATAGACAAGTGCTAACACTCAAAAGGGTTTTCACTGAATGGCAAGCAATACTCACTGGAAAATTGACTTCCTCAGAGTATGCCCCACCAGCAGCCAGAAAGCCAGCAAGGCACAGTGAGGCCAAAGGCCAGCCACTGACGGCCTGTCCCTGGCCAGGCTTCTGGAGAGTCAGGCTGTCTGCTAAGGAAGGCATGTTAGCGATGACGCCAGTGTGTGCCTCTCCTCCTCTGAGAGAGACTGTCTGCTGAGGAGAGCGAGACAGCCATGCATACCTCCTTCCCGTAATTACCATGGGCAGGAGGCTTTAGAAATAGCATTTGGGCTCTTTTAAAGGCCGTCTATAGATTTTTGTTTTTAAACAAAATCCTTTATTTCAAAGTGTAGGGGAACATTTCCTTTTTGATACCTCCTTTGAGTCCAATCCAAAGACCATATATAATCTTCGATGATGTTAGGCAGTTGATCACACGTTGAGTCTTGGTAGGTTCTAGGCGCACCTTCTGAATGGAGATAAGTCTATGGCTCCTCTTTCTCAGTCCTCTGCGGGAGTCTGGTATGGTCCCTGTGACTCCTGTTCTAAGTCTCTCCCAAATCAACAACAGTTGTCCCATAGACTATTTTTTTGTTGTTGTTGCTTTGATAGAATCTCATTATGTAGACCAGGCTAGCCTGGAACCCACTATGTAGACCAGGCTGGCCCACAGAGAAAAGCCTGCCTTTGCCTCCTAAGTGTTGGGATTAGAGGTATGCACCACCACACCACCCACACGGAGTCTACTTTTATTTCTTCAAATCTGCGTTTTACTCCATATTTCTTAATTTTGACTTGGTTGTCTGGTCATCAGTTCAATTTCCTAAAGATTTAAAATGTTCACAGTCCTCGTTTTGAAGGGGGTGGGGTCTATGGGGCAGCAGGCCCACGCCTGTGTTCTGTCTGCTTCCTGCAGTCTTGTAGCAGAGCTGGTGCACTTGACATTCCTTAGGCTAACTCCTACCTCCAATGCCTTAGCCCTTTGCTGTCTGAAGACTTTGGACTAGGGAGCTTGGGAAGTCATAGTCAGGCTTTATAACACGACAGAGACTTACACGATTTCTTTAGAGTTATTTTTAACTTAGCCTAATTTTAAGTTAGCATAAGGTAACACAAGTCATTTACATACAAACATACATACGTGCATATGTGCATACATACATACACGTCATTCTCTGTTCTGTCTGGATCCTGCCCTCCCCCCAATAGTCCCTGCTTTTCCCTCCATGCCACAAGTCTGACCGGGCACAGCCACTGCAGACAGTCCTGTGAGGGGTTCGTGCAAAACTAGAAACAAAACTGCTGAATAACCAGCTCGCCATGGAGGTTTTTGTTTGTTTGTTTGTTTGTTTGGTTTGGTTTTTCGAGACGGGGTTTCTCTGTATAGCCCTGGCTGTCCTAGAACTTGCTCTGTAGACCAGGCTGGCCTCCAATTCACAGAGATACACCTGCCTCCGCCTCCCAAGTGCTGGGATTACAGGTGTGCGCCACCACCGCCCGGCATCAGGCCATGGAGCTTTTAAGAGAAGAGATTTTGGCAATGGTCTGATTGTCACCAAAATGAGGACATCTCATTTCCGTTCATTATGTAGTCTCCGTGTCTTCTAACAATGTGTTTTATAACTGGGATTAAAGTGACTTGGTAAAACTCTCCTTTATTTTCAGAATATTTATTTCAGAATTTGTCCTGTCTTTTACCAACTTGTATCTAAATACCAGATAGCATGTTAATAGTGCCTTTTCCTCTCTCCTCTCCCCTCCCCTCCTCTTTTCTCCTCTCCTCTCCTCTCCTCTCCTCCTTTCCCCTCCCCTCTCCTCCCCTCCCCTCCTTTCCTTTCCTCTCCTTTTCCCTCCCCTCCCCTCCCCTCCCCTCCCCTCCCCTCCCCTCCGCTCCTCTCCCCTCCCCTCCTCCCCTCCCCTCCCCTCCCCTCCCCTCCCCTTCCCTCCCCCCCCTCTCTCTTTCTTTTTTAATACAGTGTCTCATGTCATCTGGGCTGACCTTGAACTCGCTATGTAAGCCAGGATGACCTCAGACTTCTGATCCTCCTTCCTCTACCTCCAAGTGCACGTCTATGGCCCACAGCACCAAGATCAGTTTTGTGTGGTGCTGAGGACTGAGCCTCAGGCTTTGTATATGTTAAGAAAGCACTCTCCCAACTGAGCCGTCTCCTCGGCGAGCTGTATGGATGCTAAGGCATCTAGAGCTACCCAGCACAGCCTGGCTTCCATGTCTAGCTACCCTGTTACAGGCAACACTAACGTGATTGCTGTCTGTAACTCCGTAGTCAGGGTTCCTCCTGTGGAGCTGAGTTTGCCTTACTGGCTGGGAACAGAGTGCAGACTATGTGGTAGGGATTAGCAGCACAGGTGCATCTTCCTGCACGGGGCTGGTCCCCTCATTTGTTAAGAACAGGGGAAGAAAGACTTCTCTGCTAATCAAGCACATAAAGCGACAGGAAACTTTCAGAGCCATCAAGGAGGGAGGCTCTTTCAGGGAGTTTGTATCTCACCTGGAAAGCCAGTTTGTCTCATATGATGAGAACCCAGCTATCCATCCTGAACTGTTATGCCCATGGAAGGGACATCTTTGCCAGTTGAGGCTGGTTTGTTCAGTAACTCGGGTTGTGTCAATGTAGGAACAGCCCTTTACCCCGGTGTCTGATTAGGATAGCTTTGATCTAAATGACCCAGAAGCTCAAGTGGGGTGGGGGTGGGGGTGGGGGGTGGCGACTGATGGTTCACTCTGTCTTCCAGCTGCTTTGGGATCTAGGTGGAGAAGTCTCAGCTCCCTCTCCAACACCCACCCCTGCGTGCCACCATGCTTCCAGCCATGACGATAAAGGACTAAACCTCTGAACTGTAAACCCGTCCCATTAAATGCTTTCCTTTAGAAGAGTTGCTGTGGTCATGGTGTCTTCTCTTCACAGTATCAGAAACCCTAACTAAGATATTCTCTAAATACTCACTGAATGAACGACTCTCCCTGCCAAGTCCCAGGACAAAGCTGCCTCCTTGTTTTGATCGTGCTAACCACTCTGAGTAGTAAGTCCTTGTGACACCCTAGGACAAGTATTGAAAATCGCATACAGCAAAGTCTCATTTATTTGTACTAACAGAAGCCGAGGAACTGGGACGTTGGACCCCAATCCATTTTGAATTTTTCTCTCAGTCATTGATCAGATCAAGACCATCTGCATTTACCTATATCTGACAGTTTCACCTTGAACTGTTAAAAGCTCAACGTTCTCTGATCTTTCTTCAGTGACCAAGCCATTTTCGCAATGGCTCACCAAGATCAGAACTTCAATGGTTTCCTTGGGCCTCCATGTGATCAGGACAGGACGGGAGGAAGTGTGTGACTAGGGGGTGTCGTTACCATGGCAACTAAAAAATGTAGGCTGCTGGGACTTGCTCGCTCCAGCACCGGTGGTTGACACTGCTGGTTTCCTCACAGGCAGAGGACTAACACTCTAGTCCCAACCCCAATCCCAATCCCAGGCTCCATGTTCAGCGTTATGCCTCTGCGTGATGAGTGCCCACTCCAACACAGTAATTAGTGTCCTCGTGGCCACTGTTAGCTGTGTGGCTTCAGGCAAGTCCAAGGACTTCTCCAAGCCTCGGTCCTATAGAAAACATGAAGGATATGCAGAAAAAAATGCTAATATTCGAGAGTGCACGTGTGTGCATGTGCGTGAAGGCCAGAGGCAGATATCCCGGCATCTTCCCCTGTGGTTCTCTATTTAATAAAGTCTCCGTCTCCTTGCTGAATCCAGAAAACATCCTTCAAGTCGTCTAGCTGTTGCCCCAGAGATCCCCCTGCCTCCACTTCACCAGGCTTTTTATCTGGGTTCTGGGGACCTGGACTCTGGTCTTTGTGTTTGTGTAGCAAGTGAGTTATCCACTCCAGCCATCTCCCCAGAACTCTCTGCTTCATTAAAAGTAATAATAATAATAATAATAATAATAATAATGATCCTGTAGATCAAATAAAAGTCTTTCCTAAAATGCTGAAGTTTAAGGGCCGCCTGGTAGGTGAGCGGCAGAGGTGAAGGGCTGGCGCTTTTGTTTCTTAATTGCTAAGTGAGTTTAATGTGGGCTAATTAATGATGCTATTGGCGAGTAGAATTAGCTAATGCAAAACCTAAGACAGCATCAAAAGCACACGTGGAGGCAGGTGCCATCTAGGATAATTGAGGGAACACAGGAGGCCAGAGTAAAGCTGTTAAGGGTTGAGCACCAAGCAGCTGGGCAGGCGGGGTGGGGGGTGGGGGGCTGAGCACTAAACCAGCCTAGGGCTGAGCCATTAAAGCAGCGGGGCTGACCGCCAAGAGACCGCCATCCTGTTTACAGCTCCCGTATTTGAGTTTCAGATTTGCTTGAGTCTTTGAAGCTGGGATCCCTGGGGCCTTTCCTTGAGAATAAATGCCACTCTTCAGAAACCACGAAACACACTCTCATAGTCCCAGAAAGGAATGTGAGCGACCTGGCTTCTGTATGACCCCTTGGGACCTAAGGGACCGTCTCATTTTGGGTTTGCACTCTAGGGACAGCGGGTAGCAAACGCGGGGTGGCCTCACAGCGGCAGCACTGAGCTGGGGCGTGAGGACCGGAGATCTCTCTGAGGGATCGTCACAAATACAGAGGCTCTCAAAAGACTCACAGAAAATAGAAAATATTGTTTAACACACCCTCCCTCCCCCCATTCATGCCACCTGCTGAGTTTTATGGAGGGCAGCACAGCACACTGCAGACTGTCAACTGTCACTGTCACCCTTCCCTACCTACTCTGGAGAACTACAGCTGGTCGTGTCCCCATGTCCCCCCCTCCATGTCCCCCCCCCCCCGTTGGTCAGCATTCAGAGAGGCAAATCACCAGCCAGGGATGGGATTCAAATTCAAAACTCCGAAGTACAATTTCTACCGAGTGCCACTCATTTTATACAGTGTCATGAAGAATCTGGTGGGATCCTCTCTACATCTCTCCAACAGAAACCAAAAAACGAGACGACAGCAAACTCCCACCCACGGAACAGACAGACAGACAGACAGACAGACGGTGGCCAGAGAGTAGGCATATGACTTCAGTACATTTCTGTTTAGTTTTTTTTTTTTTCCTTGCAAAGAATGTGACCTAGGACACCCTCCGACAACGCCATCGTAAATGGACAGAGGAATGAATGCTGACAGGAGACCCTCACAGCCCGCGGCCCTTGGGACATTTCCTAACATTAAGTCCTCCTAAGCCACTCTCTGGAAACATAATCTTTAAAGGTTTTAAGCGATCATGACCTAGAATGTCTCTCGTACATTGGGACTTCCCTGTCCTTTCCCTGTCCTTTGCGTCCTCCTGACTCCTTGACATTTTGAACAAATGTCAGTTTCACTCTCCATTTGAGAATGTCCCCAGGTGCCACTTCAAAACAGCAGGGAAGTGGCCCCTGAAGAAGCGAGGGGGGGCATGGGGGGAGGGGGGTTGGCCCTGCCACCCTCCACTGCCTCTCTTTCTCCAGTAACTTGAGTCTTGAATGGGGCATGTTTCCCACTGACTCCCTAGCGCCCTGACTGACCAGGGCTTCAGACCTTGTCACCTTTCTTGTTTTAGCTGTCCCCTGGTGATGTGGATACTCTAGCAGTGACCTCTCCCGCCGCCCTGAGATGATACCTTTTTGCCTTGCAGGAGCCCCTCATGCAAAGACTGGAAAAATCAAGCTCTACTCTCTGCATGAGGGAGGGAGGCCCTTCTACCCCTCGGAACACTACGGAAACCTTTGGCTAGAAATGAAAACCTCACGTGTCACAAAGACCTATCTAACACACTCCGTTGTTCCTCTTCTCTGACAACGTAGGACTATGACATCGGGTCTCAGACTCGGTTGGAACCCCTGCCTGAATGGTCTCTTAGGACAATGAGCTACCCTGGGTAGAGGCAGGTGGAGAATAGCATTAAAGTCCCAGATGCCATTTGCCGCCTCCTGTGAGCCAGTCTCGGGGAGCAAGTCCGAGAAGTACCGCTCCTGTCCCCGGACGGCAGCACTTGTTTTAGTTAGCACAAACACTGTCTGCAACACACAGTTTGGCACTCTAACCAAAGCGCACAGTACAGCACAGCACAGCACAGCACAGCAGCATGGGCTTTCTGATATTTTTCTTCAAAACAAAGAAACAACCTCGGGTCTGTGAACTTGTAGCGCAGACACACAAGTAATCAGTAACGCTTGTCCAAACGCAACCCAAAAATGACATGCATTTAAAAAATGTACCCGGGATCCTTCCTAGCCAGGGACACCTCGGTTGCGTCCACAGTTGAAGAATAAGGAAAACCAGAAGCGAAGGACCAAGGCTTACCTGGTACCCGGAGGAGGTCAGCTTTTCCCAGCAGAGGATGGGTCTACCGAGAAGGCGAGCAGGTAAGGGACAGGGGGCAGGCTTCACAGGCGGCCGCCGGCGTCCTCTCTCAAAGCAGTGCTCTACAATCCTGGGGCCAGCCGGGTGACAGCGGCCAGGCACACCTCTGCCGCCAGCTCCACTAACTTTCTAATTTGAAGAGCTCCCGGGAACGCTCTCTCGACTGCTCCCAGTCTGGACTGCGAGTTTACAAACTCGGGCGGAGAGCGCGTCCCCCCCTCGCCTCAAACCCACCCGCGCCACCTAGAGGCCGCGACAGGCATCGGCAGTGCAGGAACCCGGGCACAGCCTGAGGCTCTGCCGCCAAATGCACCTGGCTCCACAGGACTTCCTGCCCCTTAAGGGACAAGCCGGAATGTGTAAAAAGCATTGATTTTTTTTTCTTTTGGGGTGCGTGGGGGTCTTGCTTTTATCAAAACAACTTGGGCCTTTGGGCACAAGAGTGATGAAAGATGAAATTTGCATTAAGTTACCATTAATCAGAACTTAAGCGCAGCCCCCTGCCCCATAAGATGGTTACAGGTATGACGAATACTGCTGTTTTCCGGTCCTGCTCCTTCATGCAGCCCGGAAGACACTTGTGCACATTTCCAACCCCTCTCCTGCTCACCATAGACCTGAATCGCCGTTTTCTCCTCAACACCTTCCCTCTGCGTTATTCCAGGTAACTTGATACAGGCTCCAGATAACTTCAGATAAACATATCTAACTCCTGTAACTACAGTCCGTGCCTCATAGAAACACAGACTCTGCCACTCCGGGGAAGTGTCCATACCTCATAGAAGTCTTGATAACCCTATGTATCCTTTATACTTCCAGATAACTATATATGCTCTGATAACCTCATAAGCCCTATGTGATTAGATAGCAAGGAAACATGGAAAATGCATGCCTTTCAGTACTGATCAATTCTCTTTCAAAAAATAAATTATCCGGAAAATGCCCAGCCTTAGAAGATGTAACAGCCTCATCCCTTTCTCCCTCCACACCATGGTCTCCTGCCACAGGAAGGAGTGGGAGCAACAGGTGAATCTTCTTCTCCTCCTTCTCCTCCTCCTCCTCCACCTTCCCCTCCCCCTCCTCTTCCTCCTCCTCCTCTTCTGCTGCTCCTGCTTCATCTTCTTCTCCTCTTTTTCCTTCTTCTCTTTCTTCTTATTCCTCTGCCTCCCTTCTCTTCCTTCCTTCTTTCTCCCTCATCTTATTCCTCCTTCCTCTCTCTCCTCCTCCTTCCTTCTTTTCTTCACCTCCCTCCTCCTTCTCCTCCATCTCTTTGGTATTTTGAGACAGGGCTTCTCCGTGTAACAGCCCTGGCTCTCCCAGAACTTGCTTTGTAGACCAGGATGGTCTCTAACTCACAAAGATCTGCCTGCCTCTGCCTCCCAAGAGCTGGGAGTAAAGGCAATTTTTGCTGTCAAGCCAGGCTACGAGTGGAGACCTCTCTGTATTCTGCTCCTACACTGTTTGCTCTGCCTTAGGTACACAGGAGAAAGCAAGGAGCTCACTGGAGAGACAGATGGCCGTGCACAGGATTAGGCCAAGGATCCTGAACTTAAGGACTACTTCCGAGGGAAAGCACGATGCTCTACTGAGCTTGCTGACCATTGTGGATAGCTTCATCCAGATGGTGCAGGGGTCCCCTCCGTGAGTGCTCAGGCTTGGTTAGCTACGTGTCCCAGGCCAGGACCTATAGTGAGTTTGTGATAAATGAAAATTTGTCACATTGAAGAATCCAGTGAAAACTCCTGATCTAGTCTTCCCTCTGGTGTACTTTGTTATTTTGAGATGTGTATCTGATTTAATTTTAGCTGTAACTTTTATTTTCTATTGAACATTAAGTAATGCCTTTACACTTATCAAAGGGTGAGGTAGACAGCATTGCGGCTGCCACAAGACAGGAGAGGTGGAGGGAGAGAAGAATATGTACAAGATGAGAAGAACCAGAAGCAGAGCTGGCCTCTGGCAGACTACCGATGGATCAGTATCCCCACGGTCCTTTTACCCAAATCAGAATGCATGGGCAAATTAATTCAACACGTTGAGAAAATGAAGCAAGAGAAGTTATTGCTTATCTGAGTCATTTAGAAACTTGGGATATCCATTGTTTTCTGTTTTGAATATTTCCTGGAAGATTGAAGTAAAAACAGCCACAGATCCTCATCGTATGTAGGAATGAGGGCATGAGTCAGGACTGCAGACCATGGTTGGTCACACGGTGCTGTGGAGAACGTGGTTTAATTTAGAACATGCGCTTGGTACAGATAACATAGCCCAGGCTGGCCTGCCCATTTCAACCCGTGTGTGCAGATGCATGGCAGGCTGTGGGGTACAATGTGGGAGGATCCCAAAGCTTAGCTCTATTGCACCTCCACATTGCCAGAGGCTGTGGAGATTCACGAGACATGATGGCTAGAAAACATGCATCCGGTAAAAGAATGATGGCCAGCTAAGGAAGTGTCTTAAGAGTCTCTATTGCTGTAAAGAGGCACCATGACCAAAGCAACTCTTATAAAGAACAACATTTGATTGGGGCTGGCTTACAGGTTCAGGGGTTCAGGCCATTAGCATTGTGGCAGGAAGTACGGCAGCATTCAGGCAGACATGGTGCTGGAGGAGCTCAGAGTTTTACATCTTCATCCAAAGGAAGCTAGGAGCAGACTGTCCTTAGACAGCTAGAAGGATGGTCTCAAAGCTCAACCCCCCCCACGGTGACACACTTCCTCCAACAAGGCCACACCTCCTAATAGTGCCACTTCCTGGGCCAAGCATATTCAAACCACCATAGGAAGATACTCAGCAATGATCTCTGGGCCATCATCATACATATGTGATATGTATGTATATATCCTACACACATGCAAACGCTCATACACACAGAGCTGAGACACATTCTGCTCATTCGTATGTAAATTCTGTGTCCTAATTTCTAATCTCGCATTGAGCCAACGGGAAAGAAAGCACGTGACCCTCACACATTCCACACACCAGCCTTGTACGCTAACGTGCTCACTGCCCCATTCATTTAGCAAGTGCACACATTTACCTGACACAGTGCTTTTCCAGGGGCCCAATGTATCATGAGACGATGAGAAAGAGCCAGAATGTGTCAGCCCTCACAGAACGTCCGTGGGTTAGGAGGCAGAAAGTACTCACGTTATCAAATGAACATGAAATGCACTTTCCGCTAGTAACAAGCAGGGGCAGAGGATACCTGGGTTGTGTGTGTCTGTGTGTGTGTCTATGTGTGTGTCTGTGTATATTCTTAGCCTACTGACAACAGTTTCCGGCTCTTGAACCACTGTCTGACAAGACACATCAACTAAATACAGCAAAACACATATGCTGCCCTGCAACACTCACTTGGCTTTATTTGCACACTCCAGAAAGCCAGCTAGCTTCTCGTTCCCTACAAAGAGAGATGACTTTAACATTCTTTAAAAACATGCTGTTGTTCAAATCACGCAGTAGTATTCGAGAATTTGATAAAAGTCTTACACGTCCAGGGCTGCCGCTTAGGAATATTTAGGAAGTTGTTCAGAATCGAACAGTTCCAGCCGTGTCTGTGGCGCAGCTCACGCAGCGTCCAATCCGTCCCAGAGCCGGGACCTTGTCTCTGTCCTTGGAGTTTGGGGGGAATGAGGGAAACAGGTCCTCAGGCCGCGGTCCTGTTCCCCTGCTCTCCCAAGAAGACCTGTTGGTCACCAGCTCTGTTTATGGTATATACGCAGGCTCCGCCCTCCTCAGCAAAAGGTTGGCTAATGTTCAGGTGGTAACACAGAGCAGCCTCTCACCCTTAACATAGCTCTGTAGGTACAGGTGGGGGAAGCGTCTCAGGAGTCACGTGGTCAAGGACCTCGATTTGTCAATCAGACACCGAAAATGCCAGAATTGAGTAGGTGGTGGAGAAGAAGCTGGCAAACCGAGAGGTGGAGGCTGAGGGCACTGCAAGGGCCGGGCCACGTTTACAGACCAGGGGCAGCGCTAGTCTGAGGAGGAGGAGACAGAAGGAAGGCACTGGGCCGCATGTATGTACCTGTAAGAGGAGAGACGGTTGTTTAGGTTTGGACAAAGCTTATACAGAGGCCCTGCGTGAAAGGGGCCAGGCACACTGGAAAAGCTGAGAGAACTTATGACTCACAAGACAAGGAATTGGGCTAACAGTGAGCTGAACCTGCTTGCTTGGGAAGGGGCATGGGGCCTGGGCTCCACAGGGCACCAGGCGAGAGGCTTGGATTTTATGCAGAGTTTGACTCTACTGGAAGTTTCTGGATGTGGAACAGGCGTCTATCCCTGGCAAACGGTGGAGAAGAAGAGACCATGTTTGGTATCTGTTTGCACACATTGGGCCTTTAGTCTATACTAGCTGCACCCAGGGAGAGGAAAGACCACGTAGACTGTGAATATGCTCAAAATCAAAGGACCGCTCCAGGTAGGAAGCAGCTGGCTTTCAGTTGATGCCTTTATCCCACTGAAGAACGAGATTCTGTATTCAGCTGTTTAAACGTTACCATGGCAACACCCTCTTGCCAATAAACAAACAAACAAACAAACAATCAACGTCTGCCTTTCTCTTAATAGCCTACTTTAGCTCAGGCTGCTGTAACGAAAACAAGGCGCCCAGCAGATTTGGTGTCAGCTAAGGATGCACTTTGAGGTCCACAGATGGCTACTTTTTCACTGTAGCTTTCTGGGACAGAAGGGCGAGGCAGTGGACAAGGATTCCTTCTATAAAGCATTATCCAACGGGGGCTCTGACTTTATTATGGAATCCCTCTCTAAAGGCCTAACCTCCTAACCCTCACCTTGCGTGTGGTAATTGTAACACATGAAGCTAGTGTGCGCACGAACGGGCAGACAACAGTGCTGTCCACTGGTCTAGGAGTCCTACTGTGTACTCTTCACATCGTTTGGATCCAGAACACGGATGTCCACAAGGGCTGGTACCAGTTTGCACCCAGGAGACAGAGGTGGGAGGAATGCTTGAATTCTGGCTCGCGACAAAGTTGGACATAACAAGATTCCATTAAAAGGAGAAGGGAAGGAGAGAGTGAGGATGGAGAAAGCGAACGGGGTGGGGGGTTAGAAAAGAATGAAATGGAGGAGCAAGCCACAGTTTATTCTACTTTGTGGAGCGAGAAGCCTCCAGGCTGGGCTACATGAAGGATCATGGCATTTTCCCCAGTGCCTTTGGTTCTCTCTCTCTCTCTCTCTCTCTCTCTCTCTCTCTCTCTCTCTCTCTCTCCTTCCTTCCTTCCTTTCTTTCTTTCTTTCTTTTTTTTTTTTTGGTTTTTTAGAGATAGGGTTTTTCTGTGTAGCCCTGGCTGTAGGTTACTCTGTAGACCAGGCTGGCCTTGAACTCTGAAATCTGACTGCCTCTGCCTCCCAAGTGCTGGGATTACAGGCGCGAGCCACCAGGCCTGCATCATGTCTGATGTGTGCAGCCCCACCGTGTTCGTAGTCAAAGCATAATCAAAATTGGTTTTCACTGAGAGGGATACCAGAAGCCTGAGTAGTGCAGAAGTTCAAATATTAACTCTTCTTTTTATGACTTTTAATATTGACTTTGTTCAACAGTGGAAAAATCACTGTTTTTCTAATAAGGAAAACCACAAATGTAAAGTCTATTTGTGGCCTACCTCTGTGGGCACCTGACGCACATGTAAGACATATGCATACAGGGCTGGAGAGATGGCTCAGCAGTTAAGAGCACTGACTGCTCTTCTGAAGGTCCTGAGTTCACATCTCAGCAACCACATGGTGGCTCACAACCATCCGCAATGAGATCTGATGCCCTCTTCTGGTGCGTCTGAAGACAGCTACAGTGTACCTACATGTAATTAATAAATAAATCTTTTAAAAAAAAAGACACATGCATACAGGTAAAAATGCCAGCACTCATAAAAAACAAGTGAATAAATCTAAACATATTTAAAACTCTATTTGCACTGTACCTGACAAATGAAGAGGGGGGAAGCTGGAGTTTAAAAATATAATATTGGCCGGGCGGTGGTGGCACACACCTATAATCCCAGCACTCGGGAGGCAGAGGCAGGCGAATTTCTGAGTTCGAGGCCAGCCTGGTCTACAGAGTGAGTTCCAGGACAGCCAGGACTACACAGAGAAACTCTGTCTCGGAAAAAAAAAACCCAATATATATAATATTGATATATTCAGTTGGAAGCAAATATACTCACTCCTCTAATAGACAAGGTATATTTCTAACATAAATCAGGGCTTTCAGGCAAGAGATTGAAGGCCACGGGAGTTAGTATAGGATTATTGATGGACCCGAACAGAAGATGAACCACAGAGGAAAGAGTTTAAAAAAAATACCCACTATTGGGTTATACTTGATAAAATTAGGTAATAGATTTAAAAATCTCATTTATTAGAACATTTTTGTAGATTATATGTAAGGTAGAAGAATTCAACCATTTACAAAGTCTACTATGTTCTTGGTAGACAGTAATTATTCCTCTTTCTTTATCTACCATAGATATGAAAATCATTGTCCACCCCCCACCCCCAAATCTGTGGTCAGCACAGAGAACTCATTGTTATGGCTTGTGAAGTTTTTGTGTTTGAATATACGATCCTTAAATGGTTATGCTATTTTGGGAGGTCATTGTACTGGCTGGTTTTGTGTATCAATTTGACACAAGCTGGAGTTATCACAGAGAAAGGCGTTTCCCTTGAGGAGAGGGACTTCATGAGATCCAGCTGTAAGGCATTTTCTCAATTAGTGACCAAGTAGGGAGGGCCTAGCCCAATTGTGGGTGGTATTATCCCTGGGCTGGTAGTCTTGGGTTTTATAAGAAAGCAACCTAAGCAAGCCAGTAAGTAACGTTCCCCCATGGCCTCTGCATCAGCTCCTGCTTCCTGACCTGCTTGAGTTCCAGTCCTGACTTCCTTTGGTGACGAACAGCAGTGTGGAAGGTATAAGCCAAATAAACCCTTTCCTTCCCAACTTGCTTCTTGGTCATGATGTTTGTGCAGGAATAGAAACCCTAAGACAGTCATAGAACCTTTTGGACACACGAGCCTAGCTGACCAATCTAGAGCCATGGGTGTAGACCTAGATGGTTATAAGCCAGCTTGGTAGCAGTCTGAGCTCTATTATATCTCCTGAGATGTAACAGGTCCTGCCCCGCTGCAGATGGAGCCCCAGGTAGCCACCAGTCTCCAATAAAACTGTGAAAGCCAAGATAAACATTTCTTCCCTGAAGTCGCTTCTTGTCAGGCATCTGGTCCCAGCACCAGGGAGTTCATGGGAGTTCAGGTCAGCTAGCAGAACTCCCTCTGCCATTTTTAGTAGAGTTTCCCAGCCCTAGGTGGAATGACGTAACTCCATTTCTCTGCATCCCTTGCAGAATAGATAGGCACATTCTTCCAAACGGGCTGATAGACCATGGCAGACGTGCATAGGGATTCTCTAAAGGCTATTTCAGGGGACTCATCTGGGATAAGGAGATTGCCTGTCCTTTCTCTCTACTCTGCCACTTCCTGGGGTGTGAAGGCAATGTAGGCTCAATGTTGGTGGGGCAGAAGGGGCTCTGTCCCCTCCAGTAGAACTTCCGTATAAGCCCTAGCTGGAGTGTGTATGGAGAACAACAAACACTCCTGCATTTCAGCACCAGGTCTCTGCTGATAGGAGTCCAATGGATACGCACGTCTTATTATGAACATCGGACCATACAATGCCTTAGTCTATTTTCTGTTGCTATAGCTGAATGCCATACACTAGGAATTTATTAAGAGAAGAGGGCTTGGCGTATGGTTCTAGAGGAGAGAAATCCAAGAGCATGGCTTTGGCTTCTGGTCAGCATGGGTAAGGGCCTTTCTAATGCAACCAAAGCAGGGTGAGCCAGAGTTAGTGTACCAGCCTAGGCCTCTTTTCTTCCTCTAACAAAGCCACTAACACCACCAAGGACACAGCCCTCATGACCTCATAGGATCTTGATTACCTCCCCGCAGGCAACCATGTACCACACACCAGAAATGTATAATTTGGGAGATTAGGTTTCAACATGGGTTCTGGGGGGGAGACAAGCACCCAGACCCTGTTATGAAATGTATTTGTTTTTTCTAGGTGAACAAGGTTTTTTTGTATAGCCCTAGCTGTCCTGGAACTCACTCTGTAGACCAGGCTGGCCTCGAACTCAGAAATCCGCCTGCCTCTGCCTCCCAGAGTGCTGGGATCACAGGCATGTGCCACCACCACCCAGCTGATAGTGATCTTAAAGTTCCTATCAGCTGCACTGAGGTAAACTCATAGCATGGAATGATATTCCAGGAGACTGAAGCATTAGCCAGGGAAAGACCTGGGAAGGAAAATGTAGAGCGAGAGTTCCCGGTGCTCTCAGGAGGCCAGGGTATCCAGTCACGGAGCATCCTGAGGCCCTGGCTCTGGATACAGTAGTGTCTGAATCAGTGGCCTCAACCCCACCCTCTGCCATGTGATTCAGAAATTCTTGCATTCCAAGTGTGGGGACACGGGTTAAAGACATCACATTGTTCACAATAGGGATTAGAGATGGAGTAAGGCTGTATTGGCCCACACCCTCATGCCACAGTAGTTTCAAACCAGGCAATTTGCATTCTATGCAAATATTAATGATACATTATTAATACTTAGGGGCTAACGACCATAAAGGGTCTGCACAGGTTGAGCACAGACACGTTTTTTTTTTTTTTTTTTTTTTTTTTTTTTTTTTTTTTGTGAGGATATTTCTGGTGTGTAGTTGGCTGGATCTCTTGGGTGGTGAGGGTCAGACACAGGACCTCACTGAAGCTTGTCATAAGGGCTAGGCAACGTGGACTATCATTTATTCCATAAGATTATCCTCCGAGGAAGCAAGCTGAGGTGACTTATAGGCATCTACATAGGAGCTTAGAACTAAAGGGATTAGCCTATCTTAGGCGAACTACTGAGATGAGTCTCTTTTCTCACAAGGACGGAACACAATAACCCTTAGCTTGATCGGTGATGTAAGATTTTAGTGACGTCAGGTGGCCTGAGCTTTTTTGATGTGGCCGTGATACACTGAGGTGCTTGGGTAGGCTGAAGACAAGAAGCATCAGTTGTATTAGACATTTGTCAGGGCTGGAGTTTCGCTCAGATTTTTGAAGTCGCAGTAACTGAGGATTTTAGAAGGCCTTTCTAGAAGGCCAAAATGGAATAATTTAAAGAAACCTCACAGGTCTTCCTTACAAAAACATGGTGGCCCTGGAAGAAATGAAGATTCACAATGCTCATTCTGATAAGCCCAGAAACTATCTAGAATACAAAAATGCATTGACTGTACCTAACTTAGGCAACACCCGACGTGCACAGAACACGTACAACACCCGACGTGCACAGAACACGTACAACACCCGACGTGCACAGAACACGTACGTCAACCAAGCCTGGACAGGGTCACCTAACAAAGCTTTCTTTATAGCCAGCTGCTAAATGTCCTGTGCAGGGGGCTGGCCACTGTGCTGAGGCTCAGTACTAATGTATGGTTGATGCACATTAAAGTGTACCTTAGATAAGCCTTAGGCTCCATGATCAAAACCCGGAACAGATCCAACATCTGGGAGCCACAGAGCAGACTCAAAAGTTCAGTGGGATCTCTGTGAAATGAGGAAGTAAGTCCAGAGAGTCTTTCTGGGGAAAATGCTGGCCTAGTGGATAGACTGGAGTCAGGACAGGAAATGACATATGAGATGGGAATAGGTGAATGGTATATTTGGATATAGAAGACTCAGGAGCCAAAGGAGAAATGCCAAGAAAACCCCCATGAAATGATTATAGTTATGAATCAGGGACCATGATTGACAAGGAGATCCTCTGTCTGTGTGGGGTTCCTATGTGTAGGGAAAAAAAATATATAACTCCACATCTAATGCCTTTTCCTGAAATGAGCTGATCGGGCTGAAATTACAGCCTTTAGTCATTCGTGGGACAGTGGCTAGTCCCTCTGTGTCCCCTTGTTGGGGGGATGGGTGTCATGTTTTACTTCTGACTTTATGCAACTTAGGTCAGGAACAATATAAGGACATTTTCATATACATCAAGTATCACTTGTTTTTTAATGTTATTATCCATACATGAGAGGAATGAAAACATGTTTTATATAAATACCACTGCACAATTTTAACTTATTTCATGTTTTATAAATTAGGACGGACAAAAATTACAACAGGAAAAAAAAAACAAACCACAAAAGCATGAGGTGGGTCAAATTTTGGAAAGTAGAGATAATCTTTTGGAGAATGCATATTGGAGTCAGGCCTTAAGGCAGAGGATATAATGTTTAATACAAAATAAAAACATTTGGCATTGCCAAGTACTCTCCACGAGCCAAGCATTAAATGTTTTTCATGGTCCAACTCTTTTTTTTTTTTTTTTTTTCCCCAAGACAGCGTTTCTCCGTATAGCCCTGGCTGTCCTGGAACTCACTCTGTAGACCAGGCTGGCCTCGAACTCAGAAATCCACCTGCCTCTGCCTCCCAAGTGCTGGAATTAAAGGCGTCCATCACCACTGCCCGGCTCATGGTCCAACTTTTCACAAGCTTCATGACTATTCTGTAGGATAGTCATTTCAACCTATTTCACAGGTAGAAAAACTGACACCCAGAGTCGCTGAGTAAGTGACTTCATTCAAATCACTGGAGCCAGCCGGGACTCAGCCCCAGAGCTCCGCTCACGACTGTTGGGTCAGAGCTCTGGTGTCTTTGCTTTGTTGCTTTGTTGGGGTGACAGTAAGCACAACCCCCTCACCTGGAGGAGTAAGGATCAACTTCCAGGGTTCTGCCTGCCAAACACTCTCTGTGTTTGCTCCGATGACTGGCCTCATTATCTGCAGAGAGGTTCAGCTCTTCCAGGGTTACCGAAGAGACTCACCTGTGTGAGTAGATGCCACACAGGAAGCACTGGAATCACGGGTCCCAGTCAGAGCCCGGGGGCATGGTCTTTGACACCGTAGAACAATCCCTGAAAGAACTGGACTTGTCGATAGAGAATGGGGAACAGAGAGCTGAGGGGAGAGGGCTTGTCTGCGGCACTGCGAGGGTCACCGGAAGGGTAAGCCACGTTCACTGCAAGGACAGGCAAGTTTAGGCCTGATCCTTAAGGGGAGTGATAACTCAGAACCTTGGCTGTCCGGTGTGGCAGCTGCGAGTGAGGAGAGTGGTGGATGAGAGAGAAAGAGTGAGGCCTGGAGGAGGGGAGAGGGGCCTCCCCACTGCTTCAGTCACTGTAGCAGCCTCTGACTGTGACTACCTGCTGTGGAAGCTTCTGAGGGGGGCAGGAGGGAAGCCTCTGATGTGTGAGAGGTTTTCATCTGTTTTTAGGTTAATGATTTTTTTTTTTTTTTTGCTATTGTTGTTTGATCTCAGAATAAATAACAAACCTGCGTTGAGGCTTGTTAGTTACAGGTGAGGACTGTTGAAGCGGGGTACCATTCTCCACCTCTGGGCCCCTCTTTTCTGAACCCCTCACCCATTCTACCTGTGAAACTTCCATTTTGTAACAGTCCTGTTCTGAAGACCCTCCCATGCCAGGAAAGCGAGTAGCTACTCCCCTGCCTTCTTTAGTAGCGCTGGGGAAACCTCTCTAACTAGCACTAAGAGAGTATTAACGCTCAGGAGCCAAAAAACCAGAAAAGGTCTTGCTCGTGTCCAGCGCACACACCCAGAGATTTTTGTCAGAATATTTGGCTGACTCTCTGGACCTGGAATCTGTGGATGTGCAGGGTCAGACACAGGAGTTCGCTGACCCTTGGCCTAAGCACTGGGCAATGTGAACTATCATTCAGTCCGTAAAATTATCCTTGGTAGAAACTATGGTGACTTATAGATTTAGCAGCTACACAATAGCTCAGAATTAAGGGGACACGGCACACAGCAGTTTCTCAATGCATTCTCCAACAGGTAAGTGGAGGAATGACATCTTTAACATTGTGGTGCTGACCAAAGGCTCGACATAAGAAACTGCGTGTGTGCCGGGCGTGGTGGCACACGCCTGTAATCCTAGCACTTGGGAGGCAGAGGCAGGTGGATTTCTGAGTTCGAGGCCAGCCTGGTCTACAGAGTGAGTTAGAGGACAGCCAGGACTACTCAGAGAAACCCTGTCTCGAAAAACAAAACAAAACAAAAAAACAAAACAAAACAAACAAACAAACAAAAAACCCTGCATGTCTCTTGGGGATGGAGCCTCAAGAAACTCTCTACTGTATGATATTAGAAGAAGCTCTGGGAGGGTCGTCTCAACAAGAGGCAATAATAGCACCATGTGCTTGAACTGGGACAACTACCCTGGCTGACCAGCAGAGCTGGTGATATCGCAACTCGATGGCAGGCTTTGAGGGATAGTAGGACAGGTCATAGACGAAAAAGTAAGCTTTCCTTACCAAGGTCCTCCTGAAGGGATGCTGAACTGAGCACAGTCTCCTATAAGGATGGAAAATAATGTCGGCAGGAAAGCTGTAATAAGAGTGGCAGCCGCGTGCCCTATCCCTTCAGCTGAGAGAATGACCCGATCCTGTCTCCCGTATGTCTAGAGGGTAAGATTCTCTACCCACTCCCACTTTCACTGTGTTGGGCCAACTGGCTTTCAAATAACTTATTGTAGTGCTTCTGTGTTTTCAGGCCCCCCTACTCAACTCTACTCAAAACCTCTTATATAATTCAGGAAGAATTTACTGGGTACTTAGGGCATGTGATATATTGTGACACCCCCCACCCCACCCCACCCCCACCCCCGCCGCCAGGAACACAAGGGGAGGTTGTATATGCTTTGCCCTGGATTTCTGGGGAAAGTTAAAGAACAGCGTGACGGTTTCATGTTGTTCCCGGGTTCCGGCACCATATGATGGGTTTATAAATGGAGAGAGAAAAAGGGGATTAGAGAGTGTGGCACGGCGGTGTGGGGGAAGGGGGTGCCTAGGCGGGTCCATGCCCAGGCACCTCTTCCCCTTGAGGGACCAGGCATACACAGACATGGTACAGAATAGAGTTTATTCAGGGAAGAGGATGGGAGTTAATGGTGTAGTGGAGGCAGAGAGAGAGAGTAGAGAAGTAGAGAGGAGTGGAGGCCGGCCATGATCACGTGGGGTGGGGAGGAGAGCCCAAGAGGGGCAGAGAGGTGAGAGAGGAGAGAGGTAAGAGCATGAGAGAGAGAGAGAGAGGAGGGGCAAGCAGCCCCTTTTATAGTGGGCCAGGTCTATGGGGCGGGGCATACCTGGCTGTTGCCAGATAATTGTGAGATGGAGCTTAGACAGAGTACTAACACAGCGGAGTTAGCCGATTTTAAGGAAATGTAGTGCTTTGAATATGATTGGCCCAGGCAGTGGCACTATTAGGAGGTGTGGCCTTGTTGGAGGAAGTGTGTCACTGGGTAGGGTGGGCTTTGAGACCCTCCTCTTAGCTGCCTGGGAGACAGACAGTCTTCTCCTAGTAGCCTTCAGATGAAGATGTAGAACTCTCAACTCCTCCTGCACCATGCCTGCCTGGATGCTGCCACGCTCCCTGTTTGATGATCATGGACTGAACGTTTGAACCCATAAGCCAGCCCCAATGAAATGTTTGTTTTTATGAGTTACTGTGGTCATGGTGTCTCTTCATAGCAAATGAGAGCCCTAGCTAAAACAGGTTAGTCCTCAATCGTGTGAACTGGAGTTAGATGGTTTTAGGGACCCTAGACCCTAGCACTGTGAAGTGGATTAGTGACAGGAAGGTCTAGAGGAAGAAGGTTGATTGACAGATAGATCACTACCATGGTTGCTCTCCCATCCAGCTCGCCGGACCCATTTGCCTTTGCCACCCTTCTGAATCGGCACAGTATGCTGTGATGAGCACTTCATGCATACCATGTCGTAGCACCGATTGCCTCATGGCTCCAATTGATCACGGAGACAGCCGGCTCTTATGCCGATAACTTGACTTCTCTTCCTAGCTCCTCTTCCACATGGGCCCCTGTGTCCAGGGTGGTGGTGGTGGTGACAAAGACATCACATTTAGGACTGAGTGCTCCGCCGGGCAGTGGTGGCGCACGCCTTTAATCCCAGCACTTGGGAGGCAGAGGCAGGCGGATTTCTGAGTTCGAGGCCAGCCTGGTCTACAGAGTGAGTTTCACGACAGCCAGGACTACACAGAGAAACCCTGTCTGGGGGTGGGGGGGAAGGACTGAGTGCTCCAAAGTCTCACTCTCTGAACGTTGTTCAGTTGTGGACTCTGTGTCCATCCCCTTCTATTGAAAGAAGAAATTTCTCTGATGAGGGATGAACAAGGCACTGATCTATATATAAATATAGCAGCATGTCATTAAAATTCATTTTATTGTTTTATTCCTTTAGTAGACGCATAGCATTACATTTCTGTGATGGTTTGTATATGCTTGGTCCAGGGAGTGGCACTATTAGGAAGCGTAGCCTTGGCAGAGTAGGTGTGTCACTGTAGGTGTGGGCTTTACGACCCTCATCCTAGCTTAGCCTGAAAAAATCAGTGTTTTGCTAGCAGCCTTCAGATGAAGATGTAGAACTCTTAGCTCCAGCTGTACCATGGCTGCCTGGATGCTGCCATGATCCTGCCTTGATGATAATGGACTGAACCTCTGAACCTGTAAGCCAGCCCTAATTAAATGTTGTCCTTATAAGTGTTATCTTGGTCATGGTGTCTGTTTCCAACAGTAGAACCCTAACTAAGACAGTTTTTCTCTAGGCCAATAAACTCTCTAGTCTCAGGCTCTTTTGTACATTTTAACAGAGTCAGTTATGGCTTCCATCTCATGGATTTGGGCCTTAAATCCAATAAAACAAGTTCTTGGTTACTGCCATGGCATCTGTGCCATTATTGTATCGGTCCATCTCATAGGCTGCTGTAGGTCACAGGGTCTGAGGCTGGGTGGTCCTGATGGTGTAGTCTCTCCTCTAGTAGTATGCAAAGTACCTTCCAGTACCATGAATGCTAGTCAGGAGGGGGGAAGCTTCTAGTCAGGCACCAGTGTTACTGTCAGAAGTAAGGCCTTGATATCAAGGTTATGGAGAGTAAACAATAACCTTGGCAACAGCCCATGATGTTGGAGAGGTTGCTATGGGGACCCTTTGGCCCATGACTCAACAAGATGTAACCCATTTCTGGCACTGAGGCTTTACTTGGTGGCAGAAGATGTCGAATTGGGGCTTTGTTTCCTCCTTTATATTATAGCTCTATGTAAAGTCGTTTCATACATGTACATGTTTTAGGAAGCTTCCACAGTAATAGCCTTCCATATGATCATTGGCAAAGACCCTTGGTGTCCCTTCTCATATCTCCACCTTTGTTATTATCTCCCAATACCCCCCCATTCAATCCTTCTGTTCCACTTTCCTCATTCACTCCATATCATTATATTCTATTTTTAATTCCTTGAAAGATCCACTTACCTGATCCTAACCCTTCCTAGGTGCCTAACCTCTGTGGTTATTTAGATTGAAAGACACATATCAAAAGCTTAAAAGCTAACACCCCCAATGTAAGAGAAAATGTATCATTTGTCTGTTGAGGTCTGACTTACCTCACCTCACTCAGGATTTTTTTTTTTTTTTTTACTAGTTCCATTCATTTACCTGCAGATTTCATTTTTTCTTAATTGCTGAATAATAGTCCATTGTGCAAATGGACCATGTTTTCATTATGCATGCATCACGGATGGCTATCTAAGCTGTTTCCAATCTGGCTATCCTGAAAAGAGCAGCAATGAACTCAAATGAGCAATTGGTGGGGTGTAGAGTTCTTTGATTCATCTCCCAGAGTGGTATAGCTGGACCTTGATGCAGACTGATTCTCAGCTTTCGGAGGAAACTTCACACTGACGTCCATAGTGGCTGTACAAATCTGTACTCTCACCAGCAAAGGAAAAATATTCTCCTTACTACACATCCTCACTGGCGTGTTGGGCAGTCTGCTTTAGTGATCTTTGCCACACTGACTGGGGCAAAATGAAATCTCAAAGTAGTTCTAATTTGCATCTCCCTGATGGCTAATTCTGGTGACCACTTTAAAAAGTGTTTCTTGGCCACTTGTGTTTCATCTTTTTGAGGTCTCTCTGCTTAATTCTGTGCCCCATTTTAAAATCGTGTTGTTTGGGTTTTTGTTTTGTTTTGTTTTGTTTTTTGATGTTCAGTTTTTTAGGTCTCTGTAGGTACAAACCTTCAATCAGATGCACAATTGGTAATGGTTTTTCCCCACTCTGTAGGCTGCTGCCTTGCCTGAATGGTGATGTCCTTTGTCATGCAGAAGCTTTTCAACTTCATGAAGTCCCATTTATTAAGTGAGGGTCATGATATCTATGCTAAAGGTATCCTGTTCAGAAAGCCCTTTCCCGTGTTAGAGTTCAAATATATCCCTCATGTTCTCTTCTATCAGATTCAGAGTATCTGGTCTGATGTTAAGGACCTTGATCCACTTGCAATTCAATTTTGTGTGGGGTAATAGATATGGATCTATTTTCATTTTTCTACACACAGCCATCCAGTTTCAACATGCCTAGTATCATTGGTTGAAGATGGTATTTTTTCCTCAGTGTGCATTTCTGGCTTCTTTGCCAAAAAATGTGTCCATATGTTTGTGGAATTATGCATGGGTCAGAGAGCAGACACTTGAGAGGACGTGTGATGTTTGGGAAGAGGATAAATAGAACCTCACAGACAGTGAAAGGATGCTCTTTGTATTGCTATGCCATACAATGCTTTGCAGGTCTTGTTTGTCGTGACTTGACTTTGTAGAGAGAAATGCACCAACCAAAGGCCTCCCTCCCATTGATGTCAGATAAGGCCATCTTTCGCTATATATGCAGCCAGAGCCATGGGTCACTCCATGTGTACTCATTGGTTGCTTCCAGTATTCTGTTTAATGATTTTTTTGTTGTTGTTTGATATCATTTTTTAAAAAGGTTATTGGCTCATGGAAAATGTTTCTCCTTCAACTATGGTGGTTAGTTGTGTTGGGTATAGTAGTCTAGGTTGGTGGTTGTGATCTTTTAGCAGTTGTCATATATTGCTCCAGGATTTCTTGACTTTTAGGATTTCCATTGAAAAATCAAGTGTTATTCTGACTGGCTTTCCTTTATACATGACTTGTGTTTTTCTCTTACATCTTTCCATATAATTTCTTACTGTTTTGCTTATGATATGCTGTGGTGTTTCTTTTTTGGTATTGTCTAGTTGGGGTTTTGCATAATTCTTGATTCTGTATAGGTATGTCTTTCCTTATATATATACATACAGATGGGTAACATGTATATGTATATATATATATACACACACATATATATACATATATACATATAATATATGTATATATGTATATATATGTGTGTGTATATGTGTATATAATATATATGTATATATATTTGAATCCTTATCTGTCTTCTGCTTGATCTCTTCTACTTGTTAGCTTTCTCCTGAGTTTTTCAAATCCATCTTCATTTCAGCTTGTGTTCTCTTCAGTGTTTCTACTCTTTACTGAATTCAGTTGGTAGGGTGGGCTGTGCCCAACTGTAAATCTGAGGTGAGTTTCTTGTAGATAACAAACACACATGTTCTGTTTTTTTTTAATTCCATTCAGCTAACATATATTAAATTATTATATATAGTATAATATATAGTATATAGATACATAGATAAGAGGGAGAGAGGGAGGGAAAGGGGGACAAGAGAGAGAGAATGGTAAAAGGTGTGAGTTATAGAGGGCAGCACTAGCCTGCATTGTTTTTATTTTTGATGTTGTTATTGTTTTTTGTTCATTTGTTCGATTTGATTTTTTTTAAGACAGGGTTTCTCTGTGTAGTGCTGGCTGTCCTGGAACCTACTCTATAATCCATGCTGGCCTTGAACTCAGAGATCCAACTCTTCCTCTTGAGTACTAGGATCAGAGGTGTGAGCCACCACCACCAGGCTTATAGCTCGCACTGGTGATAGGGTCTTACATGGGTGCAGAACAGGTGTAGATGGGAATGAGAGGTGGGTGGAGTTGTCAGAGGGTAGTGAGGCTGGCCTGGATGTTGTTTTTCTCCTCCTTGGTGGGTCAGCAGGTTTGCCTTCCTGGCTCAGCTCTAGGCTGTATCCCTTGTTGATTTTTATATCAGTTCTGGTTTCTCGTGGGCTCCATGGTCACTCCTATGCAGAGCTTCTCTCGTGAAGACACGTGGCTCTGTTCTGTGAGCTAGGCATAGCTGAGGTAAACCGCCAGGCTGTGGTGGCTATGGCCCTTCAGAGCCAGCCACAGAGGTGCCCAAAGCACCATTTACATTTTATGTTTAGTTTTCAGCTTCGCTGTTTCCGTTGGGCAATGACGGTGGTAACAGCAGCAGTGGCTAGGTGCCCCTTCCATAGAGTCCCCATCAGTGCGGCTTTTGTAGATCTCTTGGGAGAGTCATGTTAGCCTGCCTTATTATCAACCGCTGGCATCTTCTGGGTCCTGTAGCTGCAATAGTCACTGCGTTGGTTGCAGACATAGTAACAAGTCCTCATAGGAGATAGAGGAAGATCCTGGATTTGAGGGCAACAGGCTTGTGTGGCACTGATCAAATGACTTCTAGGGACCAGACAGGCAACTGATTGAATGATGAATTATTTCTGTTCCCTCCGTATCCTTACCACAACCAGTCACTCATTTGGACAGGGCTTCTAGGCCACTATCTTTCTTATCTCTAAACTCTGCCTTGAACTGGAACTATGCAGAGGATCTGAACCCCAGGAAGGCAGAGGATCTGAACCCCAGGAAGACAGGCCAATCGGTGTGTCTGTTTAGGGGTTATCAGCCACGGAAGTGTCCCTGTGTAGGCCTGTATACCAGAGGCTAGGCGTGCGGAGATCTCTGATCTGGCTGGGGAGAAGAGTTCAGTCGAAGGGGAAAGGGCTCTAGCAGGGAGGGGAAATCGCCTCCGCCCTCTCCACTGCTGTAGCTACTGTTGCTCAGTAGCTGGGTTGATCTGAACTGGGCTAAGTGGCAGAAGCCTGGCTAAGCCAGCAAGGGGAGTGCAGAAGTTTCAGGAGAGCCGTTTTCTTCCCTGGCAGCGTTACAGCTCTTTGGACAGATGCTCTCCAACGATGGAGTAACTCCTACATACCTTTATTCTTCTGGATAAGATCTTATATACAATTTTGGGGTGGGTTGGGGGAGTCCGACTGTAGGTGCTTCCTATTGGCTTGGTCTGAGACGTTAGGGATGCCTCATCTACATGTGGAAGGGCTTGGGTGTTGCCCTTATGTGACTGATGGCCACAAATCTCTCTATGGCTGTGGGGGGCTGCAGCTACATGACAGGAGCCTGGTGCCAGGAGCAGGCAAAGCTCATACATCCTTTCAGGGTCTCCAGGGCTTCTAGCCTTAGCTGGCCCTTACCCGACTTCCACTCACGGTTTACCTCCCAGCATCCCTGTGGGGTTAGGAGGACTTTACCTACAGGATGTAGGATACTGGAACCAAACAGTTCTTTGAGAGAGCAGAAGCAAAGTGAGGAGGAGGCCTGGGTGGAGAGGCAGGTTGTATTAGACAGCAGAGAGAGCAGAGGTGAGGGTGACTAGACTCTCATGTAACCTCTTATGTTACTATTGCTTGTGTCATGTGACCCAAGCTTGAAGTTACATTAGGACATCAGCAAGGTCCATTAAACAGGACCTGGCGCGAACAGACAAGTCATGTACAGAAGTCCAAACAAAGTCACTTTAATGGCCCTTTCCTTCCTACATTACAGCGAGACTGTAATGACAGGATTGTAACCTCAGCCAGGATGGAGCAGTGCTCTCTGACTGTTGAAATGGACCCTGGGGCCAAGAGGGAGGTAGCTTTCGGCAACCGTCCTGGCACAGGGCTCTTACACAAAGCCCCTTTGGCCTGCTCAAGAGTTTACACAATTCAAAAGATTTCTGGGACATGTGCTCCAGAGTGAGTCCAAGCTAGTCTGTTGTGTCTGGCAGTCAATGGACTCTGGAAGGCTCTGTGCCTTAGGGTACCCATGCTTACACTCTGCTTACCATTGCCTCTCTGCCTGCCAGTTCAGTCCTGCTTGGCTTAGCATGGCAGAGGGAGGCTGAGGAGGGCAGGAACCTTGCCCCATCGTGAGGGGAAGGCTGGCAGGTGGAGTTTGGGTTGCCCAGCCATTCAAGGCAGCAGCTACTTTCTTGCCCAACATGAAGCACATGCATGCATGGGTATCTCCCCTCTGTGGTATGTGGTAGTCGCAAGTCTGTCCACCATTCTTTTCCCAGGAGATACACTCAGGCACCAATAAACTCATGAGATCAGTAATGCCAGGCTGTTGGGAATCACTGGAGAGTCCAATGCCTTTAAAAAAAAAAAAAGAGTGTAATTTCTGGGTCATGAAAGGTTTCCCTTTTCTCTATAAAGACCCTGAAATACTATGGTTATGTGTATGTGGTTTGTTTCTTTTGTGTCTTTGGAACTGTGCAGGGATTAGAACCCAGGGACCTGTTGGTTCTAAGCAAGTGCTGCCCAGGTAACTTTGAATATATGAATGGAATGCTTCCTCACTTCGCTGAGCAGATGCCACAAAAGCATTGTCTCACTGGGGGTGACTCAGGGACTGTCCTTCTGACCCCGATAACTGCTGCTTTACACAGTGCACCCCAGGACCTTACGGAACCGAGGTCCTCATGGGGAAGAGTTCCAGGGGGCAGTTCCAGAAACACAAATGAGTAGAGAGAACCCTAGCTAACCAAAGTATCTCTTTCCCATTTCAGTCCATGTTAATTGTGAAAGGCCGATGTGTACAAAGGAGAAGGAGAAAATTCAGTTGCTGGACTGAGGTGTCATGTAATGTTCTGTTGTATGCTGACTCTGTCCCAATGGTTATCGCTGGGAACAACTGTTAATAATGTCATTTCATAGCCGGGCGTGGTGGCGCACGCCTGTAATCCCAGCACTTGGGAGGCAGAGGCAGGTGGATTTCTGAGTTCGAGGCCAGCCTGGTCTACAGAGTGAGTTCCAGGACAGCCAGGACTACACAGAGAAACCCTGAGAACCCCCCCCCCCAAAAAAAGTCATTTCATTTCTATGTTCTGCTTACCCCCTGATCTTCATCAAGGTAATAACGTGTTTCTGTTTTGCAAGTCTGGCCTTTACTTCTAAAATGGTGTTGTTGATTTCAAGAAGATAAGACTGAAGTTACTTTGAATTCCTAATTTGTTTATGTTTTTATAGAATAAAAAGCATCCTCTGGGTGGGAGAGATGGCTCAGCAGATAAGAGCACTGGCTGCTCTTTCAGAGATCCTGAGTTCAATCCCCAGCAACCGGATGATGGTTCCCAACTATCCACAATGAGATCTGATGCCCTCTTCTGGCATGCAGGTGTATATGCAGATAGAGCATGCATATGCATAAAATAAATCTTAAAAAAATGTGTTGAGACCCCAGGTCAAAGGCTCAGATACATTTTTTTTAAAGCATCCTCAAGATTGTTCCCTACACTATTAAGCTTGGCATTTCTGGGGAGGGGTGGGGGTGGGGAGAGATGGCCAAACTCACCTGTCTGGCTGGAGTCTGCTTCACCTCAGGACCACATGTCAGCAGTAGTCCATTTGGGGTCGACAACTATTCGAAAGCATTTCTCAGCTTGACGGGATGGCAAACATTTTAGTCCTGTAGCTCTACCTCTCCCTAATGTCATCCCCACGCACTTATGTCACTATGTCTATGCGAATGTGGGTGCTGCCCACAGTTGAAACCACTTTTGAGAAGGTTTCCCGTGTGTCTAGGATCTAAGCTTCCATGGTTGCCTAATGTTCTGTCTCCTCACGATAGAGTGATTATCACTGTAAGATATTGGGTATCAAAACTGTCTCAGACATGTTGCCTGCCCACAGGTGACATTGCCTCATTCTGGAAGTGTGGCAGGCATTCCTGACTCAGACCAGAGCTCAGGGACACTGCAGGGGCCACGAGGCAGAAACTGATAAAACCACAAGGAAGGAAAGGATTTTGAAGACAAAAGTAATTTTCTTCCTTAATGGAACTATACATTAAAGACGTCTATGGGATCACAAAGCAAGAAATAGGGGTTTCTAGTCTGCCACACCCTCCTGGTTATAAGACACAGGGTCTCCGTTCCCTTACTGTTGGTTGTGATACACTTCATAGGATACCTGGCATTGATGCGGATGGGTAGGGGCGTGGAATCTGCTGGCGTTGGTATTGCTCTGGGCACTAAGAAGCCCTGTATTGAGGGCTGGCCTCCAAGGAAGGCAGTAAGAGTGGCTAGCCGCACTGTGCACACTCACGTCTGCAGGAACACTCTTGCACACTTCCTGTCTCCACATCGCCTGTCTTTTCCAGAGCTTTCATTTATAGCTCCATCGCCAATGGGATAACTGGACTCTGCCCTCCCCCCCCCCCCCCCGTCAAATTCCTATTCACCCGGGAGCGGGAGAGCCGAAGGCTTCCCAACAGCGTTTGAAAGAGTACTGCTGGGTTTTGATTGATAGGCCTCAGGTTAGCACCTGAGCTGCCTTGCTAATAGGAAACACAAGGCCAGAGCAGAGCCACGGGGGAGGGGGTGCCTTGGCACTCATCACTGCACTGAAATGCTGGGTCCCCGTCCACCTGCCTCTGGCTTTCCCTACTGGGGGCTGACCGTCTCCCTCCTGCAAAGAGTCACTCGCTGCTCCACCCAGGATGACATCACGAAAGCAACATGTAGCCAGTTCTCATGTGCTTTTAATAGTCTATGTATTTTTCGCTACTTTTGTTGTTTTCTTGATTTTTAAAAGTTCATGTGGTTCCATGTACATATATATATATATGCATCACATTCGCATCCATAGAGTCCAGAAGAGGGTATCAGATTGCCTGGAACTAAAGTTGTGGTGGTTGGATATGGGTACTGGGAATAAACCTAGGTCCTCTCCAAGAGCAGCTCACGACCTCTGAGCAATCTCTCCAGCCCCACCTCATACATTTTTTAGTTCAATTATCCTCACTTTTTTTTTTTTTTTTGGTTTTTCTTTGAGACAGGGTTTTTCTGTGTAGCCCTGGCTGTCCTGGAACTCACTCTGTAGACCAGGCTGGCCTCGAACTCAGAAATCCGCCTGCCTCTGCCTCCCAAGTTAAAAGCCCCTTAAGCATCTATCTATCCTTGAGGCTGAGGAGTGGGCTGTGATTTCAACGTGTCACCCCCCACCCCAAGTTTATGCCCTGGATGCGCACCCCTCTGTGAGGTTGAGTGTTGACACGCCTTTTCTGCGGAGGGATGGCTTTCCCAGTGGCCGTGAAGAGGTGGTCAGCCTGGGGCCTGTCCTCAGTGCCCCTTTGCAAGCGTGGGTTAGTTGGAAAAGTGGTGTCAGCTCTTCTTGTTCTCTCAACCAGTCTCCCGCCTGGTGGACGGAAGTCTTCTGCCAGGGCGTGACACTAGATGTCAGTGCCTTCCTCTTGAGCTTCCAGTGCTGTAAGGAATGGATTGCTGTTCTTTATAAATCAAGTGTAGGAGTTCTGGCATGGCATCTCAGAACAGACTAAGATGGGGTGATGGATGATGTTCTTAAATGACATAAGCATTCAGGTCACCATTAGCCATCACGTCTGCTTCCCAGCTACATGGCATCCACACGTAGCCTTTGAGAGTTGTGGCTAGCCGAAAATAAGTGTACCGATTTGATTACCTTGATTTTGATTACAGTGGTTTGTTTAGGCCTTCCCTCCTTCCAGGCAGACTAGCTTAAGGTAGATGATTATATTTCTGTTCACAGTAGCCCTGGACTCTTTTGTTCTTCTTCTTGTCCTTCTTTTTTTTTTTTTTTTAAATTTATTTTATATATGTGAGTACACTGTACTCACACCGGAAGAGGGTATCGGATGGTTGTGAACCACCATGTGGTTGCTGGGATTTGAACTCAGGACCTTCGGAAGAGCAGTCAGTGCTCTTAACCGCTGAGCCATCTCTCCAGCCCCGATTCCCTTCTTATTCTGTCTTATTCTCTCTCCACCCGAGAACCGTCAGCAGCCTTTCTGCTCCCCGAAGTGCTTTCCATCAACTGGCTGGAGCAGTTTCATGCAAAGCAAGAATATGCCCGTATATGACTGACACCGAAACCTCTCAGTGTGGGTCAGTGCCTTCCCAAAGAGCGACTAACGGGGCTATGAGCACCCCAAGGGGGCAAGCGGTCCAGTGGTGATTCTTGACCGCCGACAAGGGTAAAACGTTTCTTAAGCAGTAGATGAAAGTTTGGGCACCTGACATCATCGGGCCCCAGAAGTAACACCAGGACAAGCCCCACGGTAGCTGCACTACAACCACTCAACCCCGAATGCCTTCAATGCTGCTTCTCCTTTCCGACCTGGAGCAACTATGAGATGCTCCCGCCAGACCACATTCCCCGTCAGTGCAGGTCTTTGAGTTCCAGTCTCGTCTCCAGTGGTCCAGTCCTCACACAGCGGAGGGCTGTGTTGGCTCCAGTGGGTACGTGGTGCTTCCTCTAGCTGAGTGGCCTCAGCCTTCTCGGGTAACCTCTCATTCTCTTGAGTGACTGGCCAGCATGTACTTCACGCCTATTTTGGCGCACCACGGTAGCCTAGACTCGATGCTTCCGGAAGTACTGTTCCACATCTGGTGGGAGTTCTTTCTTTTTTTGTAGTGGCTCCTTGCAGTTTTCGCTCGGCAGGAGACAGGAATGCCAGGCTTCACCTACCAGAAAGTAAAAGGTGGGACATGAACATTCGCTAAAGACCCTGTGGTCACCGTCCTAGGAGTTTCAACTAATGATTCTGGTAGGGACCAGAGCAGCCTAGGACTCCTGCCTCCAGTCGTGTGGGCTTCTCCAGGAAGTCTCCCTGGCAGTTTTGGCAGTGTGGCACTCCAAACACGTGGAAGGGCTAGGCAGCCCGGTTTTGGGTATTTTCTGTAGTCGACTCACCTCTTGCTCAGCCCAGTGGCATCAGGTAGTGGCAACAAGATTGGCACAGTAAGGCTGGCCTCATGCCTGGGCTGCAGACCTTGGGGGGGGGCCCAGATTGGCAGTACAAACTCTGTCTGGGACTCATGATAGGACAAGGCAGTCTTACCTTGCCAACCCTCTGGCCCCCCCTTCCCCCCAGCCCTCCACCCACTCCACCTCTCTTCAGACTTTTAGTTCTGTAAAATTTCTTTTAACTTGAAAGCTTTGCCCACTCCACTTCTCTCCCTCGTTCCCCCACATCCGTTCACTCTCTTTGACCCTCTGCCAAACCCTCCTCATGTTCAGCCAGCCCCCTCCCCCTTCCTTCCTTGCCGGGGTTCAGGCTGTGTGAGTCCTCTGTGTTCAACCCCTAAGGTTACATAAACAGCACTTTGAATTTCACTTCTTTCGTTTGCTTCGGAGCTTTGTTTTCGGGTTCACTGGGGACTTCCTCTCTGAGTAATTACCACCAATACCCTTTGACTGCTCCCCACCTTCCCCATTTTGTTAAAAAAAAAAAAAAGGCATAGATCTTCTGATATTTCCTTCTCTTTCAAAGTTGTTACCTGCCTCCCGGCACATCAATCTTGTTGATTCTGTTTCAAGGCATTTTCAGGAGGCTTCAGCCGCCAAAGGAGCTCTATTTCCGCCCCACCTCCCCTTCCGTTTACAAGGAGGTGAAATAGGACAGAAGAAAGGATTAATCTCCCGGGCTCTACCTTGATCCTTCCCAGAGTCCTGTCTGTACACTGGCTGCTGCTTCCTTGGTTCAGTGTCTCGTAAAGCTTTATGTGTGAGAGGCTTCTCTGGTTGCTGACTTTTGTATCTCTTTTGATTCCCGGTCCCTCTCTATTACCAACGTTTCCTTCTGTTGTGTGGTGCTCCTCCAGCTGAGACCAGAGGTCTTGGCAAATGGAGTCTTGTCTTTCGGCTATCACACTTGGGCCACCTCTCACCTCTGCCGCAGGCTGGTGGCATAAATGAGAGTGTGTCTGCAATCCACCCAGCATTTGATTAATGCTAACACTGATTGGAACTCGCAGGTCAAAATGGAAAATTAATTCCTCTAAAGTTGCAAGTGCAATCGCTAATGAGCAGTCCGCAGACTCCCTGGCAGGGCACGCTAATTCTTTGGGCTTAAAGGTGTCAGAGGAGTAATTGCACCACGGGAGATTGGGAGCTAATTTTCCCTGGATGCTAATGGAGTCTTTCTAGTTTAACCCATACAGCAGAAAGGTGCAATGTGAGACCCCATCCCACTCCCGTACACCCCAGTTTCTGGAAGCTGAGCCTTACGATATTAGCCCCAGGAATATATATTTCCTTTTGATCATCAAGTCTCGGCATTTCTACAGTAAATGTGACTTCACATGTTTGGAAATTATCAAGAAGATGCTTTCTGGAGGGGCAGCAGCTTTCCTAAGGTGGAAGAGCATGGTTCCCCCGGTCCATTCTCATTTTGAATTTAGCTAGTGCTTTCATTTTTCTGATTACTGAGACTCTCTTTGCTATATAGCAGCTCTGCAATGAGATATCAAACAGTGGCTTCTTGATGGAGTAGCCTGTGAGAACTACAGGCTGGAAATTAGGGACCCCATAGCTGTCACACTTAGCTAGGACCCAGAACGGTGGACAACAACAGAACACGCACCTAACAAAGATGAAGTCAATGCCAACACCAACAACCATCTCACACAGGGTAACTTCAGATGCGGATCCCAGCACAAATACACAGATATGAACAACTAAGACGATATACCCCCTCTAGAAGTCACAAGCCTTATTTCAATAGCCTTGAGAAAAGCCATTCAGCTGAAACACAAGAGTTTCAAAATAGTAAATATGAATATACTTGAGTACCTTAAAGGGAATATGAAAAATGCCTCAATAAAGATTGGGAAACTACCATATTTTCAATGAAATAATGAAAAAAAATCAAAAGACAAAAGTAGATTTTAACAAGGAAATAGAATCACCAAAGAAAATCCTAACTGAAATAAAATTGGGAAGAAAAACTCAGGAGGTCAAACAAAAGCCACAGAAGAAGCCTCACCAAAACAAACACAAACAAACAAACAAACAAACAGACATTAAAAATCCAAACCAAACCACCACCAACAAACCATACACACACTAAGGAAAGAATTTCAGGTCTTGAAGACAAGGAAAAAGAAACAGATAGCTAGGTCAAAGAAATATTAAATCTAAAAAAAAAAAAATCTAGGCACAAAACATCCAGGACTCTATAAAAAGATCAAACTTATGGATAATAGGCATTGCAGAAGGAGAAGAAACCCAGGTCAACGGCACAGAAAATACAAATTAGGAAGGATGTTTCCCCAGTGAAAAGCAAATGGGAAGTGTGGGCTCAGGACCCCCAAGACCAAGTTCTCAGATCAGGCTGTCATCCCAAAGGAAATTTATTTGCCCCAGAGGAACAGAGGGGAGGGATAAGGGACAAAGACAGGAGATTCAGGAAGAGGGAGAAGGGGAGGGAAAAAGGAGAGGAGATAAAGGGGGCAAAGGAGAGGGAGGAGGGGATTATTCATCCAGGAGGACAAAGGATTGCCTCTAGATAGAGAGGAGACAGAGGTCATACATGAGAGAATGGTGGTTTATAAAGGTACAGGGGAAAACCCTGTGTTAGGATGAGTGTTTAATTTTAATTGCACATGTTAATTAGGTGAGCCACAGGGGACTTTTAATTTCTGAACTTCAATACTTTGATAGCTGGACCTTGGTGGTCGGCTTCAGGAGAAGGAAGTGGCCAACTAAGGCAATAGACTTTGGTGGCTATCTTTAGGAATGCAATTTAAACTTTGTTTGCTTGTTGTTTTAGGAAGGCAGAGGGAATCTCAGAGAATGGCAAGGCCTGTCAGAGCTATGCTCACCACACTTGAGCTAGCCAGAGTCCCTTAAAAAAAAATGCCTATCAAGGTATAAGAGGCATGCGGAACATGAAATGATAGGACCAGAAGAAAAATTTCCCATGACACATGATAATTAAAACACTAAATATGCAGAACAAAGAATGGATATTCAAAGCTGTGAGGGGAAAAGACCAAGAGGCATAAAGGCAGGCCCATTAGAATAACAAGATTCTAAAAGTCAGAGGGGCATGGGTGTAGTTTTAAGAGATCACAGATGTCAGCTTCAACTATTATACCCAGCAAAACTATCAATTACAATTGACAGAGAAAGAAAAACTTCTTGACAAAACCAAATTCATGCAATTTCTGTTCATTGATCCATTTCTACATAACCCACTAGAGGGAAAAAATTAACTACACACAAAAAGATACAAGGGATAAATAATTCCAAAACAGCTAGTCAAGGGGTGGGGCATACTGCAGCAATAAAATAGTAGGAAGAAGTAAACACTAATAACTCTCAATACTAATGGCCTAAATTTCCCCATAAAAAGACATAGACTACCAAACTGTTGGAAAACAGGATCCATTTTTATTCCATATCCAAGAAACATACCTCAACACCAAGGACAGATATTACCATAGGGCAAAAGGATGAAAAAAAGCATTACAATAAAATAGAATCAAGAAGTAGGCAAGGGTAGTTATTTTAATGTCTAACAAAATCAAGTTCAAAACTAATTTGAAGAGATAGGGGAAGATACTATAATCTCATTAAAGGGAAAATCCAGTTATAATTATAAACAGTAGTGTACCAAGCACACAAGGCTGGTTTTGTGTGTCAACTTGACACAAGCTGGAGTTATCACAGAGAAAGGAGCTTCAGGTGAGGAAATGCCTCCATGAGATCCAGCTGTAAGGCATTTTCTCAATTAGTGATCAAGAGGGAAGCCTCAGCTCATTGTGGGTGGTGCCATCCCTGGGCAAGAAGTCTTGGATTCTATAAGCAAGCAAGCTGAGTAAGGCAGGGGAAGCAAACCACTAAGAAACATCTCTCCATGGCTTCTGCATCAGCTCCTACTTCCTGACCTGCTTGAGTTCCAGTCCTGACTTCCTTTGGTGATGGTCAGCAATGTGCAAGGTGTAAGCTGAATAAATCCTTTCCTCCCCAACTTGCTTCTTGGTCATGATGTTTGTGTAGGAATAGAAACCCTGACTAAGACAGGTACTCAAATTCATAAAAGAAACACCATTACAGCTAAATACCTTACTCCTGGCAATAGACAAGTTATCCAGACAAAAACTAAATAGAGAAACATTGCAGTTAAATAACATCATAATTTAAATGGGCTTAACAGATGTCTATAGAATATATTTCGACACCAAATATATATATATATATATATATATATATATATATATATTCAAACACCAAAGAATATATTTTCATCTTAGCAGCCTATGGAACTTTCTCCCTAACTGGACACATATTTAGACTTAGAGCAAGTCTCGAAAATTAAAAAAAAAAAAAAAAGAAATAACACCTTTTGCCCTGTATCTTATCCTACCACCATAATGTTGGATGTCAACAATAGATATGGCAGAAAGCATACAAACTCATGGAAGCTGAACAACTTACTCCTGAAGGAATCTTCCATTTCTGTGATAAGAAACCATGACTAAAACAACTTAAAGGAAAAATAACTTGTCAGTAGCTTACATTTTCTGAGGATGGGAGTCCATGACTATCATGGTGGGGAACATGGCAGCAGGCAGGCAGGCAGACAGGCAGCAGGCAGGCAGGCAGGCAGGCATGATGTTTGAGCAGTAGCTGAGAGTTTATATCTGAATCCACAAGCAGGAGGCAGAGAGGAAGATAACAAAGGAATAAGATGGGCTTTTGAAACCTCAAAGCTCACCCACAGTGGCACACCTCACAATCCTTCCTGAATAGTTCTACCAACTGGAAACTAAATATTCAAATATATGAGCCAACAGGCAACATTTAATTCAAACCACCACAAGACAGAAATAAATAAATAAAAAATCAAAGACCTTTTAGAATTGAATGCAAATGGAAACATATCTGTATGGTCCATAATGAGGAATTTTAAAAGACAAGTACACAGCACTAAATGCCTAAACAAACAAACAAACAAACAAAAACAGGAGAGAAATTCTATGTTAATGACACAATGTCACACTTGAAAGCTCTAGAAAAACAAGAAGAAAATGATACCTCAAAAGAGTATCGGAAGAAATAATCAAGCTCGGGGCTGAAATAGAAGTAACAGAAACAAAATACAACAAATCAATGAAATTAAGGGTTGTTTTTTATTGGGGGTGGGAAGGTAAACCCTTAGCCAAATTAACTAAAAGATGGGGAGAGAAGATACAAAGTAATAAAATTAGAGATGTGAAGGGAGACATTCAGCAGATAATAAGGCAACTTAGAGAATCATTAAGCATCTCTATTCCACCAAACTGAAGAGAAGTGGATGAATTTCTTATTACATAAGAGCTACTAAAGTTAAACAAGGGTGAAATAAACAACCTAACCAGAGCCCAGTGAGGTAGATAATTAAAGACCTCCCAACCCCCCCCCCAAAAAAAAAATGCCTGAGGACTTTTGGATCCATTGCACAATTCTACCAAAACTTCATAGAAGAACTAATACCAACACTCCTCGAAGTACTGCAGAAAATAAAGTCAGAAGAAACAGTTCCTAATTCTTTTTATGAAGCTACTATTACCCTGGTGACAAACTCACAAAACCACCATCACCACCACCACCACCACAACAAAACATCACTGGCCAGAACCCTGTATGAACATAGGTGCAAGGATTATCAGTGAAATACTTGTAAGCCAAATTTTAAGAGCACATCAAAAAGATTATCCAACCTAATCAAGTTGGTATCGTCTCAGAGATGCTGGAATATTTGAGGTAAATAGATAAATGTAACTCATTACACGTGCAGCATGAAAGACAAAGACCACAGGGTCATCTCGTTAGCTGTAGAGAAGGCCTTTGACAAAGCCCAACGCCATTTTATCCTAAAAGTCCTGGAGAGCCTATGGATACAAAGGAAATACTTCCACATAGTAAAGATGATTTACAGCAAGCCCATAACCAACATCAACACAAACAGAGAGCGGCTATGGAGGTAAATCAGACAGTCTGCCTGCATGGCTCTGCCAGAGGCCTGCAAAGAGATTGTCTAACTCAATGGTTCTCAGTCTTCCTAATACTGTGACCCTTTAGTAGAGTTCAGTTCCTCATGTTATGCTGACACCCACCCCAACCATAAAATTATTTCATTGCTACTGCAGAGCTGTAATTTTGCTACTGTTATGAACTGTAATGTAAACATCCACTATACAGGATAGTTGCTATGCAATGCCTGTGAGAGGGTCATCCAATTGGCAAAAGGTTAAGAGCTGCTGGTTTAAAGGGAAGATTGGTCCCCGAATTCATGCATGACCCAGGTTTGCTCGCAATTCATTAGACTTCTGCATGTAAATTCTGATTTCTGAGTTATTTTTATGAAGCTTATTCATCTAAGGGAGTGGGACATTTCTTGGTATTCTAATTACATTGTTCATTTATTTGGCCAACATCGATTAAAAAAAACCAAAACCAACCAACCAGATAGTATATGTGTAAGTTTTGCTACAGACTCCCTCTAAGCCGCAGTGAATGGTCCATATTTGCCCAAGAGCTGTTAGTAGAAAGGATGATTTTGCAACAAGAGCGTGTTTGTAAGCTTAGTAAAGAAAGCGAGATCTGTGATCAGAGGACCGTCACCTGATTTTGAAAAGCAAAATTCTTTTATTCCAAATAAACAAGAGGAGGAAACCCATGACATTTTTTCCTCGTTACTAAAGTTTAATTAGAATAGGAATTTTGAAAATGAAAAAAAAAAACGATAAACCTTAGTGCTTCTACAATAGTCACCCTCATGTTCTGAGCTGTTAAGATGAAGTTTTTCATCAGAAGGCAGAAGGTGGTGGGAACTACATCAAAGCAGGTTTGTGGTCCGTACCTTTCCCAACCCCAGGCCTGGGTCTGGGGCCAGCTGACCTTTCCTGTCCAAGGCTCTGAACCTGGATTTAAAAAATGCATCTGTGCTGAATGCAGAGGCACTTCCGTGTAATTACTTCCTGAACTATATAGTGTAATAATTATAGACTTAGTACTTAAGTAGTGCTCAGTAGCATATGAAGTCTAAAGACTAATTAAGCTATTCTGAAGGTGTTATGCAAATGCTGCATCATTTTATACAGCCTCCAGGAAGTTTTGAATCTGAGTTCTGGAAACATCTGCTGGAATGGCCTAGAGACAATCAAATATTGTTGAAAAAAAAAAAAACAAAGGTTACCAAATGGTTTGTCTTCATGATCAACACAATTGTTTTCTTACAAATATTAAGTAATCAATTTAACAAATTAATTATGAATGTTAATAATATTAGACACATTTTTTAAAAATTCGATATATTCTTTATTTACATTTCAAGTGATTTTCCCTTTCCTGGATGCCCCCTCCCTGAAAGTCCCATAAGCCCTCTTTCATCCCCTTTGTTCCCCAATCCACCCCTTCCCACTTCCCTGTCCTGGTAGTCCCCTACACTGCTGCACTGAGCCTTTCCAGGACCAGGGGCCACTCCTTCCTTCTTCTTGGGCATCATTTGATATGTGAATTGTGTCTTGGGTATTCCAAGCTTCTAGGCTAATATCCGTTTATCAGTGAGTGCATACCATGGGGAATGGGTATAGAAAATGTGGTATATATACACAATGGAGTACTATTCAGCCATTAGAAACAATGAATTCATGAAATTCTTAGGCAAATGGATAGAGCTGGAGAACATCATCCTAAAGTGAGGTAACCCAGTCTCAAAAAATAGACACACATTTCTTAACTCTGCCTATGAGGGTTAGGGCAGGAGGACAGTCACCATAGGAGGGAAATGAAGAGCCAGGTCAGGTGTGTGGTGGGTGCTGCAGGCTCTCTTTTGGGTCAGGCTCCTTTTCTGACTGTACTTAGTGGGAGTTTGACTTGCTGTATACTAGGAACGCAGGGTGGCCACCACCAGTTTTCTGTGCCTATTAAAGTTCTGTTTTACCCTTCAGTGGTTACACTTTGATATATAAAGATACCGAGTTGTCCACACAGGGACCGTGTCTTAGTGTGGATTTCTATTGCTAGATAAAAACACCATGACCAAAAAGCAAGTCAGAGAGGAAAGGGTTTATTTGGCTTACATGTCTACTACACTGTTTATCATCATGGAAAGTCAGGACAGGAACTCGAACAGGGCAGGAACCTGGAAGAGGGTCATGGAGGGGTGCTGCTTACTGGCTTGCTCCCCATGGCTTGCTCAACCTGCTTTCTTATAGAACCCAGGACCACCAGCCTAGGGATGGCTCCACCCACAATGGGCTGGGCCCTCCCCCATCAATCACTAATTAAGAAAATGCCTTACAGCTGAATCAGGGAGGCAGTTTCTCAAGTAAGGATTCCTTCTTTCAGATGACTCTAGTTTGTGTGTCAAGTTGATGTAGACTAGCCAGCACAGACCTTTTACCCATGTCAAACACAGTCTATGGTGGGTGTTCTGCTCTGACCTTCCTTTAGCAGACCTGGAAACGCCAGCAAGATGTCATTATTTTGGAGAAGAACAACAGTGTCCCCTGGACCTCGAGAGGATGTACCTGAATTCATGTATGCGGAAGCAAAGACCAAACTGACCCAAGTTCTGGATGGTGAGCACATAGATGAGTTCTTTGCTCTCTGTTTTTTTTTGATTTATTTAGTATTTAATTAGGTGAAAGTGTTTTATGAAGAGCAGTATAGCTTTCCTACTATTTAAAATAGAGCGAGCCATGAGGCATAGCCCCTACTAGAAGCCATGGGGTTCCCATTTGCCAAACAGGAGCTGTAGGACCCTGCCTTTTCCGTGGCCTCCACCACGTAGACCTCTACCCTGCCTGAACAGCCTCCACCACTGCTCCAGGACCTGTGCTCCTGAAGCCAGATTGATACACAGGGCCAATTTACAGCAGATCTCTGCATGTGCTTCAAGTCAAGGTTCTTGGGGGGGGGCGCAATAGAACCTAGATGCAAAAGCCTCCCACATGCAGTAGAGGTCTGTAGAACACCCATCTCTGGGATGCAAACAAACAACTCCAAGAACCGAAAGAAGCAAATAAAGTCCTTGCAGTGACCCGGCAAGGCTGAAACCAGATCCTGGTTCTTTCAGGGCATTTCAGCCAGCCATGCTGGTCTCAGAGGTTGTCTAACCCAAATCTAGAGATCTAGTCTGGGTTGGGGCTAAAGAGAGCCAATGGTGTGTACCTCTCCTGCCAGTATGTCTAAGGACACATCACCATCGTCCAAGTCAGCAGTTTAATATCCGTTGAAGAGCAATGGAGTCGGGAAATTTGCAAGGAGAAAAAACAATTTGATGAAGAGTCTTGGAAGTTCTTCGTAATCTAGTTTTCCAAAATGTAATAGCTACAGTGGAATATATCTGCCTTTTCTTCCCTGGCATGATTTATTTATTTACTTTCCAGGGTTTAATCATATCTTGAGTATTAAATATTAAATCGATTCTCTTCCCAAAGACATAACTTAGAATGCCAAGGGGATATTAAATTTAATCATCCTTGGCAATTATTTGGCACTGTCCTGGAAAATTAGTTGCAGCAGCTGTGAGAACACGGAGTCCAAAGTCTTTAGCTACATTGTAGCTGACAAAGTGGGTGCCCGGGGTCTGCTGCAGCCAACTGGTCCTCCCTCCCCGGGGCACAATACTAATGCATCCTGGCCTGCGACTCCATCATAATTGAATTGTAAGGAACTCACAGGAAGCCTCCAAAAATAATTCTTCAGTATCTGATTTTGAGAGCGTTCATATTTCCCTTTCCATTTCTTTTTAATTATTGTAAAAGCAAAATCAATCACTTTTGGAATGTTAGTCTCTAGGGGTTGCTGTTCTCCGTGCTAGGGACACCCTGCGAATCCTGGCCACCGGGTGACATCAGTCCTCACACCTTCCCATTGACTGGGTTGGAGACTGAAGGAAGAAACTGACATTTTTAGGATGGGGAAAAGGTGGTGCATCTCATGATTATACATTTCTGTAGCTAGACCATGGAAATACACGATGGTTAATGAACCTGAAAAATGGGCTTTCTGCTTCTTCCGTCTTAACAAGTCCCGTGAGCAGACTGGTGTGAGGGCTTTCTGTTTTTGTTTTTGTTTTGTTTTTTTCTTTTGGACCACGTACCATTTTCCTTTAAAAGAATCTGTTGTGGATTTGGTTCAATGCTACTTATGTTAATTCAGTCTCCCAAATTACATGGGAGTCCTGCTCCCAGTTGGTTTTGATTGGTAAATAAAGTTGCCATCGGCCAATGGCTGTGCAGGGAGACAGAGACTTTTTGGGATTCCTGGGGAAGGGACTGAGAGGGAGAAGGAAGGAGTTAGCAGCATGCCAGGGAGGGGTTGGGGAGGGGGGGAGTAGGTGCAGTAGCTGCTACGCCTGACAGCCAACACGTAAGAGTCATGAAGAGCAGCCCCAGCCCTCCCTCCCCGCACTGGGACTAGGGCAACAACAATGGAATATAGATTTTAGTAAGTAATAACTCAGGAATATTGGAGGGGAGGTATTAGCTACGTGGAGGGTTGTGGTCCAGCCATTGAGCTGTTTAAGGCATATTAAAATATAAAAGCCGGGCGGTGGTAGCACTTGGGAGGCAGAGGCAGAGGCAGAGGCAGAGGCAGAGGCAGAGGCAGAGGCAGAGGCAGAGGCAGAGGCAGAGGCAGAGGCAGAGGCAGAGGCAGAGGCAGAGGCAGAGGCAGAGGCAGGTGGATTTCTGAGTTCAAGGCCAGCCTGGTCTACAAAGTGAGTTCCAGGACAGCCAGGACTACACAGAGAAACCCTGTCTCAAAAAAACCAAATATATATATATATGGCTGTGTGTGTCTCTTTCACTCAGGAACCTGAATGTGTAGCAAGGAATGCAGAGTTGCTGGTGGGTCGATTTAAGCAGGATTAGGTTTACAATAAGAAATGTACCTTGGCGAATAAGTTGGAGAAGAAAACAGTGTTATTAATTGGACAGGGTGGCGTATGTCTGTAATCCTAGTATTTGGAAGGTAGAGGCAGGAAGATCAAGAGTTCAAGGCTAGCCTCGGTTACATAGTGAGTTCAAGGACAGCCTGGACTGTGTAGAACTCTGTCTCCAAAAAGTCAAAGTGGGGTCAAGGAGAAAATCACGGTGAGACCCTGTTTCAAGCTCCCTATCAAATGTGTATATTTTTTAAGTTAGAAAAGAAAAATGGCAGTCAACTAGACAAGATGGCGATATCTCTTTCCTTTTCTTATATTTGTGTAACACAACATCTAACATCTATGATTTTTCTTTTCTGTCGTTTCCACACACCCCTCCCCCCCCCCCCCCCGCCCACGCCATGACTAGCATTTACTGAGGAAATCTACTTGTGAAGTGGATTATTTCTGCATGGCTAGAGAAGACAGATGAAGTGCAGGGAAAGGCGTTTGAAGAGTTGCTTCCACCAAACCGCTCTGCCAAGGGGCAGCTCAGAAATGGCTGGGCCTCCTTCTCCTCAAGCCCTTCAGTGCTCTAAGCTGTTTGCACCTAGGCCTATGATCCTCCAGTTACTTGAGATATGCGACTTCTGTCCTGAAACTCTTTCAAACAGATTGCAAAACCCCTGATCTTTTAAAAAGGTTTGAGGTGTTTATCAAATAACCAGTGCTTAATAAATAGCAGGGAGCATGTGTTGTTGTTGGTGTTGTTGTTGTTTTTAATGGAATCTAAACGTTCAATTTTCACCAATAAAGACTCAGGAGCAAGATGCTGGGGAGAAAGCCTGCTAGCTCAGAGAGGCAGAGACGGCCCCCAGCTGACCTTCCTCCTCAGAGGCGACATCCCAAGCACCGCTCCCCTTCTCCACACTGTCTCAAGAACCCTTCAAACTGAGTGTCCCTCCCCTCTACTTCCTGTGCGTCTCTCTATCCATCCTCCTGACTTCCTCTTCCTCTCTCTCTCTTTTTCCTATGTTCACTCTCTGCCAACTGGTTGCTTACTCTGCCTTTTGACCTGTGCTTGACCTTGTTTAATTCTGTTTACAACAAACAGATGGCTCTTGGATTAAAGGTGTGTTCTAGGGCTGAGCCACATCCCAACTCAAAACACGTTTGTTTTTTGTTTTTGTTTTTGTTTTTTTGTTTGTTTGTTTTTTTGTTTCCAGGAAATAGCACAATCTCGAGGTTCACAGCGTAACCGAATATCCTGCAACAGCGTGTATGTAATAGATGAAATGGACGTGAGCTAACTTCTTGGTTGCTTCACACGCTGGACAGCAGTCACTAGCACTGGTGTCCTGGTGTCCCCGAGATTTCTCCAGTCTGTTTGTATAAAGCAAACATACGCAGCAGGCACGCCACATAGGAAGGAGGACATCACGGCATCCTTTCCTGTCACTGGCTCTAGCACGGCCTTCACCTGGGTAAGTGGTGGGCAGGTGCCAGCACCCCTCTGCCTGCTGCGCTCTGAGCTCCCAATTTAGGCTCTGGCCAGCTTTCCTGCAGGGCGGGTGTCATGGTTCTTTTGCTCTGTCACATCTGGGACACAGCGGACAAGTAGACAGGGTAGTACAACCGATCCTCCCATGGATACTTGCAAAGATGACAGATGGGTAGGGCTTGCCATTAGGACCCTCAGCTCCGGTCAGTTCTTGCGTCAGAATCATCCAGTGGTATCCGCCAGCCAAGGAGTACTAGGGACCTCTTTCCCCCTCCCTAATCCCCCCCCATTCCTATGTAGAATTTCCCACCAGGCTTTGTTCTTTCCAAAAGTGGATCAGGACTACACGCTCAGACTCAGAGTTATATTTTCCCTGCATGGTTGTCCCCCTCCTTGGGCCACTCTATGGCTCTATTAGGTCCGCTCGAAAGAGACCTTCTCAGACTCTCTCTCAAGCCCTGACTCCCAATTCCTCTCCTCACTGGCCTCTCTAGACACTTGTTTCGCTACCACCTCGCGAGGTCCACAAACAAAGATTTTGCCTTAGGATTCTGATGAAAGGAAAGAGATGGGTTTTGCAACCACCCTTGGGGCTGGAGAGAGAGGGCAGCTGCTCAAATCACTGCTTGCTCTTTCAGAGGGCCCACGTTCGATTCCAAGCATCCATAGGACAGCTCACAGTCCAGTTCCGGGGGGAACTGATGCCTTCTTCTGGCCTCTGTGGGAACTGCACATGTGTTATACAAACATACGTGTAGGCAAAACCACCCATGCATATAAAATAAAACATAAAAGTTAAAAAGATCCAGTCCCATCATCCCTTCAAAGCCTGCCTCAAATGGGTATCATGGAGTTCTATCCCCTGCTATGTTCCCCATCACAGTCAGTCTCTTTTATGGTGATCCCCCTGTATGTGCTAAAACTCTTCCAACCATGGGAGGCAGAGGCAGGCAGATTTCTGAGTTCGAGGCCAGCCTGGTCTACAGAGTGAGTTCTAGGACAGCCAGGACTACACAGAGAAACCCTGTCTCCAAAAACCAACCAACCAAACAAACAAACAAACAAAAAAAACAAACAAAAACTCTTCCAACCATATTAAAGCCTCCAGAATCAAGGTAGAGAAGCTCTGGGGGTGTGAGGATTCTACCACAGGAGAGTTGTGGAAACACAGTCCCCAAGTGACCTTAGACCAACCCAATTCTTCCCTCTTCTGCCTTGTCATTCTCAAGAATGAATAAGAGTATGCCAGAAAAAGGAGCATGCGCAGCAAGGCAGGGAGAACCCAAGCTCTGTCCCAGGACCCGAGAATCAGGATTTTTTTTCAAAGCATAAGCCCTACACACTGTGTTGTGTGGGTGTCAACTCCAGAGTGGACTACACGGTAGGATCCTCGGCCATAGCCTGGGTCGGGGCACTTGGAAGATGCTTCCCCCCCCACCCCCCACACACAAGGCACTCCTGTTTCCCTTTCCAACTCTGTGTCAGTATTAACATGCTTTGTCAGCATTAATCTGCTTTATGTAGCGAGGGGCTCTGTCTTGCTAGCTCGGATAGATAACCAGGGGCTGCTTTAGAAGGTGTGAAAGAGCATCCCAGAGGGCTCCGTTTACTAGCTTAGAGCTGCAAGAGTTTGCTTCTCTTCTACCTTTTGTAGCATTGGTCATCTACATTGAGCCTAGTCATAGGTCCCAACCTCACGGCCAGTGCAATCCAGAGGCAACGCAAGGTCCAGACCTAGTTCCAGGAGAAAGATTGGCACTTTGAAACGGTCAGAGGGCCTTGCAGCTGGGCCAAAGTCAAGGCCACTCCCTGTGCAGCTTTTAAAAATAAGTTTATGGGTCAGAGTCCCAGCATGCCCAGTCCAAGGGGCTTCATTTTAGCCTTGTTCCCAGTGATGATCAAACCTGTGGGGTATCCCAAACCAACTTCTCCCCTCAGAGTCTGGAGTGTCTAGGACCCCATAGGCAAATATCTTAAAGGAAACCCTCTCTCTGAGACTAATTAAGACAATTTGCCCACGTTAGATTTCAAAAGCAGGGAGACTCCAGCTCCCCCCTTCCCAGGGCAGCCTAGGCCTGCGCACGTTTTCTAGTTCCTATGATAAAGCACGCAGATCCCAAGAGTCAAGGGAGGCAAGGCCACACACCCACGCGTGACCTCCTCTACTCCCCGCCACCATGCTGTGCGCGTGCATGGTGCCTGGCGCACAGCTGGATAGACACACCTATTGGGAAACGAGAAACCATGTTGTGGCACTTGGTGGTGTCCTCCGGAGGGCAGAGGACCAACTGGTTCTTCTTCCACGTTGTAACGTGGTTAACAATTCAGGATTGACCGTGAAAGTTGCTATGGAAGGAAGACGGAGAAGAAGAAAACAAATCGCTCTTCTCCTCTTTTCCCATCTGCTGGGTTCAATCTATTTCTTATCTTCCCGTTAGATACCAAGTGCTTCCCCCCAGAGTTTAATTTTGCCCCGGTTATCTTTTAAAATGATTTTTTAAAAAAATTTTATTATTTAGGTTTTTCTGAGGTTTGAGGCAAGGCATTTTTGCAGGTGTCCATTTTGTCCCTACGGGCCTCACTTGAGAGAACATCGTTATGATAATGATAGCTAATTAATCTTCTCCAGTGCCTCCCATAAATCCGCTGCCTCATGTTATGAGCTACCACCATTTGTTTTCCAGGAAAGGAATCAGCGTGTTGATTAATTTGATTTCTGGTGCCATGTGAATAATGTAAAGAGATATTAGGTTTCCATATTCTCGTGATGTAAATGATAGCGTGATACCACAAATTATTTCTAATGGGTCTCAGTGATGGATGGCAGGTCTGTCCTTGCCTCTGACATTTGCAGTAGGATAACTGCCATCTAATAAATATTATGCACTCACGAGCAGTGAGCAGATTGTGGAGTTGAAGGGCAAAGCAATCTTCAGATTCCTGTGGGGTGCCGCTTCTGTGGAGAGTGGGGACCAGGTCCTTCTGTGACAATCAAATAACCGGTCAGGTCTGGAAGGAATTGAGCTGACATCAGACTTTTCCCTTTCATAGCCTTCTGTGAGCTGCTCTCACTCTCAGTGGAAGGGGTGCCCCTGAAGAGCCAGAGTCAGTGGGAGGGAAAGTCACTTTAATTCTTCCTTTACCCGACTCAGGCTGGAGAATGGACACTTGCCTATGTGCTAGCATTGGGTTGTTACTTCATGCATGTGTTTTCCTGTCTGAGACTGTCTGGCTACTCCTTGGAATAGCCTAGCCCCATGCCATTCCTGCCCCCTTCTCTGTCTCTCTCTATCTGTCTCTGTCTTTCTCTCTATGTCTCTCTTTCTCTTTCTCTGTCTCTGTCTTTCTCTGTCTCTCTCTCAATCAAGAGAGATAGCCTAAGCTAGCCTTGAACTTGCTATGTAGCCAAGGCTGGCTTCACACACTTTTGGATAAACAAACGAGGGAACTGCAGGTTGACAGATATTCGGCCATGAGCTGCAGTTTTCCATCTCACTGAACGAGAGGAGAGAATTGGAACCAGTGGGGCGGCCTTTCTTTCCCACGTCTCACCCTTCTTATGCCTTTGTGGACTTTCGGGACCTTGTAATAGATCATATAAAATTTTTTATACTGTAAAGATCCAGCAGATTTCACCTTCACATCTAGTGATGTTTTTTTTTTTCCCTTTGGACCCTTAACAACCTCAGATTTGGGGACTAGAGCCAAGATTAAAATTGTAGCAGATTTCGCCTTCATACTGAAGATGGCAGCCTTGACTTCCTATCTCAAGTGCAGGCTGCGCTCTTGGTGGCTGATTCACTGAATGCATGTGCAGCATGAGGTGGGTGTAACCCAGAATGACTTATGTCAGTCACCCTGGGCCTCAATTTCTCCAGGTACATCTAGTGATGTTTTTTTCCCCTTTGGACCCTTAACAACCTCAGATTTGGGGACTAGAGCCAAGATTAAAATTGTATTGTAGCCGGGCGGTGGTGGCACATGCCTTTAATCCCAGCACAGGTGGAATTCTGAGTTCGAGGCCAGCCTGGTCTACAGAGTGAGTTCCAGGACAGCTGGAGCTACACAGAGAAACCCTGTCTTGAAAAACCAAACCAACCAAACAAACAAACAAAAAATTGTATTGTAAATGTAATGTATGCATCAGTAAATATAATGTTCTGTGGCCAGAATTCACATGCTCATCATTTAAAACAAAAAACAAACAAATAAACAAAAACTAGAAAAAGCCAAGGAGAAAAAAAAGACTAAAATCATTTACAATCCCAGCACACCCAAAGAAATCAGTATAGACATTTACTTTTAGTATATAAAGCATTCTTCTAGTAACACATTTTTTCAAATTTTCTCCATTTAATGGAGAAAAAATGTAAAGAATCCAGCTTGTGGATACCTGCCCAAATACTGCAACCTACATGCTTCCCAGGAGGTCCGCAGTAACCAAGGGCACAGGAAGTGTGCAGTAACAGTGGCACAGGAGGCCCACACTAACCAGAGACACAGGAGGCCCACACTAACCAGAGACAACACTGCCTGCCTCTAAGGAGACCAACTCTAACTCAGGTAACAGAGCTCTACCTGCTCCCAAGGAGGCTGGTTCCAGTCAGAGACACTAAGGCCAGTTAACACCAGAGAGAACCAGCTGGCCAGAGGCAAGCACAAGATCATAAGTGACAGAACCCAATGTAATTCGGCACCATCAGAACCCAGTTCTTCCACTGCAGCAAGCCCTGGATACCCTAACACACCTGAAAAGTAAGATACTGACTTAAAATCCTTTCTGATGAAGATGATAGAGGCCTTTAAAGAGGATAGAAAGAACTCCCTTAAAGAAACACAGGAAAGTTCAAACAGGTAGAAGAAATACAGGAAAATACAATCAAGCATGTAAAGGAGTTGAACAAAACAGTCTAAGAACTAAAAGTAGAAATAGAATCAATAAAGAAAACACAAAGGGAGGCAACCTTAGAGGTGGACAACTTAGGAAAGAGATCAACAACAGAATACAAGAGATAGAAGAGAGAATCTCAGGTGTAGAAGTTACCATAGAAGATATTGACAAAGTGTAGAAGAAAATACAAAGTATAAAAAACTTCTAATTCAAAATATTCAGGAAATTCATGACACAATGAAAAGATCAAACCTAAGAATAATAGGAATAGAAGAGGGTGTAGAATCCCAGCTCAAAGGTCTAGTAAACATTTTCAACAAAATTATAGAAGAAAACGTCCCTAACCTAAGGAAAGTGATAGCCATAAGTGTACAAGAAGCCTACAGAACACCAAATAGATTTGACCAGAGAAGAAAATCCTCTCATCACATAATAACCAAAACATTAAATGCACAGAACAAAGAAAGAATATTAAAAGCTTTAAGAGAAGTGCTCAAAGTTCTAGCTAGGGAAACTAGACAACAAAAGGATATCAAGGGGATGCAAACTGGAAAAGAACAATTCAAGGCATCACTATTTGCAGATGATATGATAGTATATATAAGTGACCCACAAATTTCCACAAGAGAACTACTACAGTTGATAAGCAACTTCAGCAAAGTGGCAGGATATAAAAATAACTCAAACCAGTAGACTTCCTTTATATAAATGATAAGCAGGCTGAGAAAGAAATTAAGGAAACAACACCCTTCACAATAGCCACAAATAATATAAAATATCTTGATGTAACTCTTACCAAGCAAGTGAAAGATCTGTATGACAAGAACTTCAAATTCCTGAAAAAAGAAATCGAAGAAGACCTCAGAGGATGGAAAAATTTCCCAGGATCATGGATTCACAGAGTGAAAAATGGCCATTGTACCAAAAGCAATCTACAGATTCAATGCAATCCCCATCAAAATTCCAACACAATTCTTCACAGACATGGAAATGACAATTCTCACCTTCATATGGAAAATTAAAAAAATCCAGGATAGCCAAAACAATTCTCAACAATAAAATAACTTCCAGGGGAATCATCATCCTGGTCTCAAGCTGTACTACAAAGCAATAGTGTTAAGAACTGCATAGTATTGATACAGACAGGTTGATCAATGGACTAGAAACAAAGACACAGAAGTAAATCCATACACCTGTGAACACTTGATCTTTGACAAAGAAACCAAAACAATACACTGGGGGTAAAAAGAAAGCATCTTCAATAAATAGTGCTGGTCCAATTGGCAGCCTGTAGGTAGGAGAATGAAAATAGATCCATATTTATCATCTTGCACAAAGTTCAAGCCCAAGTGGATCAAGGACCTCAACATAAAACTAGATACACTGAATCTAATAGAAGAGAAAGTGTGAAAGAACCTCGAACTGATTGGCGCTGGGGGAAATTTCCTGAATGGAACACCAATGGCTCAGGCTCTAAGATCAACAATTGATAAATGGAACCTCACGAAACTGAGAAGCTTCTGTAAGGCAAAAGACACTGTCAATAGGACAAAACGACAACCTACAGATTGAGAAAAAAGATCGTCACTAATACTACATCTGATAGAGGGCTGATATTCAAAATATATAAAGAACTCAAGAAGCTAACCTCTAAACATCCAAAATAACCCAATTAAAAAAATGAGGTAAAGAGCGAAACAGAAGAATTCACAACAGAAGACTCTTGAACGGCCGAGAAGCATTTAAAGAAATTTTCAAAGTCCTTCGTCATCAGAGAAATGCAAATCAAAACAACCCTGATATTCCACCTTATACCAGTCAAAATGACTAAGAAGAAAAACTCAAGGGACAACAGATGCTGGCGAGGATGTGGAGAAAGAGGAACACTCCTCCATTGCTGGTGGGGTACAACCCACTCTGGAAATCAGTCTGGTGGTTCCTCAGAAAGTTGGACATAGTACTACCTGAGGACCCAGCTATACCACTCCTGGGCATATACCCAAAAGATGCCCCACCATACCACAAGAACATGTGGTCCACCTGTGTTCCTAGTGGCTTTATTTGTAATAGCCAGAAGCTGGAAATAATCCAGATGTCCCTCAACCGAAAAGTAGATACAGAAAATGTGGTTCATTTACACAGTGGAATACTATTCAGCTATTAAATATGAGAACATCACAAACTTTGCAGGCAAACGGATGGAATTAGAAAATATCATTCTGAGTGAGGTAATTCAGACCCCCAAGGACATGCATGGTATGCACCCAGTAAGCGGATATTAGCCAAAACATGCAGAATTCCTAGGATACAAGCTATAGAAAGGTTAACAAGCTGAAAGGGCCCAAGTGAGGATGCCTCAATTCCACCTAGAAAGGAGAAGGAAATAATCACAGGAAGCAGAGGAAGGAGGGACATGGATGGGAGAGAAGAGGAAGAAAAGAAGAGGTGGCTCAGGACCAGATATGGGAGTAGGGCAAGAGAGAAGCCCAGAAGGCCAAGAAAATGAATGGAAATAAGTGGCCTCTGGGGGTGGGAGGTGGGGGGGGCCCTCTAGAAAGTGCCAGAGACCCCGGAAGTGAGATACTCTCAGCACTCATTGGGGATGACCTTAGCCAAAATACCCAACCTTGGGGAGAGGGAACTAGAAGAGTCCACCTCCAGTTGATAGGCAGGGCCTAGTGGAGGGACAGTTAAAATTTCTGACCCAGAATTGTTCTTGTTTAAAAGTACTGCAGGGCCAAAAATGGAGAAGAGACGGAAGGAAAGGCGGTCCTATGACTGGCTGGGTCCAACTTGGGACTCATCTCATGGGCGATGGGGGCGCCAAGGCCTGACACTATTACAGATGCTATGATGTACTTATAGACTGGAGCCTGGTATGGCTGTCCTCTGAGAGGCCCTACCAGCAGCTGACAGAGACAGGTGCAGATACTCACACCCAACCACTGGACCGAAGTCCCCAATTGGGGACCCTTAGGGGAAGGATTGAAGAAGCTGAGGGGGAGAGAACCCTATTGGAAGACCAGCCGTCTCTCTCAGTTAACCCAGACCCCAGGGAGCTCCCAGAGAGTGAGCCACCAATCAGGCAGCATACACGGGTTGGTCCGAGGCCCCTGGCACATATGTAGTAGTGGTCTGCCTGGTCTGGTCTGAGCGGGAGAAGATGTGCCTAATCCTGGAGAAACTTGAGGCCCCAAGAAAGGGGGAGGCCTGGTGTTGGGGGGGGCACCCTTTCAGAGGCAAGGTGGAGGAGGAATGGGATGAGGAACTGTGGGAGGAGGAACTGTGGGAGAGGCAACGGCTGGAAACTAAATAAAATAACTTAAAGATTTATTTGTTTCATGTATGTGAGTACACTGTTGCTGTCTTCAGACATACCAGAAGAGGGCATCAGATCCCCATTACAGATGGTTGTGAGTCACCATGTGGTTGCTGGGAATTGAACTCAGGACCTCTGGAAGAGTAGTCAGTGCTCTTAACCACTGAGCCATCTCTTCAGCCTGATCAATATAATAATTTAAATTTAAAAAATCTACTGCTCAGATAGGAGCTGCTACATACATGTGGACACACACACGTACAAGCACACACACATGTAATACATGCACAAATACACACATACTACACATACTACAAACAACCACACAATACACATACACAGATACACCAAATATGAATACACCAAATGCATACATAATGCATACATACACACTCATTTACACATATGCCCCCACACAAGCATACATACAAACATACACACACATATGCACACTGTTATATGATACTTTATCTAGGTCTATGCACTTCAGATAGGGATTCAACAAGAGATCAAAGGAAGGATACCACGGAAGTTTAACCCGGTGAGCCAGTGTGTTTTACTGGGGTTAATTACTCAAAGCTGCAACACTGAAAAGCAACCTCAGTGTGAGTGACAGTTCATGATGGCTGGAAACTTAGGACAGGCTGCAGGGCTGTAGGTAGCTCAAAAGGTTAAAGAAATGTCCTTTCCAGGTGGCTCAGTTCGTCTGAGCCTCTTCTAGGTAGCTCAGCTGGTCTGGTTTTTCTAGTCAGTTCAGCTGGTCTGTGTGTCCTTACTGCTTTATGATTGGGAGTGGGGGTGATCTCTTAAGGTTTCATTGCCATGAAGAGACACTATGACCACGGCAACTCTTATAAAGGGAAACATTTAATTGGGGCTGGCTTACGGTTCAGAGGTTCAGTCTACTATCATCATGGTGGGAAGCACGGCAGCACCCAGGCAGACCCCCAGGCAGCAGGAAGAGACATCGAACGACCAGGCCTGGCTTGAACTTCTGAAACTCAAACTCCACCTTCAGTGACACATCTCCTCCAAAGGCTATACACCTACTCCAACAAGGCTGAGCCCACTGCCTATAAGCCTATGGGGCCATTTTCATTCAATCCACCAGGTGGTGAATCTGGTCAGTTTGGGGAACTTCCTGAAGCTGTTGAGTTGTTTACACACTGTCTTTACAGAACATCCCTGTAGGATAGGCATGCTTCCCCCCCCCTTAGAACATCCTGCTATCTCATCTCCCCTTTAGCATCCTGTCTTAAAATACTCTGTTGGGAGGAAATCACACACACACACACACACACACACACACACACACACACACACGTCTTCCCAGTTGCAAGGCAATCATCCTGTCTTGCTGTGACAGAGGCGGTGATTGATTACACAATCATTACACAATCAGACCCTCGCAGACAGACACCTCGAAGCCTGCTTGCTCCATCCGTCTCCCGGGACTCACTTCTTTGTTGCTGTCTTTGAGTGCCCCAAAGCCTTAACAGCCTCAGCCAGCCGTAGCCTTGGGACCTAAACTGAAAGGTTAGAACTGGATGTAGAGCATTGTGGGACGCTCTCGCATGCTCTGTGGCTTCCTTTTGTAGCTTAGTTTCTAATTGGAGCTCCGGTGGTCCCACTGAGGTAGTCACAGCAGATCACTGTCACTGGTAATCTTAGGGACAGTGAGCCCATGGTCTCATGCCCACGATGAGGACGCAAAAGCCTAGTGAGGTGGTAGTCTAAGCTAAGTATATATCCCAACTTGGTCATACGCAATGCAAGCTGATTTTTTTTTGTGAGTGTGTTTATTTACACACACACACACACACACACACACACACACACATTCCAAGTTATAGGCTGCATTCCTTTTGAACCAACATTTCTGGGAAATTTTTCATTCATTTGTAGGTGAAAGTGCGAGGAAAGCCAAGGGGCTATCAAACCTGGGCTAGTTACCTTATAGTCCTATACCGTTGCTTGATTTCACCCGCCAAGGGCCTTGCTCACTTCGACAGGGTTTGCTTGTTTGCTGGGCTAATGGGCAACCTAATTATACAGTGAGCTCCCAGTCCTGCAGGGCATTGGGGCGAGGGGTGGGGTAGAGGTAGGTTCAGGCTGAAGACTCTAGCGTTTTCTGTAGGCCTTGGCTAGAAACCCCTGCTTGCACTCACCCCAAGTGTGGAGCTTCTCAGGGCTCAAGGCAACACCATGCAGTGACTCGCAAACGTTTCTCAGCCCATGGGATTAGATTGCTAGGAATTTTCTCCCAAGGTGCTTCTACAAGTTCTGATGGTGGGGATCCTGTGGGGGTATAATTACGAGCAGGTTTGTGGGATAGACAGACTTATATTTCCTCTGGTTGAAGCTGACAGAGGTTTTGTTCACCCTGGGCAGGACCAAATTGCTTTGGGGGCTGGCCGATTGCAGGCTGTCAGGGTCGATGCCCACCATCGCCGAGCCTGCTTCTCTCTCCTCAAGAGGCCTGAATGTTCAGCTCTGTTGACACTCTCATGGCCAGGATGCCTGGATTATCAGGGAGCTGGAATGATCAAGCCCAGGGGGGGGGACCCTTGTCTACACCCCATCTCTGTGTAAGCCATAGAGAACCCCGTGCTCACTGTCTGATAGGGAGTGTGTTATCAGGGAATTTATGTGCTCTCTCTTCTCTCTCTCTCTCCCCCTTTCTCCCCTCCCCCCCCCATGTCTAGCTCTTTCTCCAATGAGACTTTGGGGTTCATAGGAGACAGGGAAATAATTACCCTCTTTATCCCAGTTGGAGTTAGAGTCAGAACCGCAGTCTGACCTTCAGTATGAACGAGAGAAGGAACGGGGTACAATAGATGTGCTTAGTAAGTAACCAGCCCTGGGTCCGTCAGCCAGTCCCCACTGGATGGGCCTGGCCCAGTCATTTCTCTGGTAGGCCTCATGTCCACACATGATAAAGTGCTTAGCCTCACAAAACAGCTGGTGCAGATTGCTCACACGTGTCCTCCTTACCACTCTGATCAAAGCCGAAGGTTTTCCCATCCTAAGGAGCTCCTGACATCCCCAGCTCCTGCACCCACAACCTCTGTGTGACTGGAAGTACTTTCCCCGTGTATAGATGCGGAGGGCAAAAGCTTGTAGAAAAAGTTGCAGTCCTCTCTAACCTCCCATTCTCCCAGATCAGACCTTTCCTTACATCGCCCCCTCTCTTGCAAAGGGCGTAAAAACTTCTCTCTAGAAGTCCTTGGATCCTGGGGTGGTGCGGGGGTGGAGGCTGCTGGCAGCCTCTTGCCTTTGGGTGCCTCAGGGCGACCACCTGTGCAGGCATAGCCTCTGCCAACCGCAGACAGCCCACCCACCCACACTGCCTGGGTGCCAGGGCACACACCGGGCAGAGGGAGACTGCTGGAGTTGGGGGGGAAGGGGGGACCCACCCCTTTCCTCTTGTCCTCTCCCTTCCTGGCAGCCTCTCCTCCCTGTGTCCACCTGCTGGAGTGTGTTGCCTCTGCCTTATGCCAACCATCGCTCTGGAGGCTGGGCTCCCACAATTCCCCCCACTCTGACTTGTGCCTGCAGGTCGTCAGGCTCCGAGGGAGACCTGGAGGTCTTCCAACTGGGCTTGTATGTCCCCAGGGGCTGGGAAGGCTGGTGTGAGCCACCCACTCCAGAGCTTTTGATCTAGCTTCAGATTACAGGTCAGACTTTGAATATTTCCTGACTTTAGCCCTCACCCCCTCCTTGCCCCGTATCTGGGTTTCCCTTTCCCTGCTCTTAACAAGATGGGTCACACCAGCCGTGCCTGCTTTTGCTGTGGCTGCTTCTCCAACCGGCAAGAGGTCCCCTCCAGCTTAGGAAACGAGTCCGTGGAAGGTGTGGTATGGTGACAGAGGCCCCCACATCACAACTAGGCAGCCAGAAACACCTGCTGCCGCACTGTACCTCCTTATGCGCAAGGAAGAAAAATCCTGAGTGATCTTGCCCAATAGCTAGTTACAAAATTGGCTTAAGAACAATCAGTTTGAAAGTTCATGTGGGCCTGAGCACGCACGCGCGCGCACACAGACATATAAAACACAGATACACACACAGACACACACAGACACACAGATACAAAGAAATACATATACACAGACAGGCACACATATAGATACACAAAGAGACTCACAATGTGTTAGTCTAGGGTTCTCCAGAGTCACAGAATTTACAGAATGCCTCTATATAGTAAGGGAACTTGTCATGGCTCATAGTCTGTGGTGATGGCTAATAGTCTGTAGTACAACCACCCCAACAATGGACAGCTGTGAATGGGAAGTCCAAAGATCTAGTAGTTGCCCAGTCCCACAAGGCTTAGTTATTTTAGCTGCACAAGTAGATTTCAACAGATGTGCTGGCAAGAAAGTACAAGCAGGCGAAGAGTGAATCTTCTTCCAATGTCCTTAGGTAGGTCTCCAGCAGAAGCTGTGGCCCAGATTAAAGGTGTGTACCACCACGACTGGAACTGGGACTGGTTTTGTCCCAGGCTGACCTTGAACTTAGAGATCTCTTTGCCTTAGTTTCCTGGGATTAAAGGCTAGTACCACCTTGCCTGGGCCTAAGCTTTTCATAGCCACTATGCCTCAAGATCTCCATGCCAAGATTCAGGTCAGAAACTTGTGCCTTCTGGCCTGGATCAGGTCTGGATCATAGGTGAGTCCTTTAATTCTGGACTGTCGTTCATTCCAGACACAGTCAAGTTGACAACTAGGAATAAGCATTACACACAGATACATAGACTAACAGATGCACACACATACACACACACACACAGAGAGACAGACAGACAGACAGATGCCCATATATGTGCATCATAAATTCTCAATTTTCTTCTTTCAAGGGAGGTTTAACTTATGGCTAACCAAGTCTACTGAGCAGCTTGAGTTGCCTTAGGCAGAGCAAAAAAGGGTAACTAACTACAACTAACTACAACAACAGGAAACCCACCCAGCTCAGTGTCTTTAACAGATTTCCTCCTCATACAGAACCAAACGGTGGCTTTAGAATATAGATTCAGTGATAATTCAACAACGTAATTTTTGTGGCGTGCTTTCAGACTACAAAGTGGCTGCCCCAGATGGAGCCACTGAACCCATGTGCTAAGGCTGATGGTCGGGTATGCCAGGCTGAGCGTAACGGGGAAGAGTAGTGCTTGCCGACGTTACTTTATTTAATGACAAAGGGAAGCTCTACAGAGTGAGCGCTACTGCCTTTTCACATTTTAGACACAAAGAAAGCACAGCGTAGGCTACCAGTCCTCGCCCCCATCAGAATGACTAAGACCAACGAAACACCTGACACCACGAGCAGGCGAGGCAGTGGAGAAAGGAATCCTCAGTCCTTGTTGGTGGGATGCAAACTGGTGCAGACACCCTGGAAACAAGTACAAAGAATCTTCAAAAAAAAAAAAAAAATCTCGCATATGACCCAGCCTTATGCCGTCAGGAACTCAGCATCCTACCCCACAGATATTGCTCAGCCCTGCTCACAGCTGCCCTGCTCTCATGAGCAAAGAAACAGAAACAACCTAATGTCCTTGAAAAAAAAATTAATGGATAATGAAAATGAGGTGAATATGCAATGCGATAATATTCACCTTTAAAGAAACATGAAATCAGGAAATTTGCAAGAAAATAGAAGAAACCAGAAAAAAATTATATTGAGTGAAGTAATGCAGATCTAGAAGGGTAAACACGTCATCTTCTTTTTTCATCTGCAGATTATAGCCCCAAATCTTCAGACATGAGTGATGTTCATATCACCTCAAGGTTTAGACTTGTGAAGGAATAAGTCTGATGAGGATAAGAGTCTTGAAATGAGACGCTGTTACAGAATGGAAAGAAGGAAAGAAAAGACTTGGTCATTGTGAGACTTTCTGTAGGTGGCCAGTTTGCTTTTTGTTCTTTGTTTTTGTTTTTTTGTTTTTGTTTTTGTTTGGTTTGGTTTTTCAAGACAGGGTTTCTCTGTATAGCCCTGGCTGTCCTGGAACTCACTCTGTAGACCAGGCTGGCCTCGAACTCAGAAATCTGCCTGCCTCTGCCTCCCAAGTGCTAGGATTAAAGGCGTGTGCCACCACTGCCTGGCTGGCCAGTTTGTTTCTCATAGGGAAATCCTGGATCGCCTGTCCTGTTGACTCCTAACATGCTCTTGCAAGCGGCTCATCAAGAGTTTGAAGCCAGGGCTACACAGAGAAACCCTGTCTCAAAAAACAAAAAAACAAAAAACAAACAAACAAACAAAAAAAAGAGTTTGAAGTTCGTGTCAGCCTTGTTGGGAATAAGGAAAAGGAAGAAAGCCACAGGACTGCCAGTTCAGTCTGGGAACACTGGGTGATTCCGCACATGCAAAACAAAACAAAACAAAACAAAACAAAACAAAACAAAACAAAACAAAACAAAACAAAAACCGACTTGAAGTTTCTGTATAGACGTTGTACCAATCCATCTTCAGCTGACTGAACGTTGTGTGTGAGCCCTTCTCCAAAGCAGAGGTGGAAGGTTCTGGCTTCACCACATATTGTATAAACACATTTCCCGTTTGGAATTGGCTATAGATTGTAGGTCTCTTTTGTATATAACCTCTATTCTTTTGTTTTTATAAAAAAGGGTCTGTTGATATTTAATGCCCTGTATTATTAGTAATTTGTGTTCAAACATTATTTAAATAAAACCGATACAGGAAAAATAAAAGTGCCTTTGGCCATCCGTGTTTCCTTTATTTTAGTATTCTCCGTTTAGTTTTAGACCCACTTAGTTTAGTCAGTTTATTTTCTTGATGCTCTCTTTTTTATTTTTTTTTTTTACTTTTTATATCCTAGATACTAACTCTCTGTAAGATGTGTAATAAAGATTCCCCCCCTCCCTGTTCTTCAGGCTACTACTTTGTTCAAACAATGGCGTCCCTCGCTCTATAGAAGTTTTTAAGCTCCACGAGGTCATATGATCCTAATCTGGAGGCTCAGAGATATAAGTTTCTGACCTGGATTTAGCAAGGAGATCTTGAAGCATAGTGGCTATGGATTCCAGTTCAAGATCATCTGGGATTAAAGGCATGGAGACACACACCTTTAATCCCAGATTATGGCTATGGATTCCAGTTCAAGATCATCTGGGATTAAAGGCATGGAGACACACACCTTTAATCTGGGCTACACCCTCTACTGGAGACATATATAAGGACATTGAGAGAAGGAAGACAGATTCTTCCTGGCCGGCTTGCCTTGTGGGACTGAGCAACTACAAGATCCTTAGACTTCCATCCACAGCTACTGCTGACTATTGTTGGGGAGTTGGACTACAGACTGTAAGTCATCTACAAATTCCCTAACTACATAGAGACTGGCCATATGTTCTGTGACTCTAGAGAACCCAGACTAATACTCTCCCTCTCTGCACATTGCATATACATTGGTCTCTGTATTTATTGCAATCTGCAGCAAGAAGTGTGTCTGGTGTGGGTCGAGCAAGGCATCGGTCTATGGGTGTAGTAATATGTCATCAGGAGTCATTTTGTGCTGTGTCCTTTTGGGGAAGGGTAGCACTAGGTTTCCCCTTAGCTTCATGATCCCTCTGGTCTCAGGTCTCAGCCTCTAACACCGTCTGGTATGGGTTTTATGTCATGGTGTGAGCCTTATCCAATAGAAAAGCAAAGCAGTTGATTACTCCCAGAAACACTTGAGTCCCTATTGCACCACCATGGCTTACAGTCAGGTTGCTATTGTGGTTCCAGAGTCTGTAGCTGGGTGTGAATACTGATGACTTTTCTCTTAGGGTATCAGGTAGAGTACCTTCCAGTGCTACGAACTCTTGCTGGCAGGGATGAAAAGTCTTCTAGTGTGGCACCAGCTGAACTTCATCATGTTGTGGAGGGTTCCCAATAGCACTGGCAGTAGCCTGTAATGTTTGAGGGATCTCTAAGAACCCCTTTGACCAGTGAGTCAACGGAATGAAACCCACTCCTGGTCCTGGGGGTTTACTTGGTAATATATGATGTCTAGTTGGGTCATGCTCTTCCCCATGATATGGCAAATCCATCAAAAATTCCTTTTATATCCCTGTGTATTTTAGGGAGTGGTAGTGGGCTTCCATATGGCTTGTAGAAGGCCTTTAGTGTTAGCCTCACCTCTCTGCAGTCCCGCCTTCACTCCACCTTCCCATCCTCTTCTCCATTTACTACCACTCTTAGAGTTTCCTCTTTATCCTTTCTGTCGCTGTATTCCAGTTTCCTTTCCTTGGGAGAGCCTCTCCTCCCTCCTGGTTCTTTACTAGCTACCTAACCTCTGTGGATATTCTAAATGAGATGCACATCCCTAAGGTTCAAAAGCTAGCATCCCCATGTAAGAGAAAACACACAACATCTATCTTTAGATGTCTGGGTTTTGGGTCACTCTGGATGATGGTTTCTTTTTTTTTTTTTTTGTTTTTGTTTGTTTGTTTTTTGTTTTTTGAGACAGGGTTTCCCTGTGTAGTTCCGGCTGTCCTGGAACTCACTCTGTAGACCAGGCTGGCCTTGAACTCAGAAATCTACCTGCCTCTGCCTCCCAAGTGCTGGGATTTAAGGCGTGTGCCACCACCGCCCGGCCGGATGATGGTTTCTAGGTCTGTCCATTTACCTACAAGTTTTAATTTTTCTTTAATAGCAGACAAAAAAGATCCCATCATGTAAACATGCCAAATTTTCAATATCCATCAACTGATGGACCCCTAGTCTGTTTCTAACTCCTGAGTATTAGGAATAGAACAGCACTGAACACTGATGAGAACGTGTCTCTGGAGTAGGATATAGAGGTTTTTTGGGTAGAAGCCCAAGAGTGGTAGATCTTGGGGTAGATCAATTTTCAGCTTCTTGAGAACCCTCACACTGATTTCCAGGGTGACAGTCCCATTCTGTAGTCTCACCAGCAACGACTCTTCTTTCTCTGTATCTTTGCCATCACCTGCTGACATTTTTATTTCTCTTGATCTTGGTTATTCTGACTGGGGTAAGATGAAATCTTGAAGTAGTTTTAATTTGCATTTCTCTCATGACTAAGGATGTTCAACCCTTTAAAAGGTGTCTTCGGTCGCTGGAGGTCTTGGTTTTCTGCTTGTTGGGCGGATGTGAGGACGGTCGGCGACTGCAGCTGAGAAAAGAGAAGAACTAGGCAGGACACGGGAGTCAGAGACGGTTTCTGTGGTTGCCACTGGAAGAGTAAGTCCGTGTCAAGAGTATTTGGAACTGGTCTTCACCCCAAGGAAGAAGTGCTTTTTTTTTTTTTTTTTCCAAGAAGCCACTTTTGGCCTGAGAATTTACCCAGGATGCCTAATCAGGGAGACGACTGCTATTTTTACTTCTATTCTACATGCATCAAAGGCGACTTCTGCCCATTCCGTCACTGTGAGGCCGCGCTAGGAAATGAAACAGTTTGCACCCTGTGGCAAGAAGGCCGCTGTTTCCGCCGGGTGTGCAGATTCCGCCACATGGAAATTGATAAAAGGCGAAGTGAAATTCCTTGTTATTGGGAAAATCAGCCGACGGGCTGTCGAAAGCTAAATTGTGCTTTCCATCACAACAGGAGCCGTTATGTTGACGGCCTGTTCCTACCTCCAAGCAAAACTGTGTTGCCTACTGTGCCTGAGTCACAAGAAGAAAAAGAAGTAAAGGCTAGCCCGCCCAAGGTTCAACCCAATACATCATTAGTTCAGTCTAACCCTTCCTGTCAGCTGAGGAGTGTGATGAAAGTGGGGAGTTCACAAAAGGTTCCCACGCCCAAACATCCACCTGTTGTGGTCAATATTGCAGATGATGATGATGAAGATGATGATGATGATGATGAGTCTTCTGAGGAGAACCATGAAAGCAAAACACCTGCCCTGTCAGCAACTCCTGACGCCCAAAATGGATTACGAGTGGCTTCTGCCCACAAACCTGGAGTCAGTTTAAAGGAAGATGAATGTTTGAATTTTGGAATAAAAACTCTCCAGGAAATTAAATCAAAAACGATGAAGGAAAAACTGAAGAAGAAAGGTGGAGACTCCTTGGGAGTTTCCAGTGCTTTACACCAGGCTCAGCCTAATCTAGGCCCCGAGAAGGAGAATATTTGGACTGTGGGGAGGACGGCAACGCTCTCAAGCAAACGAGAAGAGCCCTTGGTTAGACTGGGTCTCAAAGAGAGACTGGGAAAACGAAAACATTCAGTATGTGGTAACCGCCATCACCCCTTAGGGCGAAGCTTTGCACAGAGGCTTGGGAAAAAAATGGAAGCGCCAGAAACTAACATTGACAAAGCACCAAAGAAAAAGAGAGTTTGTAAAGCTGGCGAGATCCACGTGAAGACCCTGGAAGAACTGCTTCTGGAAAGAGCAGCTAGGAACCGTGGAGAGTTGCAGACTCAACTGAAGACAGGAGAACCTTCAGGAGCTGACGAGTCTCCATCGGGAAGAAAAAGTTCTTCAGTGAGGATCAAAACCCTCTCTGAGATCCTGGCTGAAAAGAGACATCGGCAGCAGGACATGGAAGGACTTGTACCCAGAAAGGATGGGAGTTGCCTCATGCTGACAGAAGACACTAAAGTGAAAAAGACAGTGAGTCTGCAGACTGGTGCTGTTAGCCAAAGGCAGCCCGAGGAGCCTGCAGGAGGAGCCAGGTCTCTGCAGCAGGTGCACCTTAGGACTCTAGAGGAAAAGAAACTGGAGGAGGCCCCGAGGATGCAGCAAGGCTCTGAGAATTGTGGCAACTCTGGACCTCAGGCTGAGGCTGCCCCGAAGCCAAAGAGGCTGTTCCGCATCACCAGGAGAGCAGGCCCAAAAGTCAAGGTAAATCTTAAAGACCTTGGTGATGCTCCTTCTCAGAGTGGTGTGACGAAGATGGAGGCGAATGAGACTTCACCCGAGACCATAAGTGATCCCCCCGAACGTCCAGTCAACAGATGTGACACCACCAAAGAGAAACACACAGAGAGACAGCAGGAGGAAAAAACGTCCCAAAAGGAGACCCCAAGCTTGTCATCGGTGCTCACTGCTCTCTCGGTCAACACTCTGCACCTGGCAAAATGGTTCTCCAGGGAGCCATCCCAGAAAGGGGAGGTCGAAACCTCTGGAATCGGGGACTCCATACTTGATGTGAAACGTGCAGCACAGACTTTGGAAGAAAGGAGGGAAGCCAAAGAAAACGTGAAGCCGTCTGTGGTCGAGGTTGCCTCAGCTCCCAAGCTGGCTTCCAAACGCAAGGCTGGGGAGATGGACCCTGCTGTCACTGTCACATTGGTGAAGCCATTCAGCTCCAGCCTGATCCTCCAGGAAAGACCCGCCAAGAAAGCAGCTGTGGCTGTTGTCCCACACCTCTCTGAGGAGAAATCCGTCACTGTGTCTGAAACAGAAAAACTGACAGACAGTTCTGTGCTGTCTTTGGCCCAAGCTTCTTCAGAACCCTTGCTCCCAGAAGGATCTGGCCCTTCCTCATCCCAGATGACAACAAAACCGTGCTCCGCTGGAACTCTGTCTCCACAGGAAAGCCTCCAGCTCTAAGGAAGATGAGTGTGAGAAACTAATCCGGGGAGTTTCAGGGGCCACATCAGAAGCTGAGATTGACTTGGATCTTGGGAAAGATGGAGATGATCTTCTGCTTGAGCTCTCAGAGATGACTGCTTAAGCTGAAGGAGAGAACGAGGACACTGAGAAGAAACACTTACCAGAAACTAGACTTAGCTTCCTCTATTCACCCGAGCTGATGTTCATATCACCTCAAGGTTTAGACTTGTGAAGGAATAAGTCTGATGAGGATAATAGTCTTGAAATGAGACGCTGTACAGAATCGAAAGAAGGAAAGAAAAGACTTGCTCATTGTGAGACTTTCTGTAGGTGGCCAGATGGCTTTTTGTTCTTTGTTTTTTTTTTTTGTTTGTTTTTGTTTTTGTTTTTTCTTTCAAGACAGGGTTTCTCTGTATAGCCCTGGCTGTCCTGGAACTCACTCTGTAGACCAGGCTGGCCTCGAACCCAGAAATCAGCCTGCCTCTGCCTCCCAAGTGCTAGGATTAAAGGCATGTGCCACCACTGCCTGGCTGTCCAGTTTGTTTTTCATAGGGAAATCCTGGATCGCCTATCCTGTTGACTCCTAACATGCTCTTGCAAGCGGCTCATCAAGAGTTTGAAGCCAGGGCTACACAGAGAAACCCTGTCTCAAAAAACAAAAAAACAAAAAACAAACAAACAAACAAACAAAAAAAAGAGTTTGAAGTTTGTGTAAGCCTTGTTGGGAATAAGGAAAAGGAAGAAAGCCACAGGACTGCCAGTTCAGTCTGGGAACACTGGGTGATTCTGCACTTGCAAAAAAAACAAAACGTGAAGTTTCTGTATAGACATTGTACCAATCCATCTTCAGCTGACTGAACGTTGTGTGCGAACCCTTCTCCAAAGCAGAGGTGGAAGGTTCTGGCTTCACCACATATCGTATAAACACATTTCCTGTTTGGAATTGGCTATAGATTGTAGGTCTCTTTTGCATATAACCTCTATTCTTTTGTTTAAAAAAATGTCTGTTGATATTTAATCCCCTGTATTATTAGTCAGTAATTTCTGTTCAAACATTATTTAAACCATTTGTCATTAACGAAGGAGAAATACTTATTTCTTGTGTTTTAAATAAAACCGATACAGGAAAAATAAATGTGCCTTTGGCCATCTGTGTTTCATTTATATTATTTATTTTAGTATTCTCTATTTAGTTTTAGACCCACTTTTAGTCAGTTTATTTTCTTGATGCTCTTTTTTTCATGTTTTTTTCACTTTTTATATCCTAGATACTAACTCTCTATAAGATGTGTAATAAAGATTCCACCCCCCTGTTCTTCAGCTACTACTTTGTTCAAAGGATGGTGTCCCTCCCTCTACAGAAGCTTTTAAGCTCCACGAGGTCATATTTATTAATTGTCCTTAATGGCTACTGTTTTAGGGTCCTTGAACTCACGTCTCTTTTCATAAGATCTTCAGTCTCACCAGGCAAGCTGGAAAACAGGAACCAGTCTTCCCTCTTTCAATGTCCTTATATATGTCTCCAGTAGAGGGTGTAACCCAAATAAAAGTTATGTGTCTCCATGCCTTTAATCCCAGATGATCTGGAACTGGAATCCATAGCCATAGTCTGGGATTAAAGGTATGTGTCTCCACGCCTTTAATCCCAGATGATCTTGAACTGGAATCCAGAGCCACTATGCTTCAAGATCTCCTTGCTAAGTCCAGGTCAGAAACTTATATCTCTGAGCCTCCAGATTAGGATCATAGGTGAGCCTTCCAATTCTAGATTGTAGTTCATTCCAGATATAGTCAAGTTGACAACCAGGAATAGCCACTACAAGGCTGTTTTTCTGGTATTTTGGTGACGAATATGGCTACTTTTTCTTTGTGTGAAGAGTCTACTTAAGGTTAAATTAAAAAGGTTTAAGTTAATTGCACAGATGAGGGGAGTCTCAAAAGAGGTCAGCAGAGACATTTTCTCTGGTTAAACTTCATAAAGAGCATTTTGAACAAGCACAGCCACCTTAGAAAGGAATATAACTTATGTGGATGGAGTATTTCAGGGGCACCAGGTAGTGAAAACAGGTGTTGTGGTCCAAGGGATATTATGTTCAATTAAAGAGTGGTGACCTTGGGGCAAGATCCCACCCAGTTTAGTTTAGAAGCAGGCATGGCAGTACAAGCCATTAATTCCAGGAGAAGTATTGGAGTGGGTGTGTCATTGTGGGTGTGGCCTTGTTGAAGGAAGTGGGTCATTGTGGGTGTTGGGCTTTAGACACTGATCCTAGCTCCCTGGAAGCCAGTCTGCTCTTGGTGCCTTCAGAAGAACATATAGAACTCTTAGCTCCTCTTAGGCCATGCTCTTACCTTGAGGATAATGGACTGAATGAACCTCTGAACCTGTAAGTCAACCTTAATTAAATGTCTTTATAAGAGTTGTGTTGGTCATGGTGTCTGTTCACCACAGTTAAAACTTGCCTAAGACAGAAGTTGGTACCAGGGACAAGGGAATAGCTGTGATAGGCTTTTGTTTGGAAGAATGTGCATTTTGGGACTCTGAATTTGCAAAGCAGTGAAATAGTTTATGTGGTGGCTTAATGGACTATCCTAGTAAGAATATGGAAGACCTTGTTGCTGAGAGTGTTTGAACTGAGCAGATATGTCCAAAGATACTTCAGAGGAGATGAATTTTGGGTTGTGACCTAGAAACTGTTTTTGCGTTATTTTGGTGACAATATGGCTACTTTTTCCTTGTGTGAAGACTCTGCTTGAGGCTAAGGTAAAGATATTTGAATTAATTGCACAGATGAGGGAAGTCTCAAGTGAGATCAGCAGAGACATTTTCTCTAGTTAAACTTCATCAAGAACATTTTGAACAAGCACAGACAGCTTAGAAAGGAATATAACATATATGGATGGAGTACTGCAGGGGCACCAGGTAGTGAAAACAAGTGTTGTGGGCCACAGGATATTAAATTGAATTAAGGAGTGGTGACCTTGGGGCAAGATCCCACCCATTTGAGTTTAGAGGCAGTTATGGCAGTACAAGGCTTTAATCCCAGGAGAGGTATTGGAGTAGGTGTTTCATTGTGGGTGTAACCTTGTTGAAGGAAGTGGCTCAGTGTGGGTGAATGGCTTTAGACCCTGATCCTAGCTCCCTGGAAGCCAGTCTGCTCTTGGTGCCTTCAGAGGAACATATAAATCTCTTAGCTCCTCTTAGGCCATGCTCTTACCTTGAGGATAATGGACTGAAGGAACCTCTGAACCTGTAAGTCAACCTTAATTGAATGTTGTCTTTATAAGAGTTATCTTGGTCATGGTGTCTGTTCACCACAGTGAAAACTTGACTAAGACAGAAGTTGGTACCAGGGACAGGGGAATTGCTGTGATAGGCTTTTGTTTGGAAGAATGTGCATTTTGGGACTTTGGATTTGCAAAGCAGTGAAATACTTTATATGGTGGCCTAATAGGCTATCCTAGGAGAAATATGGAAGACCTTGTTGCTGAGAGTGTTTGAACTGAGCAGATATATCCTAAGATACTTCAGAGGAGATGAATTTCAGTATGTGACCTAGAGGCTGTTTTTGTGGTATTTTGGTGAAGAATATCGCTACCTTTTCCTTGTGTGAAGAGTCTACTTGAGGCTAAGGTAAAGATATTTGAATTAATTGCACAGATGAGGGAAGTCTCAAGTGAGGTCAGCAGAGACATTTTCTCTGGTTAAACTTCGTCAGGAGCGTTTTGAACAAGCACAGCCAGCTTAGAAAGGAATATAGAATATGTGGTTGGAGTATTGAAGGGGCACAAGTTAGAGAAAAGAGGTGATGTGGTCCAAGGGATATTAAATTAATCAAGGAATGGTGACCTTGGGGCATGATCCCACCCAACTACATTTAGAGGCAGGCGTCGCAGCACAAGCCTTTAATCCCAGGAGAGGTTTTGGAGTAGGTGTGTCTTTGTGAGTGTGGCCTTGTTGAAGGAAGTGGGTCATAGTTGGTGTGGGGCTTTAGACCCTGATCCTAGCTCCCTGGAAGCCAGTCTGCTCTTGTTTGTCTTCATAACAAGATATAGAATTCTTAGCTCCTCCCAGATCATGTTGTGACCCTGACGATAATAGACTGAACCTCTGAACCTGTAAGTCACCCCTAATTTAATGTTTATCTGTTCACAATAGTAAAACCTGGACTAAGACAGCAGTTGGTACCAGGGACTGTGGTATTTCTGAGATAGGCCAGTGCAGTTTGGGATTTGGGATTTGTAAAGCAGTGAAATGTTTTATGTGGGGCGATTAGTGGGCTACCCAAGGAGCAATATGGAAGACCTTGTTGCTCAGAGTGTCTGAACTGTGAAGATATGGCCTAAGATATTTGAGTGAAAGGGAATTTCAGTATGTGGCCTAGAGGCTTGTATTAGTCTGGGTTCTCTAGAGTCACAGAACATATGGGCAGTCTCTATGTAGTTAGGGAATTTGGTGATGACTTACAGTCTGTAGTCCAACTCCCCAACAATAGTCAGCAGCAGCTGTGAATGGAAGTCCAAGGATCTTGCAGTTGCTCAGTCCCACAAGGCAAGCCGGCAAGGTAGAAACTGTCTTCCTTCTTTCAGTGTCCTTATATATGTCTCTAGTAGAGTGTGTAGCCCAGATTAAAGGTATGTGTCTCCATGCCTTCAATCCCCGATGATCTTGAACTGGAATCCATAGCCATAATCTGGGATTAAAGGTGTGTGTCTCCATGCCTTTAATCCCAGATTATCTTGAACTGGAATCCATAGCCATAATCTGGGATTAAAGGTGTGTGTCTCCATGCCTTTAATCCCAGATGATCTTGAACTGGAATCATAGTCATAATCTGGGATTAAAGGTGTGTGTCTCCATGCCTGTAATCCCAGATGATCTTGAACTCGAATCCATAGCCATTATGCTTCAATTTCTCCTTGCTAAGTCCAGGTCAGAAATTTATATCTCTGAGCCTCCAGATTAGGATCATAGGTGAGCCTTCCAATTCTAGATTGTAGTTCATTCCAGATATAGTCAAATTGACAACCAGGAATAGCCACTACAAGCTGTTTTTGTGGTATTTTGGAGAATATGGCTTCTTTGTCCTTGTATGAAGAGTCTACTTAAGGCTAAAGTAAAAAGATTTAAATTAATTGCACAGATGAGGGAAGTCTCAAAAGAGGTCAGCAGAGACATTTTCTCTGGTTAAACTTCATTCAGATCATTTGGAACAAGCACAGCAAACTTAGAATGGAATATAACATATATGGATGGCTTATTGCAGGGGCACCAGGTAGTGAAAACAGGTGTTGTGGGTCAAGGGATATTAAGTTGAATAAAGGATTGGTGACCTTGGGGCAAGATCCCACCCAGTTTAGTTTAGAAGCAGGCCTGGCAGTATAAGGCTTTAATCCCAGGAGAGGTATTGGAGCATATATGTGATTGTGGGTGTGGCCTTGTTGAAGGAAGTGGGTCATTGTGGGTGTTGGGCTTTAGGCCCTGATCCTAGCTCCCTGGAAGCCAGTCTGCTCTTGGTGCCTTCAGAAGAACATATAGAACTCTTAGCTCCTCTTAGGCCATGCTCTTACCTTGACGATAATGGACTGAATGAACCTCTGAACCTGTAAGTCAACCTTAATTGAATGTTGTCTTTATAAGAGTTGTCTTGGTCATGGTGTCTGTTCACCACAGTTAAAACCTGACTAAGACAGAAGTTGGTACCAGGGACAGGGGAATTGCTGTGATAGGCTTTTGTTTGGAAGAATGTGCATTTTGGGACTTTGGATTTCCAAAGCAGTGAAATACTTTATGTGGTGGCTTAATGGGTTATCCTAGGGGGAACATGGACTACTTTGTTGCTGAGAGTGTTTGAACTGAGCAGATATTGCCTAAGATATTTCAGTGGAGAAGAATTTCCATATCTGGCCTAGAGACTGTTTTCGTTTTTGTTTTTTTGTTTTGTTTTGTTTTGTTTTGTTTGTTTTGCTAAACAAGCGTAGCTACTTTTTGTTGTTGTCTGGAGTGTGAAAGTGCCGCCTTTTTGAGGAAGTGTGCCATTATGGACTCAGGTTTCTACAGTTTTTCCATCTGCCGAGGCGTTTAGATTGATCATCTTTTGGGTGGGGCTCTGTTGTGCCATCTTGCCTTCCAATTTCCTGAGTCCAGTATTTAAAAGACTTGCCTTTGTTGTGTGATTGTTTTTGTTGTTGTTCTGGAGCTATTTCCCACCCTGCAAACTCCTTTTCTACTGCTTCAGCACTCCTTGGAGTGTCTCAAATTACTAGACCCTCTATCAGCTGGTGCTGGAGGCTTCTCCTGCCAGCTCTCAAAAGACCAGCAGGAGGGTCAGGGTCAGCTGACAACATCCAAAGTCATAAGGAGCATGCCTACACCATTGGCTGCCCAGGGAAAACATTTGGCTGGCAGAATAGATTTGGCCCACATCACGACAGCAAATGCCAGCCACATGGGCCAGGACTGTGAGGAACCTGACCATTGTACAGCTCTTGTCCCCAGTCAAGGGGGTTCCCCTAGGAGATGCTAAGGGTGCTGTAGACCAGAGGAGGTGGGCACGGGCCAGCTACTGCACCAGGGTCTTTGGGATGCTCAGAGGTTATGCTAGATGACAGCTGCTCTAGGTTATTCTTCCTAATTCTAGACGCAGTTGATTCTGGAGAAGGGTCTCACCTCTACTTGCCTCATGTCTTCTTCACTATTTATATCAGTGCTTCAATAGGAGATGCTACATAAGGTGTGGGGTGCCCTCTGCACTGCCACCTCCCAGATACTTGCAGGGTTGGAGGCCTCCTGGCCCCTTCTGCACCAATCTGAGCCTCCCCCCACCCCAGTCCCATCCCCCATAACCCTCCTCCCCATCCCATTTCCTCCCAGGCCTAGGTGGGATGATTGCATCTTCAAATCTTTTTCAAACTATTTTTTTATTTAAATATTTCCCATACATATTTGGATTATGTTCTTTCTCCTTTCCCAAATCCTCCCCGATAACCCTTCCTCAACACCTAATTCTGTGTTTTTCCTTTCTGTAAAAGGCACACACAAACACACACGCACACCCAACATAACCACCTGAACGAAAGAGCACACGTAATTTATGGAGTCCATTTTATCCTATGCACAACGCTGACCCTAGAGAGTGGGTACCAGTGTCGCTTGATTTTGGAAAATACTCATTGATCCTCTCCTCGAAGGTATCATTTAGAAACATCTTCTTGATTGGGAGTGGCACTTGGTCTTTCTCTGTTCTGAGATTGTTCTGGCTTGATCTTGAGCATGTCTTGTGGCTGTAGTTCATATGGGCAGCAGCTCTGTTGTGTCTGAAACAAACTATTTTCTGGGAGTGTTCACTGATTCTGGCTCTTACAATCATTCCAACTCCACATCTACATGGATCTCTGAGGGTGTAATGAAGACATCCCATTTAGGGTTGAATGTTCCAAGGTCTCTCCCTGTAGTGGCTATTCCTGGTTGTCAACTTGACTATATCTGGAATGAACTACAATCTAGAATTGGAAGGCTCACCTATGATCCTAATCTGGAGGCTCAGAGATATAAGTTTCTGACCTGGATTTAGCAAGGAGATCTTGAAGCATAGTGGCTATGGATTCCAGTTCAAGATGATCTGGGATTAAAGGCATGGAGACACACACCTTTAATCCCAGATTATGGCTATGGATTCCAGTTCAAGATCATCTGGGATTAAAGGCATGGAGACACATACCTTTAATCTGGGCTACACCCTCTACTGGAGACATATATAAGGACATTAAAAGAAGGAAGAAAGATTCTTCCTGGCCGGCTTGCCTTGTGGGACTGAGCAACTACAAGATCCTTAGACTTCCATCCACAGCTACTGCTGACTATTGTTGAGGAGTTGGACTGCAGATTGTAAGTCATCGACAAATTACCTAACTACATAGAGACTGCACATATGTTCTGTGACTCTAGTAACCCAGACTAATACACTCCCTCTCTGCACATTGTATATACATTGGTCTCTGTATTTATTGCAATCTGCAACAAGAAGTGTTTCTGGTGGGGGGTCGAGCAAAGCATTGGTCTAAGGGTGTTGTAATATGTCATTAGGAGTCATTTTGTTGCTGTGTTCCTTTCGGGGAAGGGTAGCACTAGGTTTCACCTTAGCTTCAAGATCCCTCTCGTCTCAGGTCTCAGCCTCTCACACCGTCTGGTATGGGTTTTATCTCATGGTGTGAGCCTTATCCAATAGAAAAGCAAAGCAGTTGATTACTCCCAGAAACACTTGAGTCCCTATTGCACCACCATGGCTTACAGTCAGGTTGCTATTGTGGTTCCAGGGTCTGTAGCTGGGTGTGAATACTGATGACTTTTCTCTTAGGGTATCAGGTAGAGTACCTTCCAGTGCTACGAACTCTTGCCAGCAGGGCTGAAACGTCTTCTAGTCTGGCACCAGCTGAACTTCATCATGTTGTGGAGGGTTCCCAATAGCACTGGCAGTAGCCTGTAATGTTTGAGGGATCTCTAAGAACCCCTTTGACGACGGGTCAATGGAGTGTAACCCACTCCTGGTCCTGGGGGTTTACTTGGTAATATATGATGTCTAGTTTGGCCATGCTCTTCCCCATGATATGGTAAATCCATCAAAAATTCCTTTTATTTCCGTGTGTATTTTAGGGAGTGGTAGTGGGCTTCCATATGGCTTGTAGAAGGCCTTTAGTGTTAGCCTCACCTCTCTGCAATCCCGCCTTCACTCCACCTTCCCATCCTCTTCGCCATTTACTACCACTCTTAGAGTTTCCTCTTTATCCTTTCTGTTGCTGTATTCCATTTTCCTTTCCTTGGGAGAGCCTCTCCTCCCTCCTGGTCCTTTACTAACTACCTAACCTCTGTGGATATTCTAAATGAGATGCACATCCCTAACTTTTAAAAGCTAGCATCCCCATGTAAGAGAAAACACACATCTATCTTTAGATGTCTGGGTTTTGGGTCACTCTGGATGATGGTTTCTTTTTGATTGTTTGTTTTTGTTTTTGTTTTTGTTTTTCGTTTTTTGAGACAGGGTTTCTCTGTGTAGTTCCGGCTTTCCTGGAATTGACTCTGTAGACCAGGCTGGCCTCGAACTCAGAAATTGCCTGCATCTGCCTCCCAAGTGCTGGGATTAAAGGCATGTGCCACCACCGCCCGGCCGGATGATGGTTTCTAGGTCTGTCCATTTACCTACAAGTTTTAATTTTTCTTTAATAGCTAAAAAAAAAAAAGATTCCATCATGTAAACATGCCAAATTTTCAATATCCATCAACTGATGGACCCCTAGTCTGTTTCTAACTCCTGACTATTAGGAATAGAACAGCACTGAACACTGATGAGAACGTGTCTCTGGAGTAGGATATAGAGGTTTTTTGGGTAGAAGCCCAAGAGTGGTAGATCTTGGGGTAGATCAATTTTCAGCTTCTTGAGAACCCTCACACTGATTTCCAGGGTGACAGTCCCATTCTGCAGTCTCACCAGCAACGACTCTTCTTTCTCTGTATCTTTGCCATCACCTGCTGACATTTTTTTTCTTTTGATCTTGGTTATTCTGACTGGGGTAAGATGAAATCTTGAAGTAGTTTTAATTTGCATTTCTCTCATGACTAAGGATGTTCAACCCTTTAAAAGGTGTCTTCGGTTGCTGGAAGTCTTGGTTTTCTGCTTGTTGGGCAGATGTGAGGACGGTCGGCGACTGCAGCTGAGAAAAGAGAAGAACTCGGCAGGACACGGGAGTCAGAGACGATTTCTGTGGTTGCCACTGGAAGAGTAAGTCCGTGTCAAGAGTATTTGGAGCTGGTCTTCACCCCAAGGAAGAAGTGTTTTCTTTTTTTTCCAAGAAGCCACTTTTGGCCTGAGAATTTACCCAGGATGCCTCATCAGGGAGACGACTGCTATTTTTACTTCTATTCTACATGCATCAAAGGCGACTTCTGCCCATTCCGTCACTGTGAGGCCGCGCTAGGAAATGAAACAGTTTGCACCCTGTGGCGAAAAGGCCGCTGTGTCCGCCGGGAGTGCAGATTCCGCCACATGGAGATTGACAAAAAGCGAAGTGAAATTCCTTGTTATTGGGAAAATCAGCCGACGGGCTGTCGAAAGCTAAATTGTGCTTTCCATCACAACAGGAGCCGTTATGTTGATGGCCTGCTCCTACCTCCAAGCAAAACAGTGTTGCCTACTGTGCCTGAGTCACAAGAAGAAAAAGAAGTAAAGGCTGCAGGAGGAGCCAGGTCTCTGCAGCAGGTGCACCTTAGGACTCTAGAGGAAAAGAAACGGGAGGAGGCCCCGAGGATGCAGCAAGGCTCTGAGAATTGTGGCAACTCCCGACCTCAGGCCGAAGCTGCCCAGAACGCAAAGAGGCTGTTCGGCATCACCAGGAGAGCAGGCCCAAAAGTCGAGGAAAATCTTAAAGACCGTGGTGATGCTCCTTCTCAGAGAGGTGTGACGAAGATGGAGGCGAATGAGACTTCACCCGAGACCATAAGTGATCCCCCTGAACGTCCAGTCAACAGATGTGACACCACCAAAGAGAAACACACAGAGAGACAGCAGGAGGAAAAAACGTCCCAAAAGGAGATCCCAAGCTGGTCATCGGTGCTCACTGCTCTATCGGTTAACACTCTGCACCTGGCAAAATGGTTCTCCAGGGAGCCATCCCAGAAAGGGGAGGTCGAAACCTCTGGAATTGGGGACTCCATACTTGATGTGAAACGTGCAGCACAGACTTTGGAAGAAAGGCGGGAAGCCAAAGAAAACGTGAAGCCGTCTGTGGTCAAGGTTGCCTCAGCTCCCAAGCTGGCTTCCAAACGCAAGGCTGGGGAGATGGACTCTGCTGTCGCTGTCACATTGGTGAAGCCATTCAGCTCCAGCACGATCCTCCAGGAACGACCCGCCAAGAAAGCAGCTGTGGCTGTTGTCCCACACCTCTCTGAGGAGAAATCTGTCACTGTGTCTGAGACAGAAAAACTGACAGACAGTTCTGTGCTGTCTTTGGCCCAAGCATCTCCAGAACCCTTGCTCCCAGAAGGATCTGACCCTTCCTCATCCCAGATGACAACAAAACCGTGCTCGCCGGAACTCTGCCTCGACAGGAAAGCCTCCAGCTCTAAGGAAGATGAGTGTGAGAAACTAATCCGGGGAGTTTCAGGGGGCACATCAGAAGCTGAGATTGACTTGGATCTTGGGAAAGATGGAGATGATCTTCTGCTTGAGCTCTCAGAGATGACTGATTAAGCTGAAGGAGAGAACGAGGACACTGAGAAGAAACACTTACCAAAAACTAGACTTAGTTTCTTCTATTTACCTGACATGATGTTCATATCACCTCAAGGTTTATACTTGTGAAGGAATAAGTCTGATGAGGATAATAGTCTTGAAATGAGACTGTACAGAATCGAAAGAAGGAAAGAAAAGACTTGTTCATTGTGAGACTTTCTGTAGGTGGCCAGTTTGCTTTTTGTTCTTTGTTTTTGTTTTTGTGTTTTTGTTTTTGTTTGGTTTGGTTTTTCAAGACAGGTTTCTCCGTGTAGCCCTGGCTATCCTGGAACTTACTCTGTAGATCAGGCTGGCCTCGAACTCAGAAATTCGCCTGCCTCTGCCTCCCAAGTGCTAGGATTAAAGGCATGTGCCACCACTGCCTGGCTGGCCAGTTTGTTTCTCATAGGGAAATCCTGGATCGCCTGTCCTGTTGACTCCTAACATGCTGTTGCAAGCAGCTCATCAAGAGTTTGAAGCCAGGGCTACACAGAGAAACCCTGTCTCAAAAAACAAACAAACAAAAAAACAAAAAACAAACAAACAAACAAAAAAAAGTTTGAACTTTGTGTAAGCCTTGTTGGGAATAAGGAAAAGGAAGAAAGTCACAGGACTGTCAGTTCAGTCTGGGAACACTGGGTGATTCCGCACATGCAAAAACACGACTGGAAGTTTCTGTATAGACGTTGTACCAATCCATCTTCAGCTGACTGAACATTGTGTGCGAGCCTTTCTCCAAAGCAGAGGTGGAAGGTTCTGGCTTCACCACATATTGTATAAACACATTTCCTGTTTGGAATTGGCTATAGATTGTAGGTCTCTTTTGTATATAACCTCTATTCTTTTGTTTTTATAAAAAAGGGTCTGTTGATATTTAATGCCCTGTATGATTAGTAATTTGTGTTCAAACATTATTTAAATAAAACCGATACAGGAAAAATAAAAGTGCCTTTGGCCATCGTGTTTCCTTTATTTTAGTATTCTCCGTTTAGTTTTAGACCTTCTTTTAGTTAGTTTATTTTCTTGATGCTCTCTTTTTCATTTTTTTTAACTTTTTATATCCTAGATACTAACTCTCTGTAAGATGTGTAATAACGATTTCCCCCCCTGTTCTTCAGGCTACTACTTTGTTCAAACAATGGTGTCCCTCGCAATACAGAAGCTTTTAAGCTCCACGAGGTCATATTTATTAATTGTCCTTAATGGCTACCGTCTTAGGGTCCTTGAAATCACGTCTCTTTTCATAAGATCTTCAGTCCCACCAGGCAAGCTGGCAAACAGGAACCAGTCTTCCCTCTTTCAATGTCCTTATATATGTCTCCAGTAGAGGGCGTAGCACAGATTAAAGGTATGTGTCTCCATGCCTTTAATCCCAGATGATCTTGAACTGGAATCCATAGCCATAATCTGGGAATAAAGGTGTGTGTATCCACGTCTTTAATCCCAGATGATCTTGAACCGGAATCCATAGCCACTATGCCTCACGATCTCCTTGCTAAGTCCAGGTCAGAAATTTATATCTCTGAGCCTCCAGATTAGGATCATAGGTGAGCCTTCCAATTCTAGATTGTAGTTCATTCCAGATATAGTCAAGTTGACAACCAGGAATAGCCACTACAAGGCTGTTTTTGTGGTATTTTGGTGAAGAATATGGCTACTTTGTCCTTGTGTGAAGAGTCTACTTAAGGCTAAAGTAAAAAGGTTTAAATTAATTGCAAAGATGAGGGAAGTCTCAAAAGAGGTCAGCAGAGATATTTTCTCTGGTTAAACCTCATGAAGAGCATTTTGAACAAGCACAGCATTCTTAGAAAGGCATATAACTTATGTTGATGGAGTATTACAGAGGCACCAGGTAGTGAAAACAGGTGTTTTGGTCCAAGGGATATTAAGTTGAATCAAGGAGTCGTGACCTTGGGGCAAGGTCCCACCCAGTTTAGTTTAGAAGTAGGCATGGCAGTACAAGCCTTTAATCCCAGGAGAGGTATTGGTGCAGGTGTGTGATTGTGGGTCTGGCCTTGTTGAAGGAAGTGGGTCATAGTTGGTGTTGGGCTTTAGACCCTGATCCTAGCTCCCTGGAAGCCAGTCTGTTCTTATTGCCTTCAGAAGAACATATAGAACTCTTAGCTCCTCTTAGGCTATGCTCTTTCCTTGAGGATAATGGACTGAACGAACCTCTGAACCTGTAAGTCAACCTTAATTAAATGTTGTCTTTATAAGAGTTGTCTTGGTCATGGTGTCTGTTCACTACAGTTAAAACTTGACTGTCTTAGTCAGGGTATCTATTCCTGCACAAACATCATGACCAAGAAGCAAGTTGTGGAGGAAAGGGTTTATTGAGCTTACACTTCCACACAGCTGTTCATCACCAATAGAAGTCAGGACTGGAACTCAAGCAGGCCAGAAGCAGGAGCTGATTCAGAGGCCATGGAGGGATGTTCCTTACTGGCTTGCTTCCCCTGGCTTGCTCAGCCTGCTCTCTTATAGAACCCAAGAATACCAGCCCAGAGATGGTACCACCCACAAGGGGCTCTCCCCCACTTGATCACTAATAGAGAAAATGCCCCACAGCTGGATCTCATGGAGGCACTTCCCCAACTGAAGCTCCTTTTCCTATGGTAACTCCAGCCTGTGTCAAGTTGACACACAAAACTAGCCAGTACAATTGACCCCTTGTCAACTTGACACACCAACATATCACTATTAAGCCTCAACCCTTACTTTCTTATTTATTCCCAAGTTGTAAACAACATAAAAAGTCCCACAGTCTTTACATATTAAAAGTTCAACCCCTTTAATATGTCCAATATCTTAAAATTCCAAGTTTTTTAAAAATTCAAAGTCTCTTAACTGTGGGCTCCACTAAAATACCTTCTTTCAAGAGGGAAAAATATCAGGGCACAGTCACAATCAAAAAAGCAAAACTCAAACTCCAATGGTTCAACGTCTGGGATCCAACTCACTATCTTCTGGGCTCCTCCAAGAACTTGGGTCACTTATCCAGCTCTTCCCATTGTAGCACACACCTTGTCTTCTAGGCTCCAGCTTCCTGTACTCCACTGCTGCTGCTGTCCTTGGTGGTCATCACATAGTACTGGCATCTCCAAGCCTCAACTCTTTTGCATGATCCCTTCAGTCCTGGGCCATCAATTACAACTGAGGGTATACTTTCACCAATGGCCTTCCATGGCCTTTCACTGTACCAAGCCTCAGCTGTTCTTCATGATGCCTTCATGCCTTCAAAAGCAGTACCACCTGGGTGACTCTTACACAGTACCAAGTCCTGCTACAGCATGAGGCACAACCTTGGCTATCTGGAACACACTCTCTGTGCTCTCAGAAAACAGTTCCCAGAAGATTTCATCTCAGTGATGCTGGTTTCTTCTTAATCACCGTTAATTTCTTAGCTCCAGCTAACCAGCATCAATAGTCCCAGTAACACAAAGGTTGACTTTAATAGTTTTGGTATCTTGTTACTCACAGCTGATTCTTCAGCCCCAGCTAACCAAAACCACAGAATCTTCATGGTCCTGATAAGAGACTTTAATTTTCCCTCTGAAACTTCACAAGCCAGGCCTCCATCTTCTCCACTGTTCTCAACATAATCTTCCAAGCTCCTCCACATCTCACAGAGGTCTCATCACTGAATGGACCATCTAGCCCAAAGTTCCAAAGTCCTTCCACAGTCCTCCCCAAAACATGGTCAGGTTGTCACAGGAATACCCCATTACGCTGGTACCAGAAGTCATACCCCACTTCGCATGTCCAGAAGACATGCCTTTCACCAGTCCTATAAGACACAAACTGGTGAGAGGGGCACCGGCACATTTAAAGAGTTTTGTTCTTGCCCTTTTCCTTGTGCCAGATCTTAGGGTTGGAGATGCTGTTGCTCAATTAGATGAATTAAATTCAATGGGTTTAATTGGGCTCCGAGTTAACAAGGGCCAGGTGGCAGCATTGAATCGCCAGAGACAAGGTGATCATAGTTTTTATAATGGACAGCGTAGACCAAACAATGTTTAAAATAATGTACCCGGTAATGGGCAGAGAGGTGGAATTTATAATGGTATGACTCGTTCGCACATTTGGTACTGGCTAATCAATCATGGTGTTTCCAGGGATGAAATGCATAGGAAACCTACTGCATATCTGTTTGATCTATATAAGCAGAAAAATCCTCAAACAAATGATAGAAAGGCTGCATTGAATCATGGCAAAAGGCAATCTCGGCCAGTGAATCAATTTCCAGACTTGAGCCAGTTTGCAGATCCAGAACCCCTTGAATGAAGGGGTGGCCAGGTTCCCTGGAGAAAGGATTTTGATAAGACACCTAAAAGTTTTGCTGTTACTCTCCCTTTGAAAAACAACTCTTGGCCTGCTATTGGGCCTTAGTGGAAACTGAACGTTTGACAATAGGACACCAAGTTACTATGCGACCTGAACTCCCCATCATGAGTTGGGTGTTATCAGACCCTCCAAATCATAAAGTAGGGCGTGCACAACAGCAGTCTATTGTCAAATGGAACTGCTTTATATGTGATGGGGCCAGAGCAGGTCCTGAAGGCACAAGCAAGTTACATGAAGTTGCTCAGATGCCTATGGTTTCTACTCCTGTTACAATGCCATCTGCTGCCAAGCATGCACCTATAGCCTCATGGGGTGTTCCCTATGACCAGCTGACTGAAGAAGAGAAGACTAGGGCCTGGTTTACTGACGGCTCTGCATATTATGCAGGCACCACCCAGAAGTGGACAACTGCAGCATTACAACCCCTTTCTGGGACAACCCTGAAAGATACAGGTGAAGGAAAATCTTCACAGTGGGCAGAACTTCGGGCGGTGCACATGGTATTACAGTTTGTTTGGAAGAAGAAATGTCCAGATATACGATTGCTCACTGACTCATGGGCTGTAGCCAATGGATTGGCTGGATGGTCAGGGACATGGAAAGATCACGATTGGAAAATTGGTGAGAAAGACATTTGGGGAAGAAGTATGTGGATAGATCTTTCCAAGTGGGAAAAGGATGTGAAGATAATTGTGTCCCATGTAAATGCTCACCAAAAGGTGACTTCAGCTGAGGGGGAGTTCAACAATCAAGTGGATAAGATGACGCGTTCTGTGGACAGTCAGCCTCTTTTCCCAGCCACCCCAGTTATTGCCCAGTGGGCACATGAACAAAGTGGCCATGGTGGCCGAGACGGAGGTTATGCTTGGGCTCAGCAACATGGACTTCCACTCACCAAGGCTGACCTGGCTACAGCTGCTGCTGAATGCCAGATCTGCCAACAGCAGAAACCAACACTGAGTCCCAGATACGGCACCATTCCTCGAGGTGACCAGCCAGCAACCTGGTGGCAGGTTGACTACATTGGACCACTTCCCCCATGGAAAGGACAACGTTTTGTTCTTACTCGAATAGATACTTATTCTGATTATGCTTCTGCCAAAACCACCATCTGTGAACTCACAGAATGCCTTATCTATCGTCATGGTATTCCACACAGTATTGCTTCTGACCAAGGAACTCATTTCACAGCCAGAGAAGTGAGACAGTGGGCCCACGATTATGGAATTTACTGGTCTTACCATGTTCCCCATCATCCTGAAGCAGCTGGTCTGATAGAAAGATGGAATGGCCTTTTGAAGACACAGTTACAGCACCAATTAGGTGGCAACAGCATGGAGGGCTGGGGCAGAGTTCTTCAGAAGGCAGTATATGCTTTGAATCAGCGTTCAATATATGGTACAGTTTCTCCCATAGCCAGGATTCATGGGTCCAGGAATCAAGGGGTGGAAAAGGGAATAGTTCCACTCACTATTACTCCTATTGACCCGCTAGGAAAATTTTTGCTTCCTGTCCCCACAACTTTGGGTTCTGCTGGCCTAGAAGTTTTGGTTCCAGAGGGGGGGGTGCTCCTACCTGGAACCACAACAAACATTCCATTGAACTGGAAGCTCAGATTTTCCCCTGGCCATTTTGGGCTTCTAATGCCCTTAAACCATCAGGCTAAGAAAGGAATAACTGTGTTAGGAGGGGTGATAGATCCAGATTACAGTGGGGAAATTGGATTGCCTCTCCACAATGGAGGTAAGCAGGATTATGTCTGGAGAGCAGGAGATCCCCTAGGGCGTCTCTTAGTACTACCATGTCCTGTGATTAAAGTCAATGGGAAACTACAACAGCCTAATCCAAGCAGGATGAGGTAGGATGACCCATCAGGAATGAAGGTATGGGTCAATCCTCCAGAAAAAGAGCCAAGACCTGCTGAGGTGCTTGCTGAAGGTGAAGGAAATACAGAATGGGTAGCAGAGGATGGTAGTAATAAATACCAGCTAAGGCCACTTAACCAGTTGCAGAAACGAGATTTATAAGTAATATGAATGCTTCTATCTTATTTTGTTAAGGATACATTTGTCTTTCAATTCCTTTAACATCAATTGGTATTGAGACACTAAAAGGATGTTCCCAAGGGACATTGCCCCATTGTAAATTTACAAATGCGTTTGTGATTGTACAAGGAATAGTTACATCATGTTAGGCGTATTCACGACCTTGTTATTGTTTCATGTGGATATGTGATATTATCTGTGTCAAGTTGACAAGGGGTGAATTGTAGTGGCTATTCCTGGTTGTCAACTTGACTATATGTGGAATGAACTACAATCTAGAATTGGAAGGCTCACCTATGATCCTAATCTGGAGCCTCAGAGATATAAGTTTCTGACCTGGACTTAGCATGGAGATCTTGAAGCATGTATTCCAGTTCAAGGTCATCTGGAATTAAAGGTGTGGAGACATACACCATTAATCCCAGATTATGGCTATGGATTCTAGTTCTAGATCACCTGGGATTAAAGGCATGGACACATGCACCTTTAATCTGGGCTACACCTTCTACTGGAGACATATATAAGGACATTGAAAGAAGGAAGACTGCTTCTTCCTTGCTGGCTTGTTTCGTGGGACTGAGTAACTGCAAGATCCTTAGACTTCCATCCACAGCTGATGCTGACTACTATTGGGGAGTTGGACTACAGACTGTAAGTCAACGACAAATTCCCTAACTACATAGAGACTGCCCATACGATCTGTGACTCTAGAGAACCCAGACTCATACAGCTCTATTTTTTCATTTTTTTAACTTTTTATATCCTAGATACTAACTCTCTGTAAGATGTATAAAAAAGATTCCCCCACCCCCGTTCTTCAGGTTACTACTTTGTTTAAACAATGGCATCCCTCGCTCTACAGAAGTTTTTAAGCTCCACGAGGTCATATTTATTTATTGTCCTTAATGGCTACCGTTTGAGGGTCCTTGAATTCACGTCTCTTTTCATAAGATCTTCAGTCCCACCAGGTAAGCTGACAAGCAGGAACCAGTCTTCTCTCTTTCAATGTCCTTATATATGTCTCCAGTAGAGGGCGTAGCCCAGATTAAAGGTATGTGTCTCCATGCCTTTCATCCCAGATGATCTTGAACTGGAATCCATAGCCACTATGCTTCAAGATCTTCTAGCTAAGTCCACGTCAGAAACTTATATCTCTGAGCCTCCAGATAAGGATCATAGGTGAGCCTTCCAATTCTAGATTGTAGTTCATTCCAGATATAGTCAAGTTGACAACCAGGAATAGCCGCTACAAGGCTGTTTTTGTGGTATTTTGGTGAAGAATATGGCTGCTTTTTCCTTGTATGAAGAGTCTACTTGAGGTTAAGGTAAAGATATTTGAATTAAATGCACAGATCCGGGAAGTCTCAAGTGAGGTCAGCAGAGACATTTTCTCTGGTTAAACTTCATCAAGAGCATTTTGAACAAGCACAGCCAGCTTAGAAAGGAATATAACTTAGGTGGATGGAGTATAGAAGAGGCACCAGGTAGTGAAAATAGGTGTTGTGGTACAAGGGATATTAAGTTGAATCAAGGACTGGTGACCTTGGGGCAAGATCCCACCCAGTTTATCTTAGAAGCAGGCATCAAAGTACAAGCCTTTAATCCCAGAAGAGGTATTGGAGGGGGATTGTGATTGTGGGTGTGGCCTTGTTGAAGGAAGTGGGTAATTGTGGGTGTTGGGCTTTAGACCCTGATCCTAGCTCCCTGGCAGCCAGTCTGCTCTTGGTGCATTCAGAAGAACATATAGAACTCTTAGCTCCTCTTAGGCCATGCTCTTACCTTGAGGATAATGGACTGAACGAACCTCTGAACCTGTAAGTCAACCTTAATTGAATGTTGTCTTTATAAGAGTTGTCTTGGTTATGGTGTCTGTTCACTACAGTTAAAACTTGACTAAGACAGAAGTTGGTACCAGGGACAGGGGATTGCTGAGATAGGCTTTTGTTTGGAAGAATGTGCATTTTGGGACTTTGAATTTGCAAAGCAGTGAAATACTTTATGTGGTGGCTTAATGGGCTATCCTAGGAGGAATATGGAAGACCTTGTTGCTGAGAGTGTTTGATCTGAGCAGATATGGCCTAAGATACTTCAGAGGATATGAATTTCTGTATGTGACCTGGAAAGTGTTTTTGTGTTATTTTGGTGACAATATGGCTACTTTTTCCTTGCATGAAGAGTCTACTTGAGGCTAAGGTAAAGATATTTGAATTAATTGCACAGATGAGGGAAGTCTCAACTGAGGTCAGCAGAGACATTTTCTCCGGTTAAACTTCATCAAGAGCGTTTTGAACAAGCAAACAAGCTTAGAAAGGAATATAGCATATGTGGTTGGAGTATTGAAGGGGCACCAGGTAGTGAAAACAGGTGGTATGGTCCAAGGGATATTAGATTGAATTAAGGAATGGTGACCTTGAGCAAGATCCCACCCAGCTAAGTTTAGAGGCAGGCATGGCAGTGCAAGCCTTTAATCCCAGGAGAGGTTTTGGAGTAGGTGTTTCATTGTGGGTGTGGCCTTGTTGAAGGAAGTGGGTCATAGTTGGTGTTGGGCTTTAGACCCTGACCCTAGCTCCCTGGAAGCCTGTCTACTCTTGTTTGCTGTCATAACAAGATATAGAATTCTTAGCTCCTCCTAGATCACGTTGCAACCCTGAGGATAATAGACTGAACCTCTGAACCTGTAAGTCAACCCTAATTTAATGTTTATCTGTTCACAATAGTAAAACCCGAACTAAGACAGAAGTTGGTACCAGGGACTGGGGTATTTCTGTGATAGCCCATTACACTTTGTGATTTGGGATTCGTAAAGCAGTGGAATGTTTTATGTGGGGGGATTAATGGGCTACCCTAGGAGCAATATGGAAGACCTTGTTGCTCAGAGTGTCTGAACTGTACAGATATGGCCTTAGATATTTGAGTGAAGAGGAATTTCAGTATGTGGCCTAGAGGCTTATATTAGTCTGGGTTCTCTAGAGTCACAGAACATATGGGCAGTCTCTATGTAGTTAGGGAATTTGTCGATGACTTACAGTCTGTAGTCCAACTCCCCAACAATAGTCAGCAGCAGCTGTGAATGGAAGTCCAAGGATTTGTAGTTTCTCAGTCCCACCAGGCAAGCCAGCAATCAGGAACCAGTCTTCCCTCTTTCAATGTCCTTATATATGTCTCCAGTAGAGGTTGTAGCCCAGATTAAAGGTATGTGTCTCTATGCCTTCAATCCCCATGATCATGAACTGGAATCCATAGCCATAATCTGGGATTAAAGGTGTATGTCTCAATGCCTTTAATCCCAAATGATCTTGACCTGGATCCATAGCCATAATCTGGGATTAAAGGTGTGTGTCTCCATGCCTTTAATCCCAGATGATCTTGAACTGGAATCCATAGCCATAATCTGGGATTAAAGGTGTGTGTCACCATGCCTTTAATCCCAGATGATCTTGAACTGGAATCATAGTCATAATCTGGGATTAAAGGTGTGTGTCTCCATGCCTGTAATCCCAGATGATCTTGAACTCGAATCCATAGCCATTATGCTTCAATTTCTCCTTGCTAAATCCAGGTCAGAAATTTATATCTCTGAGCCTCCAGATTAGGATCATAGGTGAGCCTTCCAATTCTAGATTGTAGTTCATTCCAGATATAGTCAAATTGACAACCAGGAAGAGCCACTACAAGCTGTTTTTGTGGTATTTTGGAGAATATGGCTTCTTTGTCCTTGTATGAAGAGTCTACTTAAGGCTAAAGTAAAAAGATTTAAATTAATTGCACAGATGAGGGAAGTCTCAAAAGAGGTCAGCAGAGACATTTTCTCTGGTTAAACTTCATTCAGATCATTTGGGACAAGCACAGCAAACTTAGAATGGAATATAACATATATGGATGGCTTATTGCAGGGGCACCAGGTAGTGAAAACAGGTGTTGTGGGTCAAGGGATATTAAGTTGAATAAAGGATTGGTGACCTTGGGGCAAGATCCGACCCAGTTTAGTTTAGAACCAGGCCTGGCAGTATAAGGCTTTAATCCCAGGAGAGGTATTGGAGCAGATATGTGATTGTGGGTGTGGCCTTGTTGAAGGAAGTGGGTCATTGTGGGTGTTGGGCTTTAGGCCCTGATCCTAGCTCCCTGGAAGCCAGTCTGCTCTTGGTGCCTTCAGAAGAACATATAGAACTCTTAGCTCCTCTTAGCCTATGCTCCTACTTTGAGGTTAATGAACTGAACGAACCTCTGAACCTGTAAGTCAACCTTAATTGAATGTTGCCTTTATAAGTGTTGTCTTGGTCATGGTGTCTGTTCACCACAGTTAAAACCTAACTAAGACAGAAGTTGGTACCAGGGACAGGGGAATTGCTGTGATAGGCTTTTTTTTGGAAGAATGTGCATTTTGGGACTTTGAATTTCCAAAGCAGTGAAATACTGTATGTGGTGGCTTAATGGGTTATCCTAGGGGGAACATGGACTACTTTGTTGCTGAGAGTGTTTGAACTGAGCAGATATTGCCTAATATATTTCAGTGGAGAAGAATTTCCATATCTGGCCTAGAGACTGTTTTTGTTTTTGTTTTTGTTTTTTTTGTTTTGTTTTGTTTTGTTTTGTTTTTTTTGCTAAACAAGCATAGCTACTTTTTGTTGTTGTCTGGAGTGTGAAAGTGCCACCTTTTTGAGGAAGTGTGCCATTATGGACTCAGGTTTCTAAAGTTTTTCCATCTGCTGTGGCGTTTAGATTGATCATATTTTGGGTGGGGCTCTGTTGTGCCATCTTGCCTTCCAATTTCCTGAGTCCAGTATTTAAAAGACTTGCCTTTGTTGTGTGATTGTTTTTGTTGTTGTTCTGGAGCTATTTCCCACCCTGCAAACTCCTTTTCTACTGCTTCAGCACTCCTTGGAGTGTCTCAAATTACTACACCCTCTATCAGCTGGTGCTGGAGACTTCTGCCAGCTCTCAAAAGACCAGCAGGAGGGTCTGGGTCAGCTGACAACATCCAAAGTCATAAGAAGCATGCCTACACCATTGGCTGCCCAGGAAAACAGTTGGCTGTCAGAATAGATTTGGCCCACATCACGACAGCAAATGCCAGCCACATGGGCCAGGACTGTGAGGACCTGCCCATTGTACAGCTCTTGTCCCCAGTCAAGGGGGTTCCCCTAGGAGATACTAAGGGTGCTGTAGACCAGAGGAGGTGGGCCCGGGCCAGCTACTGCACCAGGGACTTTGGGATGCTCAGAGGTTATGCCAGATGTCAGGTGCTCTAGGTTATTCTTCCTAATTCTAGGCGCGTTCATTCTGGAGAAGGGTCTCACCTCTACTTGCTTTATGTCTTATTCACTATTTATTTCAGTGCTTCAATAGGAGATGCTACATAAGGTGTGGGGTGCCCTCTGCACTGCCACCTCCCAGAGACATGCAGGGTTGGAGGGCCCCTGGCCCCTTCTGCACCAATCTGAGCCTCCCCCCACCCCAGTCCCATCCCCCATAACCCTCCTCCCCATCCCATTTCCTCCCAGGCCTAGGTGGGATGATTGCATCTTCAAATCTTTTTCAAACTATTTTTTTATTTAAATATTTCCCATACATATTTGGATTATGTTCTTTCTCCTTTCCCAAATCCTCCCTGATAACCCTTCCTCAACACCTAATTCTATGTTTTTCCTTTCTGTAAAAGGCACACACAAACACACACGCACATCCAACATAACCATCTGAACAAAAGAGCACACGTAATTTATGGAGTCCATTTTATCCTATGCACAATGCTGACCCTAAAGAGTGGGTACCAGTGTCGCTTGATTTTGGAAAATACTCATTGATCCTCTCCTCGAAGGTATCATTTAGAAACATCTTCTTGATTGGGAGTGGCACTTGGTCTTTCTCTGTTCTGAGATTGTTCTGGCTTGATCTTGAGCATGTCTTGTGGCTGTAGTTCATATGGGCAGCAGCTCTGTTGTGTCTGAAACAAACTATTTTCTGGGAGTGTTCACTGATTCTGGCTCTTACAATCATTCCAACTCCACATCTACATGGATCTCTGAGGGTGTAATGAAGACATCCCATTTAGGGTTGAATGTTCCAAGGTCTCTACCTGTAGTGGCTATTCCTGCTTGTCAACTTGACTATATCTGGAATGAACTACAATCTAGAATTGGAAGGCTCACCTATGATCCTAATCTGGAGGCTCAGAGATATAAGTTTCTGACCTGGATTTAGTAAGGAGATCTTGAAGCATAGTGGCTATGGATTCCAGTTCAAGATGATCTGGGATTAAAGGCATGGAGACACACACCTTTAATCCCAGATTATGGCTATGGATTCCAGTTCAAGATCATCTGGGATTAAAGGCATGGAGACACATACCTTTAATCTGGGCTACACCCTCTACTGGAGACATATATAAGGCCTTTAAAAGAAGGAAGAAAGATTCTTCCTGGCCGGCTTGCCTTGTGGGACTGAGCAACTACAAGATCCTTAGACTTCCATCCACAGCTACTGCTGACTGTTGTTGAGGAGTTGGACTGCAGATTGTAAGTCATCGACAAATTCCCTAAATACATAGAGACTGCACATATGTTCTGTGACTCTAGAAACCCAGACTAATACACTCCCTCTCTGCACATTGTATATACACTGGTCTCTGTATTTATTGCAATCTGCAACAAGAAGTGTGTCTGGTGGGGGGTCGAGCAAGGCATTGGTCTAAGGGTGTTTTAATATGTCATTAGGAGTCATTTTGTTGCTGTGTTCCTTTCGTGGAAGGGTAGCACTAGGTTTCACCTTAGCTTCAAGATCCCTCTCGTCTCAGGTCTCAGCCTCTCACACCGTCTGGTATGGGTTTTATTTCATGGTGTGAGCCTTATCCAATAGAAAAGCAAAGCAGTTGATTACTCCCAGAAACACTTGAGTCCCTATTGCACCACCATGGCTTACAGTCAGGTTGCTATTGTGGTTCCAGGGTCTGCAGCTGGGTGTGAATACTGATGACTTTTCTCTTAGGGTATCAGGTAGAGTACCTTCCAGTGCTACGAACTCTTGCCAGCAGGGCTGAAACGTCTTCTAGTGTGGCACCAGCTGAACTTCATCATGTTGTGGAGGGTTCCCAATAGCACTGGCAGTAGCCTGTAATGTTTGAGGGATCTCTAAGAACCCCTTTGACGATGGGTCGATGGAGTGTAACCCACTCCTGGTCCTGGGGGTTTACTTGGTAATATATGATGTCTAGTTTGGCCATGCTCTTCCCCATGATATGGTAAATCCATCAAAAATTCCTTTTATTTCCGTGTGTATTTTAGGGAGTGGTAGTGGGCTTCCATATGGCTTGTAGAAGGCCTTTAGTGTTAGCCTCAACTCTCTGCAATCCCGCCTTCACTCCACCTTCCCATCCTCTTCGCCATTTACTACCACTATTAGAGTTTCCTCTTTATCCTTTCTGTCGCTGTATTCCATTTTCCTTTCCTTGGGAGAGCCTCTCCTCCCTCCTGGTCCTTTACTAGCTACCTAACCTCTGTGGATATTCTAAATGAGATGCACATCCCTAACGTTCAAATGCCAGCATCCCCATGTAAGAGAAAACACACAACATCTATCTTTAGATGTCTGGGTTTTGGGTCACTCTGGATGATGGTTTCTTTTTGATTGTTTGTTTTTGTTTTGGTTTTTGGTTTTTTGAGACAGGGTTTCTCCTGTGTAGTTCCGGCTGTCCTGGAACTCACTCTGTAGACCAGGCTGGCCTCGAACTCAGAAATTGCCTGCATCTGCCTCCCAAGTGCTGGGATTAAAGGCATGTGCCACCACCGCCCGGCCGGATGATGGTTTCTAGGTCTGTCCATTTACCTACAAGTTTTAATTTTTCTTTAATAGCTAAAAAAAGATTCCATCATGTAAACATGCCAAATTTTCAATATCCATCAACTGATGGACCCCTAGTCTGTTTCTACCTCCTGACTATTAGGAATAGAACAGCACTGAACACTGATGAGAACGTGTCTCTGGAGTAGGATATATAGGTTTTTTGGGTAGATGCCCAAGAGTGGTAGATCTTGGGGAAGATCAATTTTCAGCTTCTTGAGAACCCTCACACTGATTTCCAGGGTGACAGTCCCATTCTGTAGTCTCACCAGAAACGACTTTTCTTTCTCTGTATCTTTGCCATCACCTGCTGACATTTTTTTTTCTCTTCATCTTGGTTATTCTGACTGGGGTAAGATGAAATCTTGAAGTAGTTTTAATTTGCATTTCTCTCATGACTAATGATGTTCAACCCTTTAAAAGGTGTCTTCGGTCGCTGGAGGTCTTGGTTTTCTGCCTGTTGGGCAGATGTGAGGACGGTGGGCGACTGCAGCTAAGAAAAGAGAAGAACTCGGCAGGACACGGGAGTCAGAGACGATTTCTGTGGTTGCCACTGGAAGAGTAAGTCCGTGTCAAGAGTATTTGGAGCTGGTCTTCACCCCAAGGAAGAAGTGTTTTCTTTTTTTTCCAAGAAGCCACTTTTGGCCTGAGAATTTAGTCAGGATGCCTCATCAGGGAGACGACTGCTATTTTTACTTCTATTCTACATGCATCAAAGGCGACTTCTGCCCATTCCGTCACTGTGAGGCCGCGCTAGGAAATGAAACAGTTTGCACCCTGTGGCGAAAAAGCCGCTGTGTCCGCCGGGAGTGCAGATTCTGCCACATGGAGATTGACAAAAAGCGAAGTGAAATTCCTTGTTATTGGGAAAATCAGCCGACGGGCTGTCGAAAGCTAAATTGTGCTTTCCATCACAACAGGAGCCGCTATGTTGATGGCCTGTTCCTACCTCCAAGCAAAACGGTGTTGCCCACTGTGCCTGAGTCACAAGAAGAAAAAGAAGTAAAGGCTGCAGGAGGAGCCAGGTCTCTGCAGCAGGTGCACCTTAGGACTCCAGAGGAAAAGAAACGGGAGGAGGCCCCGAGGATGCAGCAAGGCTCTGAGAATTGTGGCAAATCCCGACCTCAGGCTGAAGCTGCCCTGAAGGCAAAGAGGCTGTTCCGCATCACCAGGAGAGCAGGCCCAAAAGTTGAGGAAAATCTTAAAGACCGTGGTGATGCTCCTTCTCAAAGAGGTGTGACGAAGATGGAGGCGAATGAGACTTCACCCGAGACCATAAGTGATCCCCCTGAACGTCCAGTCAACAGATGTGACACCACCAAAAAGAAACACACAGAGAGACAGCAGGAGGAAAAAACGTCCCAAAAGGAGATCCCAAGCTGGTCATCGGTGCTCACTGCTCTATCGGTTAACACTCTGCACCTGGCAAAATGGTTCTCCAGGGAGTCCTCCCAGAAAGGGGAGGTCGAAACCTCTGGAATTGGGGACTCCATACTTGATGTGAAACGTGCAGCACAGACTTTGGAAGAAAGGCGGGAAGCCAAAGAAAACGTGAAGCCGTCTGTGGTCAAGGTTGCCTCAGCTCCCAAGCTGGCTTCCAAACGCAAGGCTGGGGAGATGGACTCTGCTGTCACTGTCACAGTGGTGAAGCCATTCAGCAGCTCCAGCAGTGTCCTCCAGGAAAGACCCGCCAAGAAAGCAGCTGTGGCTGTTGTCCCACACCTCTCTGAGGAGAAATCTGACACTGTGTCTGAGACAGAAAAACTGACAGACAGTTCTGTGCTGTCTTTGGCCCAAGCATCTCCAGAACCCTTGCTCCCAGAAGGATCTGACCCTTCCTCATCCCAGATGACAACAAAACCTTGCTGGCCGGAACTCTGCCTCGACAGGAAAGCCTCCAGCTCTAAGGAAGATGAGTGTGAGAAACCAATCCGGGGAGTTTCAGGGGGCACATTAGAAGCTGAGATTGACTTGGATCTTGGGAAAGATGGAGATGATCTTCTGCTTGAGCTCTCAGAGATGACTGCTTAAGCTGAAGGAGAGAACGAGGACACTGAGAAGAAACACTTACCAAAAACTAGACTTAGTTTCCTCTATTCACCTGAGGTGATGCTCATATCACCTCAAGGTTTAGACTTGTGAAGGAATAAGTCTGATGAGGATAATAGTCTTGAAATGAGACGCTGTACAGAATCGAAAGAAGGAAAGAAAAGACTTGTTCATTGTGAGACTTTCTGTAGGTGGCCAGTTTGCTTTTTGTTCTTTGTTTTTGTTTTTGTGTTTTTGTTTTTGTTTGGTTTGGTTTTTCAAGACAGGTTTCTCCGTGTAGCCCTCGCTATCCTGGAACTTACTCTGTAGATCAGGCTGGCCTCGAACTCAGAAATTCGCCTGCCTCTGCCTCCCAAGTGCTAGGATTAAAGGCATGTGCCACCACTGCCTGGCTGGCCAGTTTGTTTCTCATAGGGAAATCCTGGATCGCCTGTCCTGTTGACTCCTAACATGCTGTTGCAAGCAGCTCATCAAGAGTTTGAAGCCAGGGCTACACAGAGAAACCCTGTCTCAAAAAACAAAAAAACAAATAAACAAACAAAAAAAGTTTGAACTTTGTGTAAGCCTTGTTGGGAATAAGGAAAAGGAAGAAAGTCACAGGACTGTCAGTTCAGTCTGGGAACACTGGGTGATTCCGCACATGCAAAAACTCGACTGGAAGTTTCTGTATAGACGTTGTACCAATCCATCTTCAGCTGACTGAACATTGTGTGGAGCCTTTCTCCAAAGCAGAGGTGGAAGGTTCTGGCTTCACCACATATTGTATAAACATATTTCCTGTTTGGAATTGGCTATAGATTGTAGGTCTCTTTTGTATATAACCTCTATTCTTTTGTTTTTATAAAAAAGGGTCTGTTGATATTTAATGCCCTGTATGATTAGTAATTTGTGTTCAAACATTATTTAAATAAAACCGATACAGGAAAAATAAAAGTGCCTTTGGCCATCCGTGTTTCCTTTATTTTAGTATTCTCCGTTTAGTTTTAGACCTTCTTTTAGTTAGTTTATTTTCTTGATGCTCTCTTTTTCATTTTTTTTTAACTTTTTATATCCTAGATACTAACTCTCTGTAAGATGTGTAATAACGATTTCCCCCCCTGTTCTTCAGGCTACTACTTTGTTCAAACAATGGTGTCCCTCGCAATACAGAAGCTTTTAAGCTCCACGAGGTCATATTTATTAATTGTCCTTAATGGCTACCGTCTTAGGGTCCTTGAAATCACGTCTCTTTTCATAAGATCTTCAGTCCCACCAGGCAAGCTGGCAAACAGGAACCAGTCTTCCCTCTTTCAATGTCCTTATATATGTCTCCAGTAGAGGGCGTAGCACAGATTAAAGGTATGTGTCTCCATGCCTTAAATCCCAGATGATCTTGAACCGGAATCCATAGCCACTATGCCTCACAATCTCCTTGCTAAGTCCAGGTCAGAAATTTATATCTCTGAGCCTCCAGATTAGGATCATAGGTGAGCCTTCCAATTCTAGATTGTAGTTCATTCCAGATATAGTCAAGTTGACAACCAGGAATAGCCACTACAAGGCTGTTTTTGTGGTATTTTGGTGAAGAATATGGCTACTTTGTCCTTGTGTGAAGAGTCTACTTAAGGCTAAAGTAAAAAGGTTTAAATTAATTGCAAAGATGAGGGAAGTCTCAAAAGAGGTCAGCAGAGATATTGTCTCTGGTTAAACCTCATGAAGAGCATTTTGAACATGCACAGCATTCTTAGAAAGGCATATAACTTATGTTGATGGAGTATTACAGAGGCACCAGGTAGTGAAAACAGGTGTTTTGGTCCAAGGGATATTAAGTTGAATCAAGGAGTGGCGCAAGGTCCCACCCAGTTTAGTTTAGAAGCAGGCATGGCAGTACAAGCCTTTAATTCCAGGAGAGGTATTGGTGCAGGTGTGTGATTGTGGGTCTGGCCTTGTTGAAGGAAGTGGGTCATAGTTGGTGTTGGGCTTTAGACCCTGATCCTAGCTCCCTGGAAGCCAGTCTGTTCTTGTTGCCTTCCGAAGAACATATAGAACTCTTAGCTCCTCTTAGGCTATGCTCTTTCCTTGAGGATAATGGACTGAACGAAACTCTGAACCTGTAAGTCAACCTTAATTAAATGTTGTCTTTATAAGAGTTGTCTTGGTCATGTTGACTGTTCACTACAGTTAAAACTTGAATGTCTTAGTCACGGTATCTATTCCTGCACAAACATCATGACCAAGAAGCAAGTTGTGGAGGAAAGGGTTTATTGAGCTTACACTTCCACACAGCTGTTCATCACCAATAGAAGTCAGGACTGGAACTCAAGCAGGCCAGAAGCAGGAGCTGATTCAGAGGCCATGGAGGGATGTTCCTTACTGGCTTGCTTCCCCTGGCTTGCTCAGCCTGCTCTCTTATAGAACCCAAGAATACCAGCGCAGAGATGGTACCACCCACAAGGGGCTCTCCCCCACTTTATCACTAATAGAGAAAATGCCCCACAGCTGGATCTCATGGAGGCACTTCCCCAACTGAAGCTCCTTTTCCTATGGTAACTCTAGCCTGTGTCAAGTTGACACACAAAACTAGCCAGTACAATTGACCTCTTGTCAACTTGACACACCAACATATCACTATTAAGCCTCAACCCTTACTTTCTTATTTATTTCCAAGTTGTAAACAACATAAAAAGTCCCACAGTCTTTACATATTAAAAGTTCAACCCCTTTAATATGTCCAATATCTTAAAATTCCAAGTTTTTTAAAAATTCAAAGTCTCTTAACTGTGGGCTCCACTAAAATACCTTCTTTCAAGAGGGAAAAATATCAGGGCACAGTCACAATCAAAAAAGCAAAACTCAAACTCCAATGGTTCAACGTCTGGGATCCAACTCACGATCTTCTGGGCTCCTCCAAGGGCTTGGGTCATTTATCCAGCTCTTCCCATTGTAGCACACACCTTGTCTTCTAGGCTCCAGCTTCCTGTACTCCACTGCTGCTGCTGTCCTTGGTGGTCATCACATAGTACTGGCATCTCCAAGCCTCAACTCTTTTGCATGATCCCTTCAGTCCTGGGCCATCAATTACAACTGAGGGTACACTTTCACCAATGGCCTTCCATGGCCTTTCACTGTACCAAGCCTCAGCTGTTCTTCATGATGCCTTCATGCCTTCAAAAGCAGTACCACCTGGGTGACTCTTACACAGTCCCAAGTCCTGCTACAGCACGAGGCACAACCTTGGCTATCTGGAACACACTCTCTGTGCTCTCAGAAAACAGTTCCCAGAAGATTTCATCTCAGTGATGCTGGTTTCTTCTTAATCACCACTAATTTCTTAGCTCCAGCTAACCAGCATCAATAGTCCCAGTAACACAAAGGTTGACTTTAATAGTTTTGGTATCTTGTTACTCACAGCTGATTCTTCAGCCCCAGCTAACCAAAACCACAGAATCTTCATGGTCCTGATAAGAGTCTTTATTTTTCCCTCTGAAACTTCACAAGCCAGGCCTCCATCTTCTCCACTGTTCTCAACATAATCTTCCAAGCTCCTCCACATCTCACAGAGGTCTCATCACTGAATGGACCATCTAGCCCAAAGTTCCAAAGTCCTTCCACAGTCCTCCCCAAAACATGGTCAGGTTGTCACAGGAATACCCCATTACGCTGGTACCAGAAGTCATACCCCACTTCGCATGTCCAGAAGACATGCCTTTCACCAGTCCTATAAGACACAAACTGGTGAGAGGGGCACCGGCACATTTAAAGAGTTTTGTTCTTGCCCTTTTCCTTGTGCCAGATCTTAGGGTTGGAGATGCTGTTGCTCAATTAGATGAATTAAATTCAATGGGTTTAATTGGGCTCCGAGTTAACAAGGGCCAGGTGGCAGCATTGAATCGCCAGAGACAAGGTGATTGTAGTTTTTACAATGGACAGCGTAGACCAAACAATGTTTATAATAATGTACCCGGTAATGGGCAGAGAGGTGGAATTTATAATGGTATGACTCGTTCGCACGTTTGGTACTGGCTAATCAATCATGGTGTTTCCAGGGATGAAATGCATAGGAAACCTACTGCATATCTGTTTGATCTATATAAGCAGAAAAATCCTCAAGCAAATGATAGAAAGGCTGCATTGAATCATGGCAAAAGGCAATCTCGGCCAGTGAATCAATTTCCAGACTTGAGCCAGTTTGCAGATCCAGAACCCCTTGAATGAAGGGGTGGCCAGGTTCCCTGGAGAAAGGATTTTGATAAGACACCTAAAAGTTTTGCTGTTACTCTCCCTTTGAAAAACAACTCTTGGCCTGCTATTGGGCCTTAGTGGAAACTGAATGTTTGACAATAGGACACCAAGTTACTATGCGACCTGAACTCCCCATCATGAGTTGGGTGTTATCAGACCCTCCAAATCATAAAGTAGGGCGTGCACAACAGCAGTCTATTGTCAAATGGAACTGCTTTATACGTTATCGGGCCAGAGCAGGTCCTGAAGGCACAAGCAAGTTACATGAAGTTGCTCAGATGCCTATGGTTTCTACTCCTGTTACAATGCCATCTGCTGCCAAGCATGCACCTATAGCCTCATGGGGTGTTCCCTATGACCAGCTGACTGAAGAAGAGAAGACTAGGGCCTGGTTTACTGACGGCTCTGCATATTATGCAGGCACCACCCAGAAGTGGACAACTGCAGCATTACAACCCCTTTCTGGGACCACCCTGAAAGATACAGGTGAAGGAAAATCTTCACAGTGGGCAGAACTTCGGGCGGTGCACATGGTATTACAGTTTGTTTGGAAGAAGAAATGTCCAGATATACGATTGTTCACTGACTCATGGGCTGTAGCCAATGGATTGGTTGGATGGTCAGGGACATGGAAAGATCACGATTGGAAAATTGGTGAGAAAGACATTTGGGGAAGAAGTATGTGGATAGATCTTTCCAAGTGGGAAAAGGATGTGAAGATAATTGTGTCCCATGTAAATGCTCACCAAAAGGTGACTTCAGCTGAGGGGGAGTTCAACAATCAAGTGGATAAGATGACGCATTCTGTGGACAGTCCGCCTCTTTCCCCAGCCACCCCAGTTATTGCCCAGTGGGCACATGAACAAAGTGGCCATGGTGGCCGAGACGGAGGTTATGCTTGGGCTCAGCAACATGGACTTCCACTCACCAAGGCTGACCTGGCTACAGCTGCTGCTGAATGCCAGATCTGCCAACAGCAGAAACCAACACTGAGTCCCAGATACGGCACCATTCCTCGAGGTGACCAGCCAGCCACCTGGTGGCAGGCTGACTACATTGGACCACTTCCCCCATGGAAAGGACAACGTTTTGTTCTTACTGGAATAGATACTTATTCTGATTATGCTTCTGCCAAAACCACCATCTGTGAACTCACAGAATGCCTTATCTATCGTCATGGTATTCCACACAGTATTGCTTCTGACCAAGGAACTCATTTCACAGCCAGAGAAGTGAGACAGTAGGCCCACGATTATGGAATTTACTGGTCTTACCATGTTCCCCATCATCCTGAAGCAGCTGGTCTGATAGAAAGATGGAATGGCCTTTTGAAGACACAGTTACAGCACCAATTAGGTGGCAACAGCATGGAGGGCTGGGGCAGAGTTCTTCAGAAGGCAGTATATGCTTTGAATCAGCATTCAATATATGGTACAGTTTCTCCCATAGCCAGGATTCATGGGTCCAGGAATCAAGGGGTGGAAAAGGGAATAGTTCCACTCACTATTACTCCTAGTGACCCGCTAGGAAAATTTTTGCTTCCTGTCCCCACAACTTTGGGTTCTGCTGGGCTAGAAGTTTTGGTTCCAGAGGGGGGGGGTGCTCCTACCTGAAACCACAACAAACATTCCATTGAACTGGAAGCTCAGATTTTCCCCTGGCCATTTTGGGCTTCTAATGCCCTTAAACCATCAGGCTAAGAAAGGAATAACTGTGTTAGGAGGGGTGATAGATCCAGATTACAGTGGGGAAATTGGATTGCCTCTCCACAATGGAGGTAAGCAGGATTATGTCTGGAGAGCAGGAGATCCCCTAGGGCGTCTCTTAGTACTACCATGTCCTGTGATTAAAGTCAATGGGAAACTACAACAGCCTAATCCAAGCAGGATGAGGAAGGATGACTCATCAGGAATGAAGGTATGGGTCAATCCTCCAGAAAAAGAGCCAAGACCTGCTGAGGTGCTTGCTGAAGCTAAAGGAAATACAGAATGGGTAGCAGAGGATGGTAGTTATAAATACCAGCTAAGGCCACGTAACCAGTTGCAGAAACGAGGATTATAAGTAATATGAATGCTTCTATCTTATTTTGTTAAGGATACTTTTGTCTTCCAATTCCTTTAACATCAATTGGTATTGAGACACTAAAAGAATGTTCCCAAGGGAAATTGCCCCATTGTAAATTTACAAATGCGTTTGCGATTGTACAAGGAATAGTTATATCATGTTGGGCATATTCACGACCTTGTTATTGTTTCATGTGGACATGAGATATTATCTGTGTCAAGTTGACAAGGGGTGGATTGTAGTGGCTATTCTTGGTTGTCAACTTGACTATATGTGGAATGAACTACAATCTAGAATTGGAAGGCTCACCTATGATCCTAATCTGGAGGCTCAGAGATAAAAGTTTCTGACCTGGACTTAGCATGGAGATCTTGAAGCATGGATTCCAGTTCAAGATCGTCTGGGATTAAAGGTGTGGAGACATACACCTTTAATCCCAGACTATGGCTATGGATCCAATTCAAGATCATCTGGGATTAAAGGCATGGATACACACACCTTTAATTGGGCTACACCTTCTACTGGAGCCATATATAAGGACATTGAAAGAAGGAAGACTCATTCTTCCTTGCCGGCTTGCTTCGTGGGACTGAGCAACTGCAAGATCCGTGGACTTCCATCTACAGTTGCTGCTGATTATTGTTTGGGAGTTGGACTACAAACTGTAAGTCATTGACAAATTCCCTAACTGCATAGAGACTGCCCATACAATCTGTGACTCTAGAGAACCCAGACTAATACACTTGACTAAGACAGAAGTTGGTACTAGGGACAGGGGCATTGCTGTGATAGGCTTTTGTTTGGAAGAAAGTGCATTTTGGGAGCCTCCAGATTAGGATCATATGTGAGCCTTCCAATTCTAGATTGTAGTTCATTCCAGATATAGTCAAGTTGACAACCAGGAATAGCCACTACAAGGCTTTTTTGTGGTATTTTGGTGAAGAATATGGCTACCTTTTCCTTGTGTGAAGAGTCTACTTAAGGCTAAGGTAAAAAGGTTTAAATTAATTGCACAGATGAGGGGAGTCTCAAAAGAGGTCAGCAGAGGCATTTTCTCAGGTTAAACTTCATCAAGAGCATTTTGAACAAGCACAGCAAGCTTAGAAAGGAATATAACTAATATGGATGGAGTATTGCAGGGGCACCAGGTAGTGAAAACATGTGTTGTGGTCCAAGGGATGTTGTAGGAAGTGGCTCATTGTGGGTGTTGGGCTTTAGACCCTGATCCTAACTCCCTGGAAGCTAGTCTGTTCTTGTTGCCTTCATAAGAACATATAGAACTCTTAGCTCCTATTAGGCCATGCTCTTACCTTGAGGATAATGGACTGAATGAACCTCTGAACCTCTAACTCAACCTTAATTAAATGTTTTCTTTATAAGAGTTGTCTTGGTCATGGTGTCTGTTCACTACAGTTAAAAATGACTAAGACAGAAGTTGGTACCAGGGACATGGATATTGCTGTGATAGGCTTTTGTTTGGAAGAATGTACATTTTGGGACTTTGAATTTGCAAAGCAGTGAAATACTTTATGTGGTGGCTTAATGGGCTATCCTAGGAGGAATATGGAAGACCTTGTTACTGAGAGTGTTTGAAGTGAGCAGATATGGCCTTAGATACTTCAGAGGAGATGAATTTCAGTATGTGACCTGGAGACTGTTTTTGTGCTATTTTGGTGACAATATGGCTACTTTTTCTTTGTGTGAAGAGTCTACTTGTGGCTAAGGTAAAGATATTTGAATTAATTGCACAGCTGAGGGAAGTCTCAACTGAGGTCAGCAGAGACATTTTCTCTGGTTAAACTTCATCAAGAGCGTTTTGAAAAAGCACAGCAAGCTTAGAAAGGAATGTAGCATATGTGGTTGGAGTATTGAAAGGGCACCAGGTAGTGAAAACAGGTCATGTGGTCCAAGGGATATTAAATTGAATCAAGGAATGGTGACCTTGGCGCAAGATCCCACCCAACTACATTTAGAGGCAGGCATGGCAGTACAAGCCTTTAATCCCAGGAGAGGTTTTGGAGTAGGTGTGTCATTGTGGGTGTGGCCTTGTTGAAGGAAGTGGGTCATAGTTGGTGTTGGGCTTTAGACCCTGATCCCAGCTCCCTGGAAGCCAGTCTGCTCTTGTTTGCCATCATAACAAGATATAGAATTCTTAGTTCCTTTTAGATCATGTTGCAACCCTGATGATAATAGACTGTACCTCCCAACCTGTAAGTCAACCCTAATTTAATGTTTATCTGTTCACAATATTAAAACCAGGACTAAGACAGAAGTTGGTACCAGGGACTGGGGTATTTCTGTGATAGCCCAGTGCAGTTTGGGATTTGTGATTTGTAAAGCAGTGGAATATTTTATGTGGGAGGATTAATGGGCTACCCTAGGAGCAATATGAAAGACCTTGTTGCTCAGAGTGTCTGAACTTTGCAGACATGGCCTAAGACATTTGAGTGAATTGGAATTTTAGTATGTGGCCTAGAGGCTGTTTTTGTGGTATTTTGGTGAAGAATATGGCTACTTTTTCCTTGTGTGAAGAGTCTCCTTAAGGCTAAATTAAAGAGATTTAAATTAATTGCACAGATGAGGGACCTCTCAAAAGAGGTCAGCAGAGACATTTCTCTGGTTAAACTTCTTCAAGAGCATTTTGAACAAGCACAGCAAGCTTAGAAAGGAATATAACATATATGGATGGAGTATTGCAGGGGCACCAGGTAGTGAAAACAGGTGTTGTGGGTCAAGGGATATTAAGTTGAATGAAGGAGTGGTGACCTTGGGGCAAGATCCCACCCATTTTAGTTTAGAAGCAGGCAGGCAGTAAAGCCTTTGGCCCAGGAAGTGAACTTCTTAGGAGGTGTGGCCTTGTTAGAGTAGGTATGTCATTGTGGGTGTGGGCTTAAGACCCTCACCCTGGCAGCCTGGAAGTCAGTCTTCCATTAGTAGCCTTCAGAAAAAGATGTAGAACTCTCAGCTCCTCCTGCACCATATCTGCCTGGATGCTGCAATGTTTCTTCCTTGATGACAATGGACTGAACCTCTGAGGCTGTAAGCCAGCCCCAATTAAATGTTGTCTTTTATAAAACGTGCATTGGTCATGGTGTCTGTTCACAGCAGAGAAACCCTAACTAAGACAGAAGTTGGTACCAGGAGTGCGGTATTCTGTGATAGGCATGACCATGCTTTTATTTGGAAGAATGTGGATATTGGGACTTTGGATTTGAAAAGTTATGGATTGCTTTGAGTGGGGCTTAATGGGCCAGCATAGTAGGAATATGGAAAGCAGTGGTGCTGAGGGTCATTTGAACTGCGTAGGCCTGATGGCCCAAATAGTTTCAGTCGAGAACTTTAATATGTGGCCAAGAGACTGTTTTTGTGATGTTTTGGTGAAGAACATGGCTGCTTTTTGTCATTGTCTGAAGAGACTGCCTAGGGCTAAGGTAAAGAGATTTATATTAATTACACCTGCAAAGGAAGTCTCAAAAAAGACCAACAAAACTTTGTTCTCCGTTTAAGTCTGATGAAGAGAATTTTTTTTAATTTTTATTTTCTATATTCTATGTTTACATTCCAAAGGCTTTCCCCTTTCCCAGTTCCCACCCACCATAATTCCCATAGTTCCTCTCCCCCCCAACTATTCCCCAATCATTCCCACTCCCTCCTCGGTTTCTTTACTAAACTGGATGCAGAATGATGAAGAGAATTTTAAACAAACCTAGCAAGATGAGAAAGAAAAAGTACAAAATATATAGTTGAGTATTAAAGGCACTGCAGGAAGTAAAATGGAGCTAAATTCAAGAATATTAAATTAAATTAAGGGAGTGGTGACCTTAGGGCAAGATTCCACACAGCTAAATTTAGGTCCAGGCTTGGCAGTACAAGCCTTTTATCCCAGGAGGCAAAGATAAGCAGATCTCTTGAGTTCAAGGACAGCCTAGAACAGAGCAAATTCTAGGTGAAGAAAAACTAAATCCAGGCTTGGTGGACCACACCTTTAATCCCAGTACTTAGGAGACAGGCATGCAGACCTCTTGAGTTCAAAGTCAGTCTAAGGAGAAAGATTCAGGACAGCCAACTTAGGCAGCGAAGGAGCTAGAAAAAAGGAAGTCAATGATAACATAATAGAACAAGGGAGCCAAAGTTCCAGCTCCTGCAAGCAGCAGAACTCAGCAGTTTCGGCCATGTGTCTTTGGCTTTATATTCAAGTGGAGAAAGAAACTCCTGGGACAATTGATGCTGGTTAGCTGGAGCTAAAAAATTAGTGGTGATTAAGAAAAGACCAGCATCACTGAGGTAAAATATGGGAAGTGTTTTCTGAGAGCACAAAGAAGCTGTATTCCAGAGATAGCCAAGGTTGTACCTCATGCTGCATCTGTACTTGGTAACATGTAAGAATCATCCAGGTGGTACTGGTTTTAAAGGCATGAAAGCATCAAGAAGAACAACTGAGGCTTGGCACTGTGAGAGGCCATGGAATGCCATTGGTGAAAGTGTACCCTCAGTTGTAATTGACAGCCCAGGACTGAAGGAGTCATGCAAAGGAGTTGAGGCTTGGTACCATAAAGAAAACCTATGAGAGGCTTTGTTGAAGCATAGTTGTAGTGGAAGACCCTAGCATATTGGAGATGCCAGTAGCATGGGATGACCACCAAGAACAGCAGTGGCAGTGGAGTAGATCAATCTGAACTTAGAGTGCTACAGAGGGCAGAGCGCTACAGAGGGCAGAGCTGGAGATAAGACAACAGCTCTTTGGAGATGCACAGAAGATCATGTGTGGATCTCAGACATTGGAACAAGAAGCTCTGAAGCTGAAATTGTCTTTGGGTACCCAAGATGTTGTGATTTGTAAAGCAGTGGAATGTTTTATGTGGGGGATGCAGATTAATAGCTGGTTTCCTGTCTTGCCTAGGAGCAATATGGAAGACCTTGTTGCTCTACAGGGACTAGAGTGTCTGAACTGTCCAGACGCGGCCTAAGATATTTGAGTGTATATGATTGGAAGTGAATTTCAGGATGTGGCCTTGTTAGAGGCTGTTTTTGTGGTATTTTGGTGAAGAAAATGGCTACTTTTTCCTTGTATGAAGAGACTACTTACGGCTAAAGTAAAAAGATTTAAATTAATTGCACAGATGAGGGAAGTCTCAAAGTAGGTCAGCAGAGACATTTTCTCTGGTTAAACTTCATCAAGAGCATTTTGAACAAACACAGCCAGCTTAGAAAGAAATATAACATATATGTATGGAGTATTGCAGGGGCACCAGGTAGTGAAAACAGGTGTTGTGGGCCAATGGATATTAAGTTGAATTAAAGAGTGGTGACCTTGGGCCATGATCCCACCCATTTTAGTTTAGAGGCAGGCATGGAAGTGCAAGCCTTTAATCCCAGGAGAGGTATTGGAGTAGGTTTGTGATTGTGGGTGTGGCCTTGTTGAAGGAAGTGGGTCATTGTGGGTGTTGCGCTTTAGACCCTGATCCTAGCTCCCTGGAAGCCAGTCTGCTCTTGGTGCCTTCAGAGGAACATATATATCTCTTAGCTCCTCTTTGTCCATGCTCTTACCTTGAGGATAATGGACTGAACGAACCTCTGAACCTGTAAGTCAACCTTAATTGAATGTTGTCTTTATAAGAGTTGTCTTGGTCATGGTGTCTGTTCACCACAGTGAAAACTTGACTAAGACAGAAGTTGGTACCAGGGACAGGGGAATTGCTGTGATAGGCTTTTGTTTGGAAGAATGTGCATTTTGGGACTTTGAATTTGCCAAGCAGTGAAATACTTTATGTGGTGGGTTAATGGGCTATCCTAGGAGGAATATGGAAGACCTTGTTGCTGAGAGTGTTTGAACTGAGCAGATATGGCCTAAGATACTTCAGAGGAGATGAATTTCAATATGTGACCTAGAGGCTGTTTTTGTGGTATTTTGGTGAAGAATATGGCTACTTTTTCCTTGTGTGAAGAGTCTACTTGAGGCTAAGGTAAAGATATTTGAATTAATTGCACAGATGAGGGAAGTCTCAAGTGAGGTCAGCAGAGACATTTTCTCTGGTTAAACTTCATCAAGAGCGTTTTGAACAAGCACAGCCAGCTTAGAAAGGAATATAGAATATGTGGTTGGAGTATTGAAGGGGCACCAGGTAGTGAAAACAGGTGATGTGGTCCAAGGGATATTAAATTAATCAAGGAATGGTGACCTTGGGGCAAGATCCCACCCAACTACATTTAGAAGCAGGCGTGACAGCACAAGCCTTTAATCCCAGGAGAGGTTTTGGAGTAGGTGTGTCATTGTGGGTGTGGCCTTGTTGAAGGAAGTGGGTCATCGTTGGTGTGGGGCTTTAGACCCTGATCCTAGCTCCCTGGAAGCCAGTCTGCTCTTGTTTGTCTTCATAACAAGATATAGAATTCTCAGATCCTCCTAGTTCATGTTGTGACCCTGAGGATAATAGACTGAACCTCTGAACCTGTAAGTCAATCCTAATTTAATGTTTATCTGTTCACAATAGTAAAACCAGGACTAAGACAGCATTGGTACCAGGGACTGGGGTATTTCTGTGATAGGCCAGTGCAGTTTGGGATTTGGGATTTGTAAAGCAGTGAAATGTTTTATGTGGGGGGTTTAGTGGGCTACCCTTGGAGCAATATGGAAGACCTTGTTGCTCAGAGTGTCTGAACTGTGCAGACATGGCCTAAGATATTTGAGTGAAAGGGAATTTCAGTATGGGGCCTAGAGGCTTGTATTAGTCTCTAGAGTCACAGAACATATGAGCAGTCTCTATGTAGTTAGGGAATTTGGTGATGACTTACAGTCTGTAGTCCAACTCCCCAACAATAGTCAGCAGCAGCTGTGAATGGAAGTCCAAGGATCTTGCAGTTGCTTAGTCCCACAAGGCAAGCCGGCAAGGAGGAATCTGTCTTCCTTCTTTCAATGTCCTTATATATGTCTCTAGTAGAGACAGATTAATGGTATGTGTCTCCATGCCTTTAATCCCCGATGATCTTGAACTGGAATCCATAGCCATAATCTGGGATTAAAGGTGTGTGTCTCCATGCCTTTAATCCCAGATGATCTTGAACTGGAATCCATAGCCATAATCTGGTATTAAAGGTGTGTGTCTCCATGCCTTTTATCCCAGATGATCTTGAACTGGAATCCATAGCCATTATGCTTCAATTTCTCCTTGCTAAGTCGAGGTCAGAAATTTATATCTCTGAGCCTCCAGATTAGGATCATTGGTGAGCCTTCCAATTCTAGATTGTAGTTCATTCCAGATATAGTCAAGTTGACAACCAGGAATAGCCACTACAAAGCTGTTTTGTGGTATTTTGGAGAAGAATATGGCTTCTTTGTCCTTGTATGAAGAGTCTACTTGAGGCTAAAGTAAAAAGATTTAAATTAATTGCACAGATGAGGGAAGTCTCAAAAGAGATCAGCAGAGACATTTTCTCTGGTTAAACTTCATTAAGATCATTTGGAACAAGCACAGCAAACTTAGAATGGAATATAACATATATGGATGGCTTATTGCACAGGGATCTGGTAGTGAAAACAGGTGTTGTGGGTCAAGGGATATTAAGTTGAATAAAGGATTGGTGACCTTGGGGCAAGATCCCACCCAGTTTAGTTTAGAAGCAGGCCTGGCAGTACAAGGCTTTAATCCCAGGAGAGGTATTGGAGCAGATATGTGATTGTGGGTGTGGCCTTGTTGAAGGAAGTGGGTCATTGTGGGTGTTGGGCTTTAGGCCCTGATCCTAGCTCCATGTAAGCCAGTTTGCTCTTGGTGCCTTCAGAAGAACATATAGATCTCTTAGCTCCTCTAAGCCCATGCTCTTACCTTGAGGTTAATGGACTGAACGAACCTCTGAACCTGTAAGTCAACCTTAATTGAATGTTGGCTTTATAAGAGTTGTCTTAGTCATGGTGTCTGTTCACCACAGTTAAAACCTGACTAAGACAGAAGTTGGTACCACGGACAGGGGAATTGCTATGATAGGATTTTGTTTGGAAGAATGTGCATTTTGGGACTTTGGATTTCCAAAGCAGTGAAATACTTTATGTGGTGGCTTAATGGGCTATCCTAGGGGGAACATGGACTACTTTGTTGCTGAGAGTGTTTGAACTGAGCAGATATTGCCTAAGATATTTCAGTGGAGAAGAATTTCCATATCTGGCCTAGAGACTGTTTTTGTGTGGTGTTTTTTTTTTTTTCGTAAACAAGCATAGCTACTTTTTGTTGTTGTCTGGAGTGTGAACGTGCCGCCTTTTTGAGGAAGTGTGCCATTATGGACTCAGGTTTCTAAAGTTTTGCCATCTGCCGAGGTGTATAGATTGATCATCTTTTGAGTGGGGCTCTGTTGTGCCATCTTGCCTTCCAATTTCCTGAGTCCAGTATTTAAAAGACTTGCCTTTGTTGTGTGCTTGTTTTTGTTGTTGTTCTGGAGCTATTTCCCACCCTGCAAACTCCTTTTCTACTGCTTCAGCACTCCTCGGAGTCTCTCAGATTCCTAGACCCTCTATCAGCTGGTGCTGGAGGCTTCTCCTGCCAGCTCTCAAAAGACCAGGAGGAGGGTCAGGGATGCTGACGACATCCAAAGTCATAAGGAGCATGCCTACATCAATGGCTGCCCAGGGAAATCAGTTGGCTGGTGGAATAGATTTGGCCCATATCACGACAGCAAATTACAGCCACATGGGCCAGGACTTTGAGGAACCAGACCATTGTACAGCTCTTGTCCCCAGTCAAGGGGGTTCCCCTAGGAGATTCTAAGGGGGCTGTAGACCAGAGGAGGTGGGCATGGGCCAGCTACTGCACCAGGGTCTTTGGGATGCTCAGAGGTTATGCCAGATGACAGCTGCTCTAGGTTATTCTTCCTAATTTCAGGCGGGGTTCATTCTGGAGAAGGGTCTCACCTCTACTTGCCTCATGTCTTCTTCACTATTTATTTCAGTGCTTCAATAGGAGATGCTGCATGAGGTGTGGGGTGCCCTCTACACTGCCACCTCCCATATTCATGCAGGGTTGGAGGCCCCCTAGCCCCTTCTGCACCAATCCCAGCTTCCCCTGAGTCCCATCCCCCACAACACTCCTTCCCCATCCCATTTCCTCCCAGGCCTAGGTGGGATCATTGCATCTTCAAATCTTTTTCAAACTATTTCTTATTTAAATATTTTCCATAATATATTTGGATTATGTTCTTTCTCCTTTCCCAAATCCTCCAAGATAACCCTTAGTCACCACCTAATTGTATGTATTTCCTTTTTGTAACAGGCATACAGAAACACACACACACACACACACACACACACACACACACACAGAGCCAACATAACCAACTGAACAAAAAAGCACACATAATTTATGGAGTCCATTTTATCCTGAGCACAAGGCTTACACTAGAGAGTGGGTACCAGTGTCACTGGATTTTGGAAAATACTATTTGATCCTCTCCTCGAAGGTGTCATTTAGAAACATCTTCTTGATTCGGAGTGGCACTTGGTCTTTCTCTGTTCTGACATTGGTCTGGCTTGATCTTGGGCATGTCTTGTGGCTGTAGTTCATATGGGCAGCAGCTCTGTTGTGTCTCTAACACACTATTTTTTGGGAGTGTTCACGATCTCTGGCTCTTACAATCATTCCAACTCCACATCTACATGGATCTCTGAGGGTGTAATGAAGACATCCCATTTAGGGTTGAATGTTCCAAGGTCTTTCCCTGTACTGGCTATTCCTGGTTGTCAACTTGACTATATCTGGAATGAACTACAATCTAGAATTGGAAGGCTCACATATGATCCTAATCTGGAGGCTCAGAGATATAAGTTTCTGACCTGGATTTAGCAAGGAGATCTTGAAGCATAGTGGCTATGGATTCCAGTTCAAGATCATCTGGGATTAAAGGCATGGAGACACACACCTTTAATCCCAGATTATGGCTATGGATTCCAGTTCAAGAGCATCTGGGATTAAAGGCATGGAGACACATACCTTTAATCTGGGCTACACCCACTACTGGAGACATATATAAGGACATTAAAAGATGGAAGAAAGATTCTTTCTTGCTGGCTTGCAGGTGGGACTGAGCAACTACAAGATCCTTAGACTTCCATCCACAGCTACTGCTGACTATTGTTGGGGAGTTGGACTGCAGACTATAAGTCATCAACAAATTCCCTAACTACATAGAGACTGCACATATGTTCTGTGACTCTAGAAACCCAGACTAATACACTCCCTCTCTGCACATTGTTTATACATTGGTCTCTGTATTTATTGCAATCTGCTACAAGAAGTGTGTCTGGTGGGGGTCGAGCAAGGCATCAGTCTATGGGTGTTGTAATATGTCATTAGGAGTCATTTTGTTGCTGTGTTCCTTTCGGGGAAGGGTAGCACTAGGTTTCCCCTTAGCTTCAAGATCCCTCTCGTCTCAGGTCTCAGCCTCTTACACCGTCTGGTATGGGTTTTATCTCATGGTGTGAGCCTTATCCAATAGAAAAGCAAAGCAGTTGATTACTCCCAGAAACACTTGAGTCCCTATTGCACCACCATGGCTTACAGTCAGGTTGCTATTGTGGTTCCAGGGTCTGTAGCTGGGTGTGAATACTGATGACTTTTCTCTTAGGGTATCAGGTAGAGTACCTTCCAGTGCTACGAACTCTTGCCAGCAGGGCTGAAAAGCCTTCTAGTCTGGCACCAGCTGAACTTCATCATGTTGTGGAGGGTTCCCAATAGCACTGGCAGTAGCCTGTAATGTTTGAGGGATCTCTAAGAACCCCTTTGTCGACGGGTCAACAGAGTGTAACCCACTACTGGTCCTGGGGGTTTACTTGGTAATATATGATGTCTAGTTTGGCCATGCTCTTCCCCATGATATGGTAAATCCATCAAAAATTCCTTTTATTTCCGTGTGTATTTTAGGGAGTGGTAGTGGGCTTCCATATGGCTTGTAGAAGGCCTTTAGTGTTAGCCTCGCCTCTCCACAGTCCCGCCTTCACTCTGCCTTCCCATCCTCTTCTCCATTTACTACCACTCTTAGAGTTTCCTCTTTATCCTTTCTGTCACTGTATTCCATTTTCCTGTCCTTGGGAGAGCCTCTCCTCCCTCCTGGTCCTTTACTAGCTACCTAACCTCTGTGGATATTCTAAATGAGATGCACATCCCTAAGGTTCAAAAGCTAGCATCCCCATGTAAGAGAAAACACACAACATCTATCTTTAGATGTCTGGGTTTTGGGTCACTCTGGATGATGGTTTCTTTTTGATTGTTTGTTTGTTTTTGTTTTTGTTTTTGTTTTTCGTTTTTTGAGACAGGGTTTCTCTGTGTAGTTCCGGCTGTCCTGGAACTCACTCTGTAGACCAGGCTGGCTTCGAACTCAGAAATTGCCTGCCTCTGCCTCTCAAGTGCTGGGATTAAAGGCATGTGCCACCACCGCCCGGCCGGATGATGATTTCTAGGTCTGTCCATTTACCTACAAGTTTTAATTTTTCTTTAATAGCTAAAATCTGATTCCATCATGTAAACATGCCAAATTTTCAATATCCATCAACTGATGGACCCCTAGTCCGTTTCTAACTCCTGAGTATTAGGAATAGAACAGCACTGAACACTGATGAGAACGTGTCTCTGGAGTAGGATATAGAGGTTTTTTGGGTAGATGCCCAAGAGTGGTAGATCTTGGGGTAGATCAATTTTCAGCTTCTTGAGAACCCTCACACTGATTTCCAGGGTGACAGTCCCATTCTGCAGTCTCACCAGCAATGACTCTTCTTTCTCTTTATCTTTGCCATCACCTGCTGACATTTTTTTCTTTTGATCTTGGTTATTCTGACTGGGGTAAGATGAAATATTGAAGTAGTTTTAATTTACATTTCTCTCATGACTAACGATGATCAACCCTTTAAAAGGTGTCTTCGGTTGCTGGAAGTCTTGGTTTTCTGCTTGTTGGGCAGATGTGAGGATGGTCGGTGACTGCAGCTGAGAAAAGAGAAGAAGGAGGTAGGACGCAGGAGTGAGAGACGATTTCTGTGGTTGCCACTGGAAGAGTAAGTCCGTGTCAAGAGTATTTGGAGCTGGTCTTCACCCCAAGGAATAAGTGTTTTGTTTTTTTCCAAGAAGCCACTTTTGGCCTGAGAATTTACCCAGGATGCCTCATCAGGGAGACGACTGCTATTTTTACTTCTATTCTACATGCATCAAAGGCGACTTCTGCCCATTCCGTCACTGTGAGGCCGCGCTAGGAAATGAAACAGTTTGCACCCTGTGGCGAAAAGGCTGCTGTGTCCGCCGGGACTGCAGATTCCGCCACATGGAGATTGACAAAAAGCGAAGTGAAATTCCTTGTTATTGGGAAAATCAGCCGACGGGCTGTCGAAAGCTAAATTGTGCTTTCCATCACAACAGGAGCCGTTATGTTGACGGCCTGCTCCTACCTCCAAGCAAAACTGTGTTGCCCACTGTGCCAGAGTCACAAGAAGAAAAAGAAGTAAAGGCTGCAGGAGGAGCCAGGTCTCTGCAGCAGGTGCACCTTAGGACTCTAGAGGAAAAGAAACGGGAGGACGCCCTGAGGATGCAGCAAGGCTCTGAGAATTGTGGCAACTCCCGACCTCAGGCCGAAGCTGCCCAGAACGCAAAGAGGCTGTTCCGCATCACCAGGAGAGCAGGCCCAAAAGTCGAGGAAAATCTTAAAGACCGTGGTGATGCTCCTTCTCAGAGAGGTGTGACGAAGATGGAGGCGAATGAGACTTCACCCGAGACCATAAGTGATCCCCCCGAACGTCCAGTCAACAGATGTGACACCACCAAAGAGAAACACACAGAGAGACAGCAGGAGGAAAAAACGTCCCAAAAGGAGACCCCAAGCTGGTCATCGGTGCTCACTGCTCTCTCGGTCAACACTCTGCACCTGGCAAAATGGTTCTCCAGGGAGTCATCCCAGAAAGGGGAGGTCGAAACCTCTGGAATCGGGGACTCCATACTTGATGTGAAACGTGCAGCACAGACTTTGGAAGAAAGGCGGGAAGCCAAAGAAAACGTGAAGCCGTCTGTGGTCAAGGTTGCCTCAGCTCCCAAGCTGGCTTCCAAACGCAAGGCTGGGGAGATGGACTCTGCTGTCGCTGTCACATTGGTGAAGCCATTCAGCTCCAGCAGTGTCCTCCAGGAACGACCCGCCAAGAAAGCAGCTGTGGCTGTTGTCCCACACCTCTCTGAGGAGAAATCCGTCACTGTGTCTGAGACAGAAAAACTGACAGACAGTTCTGTGCTGTCTTTGGCCCAAGCTTCTTCAGAACCCTTGCTCCCAGAAGGATCTGGCCCTTCCTCATCCCAGATGACAACAAAACCGTGCTGGCCGGAACGCTGCCTCGACAGGAAAGCCTCCAGCTCTAAGGAAGATGAGTGTGAGAAACTAATCCGGGGAGTTTCAGGGGGCACATCAGAAGCTGAGATTGACTTGGATCTTGGGAAAGATGGAGATGATCTTCTGCTTGAGCTCTCAGAGATGACTGATTAAGCTGAAGGAGAGGACGAGGACACTGAGAAGAAACACTTACCAAAAACTAGACTTAGTTTCCTCTATTCACCTGAGGTGATGTTCATATCACCTCAAGGTTTAGACTTGTGAAGGAATAAGTCTGATGAGGATAATAGTCTTGAAATGAGACGCTGTACAGAATCGAAAGAAGGAAAGAAAAGACTTGTTCATTGTGAGACTTTCTGTAGGTGGCCAGTTTGCTTTTTGTTCTTTGTTTTTGTTTTTGTGTTTTTGTTTTTGTTTGGTTTGGTTTTTCAAACAGGGTTTTTCTGTATAGCCCTGGCTGTCCTGGAACTCACTCTGTAGACCAGGCTGGCCTCGAACTCAGAAATTCGCCTGCCTCTGCCCCCCCAAGGGCTAGGATTAAAGGCATGTGCCACCACTGCCTGGCTGGCCAGTTTGTTTCTCATAGGGAAATCCTGGATCGCCTGTCCTGTTGACTCCTAACATGCTGTTGCAAGCAGCTCATCAAGAGTTTGAAGCCAGGGCTACACAGAGAAACCCTGTCTCAAAAAACAAACAAAAAACAAACAAACAAACAAACAAAAAAAAGTTTGAACTTTGTGTAAGCCTTGTTGGGAATAAGGAAAAGGAAGAAAGCCACAGGACTGCCAGTTCAGTCTGGGAACACTGGGTGATTCCGCACATGCAAAAAAAAACGACTGGAAGTTTCTGTATAGAAGTTGTACCAATCCATCTTCAGCTGACTGAACGTTGTGTGCGAGCTCTTCTCCAAAGCAGAGGTGGAAGGTTCTGGCTTCACCACATATTGTATAAACACATTTCCTGTTTGGAATTGGCTATAGATTGTAGGTCTCTTTTGTATATAACCTCTATTCTTTTGTTTTTATAAAAAAGGGTCTGTTGATATTTAATGCCCTGTATTATTACTAATTTGTGTTCAAACATTATTTAAATAAAACCGATACAGGAGAAATAAAAGTGCCTTGGCCATGTGTTTCCTTTATTTTAGTATTCTCGGTTTAGTTTTAGACCCACTTTTAGTCAGTTTATTTTCTTGATGCTCTTTTTCATTTTTTTTAACTTTTTATATCCTAGATACTAAATCTCTGTAAGATGTGTAATAAAGATTCCCTGCACCCCCCTGTTCTTCAGGCTACTACTTTGTTCAAACGATGGTGTCCCTCGCTCTACAGAAGCTTTTAAGCTCCACAAGGTCATATTTATTAATTGTCCTTAATGGCTACCGTCTTAGGGTCCTTGAACTCACGTCTCTTTTCATAAGATCTTCAGTCCCACCAGGCAAGCTGGCAAGCAGGAACCAGTCTTCCCTCTTTCAATGTCCTTATATATGTCTCCAGTAGAGGGCGTAGCCCAGATTAAAGGTATGTGTCTCCATGCCTTTAATCCCAGATGATCTTGAACTGGAATCCATAGCCATAATCTGGGATTAAAGGTGTGTGTCTCCATGCCTTTAATCCCAGATGATCTTGATCTGGAATCCATAGCCACTATGCTTCAAGACCTCCTTGCTAAGTCCAGGTCAGAAATTTATATCTCTGAGCCTCCAGATTAGGATCATAGGTGAGCCTTCCAATTCTAGATTGTAGTTCATTCCAGATATAGTCAAGTTGACAACCAGGAATAGCCACTACAAGGCTGTTTTTGTGGTATTTTGGTGAAGAATATGGCTACTTTGTCCTTGTGTGAAGAGTCTACTTAAGGCTAAAGTAAAAAGGTTTAAATTAATTGCACAGATGAGGGAAGTCTCAAAAGAGGTCAGCAGAGATATTTTCTCTGGTTAAACCTCATGAAGAGCATTTTGAACAAGCACAGCAATCTTAGAAAGGCATATAACTTATGTTGATGGAGTATTGCAGAGGCACCAGGTAGTGAAAACAGGTGTTTTGGTCCAAGGGATATTAAGTTGAATCAAGGAGTCGTGACCTTGGGGCAAGGTCCCACCCAGTTTAGTTTAGAAGCAGGCATGGCAGTACAAGCCTTTAATCCCAGGAGAGGTATTGGTGCAGGTGTGTGATTGTGGGTCTGGCCTTGTTGAAGGAAGTGGGTCATAGTTGGTGTTGGGCTTTAGACCCTGATCCTAGCTCCCTGGAAGCCAGTCTGTTCTTGTTGCCTTCAGAAGAACATATAGAACTCTTAGCTCCTCTTAGGCCATGCTCTTTCCTAGAGGATAATGGACTGAACGAACCTCTGAACCTGTAAGTCAACCTTAATTAAATGTTGTCTTTATAAGAGTTGTCTTGGTCATGGTGTCTGTTCACTACAGTTAAAACTTGACTGTCTTAGTCAGGGTTTCTATTCCTGCACAAACATCATGACCAAGAAGCAAGTTGGGGAGGAAAGGGTTTATTGAGCTTACACTTCCACACAGCTGTTCATCACCAAAGGAAGTCAGGACTGGAACTCAAGCAGGCCAGAAGCAGGAGCTGATGCAGAGGCCATGGAGGGATGTTCCTTACTGTCTTGCTTCCCCTGGCTTGCTTCCCCTGGCTTGCTCAGCCTGCTCTCTTATAGAACCCAAGAATACCAGCCCAGAGATGGTACCACCCACAAGGGGCTCTCCCCCACTTGATCACTAATTGAGAAAATGCCCCACAGCTGGATCTCATGGAGGCACTTCCCCAACTGAAGCTCCTTTTCCTATGGTAACTCTAGCCTGTGTCAAGTTGACACACAAAACTAGCCAGTACAATTTACCCCTTGTCAACTTGACACACCAACATAACACTATTAAGCCTCAACCCTTACTTTCTTATTCATTCCCAAGTTGTAAATAACATAAAAAGTCCCACAGTCTTTACATATTAAAAGTTCAACCCCTTTAAAATGTCCAATATCTTAAAATTCCAAGTTTTTTAAAAATTCAAAGTCTCTTAACTGTGGGCTCCACTAAAATACCTTCTTTCAAGAGGGAAAAATATCAGGGCACAGTCACAATCAAAAATGCAAAACTCAAACTCCAATGGTTCAATGTCTGGGATCCAACTCACGATCTTCTGGGCTCCTCCAAGGGCTTGGGTCACTTATCCAGCTCTTCCCATTGTAGCACACACCTTGTCTTCTAGGCTCCAGCTTCCTGTACTCCACTGCTGCTGCTGTCCTTGGTGGTCATCACATAGTACTCGCATCTCCATGCCTCAACTCTTTTGCATGATCCCTTCAGTCCTGGGCCATCAATTACAACTGAGGGTACACTTTCACCAATGGCCTTCCATGGCCTCTCACAGTACCAAGCCTCAGCTGTTCTTCATGATGCCTTCATGCCTTCAAAAGCAGTACCACCTGGGTGACTCTTACACAGTACCAAGTCCTGCTACAGCATGAGGCACAACCTTGGCTATCTGGAACACACTCTCTGTGCTCTCAGAAAACAGTCCCCAGAAGATTTCATCTCAGTTATGCTGGTTTCTTCTTAATCACTGCTAATTTCTTAGCTCCAGCTAACCAGCATCAATAGTCCCAGTAACACAAAGGTTGACTTTAATAGTTTTGGTGTCTTGTTACTCACAGCTGATTCTTCAGCCAAAGTTAACCAAAACCACAGAATCTTCATGGTCCTGATAAGAGTCTTTAATTTTCCCTCTGAAACTTCACAAGCCAGGCCTCCATCTTCTCCACTGTTCTCAACATAATCTTCCAAGCTCCTCCACATCTCACAGAGGTCTCATCACTGAATGGACCATCTAGCCCAAAGTTCCAAAGTCCTTCCACAGTCCTCCCCAAAACATGGTCAGGTTGTCACAGGAATACCCCACTACGCTGGTACCAGAAGTCATATCCCACTTCGCATGTCCAGAAGACATGCCTTTCACCAGTCCTATAAGATGCAAACTGTTGAGAGGGGCACCGGCACATTTAAAGAGTTTTGTTCTTGCCCTTTTCCTTGTGCCAGATCTTAGGGTTGGAGATGCTGTTGCTCAATTAGATGAATTAAATTCAATGGGTTTAATTGGGCTCCAAGTTAACAAGGGCCAGGTGGCAGCATTGAATCGCCAGAGACAAGGTGATCATAGTTTTTATAATGGACAGCGTAGACCAAACAATGTTTATAATAATGTACCAGATAATGGGCAGAGAGGTGGAATTTATAATGGTATGACTCATTTGGACGTTTGGTACTGGCTAATCAATCATGGTGTTTCCAGGGATGAAATGCATAGGAAACCTACTGCATATCTGTTTGATCTATATAAGCAGAAAAATCCTCAAACAAATGATAGAAAGGCTGCATTGAATCATGGCAAAAGGCAATCTCGGCCAGTGAATCAATTTCCAGACTTGAGCCAGTTTTCAGATCCAGAACCCCTTGAATGAAGGGGTGGCCAGGTTCCCTGGAGAAAGGATTTTGATAAGACACCTAAAAGTTTTGCTGTTACTCTTTCTCCAATTCTTCCCCAGAGGGACCTAAGGCCTTTTACAAGGGTAACTGTACACTGGGGGAAAGGAAATAATCAGACTTTCAAGGGTCTATTGGATACTGGTTCTGAAGTGACACTGATCCCAGGAGATACCAAGAAACATTGTGGCCCTCCAGTTAGAGTAGGGGCTTATGGAGGACAGGTGATTAATGGAGTTTTGACTGATGTCTGACTCACAGTAGGTCCAGTGGGTCCCCGAACACATCCTGTGGTCATTTCCCCAGTTCCAGAATGTATAATTGGGATAGAGATACTCAGAAATTGGCAGAATTCTCACATTGGTTCCCTGACCTGTAGAGTGAGGGCTATTATGGTTGGAAAGGCAAAATGGAAGCCTTTAGAGTTGCCTCTGCCAAAGAAAATAGTGAATCAAAAACAGTATCGTATTCCTGGAGGAATTGCAGAAATTACTGCCACGATCAAGGACTTGAAAGATGCAGGGGTGGAGGTTCCCACCACATCTCCCTTTAACTCTCCCATCTGGCCAGTGCAGAAGACAGATGGATCATGGAGGATGACAGTTGACTATAGAAAATTAAATCAGGTAGTAACTCCAATTGCAGCTGCTGTACCAGATGTAGTTTTATTACTTGAGCAAATTAACACATCTCCTGGAACCTGGTATGCAGCTATTGACCTGGCAAATGCCTTCTTCTCAGTACCTGTCCATAAGGACCATCAGAAGCAATTTGCTTTCAGTTGTCAAGGCCAGCAGTATACCTTTACAGTTTTGCCTCAAGGATATATTAACTCTCCTGCCCTGTGTCATAATTTAGTTAGAAGGGATCTTGATCGTTTGTCTCTTCCACAAAATATCACATTGGTGCACTATATTGATGACATTATGCTGATTGGAACAAGTGAGCAGGAAGTAGCAACCACTTTGGATTCATTGGTAACACATATGCGTATCAGAGGATGGGAAATAAATCCAACCAAAATTCAAGGACCATGTACCTCAGTGAAATTCTTAGGTGTACAATGGTGTGGGGCATGCAGAGATATTCCTTCTAAGGTGAAAGATAAGTTATTGCATCTGCCCCTCCCACTACCCAGAAAGAAGCACAACATTTAGTGGGTCTATTTGGATTCTGGAGACAGCACATTCCTCACTTGGGTGTGTTACTCAGGCCTATTTACCAAGTGACAAGGAAAGCTGCTAGCTTTGTGTGGGGCCCAGAACAGGAGAAGGCTCTTCAACAGGTCCAGGCTGCTGTGCAGGCTGCATTACCACTTGGACCATATGATCCAGCAGACCCAATGGTACTTGAGGTGTCGGTGGCAGATAGAGATGCTGTTTGGAGCCTCTGGCAGGCCCCTGTAGGTGAATCACAGAAGAGACCTTTGGGATTTTGGAGCAAAGCTTTACTGTCATCTGCAAACAACTACTCTCCCTTTGAAAAACAACTCTTGGCCTGCTATTGGGCCTTAGTGGAAACTGAACGTTTGACAATAGGACACCAAGTTACTATGCGACCTGAACTTCCCATCATGAGTTGGGTGTTATCAGACCCTCCAAATCATAAAGTATGGCGTGCACAACAGCAGTCTATTGTCAAATGGAAGTGGTATATACGTGATCGGGCCAGAGCAGGTCCTGAAGGCACAAGCAAGTTACATGAAGAAGTTGCTCAGATGCCCATGGTTTCTACTCCTGTTACAATGCCATCTGCTGCCAAGCATGCACCTATAGCCTCATGGGGTGTTCCCTATGACCAGCTGACTGAAGAAGAGAAGACTAGGGCCTGGTTCACTGATGGCTCTGCACTTTATGCAGGCACCACCCAGAAGTGGACAGCTGCAGCATTACAAGCCCTTTCTGGGACAACCCTGAAAGATACAGGTGAAGGAAAATCTTCACAGTGGGCAGAACTTCTGGCAGTGCACATGGTATTACAGTTTGTTTGGAAGAAGAAATGGCCAGATGTACGATTGTTCACTGACTCATGGGCTGTAGCCAATGGATTGGCTGGATGGTCAGGGACGTGGAAAGATCACGATTGGAAAATTGGTGAGAAAGACATTTGGGGAAGAAGTATGTGGATAGATCTTTGCAAGTGGGCAAAGGATGTGAAATTTGTGTCCCATGTAAATGCTCACCAAAAGGTGACTTCAGCTGAGGAGGAGTTCAACAATCAAGTGGATAAGATGACAGACGCATTCTGTGGACAGTCAGCCTCTTTCCCCAGCCACCCCAGTTATTGCCCTGTGGGCACATGAAAAAAGTGGCCATGGTGGCTGAGACAGAGGTTATGCTTGGGCTCAGCAACATGGACTTCCACTCACCAAGGCCGACCTGGCTACAGCTGCTGCTGAATGCCAGATCTGCCAACAGCAGAAACCAACACTGAGCCCCAGATACGGTACCATTCCTCGAGGTGACCAGCCAGCAACCTGGTGGCAGGTTGACTACATTGGACCACTTCCCCCATGGAAAGGACAACGTTTTGTTCTTACTGGAGTAGATACTTATTCTGGTTATGGATTTGCCTTTCCTGCACCTAATGCTTCTGCCAAAACCACCATCTGTGGACTCACAGAATGCCTTATCTATTGTCATGGTATTCCACACAGTATTGCTTCTGACCAAGGAACTTATTTCACAGCCAAAGAAGTGTGACAGTGGGCCCACGATTATGGAATTTACTGGTCTTACCATGTTCCCCATCATCCTGAAGCAGCTGGTCTGATAGAAAGATTGAATGGCCTTTTGAAGACACAGTTACAGCGCCAATTAGGTGGCAACAGCATGGAGGGCTGGGGCAGAGTTCTTCAGAAGGCAGTATATGCTTTGAATCAGCGTTCAATATATGGTACATTTTCTCCCATAGCCAGGATTCATGGGTCCAGGATTCAAGGGGTGGAAAAGGGAATAGTTCCACTCACTATCACTCCTAGTGACCTACTAGGAAAATTTTTGCTTCCTGTCCCCACAACTTTAGGTTCTGCTGGCCTAGAAGTTTTGGTTCCAGAGGGGGGAGTGCTCCTACCTGGAACCACAACAAACATTCCATTGAACTGGAAGCTCAGATTTCCCCCTGGCCATTTTGGCCTTCTAATGCCCTTAAACCATCAGGCTAAGAAAGGAATAACTGTGTTAGGAGGGGTGATAGATCCAGATTACAGTGGGGAAATTGGATTGCCTCTCCACAATGGAGGTAAGCAGGATTATGTCTGGAGAGCAGGAGATTCCCTAGGGCGTCTCTTAGTACTACCATGTCCTGTGATTAAAGTCAATGGGAAACTACAACAGCCTAATCCAAGCAGGATGAGGAAGGATGACCCATCAGGAATGAAGGTATGGGTCAATCCTCCAGAAAAAGAGCCAAGACCTGCTGAGGTGCTTGCTGAAGCTGAAGGAAATACAGAATGGGTAGCAGAGGATGGTAGTTATAAATACCAGTTGAGGCCACGTAACCAGTTGCAGAAACGAGGATTATGAGTAATATGAATGCTTCTATCTTATTTTGTTAAGGATACTTTTGTCTTCCAATTCCTTTAACATCAATTGGTATTGAGACACTAAAAGAATGTTCCCAAGGGAAATTGCCCCATTGTAAATTTACAAATGCGTTTGCGATTGTAGGAGGAATAGTTATATCATGTTGGGCATATTCACGACCTTGTTATTGTTTCATGTGGACATGAGATATTATCTGTGTCAAGTTGACAAGGGGTGGATTGTAGTGCCTTTCCTGGTTGTCCACTTGACTATATGTGGAATGAACTACAATCTAGAATTGGAAGGCTCACCTATGATCCTAATCTGGAGGCTCAGAGATATAAGTTTCTGACCTGGACTTAGCATGGAGATCTTGAAGCATGGATTCCAGTTCAAGATCGTCTGGGATTAAAGGTGTGGTGACATACACCTTTAATCCCAGACTATGGCTATGGATTCTAATTCAAGATCATCTGGGATTAAAGGCATGGATACACACAGCTGTAATCTGGGCTACACCTTCTACTGGAGACATATATAAGGACATTGAAAGAAGGAAGACTCATTCTTCCTTGCCGGCTTGCTTCGTGGGACTGAGCAACTGCAAGATCCGTGGACTTCCATCCACAGTTGCTGCTGATTACTCTTTGGGAGTTGGACTACAAACTGTAAGTCATCGACAAATTCCCTAACTACATAGAGACTGCCCATATGATCTGTGACTCTAGAGAACCCAGAGTAATACACTTGACTAAGACAGAAGTTGGTACCAGGGACAGGGGTATTGCTGTGATAGGCTTTTGTTTGGAAGAATGTGCATTTTGGGAGCCTCCAGATTAGGATCATACGTGAGCCTTCCAATTCTAGATTGTAGTTCATTCCAGATATAGTTAAGTTGACAACCAGGAATAGCCACTACAAGGCTGTTTTTGTGGTATTTGGTGAAGAATATGGCTACCTTTTCCTTGTGTGAAGAGTCTACTTAAGGCTAAAGTAAAAAGTTTTAAATTAATTGCACAGATGAGGGGAGTCTCAAAAGAGGTCAGCAGAGACATTTTCTCTGGTTAAACTTCATCAAGAGCATTTTGAACAAGCACAGCAAGCTTAGAAAGGAATATAACATATATGGATGGAGTATTGCAGGGGCACCATGTAGTGAAAACAGGTGTTGTGGTCCAAGGGATGTTGTAGGAAGTGGCTCATTGTGGGTGTTGGGCTTTAGACCCTGATCCTAACTCCCTGGAAGCTAGTCTGTTCTTGTTGCCTTCAGAAGAACATATAGAACTCTTAGCTCCTATTAGGCCATGCTCTTACCTTGAGGATAATGGACTGAACGAACCTCTGAACCTGTAAGTCAACCTTAATTGAATGTTGTCTTTATAAGAGTTGTCTTGGTCATGGTGTCTGTTCACTACAGTTAAAAATGACTAAGACAGAAGTTGGTACCAGGGACATGGATATTGCTGTGATAGGCTTTTGTTTGGAAGAATGTGCATTTTGGGACTTTGAATTTGCAAAGCAGTGAAATACTTTATGTGGTGGCTTAATGGGCTATCCTAGGAGGAATATGGAAGACCTTGTTACTGAGAGTGTTTGAACTGAGCAGATATGGCCTAAGATACTTCAGAGGAGATGAATTTCAGTATGTGACCTGGAGACTGTTTTTGTGCTATTTTGGTGACAATATGGCTACTTTTTCCTTGTGTGAAGAGTCTACTTGAGGCTAAGGTAAAGATATTTGAATTAATTGCACAGATGAGGGAAGTCTCAACTGAGGTCAACAGAGACATTTTCTCTGGTTAAACTTCATCAAGAGCGTTTTGAACAAGCACAGCAAGCTTAGAAAGCATATAGCATATGTGGTTGGAGTATTGAAGGGGCACCAGGTAGTGAAAACAGGTCATGTGGTCCAAGGGATATTAAATTGAATCAAGGAATGGTGACCTTGGGGCAAGATCCCACCCAACTACATTTAGAGGCAGGCATGGCAGCACAAGCCTTTAATCCCAGGAGAGGTTTGGGAGTAGGTGTGTCATTGTGGGTGTGGCCTTGTTGAAGGAAGTGGGTCATAGTTGGTGTGGGGCTTTAGACCCTGATCCTAGCTCCCTGGAAGCAAGTCTGCTCTTGTTTGCCGTCATAACAAGATATAGAATTCTTAGCTCCTCCTCGATCATGTTGCAACCTGAGGATAATAGACTAAACCTCTGAACCTGTAATTCAACCCTAATTAATATCTATCTGTTCACAATATTAAAACCAGGACTAAGACAGCAGTTGGTCCAGGGACTGGGGTATTTCTGTGATAGCCCAGTGCAGTTTGGGATTTGGGATTTGTAAAGCAGTGGAATACTTTATGTGGGAGGATTAATGGGCTACCCTAGGAGCAATATGAAAGACCTTGTTGCTCAGAGTGTCTGAACTTTGCAGACATGGCCTAAGACATTTGAGTGAATTGGAATTTTAGTATGTGGCCTAGAGGCTGTTTTTGTGGTATTTTGGTGAAGAATATGGCTACTTTTTCCTTGTGTGAAGAGTCTCCTTAAGGCTAAATTAAAGAGATTTAAATTAATTGCACAGATGAGGGACCTCTCAAAAGAGGTCAGCAGAGACATTTCTCTGGTTAAACTTCTTCAAGAGCATTTTGAACTAGCACAGACAGCTTAGAAAGGAATATAACATATATGGATGGAGTATTGCAGGGGCACCAGGTAGTGAAAACAGGTATTGTGGGCCAAGGGATATTAAGTTGAATCAAGGAATGGTGATGTGATGGTTTGTATATTTGGCCCAGGAAGTGAACTTCTTAGGAGGTGTGGCCTTGTTAGAGTAGGTATGTCACTGTGGGTGTGGGCTTAAGACCCTCACCCTGGCAGCCTGGAAGTCAGTCTTCCATTAGTAGCCTTCAGAAAAAGATGTAGAACTCTCAGCTCCTCCTGCACCATATCTGCCTGGATGCTGCAATGTTTCTTCCTTGATGACAATGGACTGAACCTCTGAGGCTGTAAGCCAGCCCCAATTAAATGTTGTCTTTTATAAAACGTGCATTGGTCATGGTGTCTGTTCACAGCAGAGAAACCCTAACTAAGACAGAAGTTGGTACCAGGAGTGCGGTATTCTGTGATAGGCATGACCATGCTTTTATTTGGAAGAATGTGGATATTGGGACTTTGGATTTGAAAAGTTATGGAATGCTTTGAGTGGGGCTTAATGGGCCAGCATAGTAGGAATATGGAAAGCAGTGGTGCTGAGGGTCATTTGAACTGTGTAGGCCTGATGGCCCAAATAGTTTCAGTCGAGAACTTTAATATGTGGCCAAGAGACTGTTTTTGTGATGTTTTGGTGAAGAACATGGCTGCTTTTTGTCATTGTCTGAAGAGACTGCCTAGGGCTAAGGTAAAGAGATTTATATTAATTACACCTGCAAAGGAAGTCTCAAAAAAGACCAACAAAACTTTGTTCTCCGTTTAAGTCTGATGAAGAGAATTTTTTTTAATTTTTATTTTCTATATTCTATGTTTACATTCCAAAGGCTTTCCCCTTTCCCAGTTCCCACCCACCATAGTTCCCATAGTTCCTCTCCCCCCCAACTATTCCCCAATCATTCCCACTCCCTCCTTGGTTTCTTTACTAAACTGGATGCAGAATGATGAAGAGAATTTTAAACAAACCTAGCAAGATGAGAAAGAAAAAGTACAAAATATATAGTTGAGTATTAAAGGCACTGCAGGAAGTAAAATGGAGCTAAATTCAAGAATATTAAATTAAATTAAGGGAGTGGTGACCTTAGGGCAAGATTCCACCCAGCTAAATTTAGGTCCAGGCTTGGTAGTACAAGCCTTTAATCCCAGGAGGCAAAGATAAGCAGATCTCTGAGTTCAAGCACAGCCTAGAACAGAGCAAATTCTAGGTGAAGAAAAACTTAAATCCAGGCTTGGTGGACCACAGCTTTATTCCCAGTACTTAGGAGACAGGCATGCAGATCTCTTGAGTTCAAAGTCAGTCTAAGGAGAAAGATTCAGGACAGCCAACTTAGGCAGCGAAGGAGCTAGAAAAAAGGAAGTCAATGATAACATAATAGAACAAGGGAGCCAAAGTTCCAGCTCCTGCAAGCAGCAGAACTCAGCAGTTTTGGCCATGTGTCTTTGGCTTTATATTCAAGTGGAGAAAGAAACTCCTGGGACAATTGATGCTGGTTAGCTGGAGCTAAAAAATTAGTCGTGATTAAGAAAAGACCAGCATCACTGAGGTAAAATATGGGAAGTGTTTTCTGAGAGCACAAAGAAGCTGTGTTCCAGAGATAGCCAAGGTTGTACCTCATGCTTCATCTGAACTTGGTAACATGTAAGAATCATCCAGGTGGTACTGGTTTTAAAGGCATGAAGGCATCATGAAGAACAGCTGAGGCTTGGCACTGTGAGAGGCCATGGAATGCCATTGGTGAAAGTGTACCCTCAGTTGTAATTGACAGCCCAGGACTGAAGGAGTCATGCAAAGGAGTTGAGGCTTGGTACCATAAAGAAAACCTATGAGAGGCTTTGTTGAAGCATAGTTGTAGTGGAAGACCCTAGCATATTGGAGATGCCAGTAGCATGGGATGACCACCAAGAACAGCAGTGGCAGTGGAGTAGATCAATCTGAACTTAGAGTGCTACAGAGGGCAGAGCGCTACAGAGGGCAGAGCTGGAGATAAGATAACAGCTCTTTGGAGATGCATAGAAGATCATGTGTGGATCTCAGACATTGGAACAAGAAGCTCTGAAGCTGAAATTGTCTTTGGGTACCCAAGATGTTAAAGATGCCAGAGCCACAGGATGCCTGCCACGGAAAGCTATTAATGGAGTGCAACAAGCCCAGGAAAAAAAAACCTTGTTGAAGTCAACAATGATAAAAAAGAGTTAGATATCTAAAGACTGCTTTGCCATCAGACATAGAGATGCAGAGTTTAGACTTTGCCTAGCTGGTTTCCTGTCTTGCTTGGGGGGGTTACAGTTAAGTGATTGGATGAATCTCAAGAGACCTTAAACTTTGGACTTTTAACATTGTTGAGACTGCTATAAACTACAGGGACTTTTGAAGTTGGACTAAATGTATTTTTACATTATACTATGTTTAAGTATGGCCCCCATAGACTCATGTTTGAACAAGCCTATGGGGGCCAAGAGTGGAATGTGATGGTTTGTATATGATTGCCCCAAGAAGTGACCTTATTAGAAGGTGTGGCCTTGTTAGAGTAGGTGTGTCAAAGTGGGTGTGGGCTTAAGACCCTCACCCTGGCTGCCTGGAAGTCAGTCTTCCACTAGCAGCCTTCAGATGAAGATGTAGAACTCTAAGCTCCTCCTGCACCATATCTGTCTGGATGCTGCCATGTTTCTGCCTTGATGACAATGAACTGAACCTCTGAGCCTGTAAGACAGCCCCAATTAAATGTTGTCTTTTATAAGTCTTGCATTGGTCATGGTGTCTGTTCACAGCAGAGAAACCCTAACTAAGACAGGTGACCTTGGGGAAAGATCCCACCCATTTAATTTTAGAGGCAGGCATGGCAGTACAAGCCTTTAATCCTAGGAGAGGTATTGGAGTAGGTATGTGATTGTGGGTGTGGCCTTGTTGAAGGAAGTGGGTCAAAGTTGGTGTTGGGCTTTAGACCCTGATCCTAGATCCCTGGAGGCCTGTCTGCTCTTGTTGCCTTCAGAAGAACATATAGAACTCTTAGCTCCTCTTAGGCCATGCTCTTACCTTGAGGATAATGGACTGAACGAACCTCTGAACTTGTAAGTCAACCTTAATTAAATGTTTTCTTTATAAGAGTTGTCTTGGTCATGGTGTCTGTTCACTACAGTTAAAACTTGACTAAGGGAAAAGGGGTATTGCTGTGATAGTTTTTTTTTTCTTTTTAAGAATGTGCGTTTTGGGACTTTGAATTTACAAAGCAGTGAAATACTTTATGTGGTGCCTTAATCGGCTGTCCTAGGAGGAAAATGGAAGACCTTGTTGCTGAGAGTGTTTGAACTGAGCAGATATTGCCTAAGATACTTCAGAGGAGATGAATTTCAGTATGTGACTTGGAGACTGTTTTTGTGTTATTTTGGTGAAGAATATGGCTGCATTTTCCTTGTGTGAAGAGTCTACTTGAGGCTAAGGTAAAGATATTTGAATTAATTGCACAGATGAGGGAAGTCTCAAGTGAGATCAGCAGAGACATTTTCTCTGGTTAAACTTCATCAAGAGCATTTTGAACAAGCACAGCCAGCTTAGAAAGGAATATAGAATATGTCTTTGGAGTATTGAAGGGGCACCAGGTAGAGAAAACAGGTGATGTGGTCCAAGGGATATTAAATTAATCAAGGAATGGTGACCTTGGCGCAAGATCCCATCCAACTACATTTAGAGGCAGGCGTGGCAGCACAAGCCTTTAATCCCAGGAGAGGTTTTGGAGTATGTGTGTCATTGTGGGTGTGGCCTTGTAGAAGGAAGTGAGTCATAGGTGTTGTGGGGATTTAGACCCTGATCCTAGATCCCTGGAAGCCAGTCTGCTCTTGTTTGCTGTCAGAACAAGATATAGAATTCTTAGCTCCTCTTAGATCGTGTTGCAACCCTGTTGATAATAGACTGAACCCCGGAACCTGTAAGTCAATCCAAATTTAATGTTTATCTGTTCAAAGTAGTAAAACCCGGACTAAGACAGAAGGTGGTACCAGGGACTGTGGTATTTCTGTGATAGCCCAGTGCAGTTTGGGATTTGGGATTTGTAAAGCAGTGGAATGTTTTATGTGGGGGGATTAATGGGCTACCCTAGGAGCAATATGGAAGACATCGTTGCTCAGAGTGTCTGAACTGTGCAGATATAGCCTAAGATATTTGATTGAAGAGGAATTTCAGTATGTCACCTAGAGGCTTGTATTAGTCTGGGTTCTCTAGAGTCACAGAACATATGGGAAATCTCTATGTAGTTAGGGATTTTGTCGATAACTTACAGTCTGTAGTCCAACTCCCCAACAATAGTCAGTAGCAGCTGTGAATGGAAGTCCAAGAAAATTGCAGTTGCTCAGTCCCACCAGCCAAGCCAGCAAGCAGGAATCATTCTTCCCTCTTTCAATGTCCTTATATATGTCTCCATTAGAGGGTGTAGCCCAGATTAAAGGTATGTGTCTCCATGCCTTTAATCCCAGATGATCTTGAACTGGAATCCATAGCCATAATCTGGGATTAAAGATGTGTGTCTCCATGCCTTTAATCCCAGATGATCTTGAACTGGAATCCTAGCCACTATGCTTCAAGATCTCCTTGCTAAATCCAGTTCAGAAATTTATATCTCTGAGCCTCCAGATTAGGATCATAGGTGAGCCTTCCAATTCTAGATTGTAGTTCATTCCAGATATAGTCAAGTTGACAACCAGGAATAGCCGCTACAAGGCTGTTTTTGTGGTATTTAGTGAAGAATAAGGCTTCTTTATCCTTGTATGAAGAGTCTACTTAAGGCTAAATAAAAAGATTTAAATTAATTGCACAGATGAGAGAAGTCTGCACTGAGGGCAGCAGAGACATTTTCTCTGGTTAAACTTCATCAAGAGCATTTTGAACAAGCACAGCAAGCTTAGAAAGGAATATAACATATATGGTTGGAGTATTGCAGGGGCACCAGGTCATGAAAACAGGTGTTGTGGGTCAAGGGATATTAAGTTGAATCAAGGAGTGGTGACCTTGAGGCAAGATCCCACCCAGTTTAGTTTAGAAGCGGGCATGGCAGTACAAGCCTTTAATCCCAGGGGAGGTATTGGAGCAGATATGTGATTGGAGCAGATACTATGATTCCAGTTCAAGATCATCTGGGATTAAAGGCATGGAGACACACACCTTTAATCCCAGATTATGGCTATGGATTCCAGTTCAAGATAATCTGGGATTAAAGGCATGGAGACACACACCTTTAATCCCAGATTATGGCTATGGATTCCAGTTCAAGATCATCTGGGATTAAAGGCATGGAGACACATACCTTTAATCTGGGCTACACACTCTACTAGAGACATATATAAGGACACTGAAAGAAGGAAGACAGAATCTACCTTGCCGGCTTCCCTTGTGGGACTGAGCAACTGCAAGATCCTTGGACTTCCATTTACAGCTGCTGCTGACTATTGTTGGGGAGTTGGACTACAGACTGTAAGTCATCACCACATTCCCTAACTACATAGAGACTGCCCATATGTTCTGTGACTCTAGAGAACCCAGACTAATACAAGCCTCTAGGCCACATACTGAAATTCCCTTTCACTCAAATATCTTAGGCCATATCTTCACAGTTCAGAGACTCTGAGCAACAAGGACTTCCATATTGCTCCTTGGGTAGCCTACTAATCACCCCACATAAACCATTTCACTGCTTTACAAATCCCAAATCCCAAACTGCACTGGCCTACCTCAGAAATACCACAGTCCCTGGTACGAACTGCTGTCTTAGTCCAGGTTTTAATATTGTGAACAGATAAACATTAAATTAGGATTGACTTACAGGTTCAGAGGTTCAGTCTATTATCCTCAGGGTCACAAGATGATCTGGGAGGAGCTAAGAATTCTATATCTTGTTATGAAGACAAACAAGAGCAGACTGGCTTCCAGGGAGCTAGGATCAGGGTCTAAAGCCCCACACCAACTATGACTCACTTCCTTCAACAAGGCCACACTCACAAAGACACACCTACTCCAAAACCTCTCCTGGGATTAAAGGCTTGTGCTGGGACGCCTGCCTCTAAATGTAGTTGGGTGGGATCATGCCCCAAGGTCACCATTCCTTGATTAATTTAATATCCCTTGGACCACATCATCTCTTTTCTCTAACTTGTGCCCCTTCAGTACTCCAACCACATATTCTATATTCCTTTCTAAGCTGGCTGTGCTTGTTCAAAATGCTCCTGACAAAGTTTAACCAGAGAAAATGTCTCTGCTGACCTCACTTGAGACTTCCCTCATCTGTGCAATTAATTCAAATATCTTTACCTTAGCCTCAAGTAGACTCTTCACACAAGGAAAAGGTAGCGATATTCTTCACCAAAATACCACAAAAACAGCCTCTAGGTCACATACTGAAATTCATCTCCTCTGAAGTATCTTAGGATATATCTGCTCAGTTCAAACACTCTCAGCAACAAGGTCTTCCATATTTCTCCTAGGACAGCCTATTAGGCCACCATATAAAGTATTTCACTGCTTTGCAAATCCAAAGTCCCAAAATGCACATTCTTCCAAACAAAAGCCTATCACAGCAATTCCCCTGTCCCTGGTACCAACTTCTGTCTTAGTCATTTTTAACTGTAGTGAACAGACACCATGACCAAGACAACTCTTATAAAGAAAACAGAACAGACTGGCTTCCAGGGAGCTAGGATCAGGGTCTAAAGCCCAACACCCACAATGACCCACTTCCTTCAACAAGGCCACAGCCACAATCACAAAGCTACTGCAATACCTCTCCTGGGATTAAAGGCTTGTACTGCCATGCCCGCTTCTAAACTAAACTGGGTGGGATCAAAAGGGAAGTCTCAAAAGAGGTCAGCAGAGACATTTTCTCTGGTTAAACTTCATTCAGATCATTTGGAACAAGCACAGCAAACTTAGAATGGAATATAACATATATGGATGGCTTATTGCATGGGCACCAGATAGTGAAAACAGGTGTTGTGGGTCAAGGGATATTAAGTTGAATAAAGGATTGGTGACCTTGGGGCAAGATCCCACCCAGTTAATTTAGAAGCTGGCCTGGCAGTATAAGGCTTTAATCCCAGGAGAGGTATTGGAGCAGATATGTGATTGTGGGTGTGGCCTTGTTGAAGGAAGTGGGTCATTGTGGGTGTTGGGCTTTAGGCCCTGATCCTAGCTCCCTGGAAGCCAGTCTGCTCTTGGTGCCTTCAGAAGAACATATAGAACTCTTAGCTCCTCTTAGGCTATGCTCCTACTTTCAGGTTAATGGACTGAATGAACCACTGAACCAGTAAGTCAACCTTAATTGAATGTTGTCTTTATAAGAGTTGTCTTGGTCATGGTGTCTGTTCACCACAGTTAAAACCTGACTAAGACAGAAGTTGGTACCAGGGACAGGGGAATTGCTGTGATAGGCTTTTGTTTGGAAGAATGTGCATTTTGGGACTTTGAATTTCCAAAGCAGTGAAATACTTTATGTGGTGGCTTAATGGGTTATCCTAGGGGGAACATGGACTACTTTGTTGCTGAGAGTGTTTCAACTGAGCAGATATTGCCTAAGATATTTCAGTGGAGAACAATATCCATATCTGGCCTAGAGACTGTTTTTTTTTGTTTGTTTTGTTTTGTTTTGTTTTTGGTTTTGGTTTTTTTTTGTTTTTTGTTTTTGTTTGTTTTGCTAAACAAGCGTAGCTACTTTTTGGAGTTGTCTGGAGTGTGAAAGTGCCGCCTTTTTGAGGAAGTGTGCCATTATGGACTCATCTTTCTACAGTTTTTCCATCTGCCGATGCATTTAGAATGATCATCTTTTGGGTGGGGCTCTGTTGTGCCATCTTGCCTTCCAATTTCCTGAGTCCAGTATTTAAAAGACTTGCCTTTGTTGTGTGATTGTTTTTGTTGTTGTTCTGGAGCTATTTCCCACCCTGCAAACTCCTTTTCTACTGCTTCAGCACTCCTTGGAGTGTCTCAAATTACTAGACCCTCTATCAGCTGGTACTGGAGGCTTCTGCCAGCTCTCAAAAGACCAGCAGGAGGGTCTGGGTCAGATGACAACATCCAAAGTCATAAGGAGCATGCCTACACCATTGGCTGCACAGGAAAACAGTTGGCTGTCAGAATAGATTTGGCCCACATCACAACAGCAAATGCCAGCCACATGGGCCAGGACTGTGAGGACCTGCCCATTGTACAGCTCTTGTCCCCAGTCAAGGGGGTTCCCCTAGGAGATGCTAAGGGTGCTGTAGACCAGAGGAGGTGGGCCCGGGCCAGCTACTGCACCAGGGACTTTGGGATGCTCAGAGGTTATGCCAGATGTCAGGTGCTCTAGGTTATTCTTCCTAATTCTAGGCGCGTTCATTCTGGAGAAGGGTCTCACCTCTACTTGCTTTATGTCTTATTCACTATTTATTTCAGTGCTTCAATAGGAGATGCTACATAAGGTGTGGGGTGCCCTCTGCACTGCCACCTCCCAGAGACATGCAGGGTTGGAGGGCCCCTGGCCCCTTCTGCACCAATCTGAGCCTCCCCCCACCCCAGTCCCATCCCCCATAACCCTCCTCCCCATCCCATTTCCTCCCAGGCCTAGGTGGGATGATTGCATCTTCAAATCTTTTTCAAACTATTTTTTTTATTTAAATATTTCCCATACATATTTGGATTATGTTCTTTCTCCTTTCCCAAATCCTCCCTGATAACCCTTCCTCAACACCTAATTCTATGTTTTTCCTTTCTGTAAAATGCACACACAAACACACACGCACACCCAACATAACCATCTGAACAAAAGAGCACACGTAATTTATGGAGTCCATTTTATCCTATGCACAATGCTGACCCTAAAGAGTGGGTACCAGTGTCGCTTGATTTTGGAAAATACTCATTGATCCTCTCCTCGAAGGTATCCTTTAGAAACATCTTCTTGATTGGGAGTGGCACTTGGTCTTTCTCTGTTCTGAGATTGTTCTGGCTTGATCTTGAGCATGTCTTGTGGCTGTAGTTCATATGGGCAGCAGCTCTGTTGTGTCTGAAACAAACTATTTTCTGGGAGTGTTCACTGATTCTGGCTCTTACAATCATTCCAACTCCACATCTACATGGATCTCTGAGGGTGTAACGAAGACATCCCATTTAGGGTTGAATGTTCCAAGGTCTCTCCCTGTAGTGGCTATTCCTGGTTGTCAACTTGACTATATCTGGAATGAACTACAATCTAGAATTGGAAGGCTCACCTATGATCCTAATCTGGAGGCTCAGAGATATAAGTTTCTGACCTGGATTTAGCAAGGAGATCTTGAAGCATAGAGGCTATGGATTCCAGTTCAAGATGATCTGGGATTAAAGGCATGGAGACACACACCTTTAATCCCAGATTATGGCTATGGATTCCAGTTCAAGATCATCTGGGATTAAAGGCATGGAGACACATACCTTTAATCTGGGCTACACCCTCTACTGGAGACATATATAAGGCCTTTAAAAGAAGGAAGAAAGATTCTTCCTGGCCGGCTTGCCTTGTGGGACTGAGCAACTACAAGATCCTTAGACTTCCATCCACAGCTACTGCTGACTATTGTTGAGGAGTTGGACTGCAGATTGTAAGTCATCGACAAATTCCCTAAATACATAGAGACTGCACATATGTTCTGTGACTCTAGAAACCCAGACTAATACACTCCCTCTCTGCACATTGTATATACACTGGTCTCTGTATTTATTGCAATCTGCAACAAGAAGTGTGTCTGGTGGGGGGTCGAGCAAGGCATTGGTCTAAGGGTGTTTTAATATGTCATTAGGAGTCATTTTGTTGCTGTGTTCCTTTCGGGGAAGGGTAGCACTAGGTTTCACCTTAGCTTCAAGATCCCTCTCGTCTCAGGTCTCAGCCTCTCACACCGTCTGGTATGGGTTTTATTTCATGGTGTGAGCCTTATCCAATAGAAAAGCAAAGCAGTTGATTACTCCCAGAAACACTTGAGTCCCTATTGCACCACCATGGCTTACAGTCAGGTTGCTATTGTGGTTCCAGGGTCTGTAGCTGGGTGTGAATACTGATGACTTTTCTCTTAGGGTATCAGGTAGAGTACCTTCCAGTGCTACGAACTCTTGCCAGCAGGGCTGAAATGTCTTCTAGTGTGGCACCAGCTGAACTTCATCATGTTGTGGAGGGTTCCCAATAGCACTGGCAGTAGCCTGTAATGTTTGAGGGATCTCTAAGAACCCCTTTGACGACGGGTCGACGGAGTGTAACCCACTCCTGGTCCTGGGGGTTTACTTGGTAATATATGATGTCTAGTTTGGCCATGCTCTTCCCCATGATATGGTAAATCCATCAAAAATTCCTTTTATTTCCGTGTGTATTTTAGGGAGTGGTAGTGGGCTTCCATATGGCTTGTAGAAGGCCTTTAGTGTTAGCCTCAACTCTCTGCAATCCCGCCTTCACTCCACCTTCCCATCCTCTTCTCCATTTACTACCACTCTTAGAGTTTCCTCTTTATCCTTTCTGTTGCTGTATTCCAGTTTCCTTTCCTTGGGAGAGCCTCTTCTCCCTCCTGGTCCTTTACTAACTACCTAACCTCTGTGGATATTCTAAATGAGATGCACATCCCTAACGTTCAAATGCCAGCATCCCCATGTAAGAGAAAACACACAACATCTATCTTTAGATGTCTGGGTTTTGGGTCACTCTGGATGATGGTTTCTTTTTGATTGTTTGTTTTTGTTTTGGTTTTTGGTTTTTTGAGACAGGGTTTCTCCTGTGTAGTTCCGGCTGTCCTGGAACTCACTCTGTAGACCAGGCTGGCCTCGAACTCAGAAATTGCCTGCATCTGCCTCCCAAGTGCTGGGATTAAAGGCATGTGCCACCACCGCCCGGCCGGATGATGGTTTCTAGGTCTGTCCTTTTACCTACAAGTTTTAATTTTTCTTTAATAGCTAAAAAAAGATTCCATCATGTAAACATGCCAAATTTTCAATATCCATCAACTGATGGACCCCTAGTCTGTTTCTACCTCCTGACTATTAGGAATAGAACAGCACTGAACACTGATGAGAACGTGTCTCTGGAGTAGGATATATAGGTTTTTTGGGTAGATGCCCAAGAGTGGTAGATCTTGGGGAAGATCAATTTTCAGCTTCTTGAGAACCCTCACACTGATTTCCAGGGTGACAGTCCCATTCTGTAGTCTCACCAGCAACGACTCTTCTTTCTCTGTATCTTTGCCATCACCTGCTGACATTTTTTTTTCTCTTGATCTTGGTTATTCTGACTGGGGTAAGATGAAATCTTGAAGTAGTTTTAATTTGCATTTCTCTCATGACTAATGATGTTCAACCCTTTAAAAGGTGTCTTCGGTCGCTGGAGGTCTTGGTTTTCTGCCTGTTGGGCAGATGTGAGGACGGTGGGCGACTGCAGCTAAGAAAAGAGAAGAACTCGGCAGGACACGGGAGTCAGAGACAATTTCTGTGGTTGCCACTGGAAGAGTAAGTCCGTGTCAAGAGTATTTGGAGCTGGTCTTCACCCCAAGGAAGAAGTGTTTTCTTTTTTTTCCAAGAAGCCACTTTTGGCCTGAGAATTTACTCAGGATGCCTCATCAGGGAGACGACTGCTATTTTTACTTCTATTCTACATGCATCAAAGGCGACTTCTGCCCATTCCGTCACTGTGAGGCCGCGCTAGGAAATGAAACAGTTTGCACCCTGTGGCGAAAAGGCCGCTGTGTCCGCCGGGAGTGCAGATTCCGCCACATGGAGATTGACAAAAAGCGAAGTGAAATTCCTTGTTATTGGGAAAATCAGCCGATGGGCTGTCGAAAGCTAAATTGTGCTTTCCATCACAACAGGAGCCGTTATGTTGACGGCCTGTTCCTACCTCCAAGCAAAACGGTGTTGACCACTGTGCCTGAGTCACAAGAAGAAAAAGAAGTAAAGGCTGCAGGAGGAGCCAGGTCTCTGCAGCAGGTGCACCTTAGGACTCTAGAGGAAAAGAAACGGGAGGAGGCCCCGAGGATGCAGCAAGGCTCTGAGTATTGTGGCACCTACCGACCTCAGGCCGAAGCTGCCCTGAAGGCAAAGAGGCTGTTCGGCATCACCAGGAGAGCAGGCCCAAAAGTCGAGGAAAATCTTAAAGACCGTAGTGATGCTCCTTCTCAGAGAGGTGTGACGAAGATGGAGGCGAATGAGACTTCACCCGAGACCATAAGTGATCCCCCTGAACGTCCAGTCAACAGATGTGACACCACCAAAGAGAAACACCCGGAGAGACATCAGGAGAAAAAAACGTCCCAGAAGGAGAACCCAAGCTGGTCATCAGTGCTCACTGCTCTCTCCGTCAACACTCTGCACCTGGCAAAATGGTTCTCCAGGGAGCCATCCCAGAAAGGGGAGGTCGAAACCTCTGGAATTGGGGACTCCATACTTGATGTGAAACGTGCAGCACAGACTTTGGAAGAAAGGCGGGAAGCCAAAGAAAACGTGAAGCCGTCTGTGGTCAAGGTTGCCTCAGCTCCCAAGCTGGCTTCCAAACGCAAGGCTGGGGAGATGGCCTCTGCTGTCGCTGTCACATTGGTGAAGCCATTCAGCTCCAGCCTGATCCTCCAGGAAAGACCTGCCAAGAAAGCAGCTGTGGCTGTTGTCCCACACCTCTCTGAGGAGAAATCTGACACTGTGTCTGAGACAAAAAAACTGACAGACAGTTCTGTGCTGTCTTTGGCCCAAGCATCTCCAGAACCCTTGCTCCCAGAAGGATCTGGCCCTTCCTCATCCCAGATGACAACAAAACCGTGCTGGCCGGAACTCTGCCTCGACAGGAAAGCCTCCAGCTCTAAGGAAGATGAGTGTGAGAAACCAATCCGGGGAGTTTCAGGGGGCACATCAGAAGCTGAGATTGACTTGGATCTTGGGAAAGATGGAGATGATCTTCTGCTTGAGCTCTCAGAGATGACTGATTAAGCTGAAGGAGAGAACGAGGACACTGAGAAGAAACACTTACCAAAAACTAGACTTAGTTTCTTCTATTCACCTGAGGTGATGTTCATATCACCTCAAGGTTTAGACTTGTGAAGGAATAAGTCTGATGAGGATAATAGTCTTGAAATGAGACGCTGTACAGAATCGAAAGAAGGAAAGAAAAGACTTGTTCATTGTGAGACTTTCTGTAGGTGGCCAGTTTGCTTTTTGTTCTTTGTTTTTGTTTTTGTGTTTTTGTTTTTGTTTGGTTTGGTTTTTCAAGACAGGTTTCTCCGTGTAGCCCTCGCTATCCTGGAACTTACTCTGTAGATCAGGCTGGCCTCGAACTCAGAAATTCGCCTGCCTCTGCCTCCCAAGTGCTAGGATTAAAGGCGTGTGCCACCACTGCCTGGCTGGCCAGTTTGTTTCTCATAGGGAAATCCTGGATCACCTGTCCTGTTGACTCCTAACATGCTGTTGCAAGCGGCTCATCAAGAGTTTGAAGCCAGGGCTACACAGAGAAACCCTGTCTCAAAAAACAAAAAAGAAAAAACAAACAAACAAACAAACAAAAAAAGAGTTTGAAGTTCGTGTAAGCCTTGTTGGGAATAAGGAAAAGGAAGAAAGTCACAGGACTGTCAGTTCAGTCTGGGAAAACTGGGTGATTCCACACATGCAAAAACAGGACTGGAAGTTTCTGTATAGACGTTGTACCAATCCATCTTCAGCTGACTGAACATTGTGTGTGAGCCCTTATTCAAAGCAGGGGTGGAAGGTTCTGGCTTCACCACATATTGTATAAACACATTTCCTGTTTGGAATTGGCTATAGATTGTATGTCTCTTTTGTATATAACCTCTATTCTTTTGTTAAAAAAAAAAGGTCTGTTGATATTTAATGCCCTGTATTATTAGTCAGTAATTTGTGTTCAAACATTATTTAAACCATTTGTCATTAATGAAGGAGAAATACCTATTTCTTGTGTTTTAAATAAAACCGATACAGGAAAAATAAAAGGGCCGTTGGCCATCCATGTTTCATTTATTTTATTTTAGTATTCTCTGTTTAGTTTTAGACCCACTTTTAGTCAGTTTATTTTCTTGATGCTCTTTTTTTTAAATTTTTTTTAACTTTTTGTACCCTAAATACTAACTCTCTGTAAGATGTGTAATAAAGATTTCCCCCACTGTTCTTCAGGCTACTACTTTGTTCAAACGATGGTGTCCCTCGCTCTACAGAAGTTTTTAAGCTCCACGAGGTCATATTTATTAATTGTCCTTAATGGCTACCGTTTTAGGGTCCTTGAACTCACGTCTCTTTTCATTAGATCTTCAGTCCCACTAGGCAAGCTGGCAAGCTGAACCAGTCTTCCCTCTTTTAATGTCCTTATATATGTCTCCAGTAGAGGGTGTAGCCCAGATTAAAGGTATGTGTCTCCATGCCTTTAATCCCAGATGATCTTGAACTGGAATCCATAGCCATAATCTGGGATTAAAGGTGTGTGTCTCCATGCCTTTAATCCCAGATCATCTTGAACTGGAATCCATAGCCACTATGCTTCAAGATCTCCTTGCTAAGTCCAGGTCAGAAACTTATATCTCTGAGGCTCCAGATTAGGATCATAGGTGAGCCTTCCAATTCTAGATTGTAGTTCATTCCAGATATAGTCAAGTTGACAACCAGGAACAGCCGCTACAAGGCTGTTTTTGTGGTATTTTGTTGACGATTATGGCTGCTTTGTCCTTGTATGAAGAGTCTACTTAAGGCTAAAGTAAAAAGATTTAAATTAATTGCACAGATGATGGAAGTCTCAAGTGAGGTCAGCAGAGACATGTTCTCTGGTTAAACTTCATCAAGAGAATTTTGAACAAGCACAGCAAGCTTAGAAAGGAATATAACATATATGGATGGAGTATTACAGGGGCACCAGGTAGTGAAAACAGGTGTTGTGGGCCAAAGGCTATTAAGTTGAATTAAGGAGTGGTGACCTTGGGGCGAGATCCCACCCAGTTTAGTTTAGAGGCAGGCCTGGTAGTACAAGCCTTTAATCCCAGGAGAGGTATTGGAGTAGGTGTGTGATTGTGGGTGTGGCCTTGTTGAAGGAAGTGGGTCACTGTGGGTGTTGGGCTTTAGGCCCTGATCCTAGCTCCCTGGAAGCCAGTCTGCTCTTGGTGCCTTCAGAAGAACACATAGAACTCTTAGCTCCTCTTAGGCCATGCTCATACCTTTAGGATAATGGACTGAATGAACCTCTGAACCTGTAAGTCAACCTTAATTAAATGTTGTCTTTATAAGGGTTGTCTTGGTCATAGTGTCTGTTCACCACAGTGAAAACTTGACTAAGATAGAAGTTGGTCCCAGGGACAGGGAAATTGCTGTGATAGGCTTTTGTTTGGTAGAATGTGCATTTGGGGACTTTGAATTTGCAAAGCAGTGAAATACTTATGTGGTGAATTAATGGGCTATCCTAGGGGGAATATGGAAGACCTTGTTGCTGAGAGTGTTTGAACTGAGCAGATATTATCTAAGATACTTCAGAGGTGATGAATTTCAGTATGTGACCTAGAGGCTGTTTTTATGGTATTTTGGTGAAGAATATGGCTACTTTTTCCTTGTGTGAAGAGTCTACTTGAGGCAAAGGTAAAGATACTTGAATTAATTGCACAGATGAAGGAAGTCTCAACTGAGGTCAGCAGAGACATTTTCTCTGGTTAAACTTCATCAAGAGCATTTTGAACAAGGACAGCCATCTTAGAAAGGAATATAGAATATGTGGTTGGAGTATTGTACGGGCACCAGGTAGTGAAAAGAGGTGATGTGGTTCAAGGGATATTAAATTAATCAAGTAATGGTGACCTAGGGGCAAGATCCCACCCAATACATTTAGAGGCAGGCGTAGAAGCAAAACACTTTATACCCATGAGATGTTTTGGAGTAGGTGTGTCATTGTGGGTGTGGCCTTGTTGAAGGAAGTGGGTCATAGTTGTTGTGGGGCTTTAGACCCTGATCCCAGCTCCCTGGAACACAGTCTGCTCTTGTTTGCCATCATAACAAGATATAGAATTCTCAGCTCCTCCTAGATCATGTTGCAACCCTGAGGAAAATAGACTGAACCTCTGAACCTGTAAGTCAATCCTAATTTAATGTTTATCTGTTCACAATAGTAAAACCTGGACTAAGAGAGCATTGGTACCAGGCACTGGGGTATTTCTGTGATAGGCCAGTGCAGTTTGGGATTTGGGATTTGTAAAGCAGTGAAATGTTTTATGTGGGGGGTTTAGTGGGCTACCCTAGGAGCAATATGGAAGACCGTGTTGCTCAGAGTGTCTGAACTGTGCAGACATGGCCTAAGATATTTGAGTGAAAGGGAATTTCAGTATGGGGCCTAGAGGCTTTTATTAGTCTGGGTTCTCTAGAGTCACAGAACATATGAGCAGTCTCTATGTAGTTAGGGAATTTGGTGATGACTTACAGTCTGTAGTCCAACTCCCCAACAATAGTCAGCAGCAGCTGTGAATGGAAGTCCAAGGATCTTGCAGTTGCTTAGTCCCACAAGGCAAGCCGGCAAGGAAGAATCTGTCTTCCTTCTTTCAATGTCCTTATATATGTCTCTAGTAGAGACAGATTAAAGGTATGTTTCTCCATGCCTTTAATCCCCGATGATCTGGAACTGGAATCCATAGCCATAATCTGTGATTAAAGGTGTGTGTCTCCATGCCTTTAATCCCAGATGATCTTGAACTGGAATCTTAGCCATAATCTGGGATTAAAGGTATGTGTCTCCATGCCTTTTATCCCAGATGATCTTGAACTGGAATCATAACCATAATCTGGGATTAAAGGTATGTGTCTCCACGCCTTTAATCCCAGATGATCTTGAACTGGAATCCATAGCCATTATGCTTCAATTTCTCCTTGCTAAGTCCAGGTCAGAAATTTATATCTCTGAGCCTCCAGATTAGGATCATAGGTGAGCCTTCCAATTCTAGATTGTAGTTCATTCCAGATATAGTCAAGTTGACAACCAGGAGTAGCCACTACAAGGCTGTTTTTGTGGTATTTTGGAGAAGAATATGGCTTCTTTGTCCTTGTATGAAGAGTCTACTTAAGGCTGAAGTAAAAAGATTTATGTTAATTGCACAGATGAGGGAAGTCTCAAAAGAGGTCAGCAGAGACATTTTCTCTGGTTAAACTTCATTAAGATCATTTGGAACAAGCACAGCAAACTTAGAATGGAATATAACATATATGGATGGCTTATTGCATGGGCACCAGGTAGAGAAAACAGGTGTTGTGGCTCAAGGGATATTAAGTTGAATAAAGGATTGGTGACCTTGGGGCAAGATCCCACCCAGTTTAGTTTAGAAGCAGGCCTGGCAGTACAAGGCTTTAATCCCAGGAGTGATATTGGAGCAGATATGTGATTGTGGGTGTGGCCTTGTTGAAGGAAGTGCGTCATTGTGGGTGTTGGGCTTTAGACCCTGATCCTAGCTCCCTGGAAGCCAGTCTGCTCTTGGTGCCTTCAGAAGATCATATAGAACTCTCAGCTCCTCTTAGCCCATGCTCTTACCTTGAGGTTAATGGACTGAACGAACCTCTGAACCTGTAAGTCAACCTTAATTGAATGTTGTCTTTATAAGAGTTGTCTTGGTCATGGTGTCTGTTCACCACAGTTAAAACCTGACTAAGACAGAAGTTGGTACCAGGGACAGGGGAATAGCTATGATAGGATTTTGTTTGGAAGAATGTGCATTTTGGGACTTTGGATTTCCAAAGCAGTGAAATACTTTATGTGGTGGCTAATGGGCTATCCTAGGGGCAACATGGCCTACTTGTTGCTGAGAGTGTTTGAACTGAGCAGATATTGCCTAAGATATTTCCTTGGAGATAGAATTTCCATATCTGGCCTAGATACTGTTTTTGTGTGGTGTTTTTTTTTTTTTTTTGGTAAACAAGTGTAGCTACATTTTGTTGTTGTCTGGAATGTGAACATGCCACCTTTTTGAGGAAGTGTGCCATTATGGACTCAGGTTTCTAAAGTTTTGCCATCTGCTGAGGTGTATAGATTGATCATCTTTTGGGTGGGGCTCTGTTGTGCCATCTTGCCTTCCAATTTCCTGAGTCCAGTATTTAAAAGACTTGCCTTTGTTGTGTGATTGTTTTTGTTGTTGTTTTGGAGCTATTTCCCACCCTGCAAACTCCTATTCAGACTAAGATAGAAGTTGGCACCAGGGACTGGGGTATTTCTGTGATAGGCCACTACAGTTTGGGGTTTGTGATTTGTAAAGCAGTGGAATGTTTTATATGGGGGATTAATGGGCTACCCTTGGAGCATTATGGAAGACCTTGTTGCTCAGAGTGTCTGAACTGTGCAGATATGGCCTTAGAGGTGTGTGTCTCCATGCCTTTAATCCCAGATGATCTTGAACTGGAATCCATCACCATAATCTGGGATTAAAGGTGTGTGTCTCCATGCCTTTAATCCCAAATGATCTTGAAGTGGAATCATAGCCATAATCTGGGATTAAAGGTATGTGTCTCCATGCCTTTAATCCCAGATGATCTTGAAATGAAATCCATAGCCACTATGCTTCAAGATCTCCTTGCTAAGTCCAGGTCAGAGACTTATATCTCTGAGCCTCCAGATTAGGGTCATAGGTGAGCCTTCCAATTCTAGATTGTAGTTCATTCCAGATATATTCAAGTTGACAACCAGGAATAGCCACTACAAGGCTGTTTTTGTGGTGTTTTGGTGAAGAATATGGCTACTTTGTCCTTGTATGAAGACTCTACTTATGGCTAAAGTAAAAAGATTTAAATTAATTGCACAGATGAGGGGAGTCTCAAAAGAGGTCAGCAGAGACATTTTCTCTGGTTCAACTTCATCAAGTTCATTTTGAACAAGCACAGCAAGCTTAGAAAGGAATATAACATATATGGATGGAGTATTGCAGGGCCACCAGGCAGTGAAAACAGGTGTTGTGGGTCAAGGGATATTAAGTTGAATGAAGGAGTGGTGACCTTGGGGCAAGATCCCACCCAGTTTAGTTTAGAAGCAGGCAGGGCAGTACAAGCCTTTAATCCCAGGAGAGGTATTGGAGCAGGTGTGTCATTGTGGGTGTGGCCTTGTTGAAGGAAATGGGTCATTGTGGGTGTTTGGCTTTAGACCCTGATCCTAGCTCCCTGGAAGCCAGTATGCTCCTGGTGCCTTCAGAAGAACATATAGAACTCTTAGCTCCTCTTAGGCCATGCTCTTACCTTGAGGATAATGGACTGAACGAACCTCTGAACCTGAAAGTCAACCTTAATTGAATGTTGTCTTTATAAGAGTTGTCTTGGTCATGGTGTCTGTTCACCACAGTGAAAACTTGACTAAGACAGAAGTTGGTACCAGGGACAGGGGAATTGCTGTGATAGGCTTTTGTTTGGAAGAATGTGCATTTTGGGACATTTAATTTGCAAAGCAGTGAAATACTTTATGTGGTGGCTTAATGGGCTATACTAGGAGGAAAATGGAATTGTTTGAAGTGAGCAGATATGGCCTAAGATACTTCAGAGGAGTTGAATTTCAGTATGTGACCTAGAGACTGTTTTTGTGTTATTTTAGTGAAGAATATGGCTACTTTTTACTTGTGTGAAGACTCTACTTGAGGCTAAGGTAAAGATATTTGAATTAATTGCACAGATGAGGGAAGTTTCACCTGAGGTCAGCAGAGGCATTTTCTCTGGTTAAACTTCATCAAGAGCATTTTGAACAAACACAGCAAGCTTAGAAAGGAATATAACATATATGGATGGAGTATTGCAGGGGCACCAGGTAGTGAAAACATTTGTTGTGTGCCAAGGGATATTAAATTGAATTCAGGAGTAGTGACCTTGGGGCAAGATCCTACTCAGTTTAGTTTAGAGGCAGGCTTGGCAGTACAAACCTTCAATCCCACGAGAGGTATTGGAGTAGGTTTGTCATTGTGGTTGTGGCCTTGTTGAAGGAAGTGGGTCATAGTTGGTGTTGGGCTTTAGACCCTGATCCTAGCTCCCTGGAAGCCAGTCTGCTCTTGTTTGCCATCATAACAAGATATAGAATTCTCAGCTCTTCCTAGATCATGTTGCGAACCTGAGGATAATAGCCGAACCTCTGAAGCTGTAAGTCAACCCTAATTTAATGTCTATCTGTTCACAATAGTAAAACCTGATCTAAGACAGAAGTTGGTACCAGGGACTGGGGTATTTCTGTGATAGCCCAGTGCAGTTTGGGATTTGTGATTTGTAAAGCAGTGGAATGTTTTATGTGGGGGGATTAATGGGCTACCGTAGGAGCAATATGGAAGACCTTGTTGCTCAGAGTGTGTGAACTGTGCAGACGTGGCCTAAAATATTTGAGTGAAGAGGAAGGAATTTCAGTATGTGGCCTACAGGCTGTTTTTTGTGGTATTTTGGTGAAGAATATGGCTTTTTTCTTGTATGAAGAGACTACTTAAGGCTAAAGTAAAAAGATTTAAATTAATTGCACAGATGAGGGAAGTCTCAAAAGAGGTCAGCAGAGACATTTTCTCTGGTTAAACTTCATCAAGAGCATTTTGAACAAGCACAGCCAGCTTAGAAAGGAATATAACGTATATGGATGGAGTATTACAGGGGCACCAGGTAGTGAAAACAGGTGTTGTGGGCCAAGGGCTATTAAGTTGAATTAAGGAGTGGTGACCTTGGGGCACGGTCCCACCCAGTTTAGTTTAGAGGCAGGCATGGCAGTAGAAGCCTTTAATCCCAAGAGATGTATTGGAGTAGGTGTGTGATTGTGGGTGTGGCCTTGTTGAAGGAAGTGGGTCATTGTGGGAGTTGGGCTTTAGGCCCTGATCCTAGGTACCTGGAAGCCAGTCTGCCCTTGGTACATTCAGAAGAACATATAGAACTCTTAGCTCCTCTTAGGCCATGCTCTTACCTTGAGGATAATGGACTGAAGGAACCTCTGAACCTGTAAGTCAACCTTAATTGAATGTTGTCTTTATAAGAGTTATCTTGGTCATGGTGTCTGTTCACCACAGTGAAAACTTGACTAAGACAGAAGTTGGTATCAAGGACAGGGGAATTGCTGTGATAGGCTTTTGTTTGGAAGAATGTGCATTTTGGGACTTTGGATTTGCAAAGCAGTGAAATACTTTATATGGTGGCCTAATAGGCTATCCTAGGAGAAATATGGAAGACCTTGTTGCTGAGAGTGTTTGAACTGAGCAGATATATCCTAAGATACTTCAGAGGAGATGAATTTCAGTATGTGACCTAGAGGCTGTTTTTGTGGTATTTTGGTGAAGAATATCACTACCTTTTCCTTGTGTGAAGAGTCTACTTGAGGCTAAGGTAAAGATATTTGAATTAATTGCACAGATGAGGGAAGTCTCAAGTGAGGTCAGCAGAGACATTTTCTCTGGTTAAACTTCGTCAGGAGCGTTTTGAACAAGCACAGCCAGCTTAGAAAGGAATATAGAATATGTGGTTGGAGTATTGAAGGGGCACAAGTTAGAGAAAAGAGGTGATGTGGTCCAAGGGATATTAAATTAATCAAGGAATGGTGACCTTGGGGCATGATCCCACCCAACTACATTTAGAGTCAGGGGTCGCAGCACAAGCCTTTAATCCCAGGACAGGTTTTGGAGTAGGTGTGTCTTTGTGAATGTGGCCTTGTTGAAGGAAGTGGGTCATAGTTGGTGTGGGGCTTTAGAACCTGATCCTAGCTCCCTGGAAGCCAGTCTGCTCTTGTTTGTCTTCATAACAAGATATAGAATTCTTAGCTCCTCCCAGATCATGTTGTGACCCTGACGATAATAGACTGAACCTCTGAACCTGTAAGTCAATTCTAATTTAATGTTTATCTTTCACAATAGTAAAACCTGGACTAAGACAGCAGTTGGTATAAGGGACTGGGGTATATCTGTGATAGGCCAGTGCAGTTTGGGATTTGGGATTTGTAAAGCAGTGAAATGTTTTATGTGGGGAGATTAGTGGGCTACCCAAGGAGCAATATGGAAGACCTTGTTGCTCAGAGTGTCTGAACTGTGAAGATATGACCTAAGATATTTGAGTGAAAGGGAATTTCAGTATGTGGCCTAGAGGCTTGTATTAGTCTGGGTTCTCTAGAGTCACAGAACATATGGGCAGTTTCTATGTAGTTAGGGAATTTGGTGATGACTTATAGTCTGTAGTCCAACTCCCCAACAATAGTCAGCAGCAGCTGTGAATGGAAGTCCAAGGATCTTGCAGTTGCTCAGTCCCACAAGGCAAGCCGGCAAGGTAGAATCTGTCTTCCTTCTTTCAGTGTCCTTACATATGTCCTTGTAGAGTGTGTAGCCCAGATTAAAGGTATGTGTCTCCATGCCTTTAATCCCAGATGATCTTGAACTGGAATCCATAGCCATAATCTGGGATTAAAGGTGTGTGTCTCCATGCCTTTAATCCCAGATTATCTTGAACTGGAATCCATAGCCATAATCTTGGATTAAAGGTGTGTGTCTCCATGCCTGTAATCCCAGATGATCTTGAACTCGAATCCATAGCCATTATGCTTCAATTTCTCCTTGCTAAGTCCAGGTCAGAAACTTATATCTCTGAGCCTCCAGATTAGGATCATAGGTGAGCCTTCCAATTCTTGATTGTAGTTCATTCCAGATATAGTCAAGTTGACAACCAGGAATAGCCACTACAAGCTGTTTTTGTGGTATTTTGGAGAATATGGCTTCTTTGTGTTTGTATGAAGAGTCTACTTAAGGCTAAAGTAAAGAGATTTAAATTAATTGTACAGATGAGGGAAGTCTCAAAGGAGGTCAGCAGAGACCTCATTATCTCTGGTTAAACTTCATTCAGATCATTTGGAACAAGCACAGCAAACTTAGAATGGAACATAACATATATGGATGGCTTATTGCAGGGGCACCAGGTAGTGAAAACAGGTGTTGTGGGTCAAGGGATATTAAGTTGAATAAAGGATTGGTGACCTTGGGGCAAGATCCCACCCAGTTTAGTTTAGAAGCAGGCCTGGCAGTATAAGGCTTTAATCCCAGGAGAGGTATTGGAGCAGATATGTGATTGTGGGTGTGGCCTTGTTGAAGGAAGTGGGTCATTGTGGGTGTTGGGCTTTAGGCCCTGATCCTAGCTCCCTGGAAGCCAGTCTGCTCTTGGTGCCTTCAGAAGAACATATAGACCTCTTAGCTCCTCTTAGGCTATGCTCCTACTTTGAGGTTAATGGACTGAACGAACCTCTGAACCTGTAAGTCAACCTTAATTGAATGTTGTCTTTATAAGAGTTGTCTTGGTCATGGTGTCTGTTCACCACAGTTAAAACCTGACTAAGACATAAGTTGGTACCAGGGACAGGGGAATTGCTGTGATAGGCTTTTGTTTGGAAGAATGTGCATTTTGGGACTTTGGATTTCCAAAGCAGTGAAATACTTTATGTGGTGGCTTAATGGGTTATCCTAGGGGGAACATGGACTACTTTGTTGCTGAGAGTGTTTGAACTGAGCAGATATTGCCTAAGATATTTCAGTGGAGAAGAATATCCATATCTGGCCTAGAGACTGTTTTTGTGTTTTTGTGTTTGTTTTTTTTTTTTTTGCTAAACAAGCTTAGCTACTTTTTGTTGTTGTCTGGAGTGTGAAAGTGCCGCCTTTTTGAGGAAGTGTGCCATTATGGACTCAGGTTTCTACAGTTTTTCCATCTGCCGAGGTGTTTAGATTGATCATCTTTTGGGTGGGGCTCTGTTGTGTCATCTTGCCTTCCAATTTCCTGAGTCCAGTATTTAAAAGACTTGCCTTTGTTGTGTGATTGTTTTGGTTGTTGTTCTGGAGCTATTTCCCACCCTGCAAACTCCTTTTCTACTGCTTCAGCACTCCTCGGAGTCTCTCAAATTACTAGACCCTCTATCAGCTGGTACTGGAGGCTTCTCCTGCCAGCTCTCAAAAGACCAGCAGGAGGGTCAGGGCCAGCTGATAACATCCAAAGTCATAAGGAGCATGCCTACACCATTGGCTGCCCAGGAAAACAGTTGGCTGTCAGAATAGATTTGGCCCACATCACGACAGCAAATGCCAGCCACATGGGCCAGGACTGTGAGGACCTGCCCATTGTACAGCTCTTGTCCCCAGTCAAGGGGGTTCCCCTAGGCGATGCTAAGGGTGCTGTAGACCAGAGGAGGTGGGCCCGGGCCAGCTACTGCACCAGGGTCTTTGGGATGCTCAGAGGTTATGCCAGATGTCAGCTGCTCTAGGTTATTCTTCCTAATTCTAGGAGCCTTCATTCTGGAGAAGGGTCTCACCTCTACTTGCTTTATGTCTTATTCACTATTTATTTCAGTGCTTCAATAGGAGATGCTACATAAGGTGTGGGGTGCCCTCTGCACTGCCACCTCCCAGAGACATGCAGGGTTGGAGGGCCCCTGGCCCCTTCTGCACCAATCTGAGTCTCCCCCCACCCCAGTCCCATCCCCCATAACCTTCCTCCCCATCCCATTTCCTCCCAGGCCTAGGTGGGATGATTGCATCTTCAAATCTTTTTCAAACTATTTTTTTATTTAAACATTTCCCATTCATATTTGGATTATGTTCTTTCTCCTTTCCCAAATCCTCCCCGATAACCCTTCCTCAACACCTAATTCTATGTTTTTCCTTTCTGTAAAAGGCACACACAAACACACACGCACACCCAACATAACCATCTGAACAAAAGAGCACACGTAATTTATGGAGTCCATTTTATCCTATGCACAACGCTGACCCTAGAGAGTGGGTGCCAGTGTCGCTTGATTTTGGAAAATACTCATTGATCCTCTCCTCGAAGGTATCATTTAGAAACATCTTGATTGGGAGTGGCACTTGGGCTTTCTCTGTTCTGAGATTGTTCTGGCTTGATCTTGAGCATGTCTTGTGGCTGTAGTTCATATGGGCAGCAGCTCTGTTGTGTCTGAAACAAACTATTTTCTGGGAGTGTTCACTGATTCTGGCTCTTACAACCATTCCAACTCCACATCTACATGGATCTTTGAGGGTGTAATGAAGACATCCCATTTAGGGTTGAATGTTCCAAGGTCTCTCCCTGTAGTGGCTATTCCTGGTTGTCAACTTGACTATATCTGGAATGAACTACAATCTAGAATTGGAAGGCTCACCTATGATCCTAATCTGGAGGCTCAGAGATATGTTTCTGACCTGGATTTAGCAAGGAGATCTTGAAGCATAGTGGCTATGGATTCCAGTTCAAGATGATCTGGGATTAAAGGCATGGAGACACACACCTTTAATCCCAGATTATGGCTATGGATTCCAGTTCAAGATCATCTGGGATTAAAGGCATGGAGACACATACCTTTAATCTGGGCTACACCCTCTACTGGAGACATATATAAGGACATTAAAAGAATAAGAAAGATTCTTCCTGGCTGGCTTGCCTTGTGGGACTGAGCAACTACAAGATCCTTAGACTTCCATCCACAGCTACTGCTGACTATTGTTGGGGAGTTGGACTACAGACTGTAAGTCATCGACAAATTCCCTAACTACATAGAGACTGCACATATGCTCTGTGACTCTAGAAACCCAGACTAATACACTCCCTCTCTGCACATTGTATATACATTGGTCTCTGTATTTATTGCAATCTGCAATAAGAAGTGTGTCTGGTGGGGGGTCAAGCAAGGCATTGGTCTAAGGGTGTTGTAATATGTCATTAGGAGTCATTTTGTTGCTGTGTTCCTTTCGGGGAAGGGTAGCACTAGGTTTCACCTTAGCTTCAAGATCCCTCTCGTCTCAGGTCTCAGCCTCTCACACCGACTGGTATGGGTTTTATCTCATGGTGTGAGCCTTATCCAATAGAAAAACAAAGCAGTTGATTACTCCCAGAAACACTTGAGTCCCTATTGCACCACCATGGCTTACAGTCAGGTTGCTATTGTGGTTCCAGGGTCTGTAGTTCGGTGTGAATACTGATGACTTTTCTCTTAGGGTATCAGGTAGAGTACCTTCCAGTGCTAAGAACTCTTGCCAGCAGGGCTGAAACGTCTTCTAGTGTGGCACCAGCTGAACTTCATCATGTTGTGGAGGGTTCCCAATAGCACTGGCAGTAGCCTGTAATGTTTGAGGGATCTCTAAGAAGCCCTTTGACGACAGGTCGATGGAGTGTAACCCACTCCTGGTCCTGGGGGTTTACTTGGTAATATATGATGTCTAGTTTGGCCATGCTCTTCCCCATGATATGGTAAATCCATCAAAAATTCCTTTTATTTCCGTGTGTATTTTAGGGAGTGGTAGTGGGCTGGCATATGGCTTGTAGAAGGCCTTTAGTGTTAGCCTCGCCTCTCTGCAGTCCCGCCTTCACTCCACCTTCCCATCCTCTTCGCCATTTACTACCACTCTTAGAGTTTCCTCTTTATCCTTTCTGTCACTGTATTCCATTTTCCTTTCCTTGGGAGAGCCTCTCCTCCCTCCTGGTCCTTTACTAACTACCTAACCTCTGTGGATATTCTAAATGAGATGCACATCCCTAATGTTCAAAAGTTAGCATCCCCATGTAAGAGAAAACACACAACATCTATCTTTAGATGTCTAGGTTTTGGGTCACTCTGGATGATGGTTTCTTTTTGATTGTTTGTTTTTGTTTTCGTTTTTGCTTTTTTGAGACAGGGTTTCTCTGTGTAGTTCCGGCTGTCCTGGAACTCACTCTGTAGACCAGGCTGGCCTCGAACTCAGAAATTGCCTGCCTCTGCCTCCCAAGTGCTGGGATTAAAGGCATGTGCCACCACCACCCGGCCAGATGATGGTTTCTAGGTCTGTCCATTTACCTACAAGTTTTAATTTTTCTTTAATAGCTAAAAAAAAAGATTCCATAATGTAAACATGCCAAATTTTCAATATCCATCAACTGATGGACCCCTAGTCTGTTTCTAACTCCTGAGTATTAGGAATAAAACAGCACTGAACATTGATGAGAACGTGTCTCTGGAGTAGGATATAGAGGTTTTTTGGGTAGATGCCCAAGAGTGGTAGACCTTGGGGTAGATCAATTTTCAGCTTCTTGAGAACCCTCACACTGATTTCCAGGGTGACAGTCCCATTCTGTAGTCTCACCAGCAATGACTCTGCTTTCTCTCTATCTTTGCCATCACCTGCTGACCTTTTTTTTCTCTTGATCTTGTTTATTCTGACTGGGGAAAGAGGAAATCTTGAAGTTTTAATTTGCATTTCTATCATGACTAAGGATGTTCAACCCTTTAAAAGGTGTCTTCGGTCGCTGGAAGTCTTGGTTTTCTGCTTGTTGGGCGGATGTGAGGACGGTCGGCGACTGCAGCTGAGAAAAGAGAAGAACTAGGCAGGACGCGGGAGTCAGAGACGGTTTCTGTTGTTGCCACTGGAAGAGTAAGTCCGTGTCAAGAGTATTTGGAGCTGGTCTTCACCCCAAGGAAGAAGTGTTTTTTTTCCCAAGAAGCCACTTTTGGCCTGAGAATTTACCCAAGATGCCTAATCAGGGAGACGACTGCTATTTTTACTTCTATTCTGCATGCATCAAAGGCGAAGGCTGCCCATTCAGTCACTGTGAGGCCGCGCTAGGAAATGAAATGGTTTGCACCCTGTGGCAAGAAGGCCGCTGTTTCCGCCGGGTGTGCAGATTCCGCCACATGGAAATTGACAAAAAGCGAAATGAAATTCCTTGTTATTGGGAAAATCAGCCGACGGGCTGTCGAAAGCTAAATTGTGCTTTCCATCACAACAGGAGCCGTTATGTTGACGGCCTGTTCCTACCTCCAAGCAAAACTGTGTTGCCTACTGTGCCTGAGTCACAAGAAGAAAAAGAAGTAAAGGTTCAACCCAATACATTGTTAGTTTGGTCTAACCCTTCCTGTCAGCCGAGGAGTGTGATGAAAGTGGGGAGTTCACAAAAGGTTCCCACGCCCAAACATCCACCTGTTGTGGTCAATATTGCAGATGATGATGATGAAGATGATGATGATGATGATGAGTCTTCTGAGGAGAACCATGAAAGCAAAACACCTGCCCTGCCAGCAACTCCTGACGCCCATAATGGATTACGAGTGGCTTCTGCCCGCAAACCTGGAGTCAGTTTAAAGGAAGATGAATGTTTGAATTTTGGAATAAAATCTCTCAAGGAAATGAAATCAAAGGCAATGAAGGAAAAACCCAAGAAGCAAGGTGTAGACTCCGTGGGAGTTTCCAGTGCTTTACACAAGGCTCAGCCTAATCTAGGCCCCGAGAAAGAGAATATTTGGACTGTGGTGAGGACAGGAACACTCTCAAGCAAACGAGAAGAGCCCTTGGTTAGACTGAGTCTCAAGGAGAGAATGGGGAAACGAAAACATTCAGTATGTGGTGACCGCCATCACCCCTTAGGGCGAAGCTTTTCACAGAGGCTGGGGAAAAAAATGGAAGCGCCAGAAACTAACATTGACAAAGCACCAAAGAAAAAGAGAGTTTGTAAAGCTGGCGAGATCCACGTGAAGACCCTGGAAGAACTGCTTCTGGAAAGAGCAGCTAGGAACCGTGGAGAGTTGCAGACTCAACTGAAGACAGGAGAACCTTCAGGAGCTGACGAGTCTCCATCGGGAAGAAAAAGTTCTTCAGTGAGGATCAAAACCCTCTCTGAGATCCTGGCTGAAAAGAGACATCGGCAGCAGGACATGGAAGGACTTGTATCCAGAAAGGATGGGAGTTGCCTCATGCTGACAGAAGACACTAACTTGAAAAAGACAGTGAGTCTGCAGACTGGTGCTGTTAGCCAAAGGCAGCCCGAGGAGCCTGCAGGAGGAGGCAGGTCTCTGCAGCAGGTGCACCTTAGGACTCTAGAGGAAAAGAAACTGGAGGAGGCCCCGAGGATGCAGCAAGGCTCTGAGAATTGTGGCAACTCCCCACCTCAGGCTGAGGCTGCCCAGAAGGCAAAGAGGCTGTTCCGCATCACCAGGAGACCAGGCCCAAAAGTTGAGGAAAATCTTAAAGACCTTGGTGCTGAGGCTTCTTCTCAGAGAGGTGTGACGAAGATGGAGGCGAATGAGACTTCACCCGAGACCATAAGTGATCCCCCCGAACGTCCAGTCAACAGATGTGACAACACCAAAGAGAAACACACAGAGAGACAGCAGGAGAAAAAAACGTCCCAAAAGGAGACCCCAAACTTGTCATCGGTGCTCACTGCTCTCTCGGTCAACACTCTGCACCTGGCAAAATGGTTCTCCAGGGAGCCATCCCAGAAAGGGGAGTGCGAAACCTCTGGAATCAGGGACTCCATACTTGATGTGACACGTGCCTCAGCTCCCAAGCTGGCTTCCAAACGCAAGGCTGGGGAGATGGACCCTGCTGTCGCTGTCACACTGGTGAAGCCATTCAGCTCCAGCACGATCCTCCAGGAAAGACCTGCCAAGAAAGTAATTTGATTAGTAATTTGTGTTCAAACATTATTTAAATAAAACCGTTACAGGAGAAATAAAAGTGCCTTTGGCCATCTGTGTTTCCTTTATTTTAGTATTCTCCGTTTACTTTTAGACCCACTTTTAGTCAGTTTATTTTCTTGATGCTCTCTTTTTCATTTTTTTTTAACTTTTTATATCCTAGATACTAACTCTCTGTAAGATGTGTAATAAAGATTCCCCCTCCCCCTGTTCTTCAGGCTACTACTTTGTTCAAACAATGGTGTCCCTCGCTCTACATAAGCTTTTAAGCTCCACGAGGTCATATTTATTAATTGTCCTTAATGGCTACTGTCTTAGGGTCCTTGAACTCACGTATCTTTTCATAAGATCTTCAGTCCCACCAGGCAAGCTGGCAATCAGGAACCAGTCTTCCCTCTTCAAATGTCCTTATATATGTCTCCAGTATAGGGCGTAGCCCAGATTAAAGGTATGTGTCTCCATGCCTTTAATCCCAGATGATCTTGAACTGGAATCCATAGCCATAATCTGGGATTAAATGTGTGTCTCCATGCCTTTAATCCCAGATGAAATTTAACTGGAATCCATAGCCACTATGCTTCACGATCTCCTTGCTAAGTCCAGGTCAGAAACTTATATCTCTGAGCCTCCAGATTAGGATCATAGGTGAGCCTTCCAATTCTAGATTGCAGTTCATTCCAGATATATTCAAGTTGACAACCAGGAATAGCCACTACAAGGCTGTTTTTGTGGTATTTTGGTGAAGAATATAGCTACTTTGTCCTTGTGTGAAGAGTCTACTTAAGGCTAAAGTAAAAAGGTTTAAATTAATTGCACAGATGCGGGAAGTCTCAAAAGAGGTCAGCAGAGATATTTTCTCTGGTTAAACCTCATGAAGAGCATTTTGAACATGCACAGCAATCTTAGAAAGGCATATAACTTATGTTGATGGAGTATTGCAGAGGCACCAGTTAGTGAAAACAGGTGTTGTGGTCCAAGGGATATTAAGTTGAATCAAGGAGTCGTGACCTTGGGGCAAGGTCCCACTCAGTTTAGTTTAGAAGCAGGCATGGCAGTACTAGCCTTTAATCCCAGGAGAGGTATTGGAGCATGTGTGTGATTGTGGGTCTGGCCTTGTTGAAGGAAGTGGGTCATAGTTGGTGTTGGGCTTTAGACCCTGATCCTAGCTCCCTGGAGGCCAGTCTGTTCTTGTTGCCTTCAAAAGAACATATAGAACTCTTAGCTCCTCTTAGGCCATGCTCTTTCCTTGAGGATAATGGGCTGAACGAACCTCTGAACCTGTAAGTCAACCTTAATTAAATGTTGTCTTTATAAGAGTTGTCTTGGTCATGGTGTCTGTTCACTACAGTTAAAACTCGACTGTCTTAGTCAGGGTTTCTATTCCTGCACAAACATCCTGACCAAGAAGCAAGTTGGGGAGGAAAGGGTTTATTGAGCTTACACTTCCACACAGCTGTTCATCACCAAAGGAAGTCAGGACTGGAACTCAAGCAGGCCAGAAGCAGGAGCTGATGCAGAGGCCATGGAGGGATGTTCCTTACTTTCTTGCTTCCCCTGGCTTGCTCAGCCTGCTCTCTTATAGAACCAAAGAATACTAGCCCAGTGATGGTACCACCCACAAGGGGCTCTCCCTACTTGATCACTAATTGAGAAAATGCCCCACAGCTGGATCTCAAGGAGGCACTTCCCCAACTGAAGCTCCTTTCCCTATGGTAACTCTAGCCTGTGTCAAGTTGACACACAAAACTAGCCAGTACAATTGACCCCTTGTCAACTTGACACACCAACATATCACTATTAAGCCTCAACCCTTACTTTCTTATTCATTCCCAAGATGTAAATAACATAAAAAGTCCCACAGTCTTTACATATTAAAAGTTCAACCCCTTTAAAATGTCCAATATCTTAAAATTCCAAGTTTTTTAAAAATTCAAAGTCTCTTAACTGTGGGCTCCACTAAAATACCTTCTTTCAAGAGGGAAAAATATCAGGGCACAGTCACAATCAAAAAAGCAAAACTCAAACTCCAATGGTTCAATGTCTGGGATCCAACTCACGATCTGGGCTCCTCCAAGGGCTTGGGTCACTTTTCCAGCTCTTCCCATTGTAGCACACACCTTGTCTTCTAGGCTCCAGCTGCCTGTACTCCACTGCTGCTGCTGTCCTTGGTGGTCATCACATAGTACTGGCATCTCCAAGCCTCAACTCTTTTGCATGACCCCTTCAGTCCTGGGCCATCAATTACAACTGAGGGTATACTTTCACCAATGGCCTTCCATGGCCTCTCACAGTACCAAGCCTCAGCTGTTCTTCATGATGCCTTCATGCCTTCAAAAGCAGTACCACCTGGGTGACTCTTACACAGTACCAAGTCCTGCTACAGCACGAGGCACAACCTTAGCTATCTGGAACACACTCTCTGTGCTCTCAGAAAACAGTTCCCAGAAGATTTCATCTCAGTGATGCTGGTTTCTTCTTAATCACCGCTAATTTCTTAGCTCCAGCTAACCAGCATCAATAGTCCCAGTAACACAAAGGTTGACTTTAATAGTTTTGGTATCTTGTTACTCACAGCTGATTCTTCAGCCCCAGCTAACCAAAACCACAGAATCTTCATGGCCCTGATAAGAGTCTTTAATTTTCCCTCTGAAACTTCACAAGCCAGGCCTCCATCTTCTCCACTGTTCTCAACATAATCTTCCAAGCTCCTCCACATCTCACAGAGGTCTCATCACTGAATGGACCATCTAGCCCAAAGTTCCAAAGTCCTTCCACAGTCCTCCCCAAAACATGGTCAGGTTGTCACAGGAATACCCCACTAAGCTGGTACCAGAAGTCATACCCCACTTCGCACGTCCAGAAGACATGCCTTTAACCAGTCCTATAAGACACAAACTGGTGAGAGGGGCACCAGCACATTTAAAGAGTTTTGTTCTTGCCCTTTTCCTTGTGCCAGATCTTAGGGTTGGAGGTGCTGCTGCTCAATTAGATGAATTAAATTCAATGGGCTTAATTGGGCCCCGAATAACAAGGGCCAGGTGGCAGCAATGAATCGCCAGAGACAAGGAAGGTGATCGTAGTTTTTATAATGGACAGCGTAGACCAAACAATGTTTATAATAATGTACCTGGTAATGGGCAGAGAGGTGGAATTTATAATGGTATGACTCGTTTGGACCTTTGGTACTGGCTAATCAATCATGGTGTTTCCAGGGATGAAATGCATAGGAAACCTACTGCATATCTCTTTGATCTATATAAGCAGAAAAATCCTCAAACAAATGATAGAAAGGCTGCATTGAATCATGGCAAAAGGCAATCTCGGCCAGTGAATCAATTTCCAGACTTGGGCCAGTTTGCAGATCCAGAACCCCTTGAATGAAGGGGTGGCCAGGTTCCCCTGAGGAAGTTTTTTGATAAGACACCTAAAAGTTTTGCTGTTACTCTTTCTCCAATTCTTCCCCAGAGGGACCTAAGGCCTTTTACAAGGGTAACTGTACACTGGGGGAAAGGAAATAATCAGACTTTCAAGGGTCTATTGGATACTGGTTCTGAATTGACACTGATCCCAGGAGATCCCAAGAAACATTGTGGCCCTCCAGTTAGAGTAGGGGCTTATGGAGGCCAGGTGATTAATGGAGTTTTGACTGATGTCGAACTCACAGTAGGTCCAGTGGGTGCCCGAACACATCCTGTGGTCATTTCCCCAGTTCCAGAATGTATAATTGGGATAGAAGTACTCAGAAATTGGCAGAGTACTCACATTGGTTCCCTGACCTGTAGAGTGAGGGCTATTATCGTTGGAAAGGCAAAATGGAAGCCTTTAGAGTTCCCTCTGCCAAAGAAAATAGTGAATCAAAAACAGTATCATATTCCTGGAGGAATTGCAGAAATTACTGCCACGATCAAGGACTTGAAAGATGCAGGGGTGGTCGTTTCCACCACATCTCCCTTTAACTCTCCCATCTGGCCAGTGCAGAAGACAGATGGATCATGGAGGATGACAGTTGACTATAGAAAATTAAATCAGGTAGTAACTCCAATTGCACCTGTTGTACTAGATGTAGTTTTTGTTACTTGAGCAAATTAACACATCTCCTGGAACCTGGTATGCAGCTATTGACCTGGCAAATGCCTTCTTCTCAGTACCTGTCCATAAGGACCACCTGAAGCAATTTGCTTTCAGTTGTCAAGGCCAGCAGTATACCTTTAGAGTTTTGCCTCAACGATATATTAAGTCTCCTGCCCTGTGTCATAATTTAGTTAGAAGGGATCTTGATCATTTGTCTCTTCCACAAAATATCACATTGGTTCACTATATTAATGACATTATGCTGATTGGAACAAGTGAGCAGGAAGTAGCAACCACTTTGGATTCATTGGTAACACATATGCGTATCAGAGGATGGAAAATAAATCCAACCAAAATTCAAGGACCATCTACCTCAGTGAAATTCTTAGGAGTACAATGGTGTGGGGCATGCAGATATATTCCTTCTAAGGTGAAAGATAAGTTATTGCACCTGGCCCCTCCCACCATCAAGAAAGAAGCACGTTTAGTGGGTCTATTTGGATTCTGGAGACAGCACATTCCTCATTTGGGTGTGTTACTCAGGACTATTTACCAAGTGACAAGGAAAGCTGCTAGCTTTGTGTGGGGCCCAGAACAGGAGAAGGCTCTTCAACAGGTCCAGGCTGCTGTGCAGACTGCATTACCACTTGGACCATATGATCCAGCAGACCCAATGGTACTTGAGGTGTCGGTGGCAGATAGAGATGTTGTTTGGAGCCTCTGGCAGGCCCCTGTAGGTGAATCACAGAAGAGACCTTTGTGATTTTGGAGCAAAGCTTTACTGTCATCCGCAGACAACTACTCTCCCTTTGAAAAACAACTCTTGGCCTGCTATTGGGCCTTCGTGGAAACTGAACGTTTGACAATAGGACACCAAGTTACTATGCGACCTGAACTCCCCATCATGAGTTGGGTGTTATCAGACCCTCCAAATCATAAAGTATGGCGTGCACAACAGCAGTCTATTGTCAAATGGAACTGCTTTATACGTGATCGGGCCAGAGCAGGTCCTGAAGGCACAAGCAAGTTACATTACGTTGCTCAGATGCCTATGGTTTCTACTCCTGTTACAATGCCATCTGCTGCTAAGCATGCACCTATAGCCTCATGGGGTGTTCCCTATGACCAGCTGACTGAAGAAGAGAAGACTAGGGCCTGGTTTACTGATGGCTCTGCACATTATGCAGGCACCACCCAGAAGTGGACAACTGCAGCATTACAACCCCTTTCTGGGACAACCCTGAAAGATACAGGTGAAGGAAAATCTTCACAGTGGGCAGAACTTCGGGCAGTGCACATGGTATTACAATTTGTTTGGAAGAAGAAATGGCCAGATGTACAATTGTTCACTGACTCATGGGCTGTAGCCAATGGATTGGCTGCATGGTCAGGGACATCGAAAGATCACAATTGGAAAATTGGTGAGAAAGACATTTGGGGAAGAAGTATGTGGATAGATCTTTGCAAGTAGGCAAAGGATGTGAAGATATTTGTGTCCCATGTAAATGCTCACCAAAAGGTGACTTCAGCTGAGGGGGCGTTCAACAATCAAGTGGATAAGATGACGGGCGCATTCTGTGGACAGTCAGCCTCTTTCCCCAGCCACCCCAGTTATTGCCCAGTGGGCACATGAACAAAGTGGCCATGGTGGCCGAGACGGAGGTTATGCTTGGGCTCAGCAACATGGACTTCCACTCACCAAGGCTGACCTGGCTACAGCTGCTGCTGAATGCCAGATCTGCCAACAGCAGAAACCAACACTGTGTCCCAAATACGGCACCATTCCTCGAGGTGACCAGCCAGCAACCTGGTGGCAGGTTGACTACATTGGACCACTTCCCCCATGGAAAGGACAACGTTTTGTTCTTACTGGAATAGATACTTATTCTGATTATGCTTCTGCCAAAACCACCATCTGTGGACTCACAGAATGCCTTAACTATAGTCATGGTATTCCACACAGTATTGCTTCTGACCAAGGAACTCATTTCACAGCCAGAGAAGTGAGACAGTAGGCCCACGATTATGGAATTTACTGGTCTTACCATGTTCCCCATCATCCTGAAGCAGCTGGTCTGATAGAAAGATGGAATGGCCTTTTGAAGACACAGTTACAGCACCAATTAGGTGGCAACAGCATGGAGGGCTGGGGCAGAGTTCTTCAGAAGGCAGCATATGCTTTGAATCAGCATTCAAAATATGGTACAGTTTCTTCTATAGCCAGTATTCATGGGTCCAGGAATCAAGGGGTGGAAAAGGGAATAGTTCCACTCACTATCACTCCTAGTGACCCGCTAGGAAAATTTTTGCTTCCTGTCCCCACAACTTTGGGTTCTGCTGGCCTAGAAGTTTTGGTTCCAGAGGGGGGAGTGCTCCTACCTGGAACCACAACAAACATTCCATTGAACTGGAAGCTCAGATTTCCCCCTGGCCATTTTGGGCGTCTAATGCCATTAAGCCATCAGACTAAGAAAGGAATAACTGTGTTAGGAGGGGTGATAGATCCAGATTACAGTGGGGAAATTGGATTGCCTCTCCACAATGGAGGTAAGCAGGATTATGTCTGGAGACCAGGAGATTCCCTAGGGCGTCTCTTAGTACTACCATGTCCTGTGATTAAAGTCAATGGGAAACTACAACAGCCTAATCCAAGCAGGATGAGGAAGGATGACTCATCAGGAATGAAGGTATGGGTCAATCCTCCAGAAAAAGAGCCAAGACCTGCTGAGGTGCTTGCTGAAGCTAAAGGAAATACAGAATGGGTAGCAGAGGATGGTAGTTATAAATACCAGCTAAGGCCACGTAACCAGTTGCAGAAACGAGGATTATAAGTAATATGAATGCTTCTATCTTATTTTGTTAAGGATACTTTTGTCTTCCAATTCCTTTAACATCAATTGGTATTGAGACACTAAAAGAATGTTCCCAAGGGAAATTGCCCCATTGTAAATTTACAAATGTGTTTGCGATTGTACAAGGAATAGTTATATCATGTTGGGCATATTCACGACCTTGTTATTGTTTCATGTGGACATGTGATATTATCTGTGTCAAGTTGACAAGGGGTGGATTGTAGTGGCTATTCTTGGTTGTCAACTTGACTATATGTGGAATGAACTACAATCTAGAATTGGAAGGCTCACCTATGATCCTAATCTGGAGGCTCAGAGATAAAAGTTTCTGACCTGGACTTAGCATGGATATCTTGAAGCATGGATTCCAGTTCAAGATCGTCTGGGATTAAAGGTGTGTAGACATACACCTTTAATCCCAGACTATGGCTATGGATTCTAATTCAAGATCATCTGGGATTAAAGGCATGGATACACACACCTTTAATTGGGCTACACCTTCTACTGGAGCCATATATAAGGACATTGAAAGAAGGAAGACTCATTCTTCCTTGCCGGCTTGCTTCGTGGGACTGAGCAACTGCAAGATCCGTGGACTTCCATCCACAGTTGCTGCTGATTATTGTTTGGGAGTTGGACTACAAACTGTAAGTCATTGACAAATTCCCTAACTGCATAGAGACTGCCCATACAATCTGTGACTCTAGAGAACCCAGACTAATACACTTGACTAAGACAGAAGTTGGTACTAGGGACAGGGGTATTGCTGTGATAGGCTTTTGTTTGGAAGAATGTGCATTTTGGGAGCCTCCAGATTAGGATCATATGTGAGCCTTCCAATTCTAGATTGTAGTTCATTCCAGATATAGTCAAGTTGACAACCAGGAATAGCCACTACAAGGCTTTTTTGTGGTATTTTGGTGAAGAATATGGCTACCTTTTCCTTGTGTGAAGAGTCTACTTAAGGCTAAGGTAAAAAGGTTTAAATTAATTGCACAGATGAGGGGAGTCTCAAAATAGGTCAGCAGAGGCATTTTCTCAGGTTAAACTTCATCAAGAGCATTTTGAACAAGCACAGCAAGCTTAGAAAGGAATATAACTAATATGGATGGAGTATTGCAGGGGCACCAGGTAGTGAAAACATGTGTTGTGGTCCAAGGGATGTTGTAGGAAGTGGCTCATTGTGGGTGTTGGGCTTTAGACCCTGATCCTAACTCCCTGGAAGCTAGTCTGTTCTTGTTGCCTTCATAAGAACATATAGAACTCTTAGCTCCTATTAGGCCATGCTCTTACCTTGAGGATAATGGACTGAATGAACCTCTGAACCTCTAACTCAACCTTAATTAAATGTTTTTTCTATAAGAGTTGTCTTGGTCATGGTGTCTGTTCACTACAGTTAAAAATGACTAAGACAGAAGTTGGTACCAGGGACATGGATATTGCTGTGATAGGCTTTTTTTTGGAAGAATGTACATTTTGAGACTTTGAATTTGCAAAGCAGTGAAATACTTTATGTGGTGGCTTAATGGGCTATCCTAGGAGGAATATGGAAGACCTTGTTACTGAGAGTGTTTGAAGTGAGCAGATATGGCCTTAGATACTTCTGAGGAGATGAATTTTAGTATGTGACCTGGAGACTGTTTTTGTGCTATTTTGGTGACAATATGGCTACTTTTTCCTTGTGTGAAGAGTCTACTTGTGGCTAAGGTAAAGATATTTGAATTAATTGCACAGCTGAGGGAAGTCTCAACTGAGGTCAACAGAGACATTTTCTCTGGTTAAACTTCATCAAGAGCATTTTGAACAAGCACAGCAAGCTTAGAAAGCATATAGCATATGTGGTTGGAGTATTGAAGGGGCACCAGGTAGTGAAAACAGGTCATGTGGTCCAAGGGATATTAAATTGAATCAAGGAATGGTGACCTTGGGGCAAGCTCCCACCCAACTACATTTAGAGGCAGGCATGGCAGCACAAGACTTTAATCCCAGGAGAGGTTTGGGAGTAGGTGTGTCATTGTGGGTGTGGCCTTGTTGAACGAAGTGGATCATAGTTGGTGTGGGGCTTTAGACCCTGATCCTAGCTCCCTGGAAGCCAGTCTGCTCTTGTTTGCCATCATAACAAGATATAGAATTCTTAGCTCCTCCTCGATCATGTTGCAACCTGAGGATAATAGACTGAACCTCTGAACCCGTAAGTCAACCCTAATTAATATCTATCTGTTCACAATATTAAAACCAGGACTAAGACAGAAGTTGGTACCAGGGACTGGGGTATTTCTGTTATAGCCCAGTGCAGTTTGGGATTTGGGATTTGTAAAGCAGTGGAATATTTTATGTGGGAGGATTAATGGGCTACCCTAGGAGCAATATGAAAGACCTTGTTGCTCAGAGTGTCTGAACTTTGCAGACATGGCCTAAGACATTTGAGTGAATTGGAAATTTAGTATGTGGCCTAGAGGCTGTTTTTGTGGTATTTTGGTGAAGAATATGGCTACTTTTTCCTTGTGTGAAGAGTCTACTTAAGGCTAAATTAAAGAGATTTAAATTAATTGCACAGATGAGGGACCTCTCAAAAGAGGTCAGCAGAGACATTTCTCTGGTTAAACTTCTTCAAGAGCATTTTGAACTAGCACAGCCAGCTTAGAAAGGAATATAACATATATGGATGGAGTATTGCAGGGGCACCAGGTAGTGAAAACTGGTATTGTGGGCCAAGGGATATTAAGTTGAATCAAGGAATGGTGATGTGATGGTTTGTATATTTGGCCCAGGAAGTGAACTTCTTAGGAGGTGTGGCCTTGTTAGAGTAGGTATGTCAAAGTGGGTGTGGGCTTAAGACCCTCACCCTGGCAGCCTGGAAGTCAGTCTTCCATTAGTAGCCTTCAGAAAAAGATGTAGAACTCTCAGCTCCTCCTGCACCATATCTGCCTGGATGCTGCAATGTTTCTTCCTTGATGACAATGGACTGAACCTCTGAGGCTGTAAGCCAGCCCCAATTAAATGTTGTCTTTTATAAAACGTGCATTGGTCATGGTGTCTGTTCACAGCAGAGAAACCCTAACTAAGACAGAAGTTGGTACCAGGAGTGCGGTATTCTGTGATAGGCATGACCATGCTTTTATTTGGAAGAATGTGGATATTGGGACTTTGGATTTGAAAAGTTATGGATTGCTTTGAGTGGGGCTTAATGGGCCAGCATAGTAGGAATATGGAAAGCAGTGGTGCTGAGGGTCATTTGAACTGTGTAGGCCTGATGGCCCAAATAGTTTCAGTCAAGAACTTTAATATGTGGCCAAGAGACTGTTTTTGTGATGTTTTGGTGAAGAACATGGCTGCTTTTTGTCATTGTCTGAAGAGACTGCCTAGGGCTAAGGTAAAGAAATTTATATTAATTACACCTGCAAAGGAAGTCTCAAAAAAGACCAACAAAACTTTGTTCTCCGTTTAAGTCTGATGAAGAGAATTTTTTTTAATTTTTATTTTCTATATTCTATGTTTACATTCCAAAGGCTTTCCCCTTTCCCAGTTCCCACCCACCATAGTTCCCATAGTTCCTCTCCCCCCCAACTATTCCCCAATCATTCCCACTCCCTCCTCGGTTTCTTTACTAAACTGGATGCAGAATGATGAAGAGAATTTTAAACAAACCTAGCAAGATGAGAAAGAAAAAGTACAAAATATATAGTTGAGTATTAAAGGCACTGCAGGAAGTAAAATGGAGCTGAATTCAAGAATATTAAATTAAATTAAGGGAGTGGTGACCTTACGGCAAGATTCCACACAGCTAAATTTAGGTCCAGGCTTGGCAGTACAAGCCTTTTATCCCAGGAGGCAAAGATAAGCAGATCTCTTGAGTTCAAGGACAGCCTAGAACAGAGCAAATTCTAGGTGAAGAAAAACTAAATCCAGGCTTGGTGGACCACACCTTTAATCCCAGTACTTAGGAGACAGGCATGCAGATCTCTTGAGTTCAAAGTCAGTCTAAGGAGAAAGATTCAGGACAGCCAACTTAGGCAGCGAAGGTGCTAGAAAAAAGGAAGTCAATGATAACATAATAGAACAAGGGAGCCAAAGTTCCAGCTCCTGCAAGCAGCAGAACTCAGCAGTTTCGGCCATGTGTCTTTGGCTTTATATTCAAGTGGAGAAACTACTGGGACAATTGATGCTGATTAGCTGGAGCTAAAAAATTAGTGGTGATTAAGAAAAGACCAGCATCACTGAGGTAAAATATGGGAAGTGTTTTCTGAGAGCACAAAGAAGCTGTATTCCAGAGATAGCCAAGGTTGTACCTCATGCTGCATCTGTACTTGGTAACATGTAAGAATCATCCAGGTGGTACTGGTTTTAAAGGCATGAAAGCATCATGAAGAACAGCTGAGGCTTGGCACTGTGAGAGGCCATGGAATGCCATTGGTGAAAGTGTACCCTCAGTTGTAATTGACAGCCCAGGACTGAAGGAGTCATGCGAAGGAGTTGAGGCTTGGTACCATAAGAAAACCTATGAGAGGGTTTGTTGAAGCATAGTTGCAGTGGAAGACCCTAGCATATTGGAGATGCCAGTAGCATGGGATGACCACCAAGAACAGCAGTGGCAGTGGAGTAGATCAATCTGAACTTAGAGTGCTACAGAGAGCAGAGCGCTACAGAGGGCAGAGCTGGAGATAAGACAACAGCTCTTTGGAGATGCACAGAAGATCATGTGTGGATCTCAGACATTGGAACAAGAAGCTCTGAAGCTGAAATTGTCTTTGGGTACCCAAGATGTTAAAGATGCCAGAGCCCCAGGATGCCTGCCACGGAAAGCTATTAATGGAGTGCAATAAGCCCAGGAAAAAAAACCTTGTTGAAGTCAACAAAGATAAAAAAGTGTTTTATATCTAAAGACTGCTTTGCCATCAGACATAGAGATGCAGAGTTTAGACTTTGCCTAGCTGGTTTCCTGTCTTGCTTGGGGGATTACAGTTAAGTGATTGGATGAATCTCAAGAGACCTTAAACTTTGGACTTTTAACATTGTTGAGACTGCTATAAACTACAGGGACTATTGAAGTTGGACTAAATGTATTTTTACATTATACTATGTTTAAGTATGGCCCCCATAGACTCATGTTTGAACAAGCCTATGGGGGCCAAGACTGGAATGTGATGGTTTGTATATGATTGCCCCAAGAAGTGACATTATTAGGAGGTGTGGCCTTGTTAGAGTAGGTGTGTCAAAGTGGGTGTGGGCTTAAGACCCTCACCCTGGCAGCCTGGAAGTCAGTCTTCCACTAGCAGCCTTCAGATGAAGATGTAGAACACTAAGCTCCTCCTGCACCATATCTGCCTGGATGCTGCCATGTTTCTGCCTTGATGACATTGAACTGAACCTCTGAGCCAGTAAGACAGCCCCAATTAAATGTTGTCTTTTATAAGTCTTGCATTGGTCATGGTGTCTGTTCACAGCAGAGAAACCCTAACTAAGACAGGTGACCTTGGGGAAAGATCCCACCCATTTAATTTTAGAGGCAGGCATGGCAGTACAAGCCTTTAATCCTAGGAGAGGTATTGGAGTAGGTATGTGATTGTGGGTGTGGCCTTGTTGAAGGAAGTGGGTCAAAGTTGGTGTTGGGCTTTAGACCCTGATCCTAGATCCCTGGAGGCCTGTCTGCTCTTGTTGCCTTCAGAAGAACTTATAGAACTCTTAGCTCCTCTTAGGCCATGCTCTTACCTTGAGGATAATGGACTAAACGAACCTCTGAACTTGTAAGTCAACCTTAATTAAATGTTTTCTTTATAAGAGTTGTCTTGGTCATGGTGTCTGTTCACTACAGTTAAAACTTGACTAAGGGAAAAGGGGTATTGCTGTGATAGTTTTTTTTTTTTAAAGAATGTGCGTTTTGGGACTTTGAATTTGCAAAGCAGTGAAATACTTTATGTGGTGCCTTAATGGGCTATCCTAGGAGGAAAATGGAAGACCTTGTTGCTGAGAGTGTTTGAACTGAGCAGATATGGCCTAAGATACTTCAGAGGAGATGAATTTCAGTATGTGACTTGGAGACTGTTTTTGTGTTATTTTGGTGAAGAATATGGCTGCATTTTCCTTGTGTGAAGAGTCTACTTGAGGCTAAGGTAAAGATATTTGAATTAATTGCACAGATGAGGGAAGTCTCAAGTGAGGTCAGCAGAGACATTTTCTCTGGTTAAACTTCATCAAGAGTGTTTTGAACAAGCACAACAAGCTTAGAAAGGAATATAGCATATGTGGTTGGAGTATTGAAGGGGCACCAGGTAGTGAAAACAGGTGGTGTGGTCCTAGGGATATTAGATTGAATCAAGGAATGGTGACCTTGGGGTAAGATCCCACCAAATTACATTTAGAGGCAGATGTGGCAGCACAAGCCTTTAATCCCAGGAGAGGTTTTGGAGTAGGTGTATCTTTGTGGTTGTGGCTTTGTTGAAGGAAGTGGGTCATAGTTGGTGTGGGGCTTTAGACCCTGATCCTAGCACCCTGGAAGCCAGTCTGCTCTTGGTGCCTTCAGAAGAATATATAGAGCTCTTAGCTCCTCTTAGGCCATGCTCTTACCTTGAGGATAATGGACTGAACGAACCTCTGAACTTGTAAGTCAACCCTAATTAAATGTTGTCTTTATAAGAGTTGTCTTGGTCATGGTGTCTGTTCACCACAGTGAAAACTTGACTAAGACAGAAGTTGGTACCAGGGACAGGGGAATTGTTGTTATAGGCTTTCATTTAGAAGAATGTGCATTTTGGGACTTTGGATTTGCAAAGCAGTGAAATACTTTATGTGGTGGCTTAATGGGCTCTCCTAGGAGGAATATGGAAGACCTTGTTGCTGAGAGTGTTTGAACTGTGCAGATATGGCCTAAGATACTTCAGAGGAGATGAATTTCAGTATGTGACCTAGAGACTGTTTTTGTGGTATTTTGGTGAAGAATATGGCTACTTTTTCCTTGTGTGAAGAATCTACTTGAGGCAAAGGTAAAGATATTTGAATTAATGCACAGATGAGGGAAGTCTCAACTGAGGTCAGCAAAGACATTTTCTCTGGTTAAACTTCATCAACAGTGTTTTGAAAAAGCACAGCAAGCTTAGAAATGAATATAGCATATGTGGTTGGAGTATTGAAGGGGGACCAGGTAGTGAAAACAGGTCATGTGGTTCAAGGGATATTAAATTGAATCAAGGAATGGTGACCTTGGGGCAAGATTCCACCCAACTACATTTAGAGGCAGGCATGGCAGCACAAGCCTTTAATCCCAGGAGAGGTATTGGAGTAGGTGTGTCATTGTGCGTGTGGCCTTGTTGAAGGAAGTGGGTCATAGTTGGTGTTGGGATTTACACCCTGATCCTAGTTCCCTGGAAGCCAGTCTGCTCTTGTTTGCCATCATAACAAGATATAAAATTCTCAGCTCCTCCTAGATCATGTTGCAATCCTGAGTATAATAGACTGAACCTCTGAACCTATAAGTCAACCCTAATTTAATGTCTATCTGTTCACAATAGTGAAACCAGGACTAAGACAGAAGTTGGTACCAGGGACTGTGGTATTTCTGTGATATCCCAGTGCAGTTTGGGATTTGGGGTTGGTAAAGCAGTGGAATGTTTTATGTGGGGGAAATAATGGGCTACCCTAGGAGCAATATGGAAGACCTTGTTGCTCAGAGTGTCTGAACTGAGCAGACATGGCCTAAGATATTTGAGTGAATTGGAATTTCAGTATGTGGCCTAGAGGCTTGTATTAGTCTGGGTTCTCTATAGTCACAGAACATATGTGCAGTCTCTATGTACTTAGGATATTTGTCGATGACTTACAGTCTGTAGTCCAACTCCCCAACAATACTCAGCAGCAGCTGTGAATAGAAGTCCAAGGATCTTGCATTGCTCAGTCCCACCAGGCAAGATGGCAAGCAGGAACCAGTCTTCCCTCTTTCAATGTCCTTATATATGTCTCCAGTAGAGTGTGTAGCCCAGATTAAAGGTATGTGTCTCCATGTCTTTAATCCCAGATGATCTTGAACTGGAATCCATAGCCATAATCTGAGATTAAAGGTATGTGTCTTCAAGCCTTTAATCCCAGGTGATCTTGAACTGGAATCCATAGCCACTATGCTTCAAGATCTCCTTGCTAAATCCAGGTCAGAAACTTATATCTCTGAGCCTCCAGATTAGGATCACAGGTGAGCCTTCCAATTCTAGATTGTAGTTCATTCCAGATAGACAAGTTGACAACCAGGAATAGCCACTACAAGGCTGTTTTTTGTGGTATTTTGGTGAAGAATATGGCTACTTTTTCCTTGTATGAAGAGTCTACTCTAGGCTAAAGTAAAAAGGTTTAAATTAATTGCACAGATGAGGGAAGTCTCGAAGGAGGTCAGCAGAGACATTTTTTCTGGATAAAGTGCATGAAGAGCATTTGGAACAAGCACAGCAAGCTTAGAAAGGAATATGACATATATGGATGGAGTATTGCAGGGGCACCAGGTAGTGAAAACAGGTGATGTGGTCTAAGGGATATTAAGTTGAATCAAGGAATGGTGACCTTGGGGCAAGATCCCACCCAGTTAATTTTAGAGGCAGGCATAGCAGTACAAGCCTTTAATCCCTAATTTAATGTCTATCTGTTCACAATAGCAAAACTGGAACTATGACAGATGTTGGTACCAGGGTCTGGGATATTTCTGTGATAGGGCAGTGCAGTTTGGGATTTGGGATTTGTAAAGGAGTGGAATTTTTAATGCGGGAGGATTAATGGGCTACCCTAGGAGCAATGTGGAAGACCTTGTTGCTCAGAGTGTCTGAACTGTGCAGACATGGCCTAAGATATTTGAGTGAATTGGAATTTCAGTATGTGGCCTAGAGGCTTGTATTAGTCTGGGTTTTTTAGAGTCACAGAACATATGGGCAGTCTCTATGTAGTTAGGGAATTGTCGACGCCTTACAGTCTGTAGTCCAACTCCCCAACAATAGTCAGCAGCAGCTGTGAATGGAAGTCCAAGGATCTTGCAGTTGCTCAGTCCCACCAGGCAAGCCGACAAGCAGGAACCAGTCTTCCCTCTTTCAATGTCCTTATATATGTCTCCAGTAGAGGGTGTAGCCCAGATTAAAGGTGTGTGTCTCCATGCCTTTAATCCCAGATGATCTTGAACTGGAATCCATAGCCATAGTCTGGGATTAAAGGTGTGTGTCTCCATGTCTTTAATCCCAGATGATCTTGAACTGGAATCCATAGCCACTATGCTTCAAGATCTCCTTGCTACGTCCAGGTCAGAAACTTATATCTTTGAGCCTCCAGATTAGGATCATAGGTGAGCCTTCCAAATCTATATTGTAGTTCATTCCAGATAGTCATGTTTACAACCAGGAATAGCCACTACAAGACTGTTTTTGTGGTATTTTGTTGAAGAATATGCCTACCTTTTCCTTGTATGAAGAGTCTACTTAAGGGTAATGTAAAAAGGTTTAAATTAATTGCACAGGTGAGGGGAGTCTCAAAAGAGGACAGCAGAGACATTTTTTCTGGTTAAACTTCATGAAGAGCATTTTGAACAAGCACAGCAAGCTTAGAAAGGAATATAACTAATGTGGATAGAGTATAGCAGTGGCACCAGGTAGTGAAAACAGGTGATGTGGTCCAAGGGATGTTAAGTTGAATCAAGGAGTGGTGATCTTGGGGCAAGATCAGACCTATTAAGTTTAGAGGCAGGCATGGCAGTACAAGCCTTTAATCCCAGGAGAGGAATTGGAATAGGTGTGTGATTGTGTGTGTGGCCTTGTTGAAGGAAGTGGGTCATAGTTGGTGTTGGGCTTTAGACCCTGATCCTAGATCCCTGGAGGCCAGTCTGCTCTTGTTGCCTTCAGAAGAACATATAGAACTCTTAGCTCTTCTTAGGCCATGCTCTTACCTTGAGGATAATGGACTGAATGATCCTCTGAACCTGTAAGTCAACCTTAATTAAATGTTGTCTTTATAAGAGTTGTCTCGAAGTGGGACGGGGTGGATGAGGTAGCAGGGGGAGGGAAAAGGGCATGTGAGACCTTTGGTGGGAGGGCAACCAGAAAAAGGGAAATGAAATATAAATATAGAATATATCCAATAAAATCAAGAAAAAAAAAGAAAAAAAAACCCAAACTTGACTAAGACAGAAGTTGGTACCAGGGACAGGGGTATTGCTGTGATAGGCTTTTTTGTTTTTTTCACGAATGTGCATTTTGGGACTTTGACTTTGCAAAGAAGGGAAATACTTATGTGGTGGCTTAATGGGCTATCCTAGGAGGAATATGGAAGACCTTGTTGCTCAGAGTGTCTGAACTGTGCAGACGTGGCCTAAGATATTTGATTGAAGAGGAATTTCAGTATGTGGCATAGAGGCTGTTTTTTGGGGGTATTTTGGTGAAGAATATAGCTACTTTTTCCTTGTATGAAGAGTCTACTTAAGGCAAATTAAAAAGATTTAAATTAATTGCACAGATGAGGGAAGTCTCAAAAGAGGTCAGCAAAGACATTTTCTCTGGTTAAACTTCATCAAGAGCATTTTGAACAAGCACAGCCAGCTTAGAAAGGAATATAACATATATGGATGGAGTATTGCAGGGGCACCAAGTAGTGAAAACAGTTGTTGTGGGCCAAGGGATATTAAGTTGAATTAAAGAGTGGTGACCTTGGGCCAAGATCCCACCCATTTTAGATTAGAGGCAGGCATGGAAGTACAAGCCTTTAATCCCAGGAGAGATATTGGAGTAGGTGTGTGATTGTGGGTGTGGCCTTTTTGAAGGAAGTGGGTCATTGTGGGTGTTGGGCTTTAGACCTTGATCCTAGCTCCCTGGAAGCCAGTCTGCTCTTGGTGCCTTCAGAAGAACATATAAATATCTTAGCTCTTCTTAGGCCATGGTCTTACCTTGAGGAGAATGGACTGAACGAACCTCTGAACCTGTAAGTCAACCTTAATTGAATGTTGTCTTTATAAGAGTTGTCTTGGTCATGGTGTCCGTTCACCACAGTTAATACATGACTAAGACAGAAGTTGGTACCAGGGACTGGGGAATTGCTGTGATAGGCTTTGGTTTAGAAGAATGTGCATTTTGGGACTTTGAATTTGCAAAGCAGTGAAATACTTTCTGTGGTGGCTTAATGGGCTATTCTAGGAGGAAAATGGAAGACCTTGTTGCTGAGAGTGTTTGAACTGAGCAGATATGGCCTAAGATACTTCAGAGGAGATGAATTTCAGTATGTGACCTAGAGGCTGTTTATATGGTATTTTGGTGACAATATGGCTACTTCTTCCTTGTGTGAAGAGTCTACTTGAGGCTAAGGTAAAGATATTTGAATTAATTGCACAGATGAGGGAAGTCTCAAGTGAGGTCAGCAGAGACATTTTCTCTGGTTAAACTTCATCAAGAGCATTTTGAACAAGCACAGCCAGCTTAGAAAGGAATATAGAATATGTCTTTGGAGTATTGAAGGGGCACCAGGTAGAGAAAACAGGTGATGTGGTCCAAGGGATATTAAAATGAATCAAGGAATGGTGACCTTGGGGCAAGATTCCACCCAACTACATTTAGAGGCAGGCATGGCAGCACAAGCCTTTAATCCCAGGAGAGGTTTTGGAGTATGTGTGTCATTGTGGGTGTGGCCTTGTAGAATGAAGTGAGTCATAGGTGTTGTGGGGATTTAGACCCTGATCCTAGATCCCTGGAAGCCAGTCTGCTCTTGTTTGCTGTCAGAACAAGATATAGAATTCTTAGCTCCTATTAGATTGTGTTGCAACCCTGTTGATAATAGACTGAACCCCGGAACCTGTAAGTCAATCCGAATTTAATGTTTATCTGTTCAAAGTAGTAAAACCCGGACTAAGACAGAAGGTGGTACCAGGGACTGTGGTATTTCTGTGATAGCCCAGTGCAGTTCGGGATTTTGGATTTGTAAAGCAGTGGAATGTTTTATGTGGGGGGGTTAATGGGCTACCCTAGGAGCAATATGGAAGACCTTGTTGCTCAGAGTGTCTGAACTGTGCAGATATGGCCTAAGATATTTGATTGAAGAGGAATTTCAGTATGTCACCTAGAGGCTTGTATTAGTCTGGGTTCTCTAGAGTCACAGAACATATGGGCAATCTCTATGTAGTTAGGGATTTTGTCGATGACTTACAGTCTGTAGTCCAACTCCCCAACAATAGTCAGTAGCAGCTGTGAATGGAAGTCCAAGAAAATTGCAGTTGCTCAGTCCCACCAGCCAAGCCAGCAAGCAGGAATCATTCTTCCCTCTTTCAATGTCCTTATATATGTCTCCAATAGAGGGTGTAGCCCAGATTAAAGGTATGTGTCTCCATGCCTTTAATCCCAGATGATCTTGAACTGGAATCCGTAGCCACTATGCTTCAAGATCTCCTTGCTAAATCCAGTTCAGAAATTTATATCTCTGAGCCTCCAGATTAGGATCATAGGTGAGCCTTCCAATTCTAGATTGTAGTTCATTCCAGATATAGTCAAGTTGACAACCAGGAATAGCCTCTACAAGGCTGTTTTTGTGGTATTTAGTGAAGAATAAGGCTTCTTTATCCTTGTATGAAGAGTCTACTTAAGGCTAAAGTAAAAAGATTTAAATTAATTGCACAGATGAGAGAAGTCTCCACTGAGGGCAGCAGAGACATTTTCTCTGGTTAAACTTCATCAAGAGCATTTTGAACAAGCACAGCAAGCTTAGAAAAAAATATAACATATATGGTTGGAGTATTGCAGGGGCACCAGGTAGTAAAAACAGGTGTTGTGGGTCAAGGGATATTAAGTTGAATCAAGGAGTGGTGACCTTGGGGCAAGATCCCACCCAGTTTAGTTTAGAAGCGGGCATGGCAGTACAAGCCTTTAATCCCAGGAGAGGTATTGCAGTAGCTTTGTGATTGTGGGTGTGGCCTTGTTGAAGGAAGTGGGTCATTGTGGGTGTTGGGCTTTAGACCCTGATCCTCGCTCCCTGGAAGCCAGTCTGCTCTTGGTGCCTTCAGAAGAACATATAGAACTCTTAGCTCCTCTTAGGCCATGCTCTTACCTTGAGGATAATGGACTGAACGAACCTCTGAACCTGTAAGTCAACCTTAATTGAATGTTGTCTTTATAAGAGTTGTCTTGGTCATGGTGTCTGTTCGCCATAGTTAAAACTTGACTAAGACAGAAGTTGGTACCAAGGACAGGGGAATTGCTGTGATAGGCTTTTGTTTGGAAGAATGTGCATTTTGGGACTTTGAATTTGCAAAGCATTGAAATACTTTATGTGGTGGCTTCATGGGCTATCCTAGGAGGAATATTGAAGACCTTGCTGCTGAGAGTGTTTGAACTGAACAGATAGGGACTAAGATATTTCAGTGGAGTAGAATTTCCGTATGTGGCCTAGAGACTGTTTTTGTGTTTTTGTGTTTTTTTTTTTTTGTAAACAAGAGTAGTTGCTTTTTGTCGTTGTCTCTAGTGTGTACGTGCTGCCTTTTTGAGGAACTGTGCCCTTATGGACTCAGGTTTCTAAAGTTTTGCCATCTCACAAGGTGTATAGATTGATCCTCTTTTGGGTTGGGCTCTGTTGTGTCATCTTGCCTTCCAGTTTCCTGAGTCCAGTATTCAAAAGACTTGCCTTTGTTCTCTGATTGTTTTTGTTGTTCTGGAGCTATTTCCCACCCTGCAAACTCCTTTTCTACTGCTTCAGCACTCCTTGGAGTCTCTCAGATTACTAGACCCTCTATCAGCTGGTGCTGGAGGCTTCTTCTGCCAGCTCTCAAAAGACCAGCAAGAGGGTCAGGGTCAGTTGACAACATCCAAAGTCATAAGGAGCATGCCTACACCACTGGCTGCCCAGGAAAAACATTTGGCTGGCGGAATAGATTTGGCCCACATCACGACAGCAAATGCCAGCCACATGAGCCAGGACTGTGAGGACCTGGCCATTGTACACCTCTTGTCCCCAGTCAAGGGTGTTCCCCTAGGAGATGCTAAGGGTGCTGTAGACCAGAGGAGGTGGGCACGGGCCAGCTACTGCACCAGGGTCTTTGGGATGCTCAGAGGATATGCCAGATGACAGCTGCTCTAGGTTATTCTTCCTAATTCTAGGCGGGGTTCATTCTGGAGAAGGGTCTCACCTCTACTTGCCTTATGTCTTCTTCCCTATTTATTTCAGTGCTTCAACAGGAGATGCTACATGAGGTGTGGGGTGCCCTCTGCACTGCCACCTCCCAGAGACATGCATGGTTGGAGGCCCCCTGGCCCCTTCTGCACTAATCCGACCTTCCCCTGGGTCCCATCCCCCACAACCTTCCTTCCCCATCCCATTTCCTCTTAGGCCTAGGTGGGATCATTGCATCTTCAAATCTTTTTCAATCTATTTTTTTATTTAAATATTTTCCATAATATATTTGGATTATGTTGTTTGCCCTTTCCACAATCCTCCCAGATAACCCTTACTCACCACCTAATTTTATGTATTTCCTTTCTGTCAAAGACACACACACACACACACACACACACACACACACACACACCCAACATAACCAACTGAACAAAAAACCACACATAATTTATGGAGTCCATTTTATCCTGAGCACAAGGCTTACCCTAGAGAGTGGGTACCAGTGTCACTGGATTTTGGAAAATACTCATTGATCCTCTCCTCGAAGGTATCATTTAGAAACATCTTCTTGATTGGGAGTGGCACTTGGTCTTTCTCTGTGCTGAGATTGGTCTGGCTTTATCTTGGGCATGTCTTGTGGCTGTAGTTCATATGGGCAGCAGCTCTGTTGTGTCTGAACACACTATTTTCTGGGAGTGTTCATTGATTCTGGCTCTTACAATCATTCCAACTCCACATCTACATGGATCTCTGAGGGTGTAATGAAGACATCCCATTTAGGGTTGAATGTTCCAAGGTCTCTCCCTGTAGTGGCTATTCCTGGTTGTCAACTTGACTATATCTGGAATGAACTACAATCTAGAATTGGAAGGCTCACCTATGATCCTAATCTGGAGGCTCAGAGATATAAGTTTCTGACCTGGATTTAGCAAGGAGATCTTGAAGCATAGTGGCTATGGATTCCAGTTCAAGATGATCTGGGATTAAAGGCATGGAGACACACACCTTTAATCCCAGATTATGGCTATGGATTCCAGTTCAAGATCATCTGGGATTAAAGTTATGGAGACACATACCTTTAATCTGGGCTACACCCTCTACTGGAGACATATATAAGGACATTAAAAGAAGGAAGAAAGATTCTTCCTTGCTGGCTTGCCTTGTGGGACTGAGCAACTACAAGATCCTTAGACTTCCATCCACAGCTACTGCTGACTATTGTTGGGGAGTTGGACTACAGATTGTAAGTCATCGACAAATTCCCAAACTACATAGAGACTGCCCATATGTTCTGTGACTCTAGAAACCCAGACTAATACACTCCCTCTCTGCACATTGTTTATACATTGGTCTCTGTATTTATTGCAATCTGCAGCAAGAAGTGTGTCTGGTGGGGGTCGAGCAAGGCATCATTCTATGGGTGTTGTAATATGTCATTAGGAGTCATTTTGTTGCTGTGTTCCTTTCGGGGAAGGGTAGCACTAGGTTTCACCTTAGCTTCAAGATCCCTCTCGTCTCAGGTCTCAGCCTCTCACACCGTCTGGTATGGGTTTTATCTCATGGTGTGAGCCTTATCCAATAGAAAAGCAAAGCAGTTGATTACTCCCAGAAACACTTGAGTCCCTATTGCACCACCATGGCTTACAGTCAGGTTGCTATTGTGGTTCCAGGGTCTGTAGCTGGGTGTGAATACTGATGACTTTTCTCTTAGGGTATCAGGTAGAGTACATTCCTGTGCTAAGAACTCTTACCAGCAGGGCTGAAACGTCTTCTAGTCTGGCACCAGCTGAACTTCATCATGTTGTGGAGGGTTCCCAATAGCACTGGCAGTAGCCTGTAATGTCTGAGGGATCTCTAAGAACCCCTTTGACTAGTGAGTCTGCGGAGTGTAACCCACTCCTGGTCCTGGGGGTTTACTTGGTAATATATGATGTCTAGTTTGGCCATGCTCTTCCCCATGATACGGTAAATCTATCAAAAATTCCTTTTATATCAGTGTGCATTTTAGGGAGTGGTAGTGGGCTTCCATATGGCTTGTAGAAGGCCTTTAGTGTTAGCCTCGCCTCGCCACAGTCCCGCCTTCACTCCACCTTCCCATCCTCTTCTCCATTTACTACCACTCTTAGAGTTTCCACTTTATCCTTTCTGTCGCTGTATTCCAGTTTCCTTTCCTTGGGAGAGCCTCTCCTCCCTCCTGGTCCTTTACTAGCTACCTAACCTCTGTGGATATTCTAAATGAGATGCACATCCCTAATGTTCAAAGCTAGCATCCCCATGTAAGAGAAAACACACAACATCTATCTTTAGATGTCTGGGTTTTGGGTCACTCTGGATGATGGTTTCTTTTTTTGTTTGTTTTTGTGTTTGTTTTTGTTTGTGTTTTTGTTTTTTGAGACAGGGTTTCTCTGTAGTTCCGGCTGTCCTGGAACTCACTCTGTAGACCAGGCTGGACTCGAACTCAGAAATCCACCTGCCTCTGCCTCCCAAGTGCTGAGATCAAAGGCATGTGCCACCACTGCCCGCCGGATGATGGTTTCTAGGTCTGTCCATTTACCTACAAGTTTTAATTTTTCTTTAATAGCTAAAATCCAATTCCATCATGTAAACATGCCAAATTTTCAATATCCATCAACTGATGGACCCCTAGTCTGTTTCTACCTCCTGACTATTAGGAATAGAGCAGCACTGAACACTGAAGAGAACGTCTCTCTGGAGTAGGATACAGAGGTTTTTTAGGTAGATATCCAAGAGTGGTAGATCTTGGGGTAGATCAATTTTCAGCTTCTTGAGAACCCTCACACTGATTTCCAGGGTGACAGTCCCATTCTGTAGTCTCACCAGCAATGACTCTTCTTTCTCTGTATCTTTGCCATGACCTGCTGACATTTTTTTTCTCTTGATCTTTGTTATTCTGACTGGGGTAAGATGAAATCTTGAAGTAGTTTTAATTTGCATTTCTCTCATGACTAAGGATGTTCAACCCTTTAAAAGGTGTCTTTGGTCGCTGAAAGTCTTGGTTTTCTGCTTGTTGGGCAGATGTGAGGACGGTCTGCAACTGCAGCTAAGAAAAGAGAAGAAGGAGGCAGGACGCGGGAGTCAGAGATGATTTCTGTGGTTGCCACTGGAAGAGAAAGTCCCTGTCAAGAGTATTTGGAGCTGGTCTTCACCCCAAGGAAGAAGTGTTTTGTTTTTTTCCAAGAAGCCACTTTTGGCCTGAGAATTTACCCAGGATGCCTAATCAGGGAGACGACTGCTATTTTTACTTCTATTCTACATGCATCAAAGGCGACTTCTGCCCATTCCGTCACTGTGAGGCCCTGTTAGGAAATGAAACAGTTTGCACCCTGTGGCGAGAAGGCCGCTGTGTCCGCCAGGTGTGCAGATTCCGCCACATGGAAATTGACAAAAAGCGAAGTGAAATTCCTTGTTATTGGGAAAATCAGCCGATGGGCTGTCGAAAGCTAAATTGTGCTTTCCATCACAACAGGAGCTGTTATGTTGACAGCCTGCTCCTACCTCCAAGCAAAACTGTGTTGCCCACTGTGCCTGAGTCACAAGAAGGAAAAGAAGTAAAGGCTGCAGGAGGAGCCAGGTCTCTGCAGCAGGTGCACCTTAGGACTCTAGAGGAAAAGAAACTGGAGGAGGCCCCGAGGATGCAGCAAGGCTCTGAGAATTGTGGCACCTACCGACCTCAGGCCGAAGCTGCCCAGAACGCAAAGAGGCTGTTCCGCACCACCAGGAGAGCAGGCCCAAAAGTCGAGGAAAATCTTAAAGACCATAGTGATGCTCCTTCTCAGAGAGGTGGGACGAAGATGGAGGTGAATGAGAGTTCACCCGAGACCATAAGTGATCCCCCTGAACGTCCAGTCAACAGATGTGACACCACCAAAGAGAAACACACAGAGAGACAGCAGGAGGAAAAAAACGTCCCAAAAGGAGATCCCAAGCTGGTCATCGGTGCTCACTGCTCTCTCGGTCAACACTCTGCACCTGGCAAAATGGTTCTCCAGGCAGTCATCCCAGAAAGGGGAGGTCGAAACCTCTGGAATCGGGGACTCCATACTTTATGTGAAACATGCAGCACAGACTTTGGAAGAAAGGAGGGAAGCCAAAGAAAACGTGAAGCCTTCTGTGGTCAAGGTTGCCTCAGCTCCCAAGCTGGCTTCCAAACGCAAGGCTGGGGAGATGGACTCTGCTGTTGCTATCAGATTGGTGAAGCCATTCAGCTCCAGCACGATCCTCCAGGAACGTCCCGCCAAGAAAGCAGCTGTGGCTGTTGTCCCACACCTCTCTGAGGAGAAATCCGTCACTGTGTCTGAGACAGAAAAACTGACAGACAGTTCTGTGCTGTCTTTGGCCCAAGCTTCTTCAGAACCCTTGCTCCCAGAAGGATCTGGCCCTTCCTCATCCCAGATGACAACAAAACCGTGCTGGCCGGAACTCTGCCTTGACAGGAAAGCCTCCAGCTCTAAGGAAGATGAGTGTGAGAAACTAATCCGGGGAGTTTCAGGGGGCACATCAGAAGCTGAGATTGACTTGGATCTTGGGAAAGATGGAGATGATCTTCTGCTTGAGCTCTCAGAGATAACTGATTAACCTGAAGGAGACAACAAGGATACTGAGAAGAAACACTTACCAAAAACTAGACTTAGTTTCGTCTATTCACCCGAGGTGATGTTCATATCACCTCAAGGTTTAGACTTGTGAAGGAATAAGTCTGATGAGGATAATAGTCTTGAAATGAGACGCTGTACAGAATCGAAAGAAGGAAAGAAAAGCCTTGTTCATTGTGAGACTTTCTGTGGGTGGCCAGTTTGCTTTTTGTTCTTTGTTTTTCTTTTTGTGTTTTTGTTTTGTTCTGGTTTGGTTTTTCAAGACAGGGTTTCTCTGTATTGCCTGGCTGTCCTAGAACTCACTCTGTAGACCAGGCTGGCCTCGAAATCAGAAATTCGCCTGCCTCTGCCCCCCAAGGGCTAGGATTAAAGGCGTGTGCCATCACTGCCTGGCTGGCCAGTTTGTTTCTCATAGGGTAATCCTGGATGGCCTGTCCTGTTGACTCCTACCATGTTGTCGCATGCAGGTCATCAAGGGCTACACAGAGAAACCCTGTCTCAAAAAACAAAAAAACAACAAACAAACAAACAAACAAAGAGTTTGAAGTTTGTGTAAGCCTTGTTGAGAATAAGGAAAAGGAAGAAAGCCACAGGACTGCCAGTTCAGTCTGGGAACATTGGGTGATTCCGCACATGCAAAAACCGACTTGAAGTTTCTGTATAGACATTGTACCAATCCATCTTCAGCTGACTGGATGTTGTGTGCGAGCCCTTCTCCAAAGCAGAGGTGGAAGGTTCTGGCTTCACCACATATTGTATAAACATATTTCCTGTTCAGAATTGGCTATAGATTGTAGGTCTCTTTTGTATATAACCTCTATTCTTTTGTTTTTATAAAAAAGGGTCTGTTGATATTTAATGCCCTGTATTATTATTAATTTGTGTTCAAACATTATTTAAATAAAACCGATACAGGAAAAATAAAAGTGCCTTTGGCCATCTGTGTTTCCTTTATTTTAGTATTCTCCGTTTAGTTTTAGACCCACTTTTAGTCAGTTTATTTTCTTGATGCTCTCTTTTTCATTTTTTTTAACTTTTTATATCCTAGATACTAACTCTCTGTAAGATGTGTAATAAAGATTTCCCCCACTGTTCTTCAAGCTAATACTTTGTTCAAACGACAGCGTCCCTCGCTCTACAGAAGTTTTTAAGGTCCAGGAGGTCGTATTTATTATTTGTCCTTAATGGCTACCGTCTTAGGGTCCTTGAACTCATGTCTCTTTTCATAAGATCTTCAGTCCTACCAGGCAAGCTGGCAAACAGGAACCAGTCTTCCCTCTTTCAATGTCCTTATATATGTCTCCAGTAGAGGGTGTAGCCCAGATTAAAGGTATGTGTCTCCATGCCTTTAATCCCAGATGATCTTGAACTGGAATCCATAGCCATAATCTGGGATTAAACAAGTGTGTATCTACACCTTTAATCCCAGATGATCTTGAACTGGAATCCATAGCAAATATACTTCACAATCTCCTTGCTAATTCCAGGTCAGAAATTTATATCTCTGAACCTCCAGATTAGGATCATAGGTGAGCCTTCCAATTCTAGATTGTAGTTCATTCCAGATATAGTCAAGTTGACAACCAGGAATAGCCACTACAAGGCTGTTTTTGTGGTATTTTGGTGAAAAATATGGCTACTTTTTCCTTGTGTGAAGAGTCTCATTAAGGCTAAAGTAAAAAGGTTTAAATTAATTGCACAGATGACGGGAGTCTCAAAAGAGGTCAGCAGAGATATTTTCTCTGGTTAAACTTCATGAAGAGCATTTTGAACAAGCACTGCCAGCTTAGAAAGGAATATAACTTATGTGGATGGAGTATAGCAGAGGCACCAGGTAGTGAAAACAGGTGTTGTGGTCCAAGGTCCTAAGTTGAATTAAGGAGTCGTGACCTTGGGGCAAGATCCCACCCAGTTTATTTTAGAAGCAGGCATGGCAGTACAAGCCTTTAATCCCAGGAGAGGTATTGGAGCAGGTGTGTGATTGTGGGTGTGGCCTTGTTGAAGGAAGTGGGTCATTGTGGGTGTTGGGCTTTAGACCCTGATCCTAGATCCCTGGAAGCCAGTCTGTTCTTGTTGCCTTCAGAAGAACATATAGAACTCTTAGCTCCTCTTAGGCCATGCTCTTACCTTGACGATAATGGACTGAACGAAACTCTGAACCTATAAGTCAACCTTAATTAAATGTTGTCTTTATAAGAGTTGTCTTGGTCATGGTGTCTGTTCACTACAGTTAAAACTTGACTGTCTTAGTCAGGGTTTCTATTCCTGCACAAACATCATGACCAAGAAGCAAGTTGGGGAGGAAAGGGTTTATTGAGCTTACACTTCCACACAGCTGTTCATCACCAAAGGAATTCAGGACTGGAACTGAAACAGGCCAGAAGCAGGAGCTGATGCAGAGGCCATGGAGGGATGTTCCTTACTGGCTTGCTTCCCCTGGCTTGCTCAGCCTGCTCTCTTATAGAACCCAAGAATACCAGCCCAGAGATGGTACCACCCACAAGGGGCTCTCCCCCACTTGATCACTAATTGAGAAAATGCCCCACAGCTGGATCTCATGGAGGCACTTCCCCAACTGAAGCTCCTTTTCCTATGATAACTCCAGCCTATGTCAAGTTGACACACAAAACTAGCCAGTACAATTGACCCCTTGTCAACTTGACACACCAACATATCACTATTAAGCCTCAACCCTTACTTTCTTATTCATCCCCAAGATGTAAATAACATAAAAAGTCCCACAGTCTTTACATATTAAACGTTCAACCCCTTTAAAATGTCCAATATATTAAAATTCCAAGTTTTTTTAAAAATTCAAAGTCTCTTCACTGTGGGCTCAACTAAAATACCTTCTTACAAGAGGGAAAAATATCAGGGCACAGTCACAATCAAAAAAGCAAAACTCAAACTCCAATGGTTCAATGTCTGGGATCCAACTCACGATCTTCTGGGCTCTTCCAAGGGCTTGGGTCACTTCTCCAGCTCTTCCCATTGTAGCACACACCTTGTCTTCTAGGCTCCAGCTTCCTGTACTCCACTGCTGCTGCTGTCCTTGGTGGTCATCACATAGTACTGGCATCTCCAAGCCTCAACTCTTTTGCATGACCCCTTCAGTCCTGGGCCATCAATTACAACTGAGGGTACACTTTCACCAATGGCCTTCCATGGCCTCTCACAGTACCAAGCCTCAGCTGTTCTTCATGATGCCTTCATGCCTTCAAAAGCAGTACCACCTGGGTGACTCTTACACAGTACCAAGTCCTGCTACAGCACGAGGCACAACCTTGGCTATCTGGAACACACTCTCTGTGCTCTCAGAAAACAGTTCCCAGAAGATTTCATCTCAGTGATGCTGGTTTCTTCTTAATCACTGCTAATTTCTTAGCTCCAGCTAACCAGCATCAATAGTCCCAGTAACACAAAGGTTGACTTTAATAGTTTTGGTATCTTGTTACTCACAGCTGATTCTTCAGCCCCAGCTAACCAAAACCACAGAATCTTCATGGCCCTGATAAGAGTCTTTAATTTTCCCTCTGAAACTTCACAAGCCAGGCCTCCATCTTCTCCACTGTTCTCAACATAATCTTCCAAGCTCCTCCACATCTCACAGAGGTCTCATTACTGAATGAACCATCTAGCCCAAAGTTCCAAAGTCCTTCCACAGTTCTCCCCAAAACATGGTCAGGCTGTCACAGGAATACCCCACTACGCTGGTACCAGAAGTCATACCCCACTACGCATGTCCAGAAGACATGCCTTTCACCAGTCCTATAAGACACAAACTGGTGAGAGGGGCACCGGCACATTTAAAGAGTTTTGTTCTTGCCCTTTTCCTTGTGCCAGATCTTAGGGTTGGAGATGCTGCTGCTCAATTAGATGAATTAAATTCAATGGGTTTAATTGGGCCCCGAGTTAACAAGGGCCAGGTGGCAGCATTGAATCGCCAGAGACAAGGTGATCGTAGTTTTTATAATGGACAGCGTAGACCAAACAATGTTTATAATAATGTACCCGATAATGGGCAGAGAGGTGGAATTTATAATGGTATGACTCGTTTGGACCTTTGGTACTGGCTAATCAATCATGGTGTTTCCAGGGATGAAATGCATAGGAAACCTACTGCATATCTGTTTGATCTATATAAGCAGAAAAATCCTCAAACATATAATAGAAAGTCTGCATAGAATCATGGCAAAGGCAATCTTGGCCAGTGAATCAATTTCCAGACTTGAGCCACTTTGCAGATCCAGAACCCCTTGAATGAAGGGGTGGACAGGTTCCCCGGAGAAAGGATTTTGATAAGACACCTAAAAGTTTTGCTGTTACTCTTTCTCCAATTCTTCCCCAGAGGGACCTAAGGCCTTTTACAAGGGTAACTGTACACTGGGGGAAAGGAAATAATCAGACTTTCAAGGGTCTATTGGATACTGGTTCTGAATTGACACTGATCCCAGGAGATCCCAAGAAACATTGTGGCCCTCCAGTTAGAGTAGGGTCTTATGGAGGACAGGTGATTAATGGAGTTTTGACTGATGTCCGACTCACAGTAGGTCCAGTGGGTTCCCGAACACATCCTGTAGTCATTTCCCCAGTTCCAGAATGTATAATTGGGGTAGAGATACTCAGAAATTGGCAGAATTCTCACATTGGTTCCCTGACCTGTAGAGTGAGGGCTATTATGGTTGGAAAGGCAAAATGGAAGCCTTTAGATTTGCCTCTGCCAAAGAAAATAGTGAATCAAAAACAGTATAGTATTCCTGGAGGAATTGCAGAAATTACTGCCTTGATCAAGGACTTGAAAGATGCAGGGGTGGTGGTTCCCACCACATCTCCCTTTAACTCTCCCATCTGGCCAGTGCAGAAGACAAATGGATCATGGAGGATGACAGTTGACTATAGAAAATTAAATCAGGTAGTAACTCCAATTGCAGCTGTTGTACCAGATGTAGTTTTCTTACTTGAGCAAATTAACACATCTCCTGGAACCTGGTATGTAGCTATTGACCTAGCAAATGCCTTCTTCTCAGTACCTGTCCATAAGGACCACCAGAAGCAATTTGCTTCCAGTTGTCAAGGCCAGCAGTATACCTTTACAGTTTTGCCTCAAGGATATATTAATTCTCCTGCCCTGTGTCATAATTTAGTTAGAAGGGATCTTGATCGTTTGTCTCTTCCACAAAATATCACATTGGTTAACTATATTGATGACATTATGCTGATTGGAACAAGTGAGCAGGAAGTAGCAACCACTTTGGATTCATTGGTAACACATATGCGTATCAGAGAATGGGAAATAAATACAACCAAAATTCAAGGACCACCTACCTCAGTGAAATTCTTAGGAGTACAATGGTGTGGGGCATGCAGATATATTCCTTCTAAAGTGAAAGATAAGTTATTGCACCTGGCCCCTCCCACCACCAAGAAAGAAGCATGTTTAGTGGGTCTATTTGGATTCTGGAGACAGCACATTCCTCATTTGGGTGTGTTACTCAGGACTATTTACCAAGTGACAAGGAAAGCTGCTAGCTTTGTGTGGGGCCCAGAACAGGAGAAGGCTCTTCAACAGGTCCAGGCTGCTGTGCAGGCTGCATTACCACTTGGACCATATGATCCAGCAGACTCAATGGTACTTGAGGTGTCGGTGGCAGATAGAGATGTTGTTTGGAGCCTCTGGCAGGCCCCTGTAGGTGAATCACAGAAGAGACCTTTGGGATTTTGGAGCAAAGCTTTACCGTCATCTGCAGACAACTACTCTCCCTTTGAAAAACAACTCTTGGCCTGCTATTGGGCCTTAGTGGAAACAGAACGTTTGACAATAGGACACCAAGTTACTATGCGACCTGAACTCCCCATCATGAGTTATCAGACCCTCCAAATCATAAAGTAGGGCATGGAGAACAGCACTCTATTGTCAAATGGAAGTGGTATATACGTGATCGGGCCAGAGTAGGTCCTGAAGGCACAAGCAAGTTACATGAAGTTGCTCAGATGCCTATGGTTTCTACACATGTTACAATGCCATCTGCTGCCAAGCATGCACCTATAGCCTCATGGGGTGTTCCCTATGACCAGATAACTGAAGAAGAGAAGACTAGGGCCTGGTTTACTGATGGCTCTGCACATTATGCAGGCACCACCCAGAAGTAGAAAGCTGCAGCATTACAACCCCTTTCTGGGACAACCCTGAAAGATACAGGTGAAGGAAAATCTTCACAGTGGGCAGAACTTCGGGCGGTGCACATGGTATTACAGTTTGTTTGGAAGAAGAAATGGCCAGATGTACAATTGTTCACTGACTCATGGGCTGTAGCCAATGGATTGGCTGCATGGTCAGGGACATGGAAAGATCACGATTGGAAAATTGGTGAGAAAGACATTTGGGGAAGAAGTATGTGGATAGATCTTTCCAAGTGGGCAAAGGATCTGAAGATATTTGTGTCCCATGTAAATGCTCACCAAAAGGTGACTTCAGCTGAGGAGGAGTTCAACAATCAAGTGGATAAGATGACGTGTTCTGTGGACAGTCAGCCTCTTTCCCCAGCCACGCCAGTTATTGCCCAGTGGGCACATGAACAAAGTGGCCATGGTGGCCGAGACGGAGGTTATTTTTGGGCTCAGCAACATGGACTTCCACTCACCAAGGCTGACCTGTCTACAGCTGCTGCTGAATGCCAGATCTGCCAACAGCAGAAACCAACACTGAGCGCCAGATATGGCACCATTCCTCGAGGTGACCAGCCAGCAACCTGGTGGCAGGTTGACTACATTGGACCACTTCCCCCATGGAAAGGACAACGTTTTGTTCTTACTGGAATAGATACTTATTCTGATTATGCTTCTGCCAAAACCACCATCCGTGGACTCACAAAATGCCTTATCTATCGTCATGGTATTCCACACAGTATTGCTTCTGACCAAGGAACTCATTTCACAGCCAGAGAAGTGAGACAGTAGGCCCACGATTATGGAATTTACTGGTCTTACCATGTTCCCCATCATCCTGAAGCAGCTGGTCTGATAGAAAGATGGAATGGCCTTTTGAAGACACAGTTACAGCGCCAATTACGTGGCAACAGCATGGAGGGCTGGGGCAGAGTTCTTCAGAAGGCAGTATATCCTTTGAATCAGCATTCAATATATGGTACAGTTTCTCCCATAGCCAGGATTCATGGGTCCAGGAATCAAGGGGTGGAAAAGGGAATAGTTCCACTCACTATCACTCCTAGTGACCCGCTAGGAAAATTTTTGCTTCCTGTCCCCACAACTTTGGGTTCTGCTGGCCTAGAAGTTTTGGTTCCAGAGGGTGGAGTGCTCCTACCTGGAACCAAAACAAACATTCCATTGAACTGGAAGCTCAGATTTCCCCCTGGCCATTTTGGCCTTCTAATGCCCTTAAACCATCAGGCTAAGAAAGGAATAACTGTGTTAGGAGGGGTGATAGATCCAGATTACAGTGGGGAAATTGGATTGCCTCTCCACAATGGAGGTAAGCAGGATTATGTCTGGAGACCAGGAGATTCCCTAGGGCGTCTCTTAGTACTACCATGTACTGTGATTAAAGTCAATGGGAAACTACAACAGCCTAATCCAAGCAGGATGAGGAAGGATGACCCATCAGGAATGAAGGTATGGGTCAATCCTCCAGAAAAAGAGCCAAGACCTGCTGAGGTGCTTGCTGAAGGTGAAGGAAATGCAGAATGGGTAGCAGAGGATGGTAGTTATAAATACCAGTTGAGGCCATGTAACCAGTTGCAGAAACGAGGATTATAAGTAATATGAATGCTTCTATCTTATTTTGTTAAGGATACTTTTGTCTTCCAATTCCTTTAACATCAATTGGTATTGAGACACTAAAAGAATGTTCCCAAGGGAAATTGCCCCATTGTAAATTTACAAATGCGTTTGCGATTGTAGGAGGAATAGTTACATCATGTTAGGCGTATTCATGACCTTGTTATTGTTTCATGTGGACATGAGAGAGACAGCAGGAGAAAAAAACGTCCCAAAAGGAGATCCCAAGCTGGTCATCGGTGCTCACTGCTCTATCGGTTAACACTCTGCACCTGGCAAAATGGTTCTCCAGGGAGTCATCCCAGAAAGGGGAGGTCGAAACCTCTGGAATCGGGGACTCCATACTTGATGTGAAACGTGCAGCACAGACTTTGGAAGAAAGGCGGGAAGCCAAAGAAAACGTGAAGCCATCTGTGGTCAAGGTTGCCTCAGCTCCCAAGCTGGCTTCCAAACGCAAGGCTGGGGAGATGGACCCTACCGTCGCTGTCACATTGGTGAAGCCATTCAGCTCCAGCAGTGTCCTCCAGGAACGACCCCGCCAAGAAAGCAGCTGTGGCTGTTGTCCCACACCTCTCTGAGGAGAAATCTGTCACTGTGTCTGAGAGAGAAAAACTGACAGACAGTTCTGTGCTGTCTTTGGCCAAGCTTCTTCAGAACCCTTGCTCCCAGAAGGATCTGGCCCTTCCTCATCACAGATGACAACAAAACCGTGCTCGCCGGAACTCTGCCTCGACAGGAAAGCCTCCAGCTCTAAGGAAGATGAGTGTGAGAAACCAATCCGGGGAGTTTCAGGGGGCACATCAGAAGCTGAGATTGACTTGGATCTTGGGAAAGATGGAGATGATCTTCTGCTTGAGCTCTCAGAGATGACTGATTAAGCTGAAGGAGAGAACGAGGACACTGAGAAGAAACACTTACCAAAAACTAGACTTAGTTTCCTCTATTCACCTGAGGTGATGTTCATATCACCTCAAGGTTTAGACTTGTGAAGGAATAAGTCTGATGAGGATAATAGTCTTGAAATGAGACTCTGTACAGAATCGAAAGAAGGAAAGAAAAGACTTGTTCATTGTGAGACTTTCTGTAGGTGGCCAGTTTGCTTTTTGTTCTTTGTTTTGTTTTTTTGTTTTGTTTTGGTTTGGTTTTTTCAAGACAGGGTTTCTGTGTATAGAACTGGCTGTTCTGGAACTCACTCTGTAGACCAGGCTGGCCTCAAACTCAGAAATATGCCTGCCTCTGCCTCCCAAGGGCTAGGATTAAAGGCATGTGCCACCACTGCCTGGCTGGCCAGTTTGTTTCTCATAGGGAAATCCTGGATCGCCTGTCCTGTTGACTCCTAACATGCTGTTGCAAGCAGCTCATCAAGAGTTTGAAGCCAGGGCTACACAGAGAAACCCTGTCTCAAAAAACAAAAAAGCAAAAAACAAACAAACAAACAAACAAACAAAAAAAGAGTTTGAAGTTCGTGTAAGCCTTGTTGGGAATAAGGAAAAGGAAGAAAGCCACAGGACTGCCAGTTCAGTCTGTGAACACTGGGTGATTCTGCACATGCAAAAAAAAAAAAAAAAACCGTGAAGTTTCTGTATAGACGTTGTACCAATCCATCTTCAGCTGACTGAACGTTGTGTGAGCCCTTCTCCAGAGCAGAGGTGGAAGGTTCTGGCTTCACCACATATTGTATAAACTCATTTCCCGTTGGGAATTGGCTATAGATTGTAGGTCTCTTTTGTATATAACCTCTATTCTTTTGTTTTTTAAAAAAAGGTCTGTTGATATTTAATGCCCTGTATTATTAGTAATTTGTGTTCAAACATTATTTAAATAAAACCGATACAGGAAAAATAAAAGTGCCTTTGGCCATCTGTGTTTCCTTTATTTTAGTATTCTCCATTTAGACTTAGACCCACCTATAGTCAGTTTATTTTCTTGATGCTCTTTTTTTCATTTTTTTTAACTTTTTATATCCTAGATACTAACTCTCTGTAAGATGTTTAATAAAGATTTCCCCCCCTGTTCTTCAGGCTACTACTTTGTTCAAACAATGGCGTCCCTTGCTCTACAGAAGTTTTTAAGCTCCATGAGGTCATATTTATTAATTGTCCTTAATGGCTACCGTTTTAGGGTCCTTGAACTCACGTCTCTTTTCATAAGATTTTCAGTCCCACCAGGCAAGCTGGCAAACAGGAACCAGTCTTCCCTCTTTCAATGTCCTTATATATCTCTCCAGTAGAGGGTGTAGCCCAGATTAAAGGTATGTGTCTCCATGCCTTTAATCCCAGAAGATCTTGAACTGGAATCCATAGCCATAATCTGGGATTAAAGGTGTGTGTCTCCATGCCTTTAATCCCAGATGATCTTGAACTGGAATCCATAGCCACTATGCTTCAAGATCTCCTTGCTAAGTACAGGTCAGAAACTTATATCTCTGAGGCTCCAGATTAGGATCATAGGTGAGCCTTCCAATTCTAGATTGTAGTTCATTCCAGATATAATCAAGTTGACAACCAGGAATAGCCACTACAAGGCTGTTTTTGTGGTATTTTGGTGACCAATATGGCTGCTTTGTCCTTGTATGAAGAGTCTACTTAAGGCTAAAGTAAAAAGATTTAAATTAATTGCACATATGATGGAAGTCTCAACTGAGGTCAGCAGAGACATTTTCTCTGGTTAAACTTCAGCAAGATCATTTTGAAAAAGCACAGCAAGCTTAGAAAGGAATATAATATATATGGATGGAGTATTGCAGGGGCACCATGTAGTGAAAACAGGTGTTGTGGGTCAAGGGATATTAAGTTGAATGAAGGAGTGGTGACCTTGGGGCAAGATCCCACCCAGTTTAGTTAGAAGCAGGCATGGCAGTACAAGCCTTTAATCCCAGAAGAGGTATTGGAGCGGGTTTGTGATTGTGGGTGTGGCCTTGTTGAAGGAAGTGCGTCATTGTGGGTGTTGGGCTTTAGACCCTGATCCTAGCTCCCTGGAAGCCAGTCTGCTCTTGGTGCATTCAGAAGAACATATAGAACTCTTAGCTCCTCTTAGGCCATGCTCTTACCTTGAGGATAATGGACTGAATGAACCTCTGAACCTGTAAGTCAACATAAATTGAATGTGATCTTTATAAGAGTTGTCTTGGTCATGGTGTCTGTTCACCACAGTTAAAACTTGACTAAGACAGAAGTTGTTACCAGGGACAGAGGTATTGCTGTGATAGGCTTTTTTTTTTTTTGGAAGAATGTGCATTTTGGGACTTTGAATTTCCAAAGCACTGAAATACTTTATGTGGTGGCTTAATGGGCCATCCTAGGAGGAATATGGAAGACCTTGTTGCTGAGAGTGTTTGAACTGAGCAGATATGGCCTAAGATACTTCAGAGGATATGAATTTCAGTATGTGACCTAGAGACTGTTTTGGTGTTATTTTGGTGAAGAATATGGCTGCTTTTTCCTCGCGTGAAGACTCTACTTGAGGTTAAGGTAAAGATATTTGAATTAATTGCACAGATGAGGGAAGTCTCAAGTGAGATCAGCAGAGACATTTTGTCTGGTTAACCTTCATCAAGAGCATTTTGAACAAGCACAGCAAGCTTAGAGAGGAATATAACATATATGGATGGAGTATTGCAGGGGCACCAGGTAGTGAAAACATTTGTTGTGGGCCAAGGGATATTAAACTGAATTAAGGAGTGGTGACCTTGGGGCACCATCCTACAAAGTTTAGTTTAGAGGCCGGCATGGCAGTACAAACCTTTAATCCCAGGAGAGGTATTGGAGTAGGTTTGTCATTGTGGGTGTGGCCTTGTTGAAGGAAGTGGGTCATAGTTGGTGTTGGGATTTAGACCCTGATCCTAGCTCCCTGGAAGCCAGTCTGCTCTTGTTTGCCGTCATAACAAGATATAGAATTCTCAGCTCTTCTTAGATCATGTTGCGACCCTGAGAATAATAGCTGAACCTCTGAAGCTGTAAGTCAACCCTAATTTAATGTCAATCTGTTCACAATAGTAAAACCTGAACTAAGCAGAAGTTGGTACCAGGGACTGCGGTATTTCTGTGATAGCCCAGTGCAGTTTGGGATTTGTGATTTGTAAAGCAGTGGAATGTTTTATGTGGGGGGATTAATGGGCTACCCTAGGAGCAATATGGAAGACCTTGTTGCTCAGAGTGTGTGAACTGTGCAGACGTGTCCTAAAATATTTCAGTGAAGAGGAATTTCAGTTTGTGGCCTAGAGGCTGTTTTTTGTGGTATTTTGGTGAAGAATGTGGCTACTTTTTCCTTGTATGAAGAGTCTACTTAAGGCTAACGTAAAAAGATTTAAATTAATTGCACAGATGAGGGAAGTCTCAAAAGAGACTTTAATCCCAGAACATATAGAACTCTTAGCTCCTCTTAGGCCATGCTCTTACCTTGAGGATAATGGACTGAATGAACCTCTGAACCTGTAAGTCTTCCTTAATTAAATGTTGTCTTTATAAGAGTTGTCTTGGTCATGGTTTCTGTTCACTACAGTTAAAACTTGACTAAAACAGAAGTTGGTACCAGGGACAGGGGAATTGCTGTGATAGGCTTTTTTTGGAAGAATGTGCATTTTGGTACTTTGAATTTGGAAAGCAGTGAAATACTTTATGTGGTGGCATAATGGGCTATCCTAGGAGGAATATGGAAGACCTTGTTACTGAGAGTGTTTGAACTGAGCAGATATGGCCTAAGATACTTCAGAGGAGTTGAATTTCAGTATGTGACCTAGAGACTGTTTTTGTGTTATTTTGGTGATGAATATGGCTGCTTTTTCCTTGCGTGAAGACTCTACTTGAGGTTAAGGTAAAGATATTTGAATTAATTGCACGGATGAGGGAAGTCTCAAGTGAGATCAGTAGAGACATTTTCTCTGGTTAAACTTCATTAAGAGCATTTTGAACAAGCACAGCAAGCTTAGATAGGAATATAACATATATGGATTGAGTATTGCAGGGGCACAGGTAGTTAAAACAGGTGTTGTGGACCAAGGGATATTAAATTGAATTAAGGAGTGGTGACCTTGGGGCAAGATCCCACTCAGTTTAGTTCAGAGGCAGGCATGGCAGTATAAGCCTTTAATCCCAGGAGAGGTATTGGAGTAGGTGTGTCATGGTGGGTGTGGCCTTGTTGGAGGATGTGGGTCATAGTTGGTGTTGGGATTTAGACCCTGATCCTAGCTCCCTGGGGAAGCCAGTCTAATCTTGTTTGCCTTCATAACAAGTTATAGAAATCTCAGCTCCTCCTAGTTCATGTTGCGACCCTGAGGATAATAGAGGAACCTCTGAACCTGTAAGTCAACCTAATTTAATGTCTATCTGTTCACAATAGTAAAACCTGAACTAAGACAGAAGTTGGTATCAGGGACTGGGGTATTTCTGTGATAGCCCAGTACAGTTTGGGATTTGTGATTTGTAAAGCAGTGGAATGTTTATGTTTTGGGATTAATTGGCTACCCTAGGAGCAATATGGAAGACCTTGTTGCTCAGAGTGTGTGAACTGTCCAGACGTGGCCTAAGATATTTGAGTGAAGAGGAAGGAATTTCAGTATGTGGCCTAAAGGCTGTTGTTGTGGTATTTTGGTGAAGAATATGGCTACTTTTTCCTTGTATGAAAAGTCTACTTAAGGCTAAATTAAAAAGATTTAAATTATTGCACAGATGAGGCAAATCTCAAAGGAGGTCAGCAGAGACATTTTCTCTGGTTAAACTTCATCAAGACCATTTTGAACAAGCACAGACAGCTTAGAAAGGAATATAACCTATATGGATGGAGTACTGCAGGGGCACCAGGTAGTGAAAACAAGTGTTGTGGGCCAAGGGATATTAAATTGAATTAAGGAGTGGTGACCTTGGGGCAAGGTCCCACCCATTAGAGTTTAGAGGCAGGCATGGCAGTACAAGGCTTTAATCCCAGGAGAGGTATTGGAGTAGGTGTTTCATTGTGGGTGTAACCTTGTTGAAGGAAGTGGGTCAGTGTGGGTGAAAGGCTTTAGACCCTGATCCTAGCTCCCTGGAAGCCAGTCTGCTCTTGGTGCCTTCAGAGGAACATATAAATCTCTTAGCTCCTCTTAGGCCATGCTCTTACCTTGAGGATAATGGACTGAAGGAACCTCTGAACCTGTAAGTCAACCTTAATTGAATGTTGTCTTTATAAGAGTTGTCTTGGTCATGGTGTCTGTTCACCACAGTGAAAACTTGACTAAGACAGAAGTTGGTACCAGGGACAGGGGAATTGCTGTGATAGGCTTTTGTTTGGAAGAATGTGCATTTTGGGACTTTGGATTTGCAAAGCAGTGAAATACTTTATATGGTGGCCTAATAGGCTATCCTAGGAGAAATATGGAAGACCTTGTTGCTGAGAGTGTTTGAACTGAGCAGATATATCCTAAGATACTTCAGAGGAGATGAATTTCAGTATGTGACCTAGAGGCTGTTTTTGTGGTATTTTGGTGAAGAATATCGCTACCTTTTCCTTGTGTGAAGAGTCTACTTGAGGCTAAGGTAAAGATATTTGAATTAATTGCACAGATGAGGGAAGTCTCAAGTGAGGTCAGCAGAGACATTTTCTCTGGTTATACTTCATCAGCAGCGTTTTGAACAAGCACAGCCAGCTTAGAAAGGAATATAGAATATGTGGTTGGAGTATTGAAGGGGCACAAGTTAGAGAAAAGAGGTGATGTGGTCCAAGGGATATTAAATTAATCAAGGAATGGTGACCTTGGGGCATGATCCCACCCAACTACATTTAGAGGCTGGCGTCGCAGCACAAGCCTTTAATCCCAGGAGAGGTTTTGGTGTAGGTGTGTCATTGTGGGTGTGGCCTTGTTGAAGGAAGTGGATCATAGTTGGTGTGGGGCTTTAGAGCCTGATCCTAGCTCCCTGGAAGCCAGTCTGCTCTTGTTTGCCTTCATAACAAGATATAGAATTCTCTGCTCCTCCTAGTTCATGTTGCGACCCTGAGGATAATAGACTGAACCTCTGAACCTGTAAGTCAATCCTAATTTAATGTTTATCTGTTCACAATAGTAAAACCTGGACTAAAAGAGCATTGGTACCAGGGACTGGGGTATTTCTGTGATAGGCCAGTGCAGTTTGGGATTTGGGATTTGTAAAGCAGTGAAATGTTTTATGTGGGGGGTTTAGTGGGCTA